>OZ035824.1:29903650-31103650 GCA_964034765.1 Knipowitschia caucasica | reverse complement strand
TTGATTTATATGGGAGCCGTCGAAATTACTGCTCTGGGAGTTCTAGTAGTTTCAGAATTCTTGGATCCCTAGTATTAATAATTCAAATGTAACTACTACCTACTGCACAGTACATACATTTGCAACTTTAATATCTCTACAAACATGAATATTTGCGTTTTTCATAACTGCATTAAACTCAAGCCAATATATGGCACAAGTTGGCATCAAGTGTAGCAGTTTTGTTCCCAGGAGACACTTGAGTAACACATTGGTCGCCTCATGGTGTGTCTCAGGACGAGTCAGTGGACACATAACTCCACTGAGGTCCAGAGCGCCGCATAAATCCTCTTATTTTACGGCCCGTCGTGTCCACTCTAACTCCAGGGTCACACATCACTGTCCTGTACGGAGAAACTGCACTGCAAAAAATGATCAATAGGAGGTAATAATTTATTGAATCGAGTGGTTATTTTTTCTTAATTTGAGTAAATTCTTGCTCTAAAACAATATTTGCAAATGGTAAAAGCCATTTAAACACATCTTAAGAACTGTTGTTTAGTGTTAGGGCTCAAAGGGAAACATTTCTTGTACTGTATCTTCATTTTGCTTGTCCCATTGGCAAATCTTGTTTTAAGGCAGTCAAAATGTGCTCAAATTAAGATACATTTAGCAATTTTTTTCAAATTTGGACTTATTTGTTATCACATTTTGCAGTGGTATGAATACAATACATAAGAATGACTCTGATACAAACACATTTTTATTGGAGTATGCAAATGGTGTAAGTCTGATTAGGGCATGATATTTTGGTAACAAACTAATCTTCAACTAATTTAATACCTTTAGCTAGTTTTTTAATTTTTATAAATTACAGTACTTTCAAATCCTATAATAAAAAGTACGTAATACTTCTCACTTCTGAAACTGAATGACCCTCAGTTTTCTTGTGTGGCCTCCGTTTTAGGACCCACCTGCAAAAATAATATACGGCCCGGTTAGGAGCAGCACTGCCCAGGACTGAAGGCTGGCCCCAGTGCAGCTCCAGTATTTCACTATTATCAGACTTATCCCTGGCGGCATCATAAAACACCTCATATTACCACACTTCCCCGGCTGTCTCCGCCGCGCTGTCTTCACACCCTCAAAGTCCTGGGTCAGGATTTAAGACCCTTCGAGGACTTTTGTTCCAAAACCTCAAACTGAACCGAATCGAACTGGATGTTCATTACAGACAGTGTTTTTTTCTCTTTGTAGATGTGTAAAGCTGTGTTTTGTCTCACCCCTTAGCACTTACCAAGAGTTCACAAAAACTAGCGGAGCCAAAACCACCAATTGGAGAAGCTTTTAAACAGCAACACAAGGCTTTAAACCGTGTTGAAATTGTTTTCACTTAAATAATATAGCGTAATTAGTGATATATGCATGACGACCAGTGTCTTGAGTTGTTTGCTGCTGCTGGCTCTCTCCTCTTTGCAGGTTCCAGCCAATGGGGACCCTGATGAGGACGGGTTGTACCTGCAGATGGGTGGGACCTACAACATTGAAAAAATGTCAATGGGCTTCTCTATCATGCAGCAAAAGTCTGTTCAAATAAAGGTCCTTTTTTTCTACCTTATTAAACATGTGTGGACTCCAATTAAGTCTGAGCCTTGACCAGTTTGTGATACATGCACTGCAAAAAAAAGATAAAATATGAGGTAATAATTGCTTGAATCGAGTGATTTTTTCATCCCAATTTGAGTAGATTCTGGTTGTCTTAAAAAAAGATTTGCCGATGGGACATTAAGGCATTAAGTCTTATATAAAGAACTGCTGCTTTACTATCTAATTCCAAGGGAGACATTTTCTTGACATCTCAAGTTAATATTGCTTGTCCCATTGGAAAATATCGTTTTAAGGCAAATTAAGATACACTTTATCAAATTTGAGCAATATTTTATTTTTTTTGCAGTGTGGATATATTTTGCCCTCACTTTATCTGGATTTCTGTGCTCTGTATCTGGCAGGAAGAATGTTGATGTCACATGAATGCAGACCTATTTTAGTGTCTGCAAAGTGTTCAATTTTCTTCAGTCATTCATTTAAAACTCCAATATATCTGTACGCTTTTTCAAAGAGTTACAACCATTAGTTATTTGCTTGTTATTGTGGAATCCCATTGTTTTAGTCCAAGAGGTTGAGGTCCCTCCCTTGAGTGTGTTTTACTGTCTGCTCTGTCAGTGAAGCGTGTAATACTACTGTTGATTTTAGACAGACTGTAGTTATCCCTCTCAAAGGCAGTGGTGAGGGTCGCTCTGGTGCTGTCTGAGAGCCCAGCAGTAAAGACCATCATAAACACACGGAAACACACTGCCCTGTCCAGAGTCCAAACATCAAGTACCCTTTAAACCTTGTCTTACTTACACTGACCCTCCCCTAACTCTGATGCTAGTGTGTCTAAAGTGATAACCTATTTGTATGTGTAGTTGTTTTTTGTTACTTGTGTATTTTTTTGACGAGGAACTCACAAACACACAGGTCCGGGACTGAAAAAATTTAGATAAAATTGTTGAAGTCTACAGATAGATTTGTCATGCCTGATCTCCATCTTGGCTCTAAAAGTCAAGAAATTACACCCTTTTAATCTACAAGTACCATCTACAAACTTTAACAAGGGATCTGGTTGTAAAGTTGATGGTGGCTCTTAATTATAAATAAAATAAATAGGTGATAGCTGTATATTAAAGGGAATGTAGATATGCCTAAACGAATGAAAGCCAGTGTAAACATGTTGTTAAAAAGGACGTTTGTTAATAAGAATGCTGACATTGTTGTAAATCTATGACTGTATCTGACTCAGGTTGCCAGATATGCAGACGAATCCAGCTGGGACCATAATATCTGAATAGTCAAGAGTTTTTTCAGCAACAAATCCTTGTTTTATTCTTTATTATGTAATTAACTTTATTTGAGAATCAAAACAAGACCTTTTTTAGTCCTGCGGCCACATGTTACTTTATCAGTGAGATTAGCTCGACGCGGAAAGTTCTGTCAACCTGGATCACTGAATTGATTGGTAAAATGGTGGAGGGCGGGACATCGAAATGAAAACAATAACAAGATTTAGGGGCTGTAAAACTAGATTTGAAATGAAATATATCTTTTATCAGTTAAAGAAAAATTTGAAAAGACGATGGTTTGTAAAAGCCTTTAGACATATTTGGGCCATTTAATGATGAATTGATATGAAAATTGTACATATTGCTTCTTTAAGTAACAATTACTTTAATTTAGATTGTTCCAAATGCAATCATCACAGATATGCATTTTTATACATTAAATGATATAATTGACATGTAACTTTTGAATGACAAGATTTCTTTATCCTCTCTCTTTGAAAAGTCGACAAAACGACAGAATGAAAGAGATGGAATAAGACACATCATGAATGACAAATCCACTTTGCGCAATTTCCCTCTAACTCTAATCCAAAAAAGTCCTTAACGTGCTTAAATTAAAAGTGTATTAAACTTTGCTTCATCTCCATTCAAAGTTCACAGCGCTTTCAAACGCCGTCTAATTTGACTGAGCCCCTCCAATCTTAAAAATCAACACAAGTGAGTGGCGGGCTGAATGAAGAAGCCCCTTTGTCCCACTCAATATTTTAATCTGCGGAGGTTGACCTGTCGCGCCTGCACTGTATTCAGCCCTAAGGCTCAATATTAACTCAAATAAAAGCAGCCCCTGAATCGACTAATCCTGCTATTATCTGGCGGCAAAACAACTGCCCCCTGTTTTGGCCAGGGCCTGTTTTTGTATCTTTGCTTTCTAATTGTAACCAGAAATGTAAAAAGAACTCTAGAAATCTTTTATGCGGATGTCATTTGGCCCCGCGCTGCCTGCACATTCCCACACAGCCGAGACAGCCTGCAAAGCAAAACGTTTTACAGGAAAATGGAAAAAAATCTATGGAGGAAATCGAAAAGCGGCGAAGCAGGGAGGTCAAAGGTCTTTGTTTTTTGATCTGAATGGAGAGCGAGGAGCATTTAGAAGCGATACAAAGCAGTGCATTTAAATAAACAAGGTTATGTCCTATTTCTTTGGCACCGGTGGAGTCCGTCAATAAGGATGGTAATGATTTGCTTCAATGAACACAAGGACTCTCCAAATGCACAGTTTTTTCACAGGCTTTGAAAGAGGGCGACATAATAACGGTGCCCACACGTAAATATTTTTGCCCTGGTTACTGCTCCTCTCGGCATCAGGGTGACCACACAGTTAGGCGTGGAGGCCAATGGTCAGAGCCTCCGTCTGCTGGGATTATAGCGATGCAGAGAGCGATCAATGCGAGGCAAATGGAACAGGAGCAGTGGGAATGGGTCAATCCCTGCAGATGGATTCTTACTGCCTCAACAAAAAGACCAATCCAATCCAACCACTTTTTAACCACAAGTAAATACACTGTTTCATGAGATCCAATACATAATACAGAATACATGTTTCTATGAGATCCAATATGGTTGAAAGTTTATGTTGTGTGGTGATGTGAAGGAAGGACCCAAAAATAATGATTCAATGAAGATGATAAACTGAATCTCCACTGAAAAAATGAACTAAACATTCAAACAAAACTCAGAAACCAGGAAAACAGATGAACAAAGACAAGCAAAGACAATGGACCGGCGACAAATGGGGATGAGCACAGGTACATGCTGTATAGACACAGAGAGACACAGGATGTCCCAATCCAATCTCGGGTTGATATTTCATGGTTTTTGACTGATCAGGGATCGGCTAAACTGCTGATGCATCTGCAGGGACAGCTTCCATTCCTCACACTGTTTTGTCATGAAGTAGCATTTGTTTATGGTAACTGCAACACGCAATAATTTAAACCTGTTGTGGTCGTGTTCCGTTTCTACCCCCCTTAACTTGAGTGTTACCCGGTGTTCAAATTTGTGACCGGATACGGTTTTAACTGCTCTTACATTTACACAAAATAACTGATCATAACTAAAAAATGTTTTACTCTCTTTAAAGCTGTAAACAATACATCAAACTACTGGTTTACATGAATAACTGCAGTGAATATACAACAAATACACATAGAAATTGTAAATTATATTCGAAATGTAACATTTATTGTAGAGAACGAAGCAAAAATCAAAACTGAGTACAAATTCACAGATCAGAACATCAACATGAACACATAATCTCTGTGTGTGTGTGTCTTCACACACAGGAGTGGCATTTTGCCATCAGGTCGGAGTGTGCCTTGCATACGTAGGCATCACATTTGAAACAAGTAAGACTTGTTTTATTGTCTCTAGGGGCACAGAGCTTGCATCTCTTTCGTTTCTGCCCCTGATTTGGGGAGAGGAAGGCCAGGGCAGCGGCTAGGGCTTGCCTGCCCCATATTCCAGGCATAGCTGCTCCTGGCATCACATGCTGCCCAGATCTTGATCCCATACTTGCCTGGTTTGCTTGGGATGTATTGTTTGAATGGACAGCGACCTCTGAAAGGCACCAGGCGCTCGTCCACTGTCACTTCAGGGCCTGGGTTGTACATCAGTGGTAGACGCTCCACCCACCTGTCCCAAACGTTCCTGATGGCAGCCAGATTGTCATCTCGCCAGCGGAAAGGTCTTGTGGTTCTGTCATCAAATCTGATAACACGTGATATAACATGGAACTGTTGGAGGGACATAGTTGACCGGAATATAGGCCTCCCTGACTCTGCATCCCACAGACATTTTGTCGCTTCATTGTTGGACCGGTGAACTCCTGCTAAAATCAACAGACCTATGTAGGCTTGGAGGTCTATCTGATCCAATAATTTCCATGTGCCTGCAAACACACGCCTCCCCTCCAGGTTTGTCATCTCCAGTATTATTTCCACATTGGACTCTGATAAGAAGAGTTGGAAGCTGGACTTGATGTCATCCGCATGAGATGTCGCATACCTTGTTGGCCCTGGCGTCATCCTAACAATATTTTCCACTCTTGCTCTGCCTCCTCTGTCCTGGGTGGATGAATACCAGAGCAAGTTGCCATCCTTGGACTGGAATGTAGCCTCAGGTGTGTCTTCCCCAGTGGCCTCTTCCTCAGGTGCCTCTTCCCCACGTGTGTCTTCCTCAGGGGCCTCTTCCTCACCATCTGTTGACTCGTCGTTTTCATTATAGTCCGGATCAAAATCAGGATTGTCTTCTATTTCTGAGACATCCTCCTCTATTTCTTGTTCGATTTGAATCCCCTCTTCATCGGTTTCAAAAAAAGAGGTCAAGAGCCTCTCTGGCAGAAAACCGGCACCTCGTCATTGTGCTCAGAGTCAAATGAGAGCAATGCACAAATAAAGCTATATATAGGGGGTCAGTGAGAAGATATCTTTCTATTATGATACATTTTGTATCAAAAGGTGTGGTTCACGTGGGGGAACTGAACACCTGTTCAGTCTGAAAGGGGTTCACGTGGGGGGAGAGGCATATACGGGCGGGAAAGAGATGAGGAGAGGAGACACCTGTTCAGTCTGAAAGGGGTTCCCGGTATGTGTGTGTGTGTGTGTGTGTGTGTGTGTGTGTGTGTGTTGAAAACTATGGTGAATGAAAGGATCTAGAGTCACCCATTCATTTCCTATGGCGGTCATTTTTGACCGGGAACACCACAGGTGTTACAAAGTTGATTTACCCACTCAAAATTCAACGAAAGTGGTGATCATCAATTGTACATGTTCAAATGTCTAGTGTGGAGGATATCATAAGGCCTTGAAACAATAAAATATAAAACAAAAAATGTATGATTGTTGAAAGTAGGAAATCGGTCAGATTTGACCCGAACACGACAGAAAGGTTAAATAGCATTATGCAAGATTTTCATGTAAAGTCATCATTAAATAGCTCTAATCTGTCAAAAGGCATTCATAAACCATGCTCTTTTCGAATACTTCTTTAACTGATAACAGAAGTTCAGCCGAAATATTTGAATTTCAAAATTGATTTTACGGCCCCCTTGTTATTGTTTTCATTTCGATGTCCCGCCCTCCGCTGTTTCACCAATCAGAAAGTCCGTGAACCGGGTTGCCAGAACTCACCAGGTGGATCATCAAGACTACTACTAAGATCCTCCCAATTATCAATCATTCTGATAATTCGTGCTTGACAAATAAGACCAGAGAGTTTTGTTAGAAAAGTGGAATGAGTGGTTTTTTCCTAAAATTTGGGAAAATCCTCGTATATACCTTTAATATTATTCATTCATTGTACACATATACTTGAGGTGTTTCTATTTTTGGTGCAATGTCTCACCTGTTTATTTGCACGCAGTTGCTTGATATGTTCTTTGGAAAAAACACATTTTCTTCTTCAGTTTCCTGATGCAAAAAGCTTAGAAACCGTAATTCCGAGCGTATTGTTTATTAAAGGCTAACATCAGCAGACATATGCCCAGGTCTGACCGTAGGCGTAAGTGCTTTGCCCCTTTCCTTTGTTTATAAACACGGTGTTTCAGCATCTGCACATATGCACTTTGAGGAGCCCGAGGGTCCGGTCTGTAATGAGAGACTGCGTCATTCACTTTGCCCTATTGGAGTAGGCAGCTTTCATGCATTTGTGTAAGTCAGACATTACTACATTTTTGGTGTGACTCGACGTTTACATTGAGTGATGACTTTAGCCTTTTCTCCATTTCTTACTCCATCACGTTTGCTCTGCTTTCTTTATACATATATTTACATGAATGGGTACGATCAAGCTTCATCCATTGTTCTGCAAAATAACTATTCCATTCAATGTATTCTTGTATAGCCCTAAATCACAACAGTAGTTATATCGGAATTTACAAAACCATCGAATTCGCCAACACAGATCACAGAATCAAACACAAGAATGCAATGATAAAAAAAATATGTGTATGTTTTGATTGCATGAAAGTTTGAATGGACTTTATGTGATTTTATTGTAACGCACTTTGGTCGCCTTGAGTGTTGTAAAGGGCTCGATGAATAGAAATTGATGGATTGAAAAAAGACACATGGCCATTGGTCCATAAGGGGCCGATGACCAATGTCCATAAATGTTGATAAAGTCCATAATAAATATAAATGTTGTTGAATGTCAAGTGTCCTGGATCATCACCACTGAGAAGAGAACGAGTTAGATGGAGTGATTATACTGTATGGAACATCAAAATCACAAATATGGGATTTTTGATACCTTCTTAATTGCGTAATGTTGTATGGTTTATTTTCATTTCAATAAATACATGTTGAAGGTATGTAGGAGGATTTTCTACTTCCGGGTGGATCATGAAGACGATTGGTCCTCCCAATTGTCAATCATTCTGGTGATCATCAAATAAAACTAGAGAGTTTTGTTGGTTCTTTCCTAAAATTCGGGAAAATCCTCCTATATACCTTTAATATATTGGGTAATTCCGCCGCTTGCCGCACTTATCAAAAGTCAAATTATTTTTTTGCTGTGTTCCAAATCAGCGTTTTTTTCACTTTGATCCAAGTCCCATCTCTGTCAGGATTTGTTCATAAAAGAAGAAAAACACGAGAACGGATCTTTGAAAATGCATTGTCGATTGTATAACCCTGTATAATCTGTTCTCATTTTATACACCAGGAAATCATTTGTCCATGTTGGATGTTTTGTCCGTAGTCAAAACTGCACCTACTGAATTCTCCATCAAAGCACTAATATTTCCATTCCGGTTTTAAAATATTATCATTTTTAGCCAGGATGTTGTATTCAAAGTAAAGCTGAAGCCAGGCAGCAGCAGAGTGGATGCAGCCTCAGTGTGTGTTAAGAGGATCCAGATGATAGTTTAATTAAAATGTTCTGTGGATGTCACGCATGTATCTATTTTGGGATGTAATTTGACTTTGCAGTTGGTATGAATTCTGTCTTTCTGTCATCGGGAGCACAACTCGGGGGTCTTGACCTGCGGATATGAGTCCTATTAGTGAATCATCTCTAATCTCTGCAAATGTATTCTCCGCCAGCCACTAATTTGTCCTATTTGAGCTGCCGTACTGCGTTCACCGCACAGGGAGGTCCGGTCGCATGAGAAGAGTCAGTTTATCTGTACTAATGTTAAATCCACTGTGGTCACACCTCCTGCTCGAGTTTGTGATGTAGAAATGAACAGAAGGCCTCCAATAGCAGATGTTGCAGCCCACGTTTTGCCCACTTTTTATGTAATAAGAGTAATTCCATCGTATAAGCTCTTTTATTCACCACAGCAGTGTAACATTTAAACCTAGCAGACTGTGTATAGTTTGTTTAGTTTAGTTTGTGTTGATAAAAAGTGAATTGAGTCAAGTCTGTTTTTTGATGCTTTGATATAAAAAAGGACAAAAAAGTGAGTGTGAATCTGTGTTCAGGCCGGATAACGCGTTGCGGCGAGTTTCAATGCAAAGTCAATGGTGGCGTGTGCCTGTGGGAGGAATTGCATGGATGTTGCGGTACGCACAATAGCTTGTTGAGTTGTAGTAGAGGCAGTGGATTAAGCGGTTAGATGCATGCAGCGAAAGCAGGAGCTGAACAGCCTCACCCCAGACACGTGCGGCAACCAATCAGAGAGCAGCAAAGTGGTCACGGGGCAAATGCGGGTCCGAAGCAGGAAAAGGTAAGTCACTCGAAAACAACCCAAACAGGAGCTAAAACAGGATTAAACCAGGACTGAGGATGCGTGACACGGCGCCTGTTAACACATATCTTAACCTTGAGTTGACATTCTACCGTAAACAAGCAATTCTAACATGTTCGATGATACGGAAGTGCCCACCACTTCCAACACAGGGCAGAACGTCAGATTGACAAAACTCATGCAGCTGATACTCAGTGAACGTGCGTCCTCCATCTATGCAGGTCCATGCATCGACGGTCTAAACACAGCTTCAAGACAGCTTGTCAGTGGCTCTTTCTGCAGAATTCACAATCAACTCTAAGCTCAACTTTTATTTCTGCACAATCAAATGTCTCCGTTGTGGGTTCTAACTTCTAGGAATGTGTGGTTTGGCAACATCGCAGCCAAGCAAAGGAGAGCTCTAAACAAGCTGCTCCGCTATGGTAAATTGACAGGTGAGCTGTGAGCTGCCTGTTCCGGAGGCTCTTTATGAGTTCAGACTTTTGAATGGAGCTCTCAGAATCGTCAGTGACTATTCCGGCCATCCTGTAACGGTCATGTTCCAGCTTCTTCCCTCTACATGCAGGACACCACGCCGTGCAAGCTTTTCTACAAGCTGTTACCACTCTGAACAAAGAGCTTTATTTGGTTGATGAAACACATTATTGATTTTAGAAACAAACATTCCAATGTGGGTTTTTAACTGCAGTTGGCAAATAAACGGAATCTGAATCAGACTGATATGTGTAAGACTTCGGATTGAATTACCATTGGGAAAAGACTGAGGGATGTCTTTTCCCAATGGTAATTTGATTAGAAGTCCTTCACATATCAGACAGGCAGCATTTGGAGATTAACCATAACACACAAAATAATTCGGATTCGACATTTTTTTTGGTTTATTGTGAAATGGCCACATGTCGTAACAGTCCTTTTGTGAAAGCTAATATACAGTAATAAGTTTGAAATATTCCACTTTCACAGCAAGTCCACTCTGAGAACAAGTAGACGCTAATTTGGATGATTTAAAGCAGGGGTCTCCAACGTTTTTTGATTCCAGAGCTAATTTTATAAAACAGAAATGGCGGAGACCTACTCCTTTTAGAAGCTAGTCTAATGTACAATTAGAATAGCTACAGTCAATCAGGGAGAACACAAATGCATAATATACCATTATACAGTAGTAGAGTATCTCTGCACTCATGAAAACATGTACTGTTAAAATACAGTAGATGTGGAGTGATTGAAAGGTGAATGATTCAGGATCATGTGTTAAATTCTTTGGGGAGCTACCAGAAAGAGGGCAGCAAGCTACTCCCGAGCCACAGGGCTCCAACCTGTGTATTTATGAGCAAATAAGCGACTTATTGTTTTGCATACAGCTTTAGTTTGCTGACGGTTTGGGCCCTGTTTAGTCTTGTTCAAATCCTCATTTAACCAAATCCCTTTTATATCGTCAATTACATTCATGAAAATCGACCAACTTCAGAGTGGAATTGCAATTGTTTACTTGTTAACTCATCTCTACTGGTAGCCCTCACCTCTCCTGTTCCAATCCTTTATTTTCATCAGCCATAGACAACAGAATGATTATTTGTTGTTATTATTAGGTCTTTATCACAGGCCTGGCGGGTAAGATCTGTCTAAAATAGTTTGAAGAGGAATATTTGGGGGGAAAAAGCCACCACAAATAACACTGTGAGAAAGAGCTCAGAGATCTTATCTGAAAACCATTGTACTGTTTTCTGTCTGACAAAGAAAAGCAATTAAAAGGAGTGCACAGGCTAATACTTCTCATTACAGACCTCTGACCATGGCAAAGAATGGACTCAAATTGAACTGGTGCGCGGAGAAAATAAGTGTGAATTTGTGAACCATCCAGCGGCCCCAGTATAATGTGAATTCACTTGTGGATGGACCATTCAAACAAAGAGTTACTAGACAGAAAGGCGCTGGGTACACTATGATTTATGCTGTCGTAAGGAGATTTTTAATTATGCGTTCAATAACACATGACTTTTACCAGTGGCTTTTTCTCTTTTTGTTTCCTTATAGAGATACCCCCAAAGCATCCAAAGCATGGAACATATGTAAGAAATCTTAGCAAAGGTAGCGTAGAGGATGAAAATGAAGCGTTTCCCCAATTTCTTCAATTAACAGTGAAAAAAAGAGAAACTGTCTCTTCTGCCAGTTAAGCATTTTGCGTTTCAAAATTGAGACTAATCCACAGAACTAAAGTTGTTTAAGCATGGGTTCCCTCCAGAATCCAGGAAAATGGAGGACAAAGGAAAGGGTTAAATTGTCCTAAATTCTGAGTCAGCTTGAACCTGCGGCTTAGAATGAAACCTTCAGTTACTTTTACTCCATAAACCAAAACTGGATGACCACCTGACCAGCACCAGGAAATCTCCACATCATCGAGTCTGGTCATATAAACTGTCCATTTCACAGATGTTGCTTCTTATTTTCACATTTTAAATACCTTTGTGTCATTTAGAGAAAGTTCTTGCTTGTAAGTGTGCACAGTCTGTAAAATGCTTCCTCTTTAGCAACGAGACACACAGTTAGACCTCAAATGAAGTCCTTTTACCATTGAATTATGTTTAGACACTTCCCTTAGAGACGCTTAATGTCAGTAAGTAGGGATAAGTCGCCTCCTAACTGGGGGTCTGTGACTTAAACACAGTATTTAGATGAGAAAAAACCCATACATACTTTTCTGATTACAGACTTTATGTAAATGTGTAGCTTGCAAAACCGTCTAAGCCAGGGGCCTCTTCACAAACATACTAGACCAGAGGTGTCCACACGATTTAGAGAAAAGGGCTAGTGTAGTTCACCAGACTAAAACTGTTTTGTCTGGATTAGGACTGCTCCTGGATTTGCAATGAAGTATGATTATGTACATATTGACATTAGAGCCATACATGGAATGCTGTAACAATTGTGTCAGTATAGACTGCAAAAAATGATACAACAACCAATCAATCAACTTTATTTGTATGGCGCCTTTCCAACACAAGGCCACTCAAAGCGCCTCACAACCCACATAATATCTGAGGTAATAACTGCTTGAATAAAAAAAAAAAATATATATATATATATATATATATATATATATATATATATATATATATATATATATATATATATATATATATATATATATATATATATATATATATATATATATATATATATATACATATATATATATATATATTATATATATTATATATATATATATATATACATATATATATATATATATATATGTATGTATATATATATATATGTATATATATATATATATATATATATATATATATATATATATATATATATATATATATGTATATATGTATATATGTATATGTAGTTATGGAGTTTGGACGAAACATCCAAACTCTATAACTACATCATGGAGAAGGCCAAAACGGATGACGTACTCAGTGAATGTCTCAGGCAGTGGCGAGATGAGGAGGTGCTGGAGGAGAGCCCATCATGGGAGAACAAGCCCCTACACGGCATGTACCACCGGAGCATAACAGAAGTGGCTGATCTCAAGAAGTCCTACCAATGGCTAGAAAGGGCTGGCCTACAGGACAGCACAGAGGCACTCATCATGGCTGCACAGGAGCAGGCACTGAGCACCAGAGCGATAGAGGCCCAGATATACCACACCAGACAAGACCCAAGGTGTCGGTTGTGCAAAGAGGCACCTGAGACGATCCAACACATAACTGCAGGGTGCAAGATGCTGGCAGGGAAGGCCTACATGGAACGCCATAACCAAGTGGCTGGCATAGTGTACAGAAACATCTGTGCAGAGTATGGGCTGGAAACCCCAAGGTCTAAGTGGGAAACTCCTCCAAAGGTGGTGGAGAATGAGCGTGTGAAGATCCTGTGGGACTTCCAGATACAGACCGACCGAATGGTAATGGCGAACCAACCTGACATCGTGGTGGTAGACAAAGGGCAGAGGACAGCCGTGGTGGTGGACGTGGCAATTCCAAGCGATGGTAACATCCGGAAAAAAGAACATGAAAAGCTTGAGAAATACCAAGGTCTCAGAGAGGAGTTGGAGAGGGCCTGGAGGGTAAAGGTGACAGTAGTGCCCGAAGCTAGAAGAGTGGTTACAGCGGATCCCCGGAACAACCTCGGACATCTCGGTCCAGAAATGTGCAGTGCTAGGAACAGCAAAGATACTGCGCAGAACCCTCAAGCTCCCAGGCCTCTGGTAGAGGACCCGAGCTTAGAGAGGGATAACCGCCCGCGGAGGGCCAAAGGTGAGTGGACAATTTTTTTATTTTTATATTTGATATATATTTGAGTATTCTGAACACAGGAAAACAGGGTTTGCCAATGGGACAAAGCCATTTAGTTTTATTTTGTCATTCTTGTATCTTTTAAAAGATGATTTTGCTTGTCCCATTGGCATATCTTGTTTAAAGGTAGTCATAATGTGCTCAAATTGAGCAATTTTTTACTTATTCTTCATCAATTTTAACAATGTATTCAAATACATTTACATGAATCAATTGTTCTATAGTGCAAATATACATTCATAGGGTGTCCTTTGTCCGTTCATGTAATTGTACAAAAAACAAATTAAGCAAATATCTTAGTATTACAGATTCAATCACCAGGACATCTCTACATCGCCAGGACATCTCCAGACCATCTCCACGCCATCCTCTTCAAAATGTTTGAGTAAACTGGATTCCAAAGGTTCTGAACTTCCCAACGACATAAAGCCTGGCTATGTTGGTGGAGCTGAAGTTGGCTGGATGGCACAGTTCCTCAATGGTTATGTTGTGTTAGCGAGGCAGAGGGCCACACGCAGGCCTGAGTTTGGATGTGGCTGGACTAAACTGTACAAAACTATATCTATTTTTGATGGAAATTTGGAAGAAAAAAACAGTAGTCACATGTGAGCTCTTTAGAAAGCATCTAATGCCACTAAATCCATCAGTACCGACATGGAGCCTAAGCAGAGTTGTTTTTTTTCCCACTTCTGCCCCACACTGAGAGGGATCATACACAGTAGTGCCCTGAACAGCGGCTCATCCATCATATTGAAGAGGCGTGATAACAAGACCAGCTCAGAACCACATGTGCAAAAGGAGAGACTGGAAAAGGTGAATTCTTCTCCTGTGGACTTTCATCCCGCTCAGAACTGACTGCACGGGATGTAGGAGTCTTTAATCACTGCTGATAATGGCCTGGCTTAGTCTGTCAGCTCAGGGCACAGTCAAGATTTTTCAGACCAACACACAGCTGGAAGCCTCTGGATCACCTCTCTCACCCCTCGTTGATTTACCTGCCCATTCTGGAAAACTGCACATCTTCATGAACAAGCTATCATTTAGGAATTTGTTAAACTACTCTTATCTGGTTGAAAATGAATGAATCTGCAATACATAGTAACTGATCTTGTATACAGAATTAGTCAAGAACGTAAGTCGTGATAGGGTTAAATAGAGTTTACTGTTTGAAGTCCCAAAGTTGTGATGTTATGATTTGGCGAAACCTGTCTTAAATTTCACCATTTGATGCGATCCACAGATTGTGCAGAGAAATGTCAAGTTTGAGACCAGAGTCCGCAGGTGAGGTCAGGGGAGGGACAAGACATTTCACATCCGCAGCAAAAATAAACCAGATGAACAAACAGATGATATAGCGTTAAATGTGCCATGTTACTCTCTGAAAAGGAGTTGCAGTTGCCTTTGAGAACATTTTGCTTTGATATGGAGAAATCACTGAAGCTGAAACCAGATAAGGATATACACATACGATACAGAAATGTTCAAGTTTTGATGAACGATGGAACATAACCACAACAACAGTTTCCTTGAAGGCATGACAAAATCAAACAATGAAACAGTGTTTAGTGGATTTAAGCCAATAGATGAATGTCTCAGAGCATCCTCGGTCCTTAGACCCTCCTTCTTCTGGAAAAACTCAGAAAACCCAGCGGGAAAAAGAAAAACCTTTGGAAGAAATACAGAGAAGGAGTAATCCACTCCCATTGCACAGACAGGCCGTAGATGTGGCCAGGACTGACTCTTGAGAGAAGCAATATATTATAGACATAAATCCCCAAAATCTGTAATACTAAGATATTTTTTTAATACTTACATGAACGGACAAAGGACACCCTATAATGTATGTATGAATGTATGTGTATCACTGTACATTTGCATTATATAAATTAGAACAATTTTCTGATTTGACTCTAACATTGAGACAGTGTATTTGATCAGTGAATAATTTCCTTTAAAAATGCCATATTTTAAGTGAAATTATGTCAAATAGTACAAATTAATAAATTTAACATGATGTATCAAATCCTTACTGCTTTCAATCTTGTTCCACAATTGGGATTGTATGTTGATTTGAAGGTTATTTTTGGGGGTCATTTCCTGCCAAATCTACGGACCCCTGCCCCAGACTGGTTCCAAAGTTGCACTTGTCTGCACTGACGCTGCACTGTCCACTCATAACATTAGCCATTTAGTAATAAATTAGACAAGGACTTCGACAGACTTTATTGATCCTAAAGGGAAATTGCATTGTCACTGTAGCTTGCAAAGCATTTCACAATAAAAAATAAAAAAATAAAAACTTTAAAGTAACAATCTAAAAATTAGAATAATAATGAGATAATATTTGTGAGAATAGAATAAACTGGATAGAAGCATTAATGCGATTCTCCTAAAACAATTTCCATCCAATCTGATCTAACAGGTGTAGAGCATGGGTCTCCAACCTATAGCTCAATAGCAACCAGTAGCTCACCATCCTCTTCAAAGTAGCTCAGAAAAGGCAAAATATAAAAATGGTTTCTTTTGAGCATTGATTATAGAACATTTTGACAGTCTTAAAACAAGATTTGCCAATGAAATAAGAAATGCATTTGCAATATCTGTACATGAAATAAGACTTAAGCTCAATTGTTTCAAGAAATGTTTTCATATCTATTTAATCCATTGTAGCACATCATTCTGTCAACCGTCTAAAATAAGTAGCTCTCAGCCACTTTTGTCCTGAAAAAGTTGCTCTCCAGAAATAACAGATTGGAGCCCCCTGTTTTAGACGGCCCTCATTGTGGTGGTCCTGCTCCTCTGGGACAACACTCTGGACCATGTTCTCAGCCGGTCGTCCCAATTGTCTCTGTGTTCTTCTGTTGTCCAAAGGAAGTGTGATAAAAGGTCCTTTCTTTCTCGCCGCTTCTATGTTTGACTGTCTGTCCTATTTGCCCAATGGCGTTGGCTTCCTCCTGCCACCTCGATTGTTTTACCACAGGTCGCAGGAAGGTCAAATCCAAAATCAGTAAGGAAACGACTCTATTTTCTGCCGAGAAGGATCCTGCCGTATCAGGGAACGCCAAGCCGGACGATCGTTAAAGGGACGGAGAGGAAAGGAGTGAGGAAGTGTGAAATCTGAAGAGCACAGGTGTAACTGAAATGCCTGGTGCTAAATGTGGACTAGACTGTGGACCTGTGCCTCTATGTGTCATTGTTGTCATTTTCAGTTCTTGTTTTATTTTGTATTATCTGTTCTCCTGTGTCTTTTTTAGTTTCACTTCCTGTTCTGTCTGATTGCCTGCTCGCCCTGATATGCCTCCCAGTTAAATTCCCTGCGCTCTTTCCCTTTTGTCTATTAAAGGAGAAGTATGTAAAGAATATGGCCAAAAGTGGTACTGCAACCTCTCCCACTCTCCTTGACTCAGGTTGCCAGTATGCAGATGAATTCAGCTGGGATGAAATGAAAACAATAACAAGATAACACGGGCCCGTAATTTTTGTTGCTGAAATTCAAATATCTTGGCTGAACTTCTGTTGTCAGTTAAAGTAGTGTTGGAAAAGAGCATGATTTATTAATGTCATTTGACATATTAAGGCCATTTAATTATGTATTTACATGGGAATATTCCGTGGTTTTTGTCTTTGTCCTCAGTTCCTACAAACAGTTTAGTTTTTGGATTCTTGTTTATTAAATTATATTAATATTTGCAGTGTGGAATTTTGTGTCCTCCTTTTTGAAACGTAACTACTGTGGTAATTTATGTTATTTTCTTTTTGAACGTTTCGAAACGTTCTGCTTTACTTGGCAAAATTTATTTGGATGTTTGTGAATTCTTCCACACCTGATTCGCGAAACTAAGAAATGTCCCCCACCTCTACTGATTCTGATCGTGGTGTGCTAAACGGGGGAGGACGTTGAGGAGTTTGCTACTTTTTTCTGTCTGCAAATGTTAAAAGGGAAGTAATTTGGAAGTTCTCTTTAGCCTTTAAGTCATGTACAAATCACGGCAGGATGAAATACAATCATATTAGCCACATCTGAAAGAATATGTCAAATAAATATCAAAGCGGCTTAACATATGTCTTCTCAGAGAACCCGCACAATACAGACCCTAAACGCTGTGGCCTCGTAACTGTCTGAATGACTTTCTATAACAGAATTATACGCTTCTTTAATTTTGAATGCACAACGTGTAGCTCGGGCTGTGTATCAAAAACACACTGGGTAATAAGGTGCAGTGGTGTCCCATGGAAACCACAGGTGGTTGTGTTAATGTCTCCCAGCAGCAGAGCGGATATTACCGACTTTAAACTTGAACAGTGGGATCAGCAGGATGCGGGACAAAAGCCCTTTACGGTTCATAGGTTCGGACACAATGACGTCAATTCTTTCTCCGGGACTGTTCCAACATACAGAATATAAAAATTATAAAATAGCAATTACATTTCAAACTCTGAACATCTGCCATGCTTTAGAATAAAGAGTGTTTTGGTTGTAATTCATCTACTATTTGTTTCTATATATATGATTTATTTATGTAATGTGGTGACAATCCTATCCATCCATCCATCCATTTTCTTCCGCTTCATCCGTTGCGGGGGCAACAGTCTAAGCAGAGACGCCCAGATTTATCCACACACAGATCATCCGGGGGGACCCCAAGGCGTTCACAGGCCAGCTGAGAGACATAGTCCCTCCAGCGTGTCCTCGGTCTTCCCCGGGTGCGTCCAGGAAGCTCCGGAACAGATGCCCGAGCCACCTCAACTGGTTCCTCTCGACCCGGAGAAGCAGCGGCTCTACTCCGAGCTCCTCCCGTGTGACTGAGCTCCTCCCCCTAACTCTAAGGGAGCGCCCAGTCACTCTGCGGAGGAAGCTCATTTCGGCCGCTTGTATCCGCGATCTTGTTCTTTCGGTCATTACCCAAAGCTCATGACCATAGGTGAGGGAGGGAACGAAGATTGACCGGTAAATCGAGAGCTTTGCCTTTCGGCTCAGCTCCCTCTTCACCACAACGGTCCGATACAGCGACCGCTTCACTGTGCACGCTGCACCGATCCGCCTGTCAATCTCACGCTCCATCCTTCCCTCACTCGTGAACAAGACCCCGAGAGACTTGAATTCCTCCACTTGAGGAAGGACTGCTCCACCCACCTGGAGAGGGCAAGGCACCTTTTTCCGGCCTCTGATTTGGAGGTGCTGATTCTCATCCCAGCCGCTTCACACACGGCTGCAAACCGCCCCAGTGCATGCTGCAGGTCCTGGCTCATTGGAGCCAACAGGACAACATCGTCCGCAAAAAACAGGGATGAAATTCTGTGGTCCCCGAACCGGACCCCTCCGGCCCCTGGCCTAGAAATTCTGTCCATAAAAACAGTGAACAGAACCGGTGACAAAGGGCAGCCTTGGCGGAGGCAAACATGCACCGGGAACAGGTCTGACTTAATGCGAACTCAGCTCTGGCTCCGGTCACCCCCCAAAGGACACGGTTGAACGCCTTCTCCAAATACACAAAGCACATGTGGAGAGGTTGGGCGAACTCCCATGAACCCTCGAGTATCCGATGGAGAGTGTAGAGCTGGTCCAGTGTTCCTCGACCGGGACGAAACCACACTGCTCCTCCTGAATCTGAGATTCGACCATCGGCCGTAGTCTCCTCTCCAGTACCTTGGAGTAGACCTTATACCGTGAAGGCTGAGGAGTGATCCCACAATAATTGGAACATACCCTCCGGTCCCCCTTCTTGTAGAGAGGGACCACCCCCTCAGTCTGCCACTCCAATGGCACCGCCCCGGATCGCCACGCGATATTGCAGAGAGGTGTCAGCCAAGACAGTCCTACAACATCCAGAGACTTAAGATAGTCAGGACGGATCTCATCCACTCCGGAGGGGGGATTGAGGAGAACCTCAAAGTATTCCTTCCACCGCCCGACAATATCCCCAGTCGAGGTCAGCAGCTCTCCACCCGCCCCATACACGGTGTTGGCAAAGAACTGCTTACCCCTTCTGAGGCGCCGGATGGTTTGCCAGAATCTCTTTAAGGCCGACCGATAGTCATGCTCCATGGACTCTCCGAACTCCTCCCAGTCCCGGGTTTTAACTCTGCAACAACCTGGCCTGACGGTACTGAATAGCTGCCTCAGGAGTCCCAAGAACCATCATGGCTCGATAGGACTCCTTCATCAGCCTGACGGTATCCCTTACTGCCGGTGTCCACCACAGGGTTAGGGGGTTGCTGCTGGGACCAGCATCTACGACCTGCCGCATCGGCGATAGAGGTGGAGAGCATGGTCCACTCAGACTCAATGTCCCCCTCCTCCGCCGGGAACTGGGAGAAGCTCTCCCGAAGGTGTGAGTTGATTGTCTGTCTGACAGGGGGCTCAGCGAGACGTTCCCAGCAGACCCTCACTACACGCTTGGGTCTGCCAGGTCTGACTGACTTCCTCCCTCTGCAGGTGGAGGGCCCACAGGAGGGCTTACCCACTTCGACCTTTCGGGCTGAGCCCGGCCGGGCCCTGTGGGCTAAGGCCCAGCCACCAGGCCTGGCTCCACAGGGTGGGGCCCCGGCTGCGTCATGCCGGGCGACATCACTGATATTCTCATAGTGCTGTCCATGGTTGGCTTCGGACTGCGCTTCGTCTGACTCGTCACCCGAGACCTGTCTGCCATGGGAGACCCTACCAGGGGCATGAAGCCCCAGACAGCATAGCTCCCAGGATCATCCGAGTACTCAAACTCCCCCACCACGTTAAGGTGGCAGTCCAGGGGGGAGGACAATCCAATCCACATTTATATAGCACATTTCGTGCACACAGTTTCCAAAGTGCCGCACAATAAAATACTAATTAAAACAAATCCATAGTAAAACAGTAAAATCATTAAAAATCAAACAGGAAAAACCGTGTGCGCCTTTATGTATAAATTATAAAATAGCAAAAAAATAAAAGGACCATGCAACTCACGCAGTATTAAAAGCCAGAACATAAAAATGGCTCTTAAGACAAACAAACAAATACATTTAATAATGTAAGTCACAAAATGAATTAAAAAAAATCTTAGTATTATGACATGTGGACAGCCATGTATGTTTGGAAGATGTTATATTTTTAAATTGTCCTTTTAGCTGCAGCTGCTGGACTTACTCAGAGGAATGCCTTCGGGGGAATTCTTACAATGTGGCACAAATACTCACTCGGATTCAAGGATTAACTGATCTGATTCTGGAGGTCATTGGTCAAATATCAATGTTGCGGTGATCTCCTGCCGGTCCCGCTCCAGCGAATTCGATACAGCGCTAAGGACGCCAGAGAATTCAGCCTCAAAAGTCCACTTGACCCTAAAGATAAACTGATTAGGAGCAGGAATTTAATGGTCATAAATTGGCAAAGGCAGTAACGATGACGAGCACTCACATGTGTAACCTGAGAGGATGCAGCAGTGAAGTCTTTTTATAGATTAATATGATGTCACGCTGTCCTTCACACGTATTTGTTTCTATCAGTTAATCAATTTGTCCGTTTATCAGTCAATCTATATTGTTAGGAGACAGACAAGAGATTTTGGGGCGACAGTAGCTCAGTTGGTAGAGCATTGGCCGTGTGGAGGCCCCCCAGGGGACAGTCCTCGCGCCGTTCCTCTTCACCCTCTACACTGCGGACTTCAGACACAACACGGACGGTTGTGTTCTACAGAAGTTCTCTGACGACACTGCCATCATCGGACTCAGCTCCGAGGACGATGACGCAGAGCACAGAGGAGTAATACAGGACTTTGTGGACTGGTGTCAGCGGAACCATCTCCACATCAACGCGGGGAAGACCAAGGGGATGGTGGTGGATTTCCGCAGACGTCACTCTGCCGCTCCAGCCCCAGTGAACATCCAGGGAAAGGACATTGAGAGAGTGGACTCTTACAAATACCTGGGTGTTCATCTGAACCACAAACTGGACTGGACTCTTAACACAGACGCCCTCTTCAAGAAGGGCCAGAGCCGCCTCTACCTGCTGAGGAGGCTCAGGTCTTTTGGAGTGCAGGGGCCACTCCTGAAGACCTTCTATGACTCTTTGGGGGCATCAGCCATCCTGTACGGTGTGGTCTGCTGGAACAGCAGCATCACAGAGAGGGACAGGAAGAAACTGGAAAAGGTCATCAGGAAGTCCAGCTAAGTCCTGGGCTGTTCCCTGGACACAGTGCAGCAGGTGGGGGACAGGAGGGTCCTGGACAAACTAACATCTATGCTGGACCATGACTGTCACCCCCTGCAGGACACTCTCTCTGCTCTGGAGAGCAGCTTCAGTGATAGACTTATTCACCCTTGATGTGTGAAGGAGAGGTTCCGCAGGTCTTTCCTTCCTGCTGCTGTCTGACTGTACAACAAATAAGGACCAAAAAGGACTAATGAACACTGCCAACTTGATTCTAGTGTCATTCTCGCATCGTTGCATTATCCTTACCTTATACCAGAATGTGCAATACACAGCTGCCAATGTACAGTTGTGAACATACTGCTGATAATGTACAGTTGTAAACATACTACTGCTTCTAATGTACAGATGTAAACATACTGCTGCTAATGTACAGACGCCAACATATAACTACACTTTACTTGCACTAGATTCCACAGTACTTTATACTTGCCTCTTATTTTGTCAATTTAGAATTTTTACACCGATTATATTTTCAAAATAGAGATTTTATACTTATTATTGATGCTAGAGTTAGATTATTTTTATTTTGTTTAGTATAGCTATTTTTCACTTAACGTGTGCTGTGTGCTCCTCTTTCCTACTGCCCTATAACCTGTGATGCAACACCAAAATGTCCCCACTGTGGGACAAATAAAGGATCTCTTAATCTTAATCTTAATCTTAAATATTATTGCTTTCAACAATGTGTCAATAATCAAAAATAGGTGTTGCACTCAGTCATTAAAGTACAATTTGTGGAATTAGGAGAATGTAAGAATGCATGTTTTAAAGGACTGGTACAATGCCCTTTAACCTGTTACTGTTGTCTATAAATAAGTCTCTTTCCTGCTCTTGACTGTTCCAATAAAACAAGGACATGTTTGTTCCTTCTTTCAATCCTTTTGACCTTTCTTTGTTACTTACCTGCATGGTCCGCCACAACAGTATAATGTGATTTATTAAAACAGATGTTAAACAAAAAAAGGTTTCAACGCCAAACTGGCCAATTAGAAAATTGAACTTTGAATTTTTCTGTTAAAAATATGTTATCCACAGTATTTGCACTTCTTCCATATGTTACAGAAAAGATACACTTGTGTTAAAACATTGCCACTCCCCTCAGAGTGAACTGAAAAGCTCTAACACGGTGCTAGAAATGTGTGTTTTCTGCGGTTCTACAAACAGCTTCTCTCTTAGAAGTTTTCACCTGAGTTCACCCAGGGGCTACTCAAGGAAAGGAACATGGAATAGACAGCTTACATAAGGTTTCGTACAGTTCTTACTACTTCAAGTTTGCTATGTTTATGATGTTTGCAGAAGATAAAATCAAAGTGATATTGACAAGTGCCCTTTGGAAGGCAGCCTTAGAGACAGCCCTGATAAGAAATGATATTAAATATTTGATCCTGTGCTCTTCTGTGAAGTGAACATAGACATGGAGGATACTCATAAGCCCTACATTCTTTCTCTGATCCTTTCATAAAAGTGTTTTGAACATGAAAGGTACAGTATAACATCCATGTGTGTATGTACAGTATATGTTAGGGCACACAAATCTCACTATGGGTGTTTTGTGAGGCCGGCAAGGTTTTTGGATTCATCAACTTAGTTTGTGTCTTTTATTTCTCAAGTTTCATGTTTAAAAAAGGGTTTTACACGTATGTCGCTGGTCACAAATGCACATAAATAATAGCTCCATTCCACCATGTGTGTAGCTCTGACACACTTGAACCGCTGTACTCCAGGGATGATTAGGATGTATTTCATGTTTAAAGAATCTACCACATCAGAGAAGATGATGCTTACACTGCAATAAGTGATCACGTTTTGCATAATGTGTCTTAATTTGAGCACATTTTGTCAAGATTTGATCTTGATTTAAAAATGATACTTGAAAAGTTACCCTTGGAATGAGAAAATAAAGCAACAGTTCATGAAATAAGACTAAACTACGTGTTCCATTGGAAAATCTTATTAGACAGTCAGAATGTACTCAAATTAAGTTAATAACTGCACGATTCAAAACGTTTTAGGCAAAGATATGTAGGCAAATTGAAAAAAGGCAATTCAATAAAGCATGGTAAGTGAATCACATAAAATATAATAAAGATAGCTTTA
Organism: Knipowitschia caucasica; assembly: GCA_964034765.1. Taxonomy (NCBI): domain Eukaryota; kingdom Metazoa; phylum Chordata; class Actinopteri; order Gobiiformes; family Gobiidae; genus Knipowitschia; species Knipowitschia caucasica. The sequence goes on along the minus strand of OZ035824.1, from coordinate 31,079,449 downwards.
AATGACTATAAACAACAAAATAAATAATTTAATTTGATTTAGACATAATATACTGTCTATGATATAAAAAACCCATTTGTCAAAAGAGCAGTAGAAAATACAGTATAGCTTTTCTACTCCTTCTTATACTCCTACTCCTCAAAATACATAAGTGGACATCAGACCATTCTCATGTTTTATCGGCTCTACTCAGAGTTTATACGTTCAATATGTTCTCAATGTAACAAATATACTGCGGAGATTATCCTAAAATGAATCATGGTGTGTTTGGATCTGCCGAGGCTTTGTTCTTCTAATACATGATCAAAGATGGGATGTACTGTAAGCAGAGGAGGCCGGTCGGGCTTTTGAGACCAAGATTTACAGAAACAATAGCATTACCCAATAACACTTCACATTTCATTTTTGTTGTTCTTTCGTGCTTTAGTGTCCCTCTGCTTCTGTCACGGTTGCGAGTCGCTCCAGACTTTATTTTCGGGAACGGTGTCATGTTCCTTTTTGAAGTGTTGCTGTGGTCAATCCAGACAGGGCGTGCTTGATTGGTCGAATCTATCCCTCGGTGTTGACTGCTTTCAAGAAAACATCCGTTCTCCTCCTTGTCTTGTGGCCTTTGCGTTTAACATCGGTGGATTTTGACTAAACCAGCAAAGAAAAGGCTGGTGATTTGTGTTTAGTGAGTCCTGACATGTTTCAGATCTGAGGTCAATCTGTTCTATTGAATAAACACACATCTTGGGGACCGAGAGATTGATGCTGCTCCCACTGAACTCTGGGATATCCCTGGCCTTGGCTGGTGGAGAGTTTTTGGCTTTGTGGGTAATGGGGAGAAACCACTTCCCTTGCTTGTTAAACATGACCATTAAAAAGCATTATGAGGCGGCCTCTGGAAGGGCTTTGCGTGTCATTGCTAGCATCTGTTGAAGGGTGTTTCTGGGCGCTCTTGTTTCTTTTGATTACTGTAAAATAGTGTAATTCTGCTCCAATAGTGTTATAGAAGTCGCAGAGGCCCTGGGAACATAGTGTGAAGAGAAGTCAAATAAATGTGGGAGAGAATATCTGTGAACATCTCATTCACCGTAGCAAGAACTATCCTGAACAAATAATCAGGATAATCTCATCACCAAATTGAAAACAAATCACTGACTAATTTCAAATCTTCTGTTTACATCTAAAATCCTTGGAAAGATTATAGCTAAAACACATGCCACCACCTACAAGACAATAATATATTCTAAATCTTTAAATCTGGATCCAGACCTCATCATAGCACTAAAACACCACCAGTCAAAGTCACAAATGATTTACTACAAGTGTCAGTGTTGGTTCAGCAGGACCTCAGCGCTACATTTGACACAATAGACCATAACGTTTTACTGCAGAGGCTAGAATGTGACATACGGTAGGTCTCAGAGGAACAACACTTGGTTGGTTTAAATCCTATTTCTCTTATCGCATTAATCGGCTCAGTATCGGTGTGTTAATGTGAAACAAAACTCCTCATCCTACTTGTGCCACAAGGATCAGTACTCTGCCCGATTGTCGTAGGAAACGCTACAATGCTACTGTAGTAGGGTAGAAGGACATTCACGGGATAATTTTTCTCAGTATTAACCTTTATGGACATCTGGCTATGTGTTTCTATGTGTTTGTTGTTATTGCAAGTCCTGTGTTCGAACTGTTTGATCTTCTGATCTGTTGTCGGTGAATCAAGAACTTTGTAAATTCCTCCGAGACGTGATATCCTCCCATACATGAATAATTTATTTTTAATTTGATTGTATCTGCAAATCAACCATGGTATGCCACAGGGCAACCCAAGTATGATAGTACTGACATTTAGATCTTGAGCCAGGGTCTTAATTAGAATAAGGACCCTGTGGATGAAATTAACTATACTTTAATCTAAATGTTTTCAAATATCCTTGTTTTTCTTTTCACTAGATCAGACATAGAGATCATTGATACAAGTATAAATGGCTGTGACAGCAGGCCTGATGTGTGCTGTGTTATGGCACTGGTACTGTGTATTCTTACTGACCTGTGAATCACCTACAATGCCCCACACAAGCACGATGTGAAAGTTGTCTCTAAAGCACTTTCATAATATTACCACACTTAAACGTTTGCACAATTTGAACATCAAAACACGTTCATACAAGGCCTGAACCACACAAACATGTCACTTCCAAATTGGACGATAATCATAGTTGACATATCTTTAATTTCTCACAATGACTTCAAAGCTGTCCCTGTCTTGTGATCTGAGCCATCGAGGGCCATGTCGGAGCGTCATTCCCAATCACATGTTTTCAAAGTTACACTGTTGGGATTAAGATGCCCCCTGACCTCTTCATGTGTGAAAACCAAAACATATTCTCCCTTTGTCTTCAAAACGGCTTGTGTGTCTAATCATCAAACCCAAATTTGAGTTCATTTGTTTTGGATTTGTTTTTCTTTCAATCCAGCTGAAACTGTATTATTAAAGTTATGGCTTCTGAGTGTTGATACGGCTTTAATAAAGTAACTATCATAGCTGTGGTCGAAACAGGCAGGAGACCAGAGCCACAAAGTAAATGACTTCATAACATTATCATTAAAACTGTCCACGGACACAGGATGGGTGGGACCAGAGCTCTAAACAGTAAATTAACTTCACGCTCCAAGCATTTATTACTCCTAATTCTTAACATATTTAGTCTTTATAGACCTTAGTTGAACGTCTATTAGGTTTTGAACATTGATTAGTTATTGCTGCATTCAAAGGGTCAAATATTTGTGCCTGTAAAAGGTGGCCTTTCTAAGTGGAGTTTGCATGTTCTCCCCGTGTCTGCATAGGTTTCTTCCGGGTACTCTGGTTTCCCCTACCACTAAAAACAAGTAAAATAGGTCTGGCATGCGCCTCCTGTACCGGCGACCCCGCTCCCATATCTGTGTGGAGTGAGAGGACAATTGCCCAAAAACAAAAAAAAACTATAGTAAACCGCTTTGTGACTCTGGTCTGTGAAAGGCGGTATATAAATAGAGATAAATCAATCACAATTTTGTATTATCTTTCCATTAACATTGAAATTTCCTCACTGTGGCACGAATAAAAGATCTCTTATCTTAGACGCAAGTTGCGTTTTTCACTATTTTCCTCTCTGTCAATTTGTATCATGTTTGGATGTAGACAGAAAAGTGCATTGCTAATGCGCTAATGCTACCAGCAAAATTTACATTTAAATCTGCTCCAGTGTGAGGGGATGCATTGTTAACCACACAATGAAAAAGATCATGTGGAGTGAATATGGGTAAAATTGGACATTTAATTTAATCAATAAAATGGACTGTGGGGAGAAGGTACAGGTCAACATCCAGTTTGGCTATCCTTAACTTAATATCGCTAACCAAAAATCTCTCTTCGTGAGCCCTGACAAGATGTCCTGCAGTCACAATAACGTAATCGTTTTGCTCTCGCTGTAAAGCTAGTTTCTACTTCCGCTGTAAGCTCATGCACAATCACGTGACTGGATGACGCCGATGCATCTGGTCAATAGCCTGTCCTCAATGTAGTACTTTAGTTTCAAGTCACTCCCTCATGTTTGTCTGATTTGAGAAGGAAACGATGTGGTTCTGAAACATAACTTGACCATCGAGTTGTCAGGATGGTTTGTACCTTTTATGTGGTACTGATGACAAAAAAGTATACCTTACCTTACAAATGTTTGTCCTCCAAATATCCATTGACTAAAACAATAGCATTGAATATAAGCAGTCGGCAACAGCGCTAAGGATCTAACTCCTGTGTCTCCATCATATCCAGAGCAGTCCAATCACTGCACACAACTGGGTATTGAATGTTATCACCTATTGATTACCTATGTGTAACCATGAACCCACAGTCAATACTTACCACACAATAGCAAAAGGTCAAACACTCACGGGTCATTCTCCTTATCGGTGTCTCCAGTATGTATGTTTTCTTTAGATTATTGATAACCTTTCTGTTGTTTAACTTCAGTCTGCTCCAATGAGTCCAAAAACATTATTGTCTGAGCTGTGACGTTCATGTTTAAAGTCCCGGGGCAGAGGATTAGATGTGTCATACACTCACTGTGGAACGGCACACTCCAGTGCTCCGGAGGAATGAAGGCCGTCCACTGCTGCTGTGCGAGATGTTGTTGAACAGAGCAACATGAGAGAAAGGCAGAGCGGGCTCATGTCCCACAAATAACCACTTGGCACTATGGGGAATTAGCAAAAAACTGTGAGCAGATGTAATGTAATCCAGGACATGTAGCTCGATAGGCTACATTAAAGTGTCCCATTATGCAAACTTGGCTATTATAAGCTCTTTACGGTGTCAAAATATTGTTAAATCATCTAAAATCTTAAGCAGAGCTGTATTTGGTTTCACTTTTCCGTTCATGGATGACCTTCTCACTGTTATGAAAACATTATAGTAAATTCACCCAATGATCAATTATGTTTCCTCCTGTGCATATAACACAACCTAGAGCTGATGGGAAAATGCTTAACAAGGATGTCAGTGTGAGAAATGTCATGGATTTATTTTTGGCTGAGTCAAAATGCTCCACAGTTAGAGTGTGATAAATCCAGACCTGAATGTTCTCTCGCTATATGATTTACATTCAAATCAGTTTATCTCAAACTTCATTAAAACAGACCAAAGACTGTAAATATTAACGAACGTAGCAACAACTATCTCCACCGTATTTTCCCGCAGGAAAATTGTGAAAAAACACATGTATGCATGCGTTAGCCGCATGGATCTATTATAATATCTGGATAGGGTATTACTAGCTTATGCATGCAGACTATATTCCCGTGGGCTACTCCAAAAAACGTCCTTTAAAACTCAATGTAAACTAAACAGCTCGACCTCAGCTGACAGAGAACCTACAGCTTTCCTAAAGGTCAGATTTTGTGGGTGCCCCTTGTTATCCTGAACTTTATTTGTTTTCTTGTGTTTCTTAATTTTTCTTTAAATCCATACTTCAGTGCAACAAACTCTGCTTGTTTTCTTCTCGCTCTGGCTCCTCTCTAGCTCCACTCTGATCAGCAGCTCTGAATGGTCAGAACATGTAAAGGCAAAGGTCGCCCAATAAATACAAAAATATGGTATTTTACCTCAGCATCACACTCCTGTCTTCACACTGACATCACACAGCGGTAGTGCATGGCTCCTTTATTAGGTCATCTGAAAATTAGCACAATACCCTTGGGCATCTCATACAATTAGCAAGAGCAGCTACAGATAATTACAGCTGTCACGATGTAGCTGTTGGATAATACACACTGTTCTAGATCCACAGTGTGGATAATACACGCTGTTCTTTCTTCAATTGTTCTGAACAATAGCAGTATAGCAGTATATAACAGTATAAAGTCAGAGATCTGTTTCAAAAGAAGGGGTTTAAGTGACGAGTGGACCATAGTAAAGTTGTAGGAAGTTCTGCTTTACATATACATATAACATATACTATGTCTAATAACATACAGGGGTTAGACCTACAGTATTTCCTTTTCATCCTGTAACCTGCTTTTCAGAATCCCAACCTTTATCAGCTTACCTTTGCGCTGGACCTGCTGATCTGTTAAAGAAGGAAACTGACCTTCAATGACTTTTCTGATGTGATACTTCAGGACAGATAACTGTGTTGAGGTTGAGTCTGCTGGTGTTGGTGTGGGAGATTAAAAGACTTCATAAATGTGTGTTGCCATATATCACTGCCAGCATCCATCTGCACTGGGAGCCCATAGCTTCATAATTGCTTCTGAAAATGAAAGGAGCTTCATCTTTCTCCTGCTCCACACAACGCTACATGCATTTGTCACCTGTGATTTATGTTGGATGTGGAAATAGAGACTGCATGCCATTGTAACATCACTCGTTGACTTTAACTTATTTCTGCAATTCAAACACATAGTTATCTCATGTTAAACATTCAGGAATTTCACAATAATTGACCATGTGTGACTGCGACATGACAGTTACCAATAGAACAGTAAGACAGACCTCTGGTTCAATATCATCTCCACCTCGCTGGTGCAGAGTTTGGAAAGACACTTCTCAAGAAAAGCAGAGCATGATGCGGTGTTCCCCGGTCACGTCGGGGTTTGGTGGGGGCTGAGGGCACCGAACCTGCTGATGCTAATGGCCTTCTGTGGTTCATTTTGTCACAAAGGGAAAGAAATGTGACTGTACCTAATATAATCTTCATGACTGCACAGAAAAAAATATATGATGGTGATGAGAATAAGGATAGACAGTAAATATGTTATACAAAATTAATGTATGGTCCGTGGGAACGGATCCCTTTCAAAATATGGGTGTCCCTGAGGTTTCTCACTTTTTTTCCCACTGAGTTTTTCATTGCCGATGCAGGAGGGTCTGTTGGGCAGTTAGTGTCCAACTAGAAGGACTGTGGTGATGATCCAGGACACTTTAGCATTCTACAACATGTATGGACATTTTCCAACATGTGTTCTATATTCTTTATGTGTTTTAACTGTTGATTCTCTGATCTGTGTTGGTGATTTCAATGGTTTTGTTAAGCCCTCTGAGATGACTTCTGTTGTGATTTAAGGCTATACAAGAATACACTGTAATGTAATTGTATTGTATTGTTGTTGTTGTTGAGGCAGCCAAAGTGAATGTATGTGTATGTAGATGGGGTGGAAGTTCATAAGCCTTACTTCTTCCCTCTCCATTTTATGTCTCTAAAGGGGTGAAGAGGAAAATGTCTATGTATTTATGTCAAACAACTGAATCCTGTATGAACCTGAGAAAAAAATAAATGGATATATATACTAAAACATGGAGAGGACAAGCCCCCCTCTCCAATCCTCCAATGATAAACAAAGTGTTCTGATTATATTACTCAATGCTCGTTGCACCAGCCCGTCGCTGATCCCCCTGGAGGTGGCTCCATGGCGGAATGGCTGCTTCGTCAGCAACAACTTGGCCTTGGTCTTTCAGCTGGGGGCTTCAGGAAGAGTTGGTTTAAGTGTCTTGCCCAAGGACGCAACGATAGCAGTTGTCAATGGGAGCAGGTGACATGACTGTTGCGTGGTTTGATCCCATACCCTTTTGGTCCAATCTTACTTACCAGCAAACTCCACATGCTTGACTCTGGATCTATCGTCTGTCAGTAACTTTATGAAATGATGACTTAAAACTTGATATATTAAAATGGTTTGTGAATATCATCGATAAGCAACTCATGAACATTGAATTGCACATGGAGGTCGCTTCACAACGAGACATAACTGCATTTTAATAAACGTTTTTCCTCCGTTTTTGTTGTGTCATAAAGTTTGTCCTTTCCATGGTGTGTGCAAGGAGGAATGCTGTGTGCTGCGGCTGGTCACTTGGCCTTGTTAGTCCAACACTTTCACACAGCCTCTCAGGTTATTTATGATTCTGTTAGATTCCAGGCTTTCAGCACTCCCAGACCTCACCTGCTTCGGCCCGGAGACCAGACACCCGGACCAAACCTGAACTGGAGCCGGAAAAAATGCGCTGATGACGACAACTGGATTCGCTGTGGACAGATGTAAATAAATGGATAAAATTGGTAAGAAAGAGCCTTGTGTTCGAGTTTGGAATAGTGGTTAGTGTTTTGCATGCTTCATCGTCACAGTAACCAGACGAAGTACTGCAGCCAAAGCCACAGTGAAGAGAGCCATATACCGACGCCAAACTAAACTAGATTGCATTTGTATACATGTGTAGAAGAGAAGGCCTGCAGACTGAGATTGTTCAATAGAGTGGTGGAGAGTTGTTTTTTTATCCCATGTTGATAAGATGTTCACCCATCCCGGTATCCTTGGTAAAACAACAATTAGATCAGCTGGAGGCAAACAAGACGGATTAAAGTGTTTGTGAACTCACAGAGACAATCCATCTTGCTTTTAAGTCAGTGGTCCCTATGAGTACAACGCAAAACCTATAGAAGTTCAATGTAATATTCTGTAACTGTCATGGTGTGGATTTTTATTTTTGTAATTTGGTTTTATCTTGACATAAGTTTGGTTGTAGTTGTAGTTCCTGTCTTGTTCCCCTGTGTTGATTGTCTGCCCCGCCCTGATGTGTTTCACCTGTGTCTCTGTCTATATGTACCCAGTGCTGCTTTCCTCTTGTTGCTGGTTCATTGTATTGTCTGTCCTTGTCACTCTGTGTTCCTGGTTCTTGTTTGGATTTTTATTTGATTTTTATCATTAAACCATTTTTGTTTGTTGCATTCCTGCATTTTGAGTCCTTCATCACTTCACCCCGTGACAGTAACATGGTATTTCTATTATAATTTCAATGGTAAAACGACAACAACATGTCGATTTGCTCAAGTAATGCTTAGGGAATTGATCTAGCAACCTTTTTAAGAAAACAGACGCAACCAACTGTGCCACATTCATTCAAGTTAAATACATTGAATAAATATGATTCAAAGATGTCTGGAAAATACTTCTCTGTAATTCTATCTTAATCACCTGCCTAAATATTTGGGAAATAAAGAGCTATACATGTGATCTGGCCTTGTGTAAGTCACAAGGACTCAGATTGTGTATCTGTTCCGGTTGTGTATCTGCTCCAATTGTGTATCCGTGTTATGACTGTAATATGATCTTTTGATATCTCTTGATGTGACACGTATGTCTTTCGATGTGTGACGTAACATTGACTATATAAAGCATATCCTAACTTTGTTCTGTCTGAAAAAAAAACTAAAGAAACTGAGAATAAACTTCCAGGTTGCTCTGGTGCACAAAGATCTCATCTGTGAGCCTGATTTTTGACAAATGTATACGTGTTCTTTACCATTATTTTGTTTAAATGCACTGTGTGGGAAAAGAGAAACACAAAGAGATGTTGTTTGGGTTTGACTCGACTTGACATCTCGCGGTGGGCGTCACACTGTCAGCACCTACAAACAACTCTTTTAAAGCGTTGTCCACGACATGACCCTGTAACATGTGCGTATAAGCAGTATCCATATCCACTGTCTCCTGCCTTTCCCCCGGTGGCGTGTCACTGTGTTTAAACAGAGATCGGTTTTGTTGGGCTCCCTGTGATCCGTGCCCACTTCCAGCTGTCAGAGTCAGACCACATGGAATTCCCCTGGGCTACGCAAATGTCACATCCACAAAGAAACTTTAGGAACGAGGACTTTTTCCCTCTCCTGCCGCTGCTGCCATTACGTGTGCTGATCTATTACAACTGTAATTGCTACTACCGCACTTCAACCATTCCTTCTACTGCTGCTCCTGGCTCTGGCTTGTAAATACAGTCCACATTGTCTTTTGTATTTATGTCCTCCACTGATCAAGCTAATTAATCACACACCAATCAATCAGAAGTAGCTAATGAGGGAGAGTAGTGCGAGGTGTGGTTGTAATTCATTGCATGTGTTTAACTTCACGCGACACGCCGCTTTTCCCCTTTGGTTACTGACCTCTCCATCTTCAACAGCTCCTGTGTTTGACAAGAGGAAATTAAGTTTTTTTTAAATCAAGTGAAGTCAGAGGAGAGAGTAGAAACCACAAGAAACCAGAAGTGCTAGAATTTACAGATAGGACAATCACAATAATCATGTTTGTCCTGACTGAGCACCTTTTGACTTTTACCTTCTTTTTTCTTCACTTATCTGTTGTGTTTTAATGCTATTTGTGTAAATGTGATTTTTATGAATAAGTTTGTGTAGATGCCAAGTCTATCTCTCTATCTCTCTCAACAAACGGGTACAAATAAAGTCACCTTGAACCTTGAATGTTTGTCTACAGATTTGCGTATACTCTTTGATATTATTTCTATGTGAACCTTTGAAGACCACTGTGTTTGGAGAGTGAGGAAGGACAAGGAGGGGATCAGTGTTTGATGACATCCTGATGTTTTCCTTGTCTCTATGTTGCTTGGAGCGGACCGTGCGAGTGCCGGTCTTCATGACATTTGTGTAATTAAAGCCAAATGCCTCCATTAGCTGCAGCTGCATTGGCTGTAATTCCATACAATCAAAGTGTCCGCTTCACACTCACACTGTCACAGCTTCCCTCCAGCGTCACAACATATACAAAAGGAATTATCCAGGTTTTCCAAGTGTTAATAGTGATCATAATATAGTAAGCACTTAGAATAGACTTGAATATTGTCACATAATTGTCTTGATTTTGGAAAATATATTGTCTGTGATATGGATCTAAATCAAATTAACCATTTGAATAACAGTTTTTATTATTTGTTTGACTTTTATCATAATAATAACCTAATTTAGTCCACCGATGGGTTTTGGTTAAATAGAAGACTGGTCCTTCTTAAAGCAGGGACCTCTCACCTCTGAAGCCAAATATGGCCTTTGCCGTTAAGGTGCTCATTGGTGATTATAAAACTGTGTCTAGATTCATTTAGTTTAAGACTGTAAATAACACTTTTTGCAGTTTTGCAGAATATGCAAAAGATATGTTCACCTTTACTTTCCAAACGTCTATGTAAGTATCTCTGCAATTATTTGAATGAGTGAGTAGCCTATATTTTCCCAGTCCTTCAAAATGCATCTACGGGCCTTGTCTCACATGGATCTGCTTCAAGTGCTTACATGGCAGCTCAATCCCATTAGACGATACGATCCAGTTTGAGCTGTATGGGCTGGTTTTTCACAACTCAAACACAGGTTTACATGCATCTTGCTCAATCAAGAAGCACTTTCTTCCACAGTTAAACGTGTACATTTTTGTGAGAAAGTTTTTCAGGACGCAACTGGTCTGGGGCCATTAATCACTATTCTTAGGCGTCAATGTAAACGACTATCACTGCAGAAAGTATTTTACGGGGGGCATAGAGTCACAGTAAAGTCATCGCTATTGGACGTATTTGAATAAAATCCTGTCAGACACAAGCACCGTTACAAGAGGTTTTACCATTCCCGATGTTGACACTATGTGGAAAGCATACAGACGGGTGTTACCTGATATTCTGCACCCCGTGTCAGAGGTGCTGGTTCCACAACCCCCTGACCTGTTCTAGGCAGCAGCTCTGTGTGACACCAGCCTCTACAAATGCAGAGCACAGGCACATTTTTGTTTTTGGGCCGTTTCCTTCTGTTATGGCTGGCTGAATGTGTGTCAGAGTGAGCTCATACTCGGACATCAGTGAAGTCTGCTGAGGGCAGTGTCATAGAATTGTTCAAATGTCTCTCGCTAATGTTACAAACTTACAAGCAACTAGCTAAAAAACATCTCTTCTTACATGAGCATGTGACCAAATATGAAAGAATGAGAAATATGTTGTGGAAAGAGTATGTTGAAAATGATTTATTTTATTCTGGGAACACTAAGGAGGAAGAAACATTCAGAATTAGAACTTTAGATAAATTAATAAAGTTTAGTCAAAAATAAATAACCCAAAACATGCATTTAGAGTTTGTAAAAAAAATTAAAAAACCTCAGCAGATGTACAATAAAAAAAACACATTCAAAAGGTGGTGTTTCTGTTCCTTTCACAACCAATAATCATTATGTTATTACTGATATACAGCAGTCTGTAACATTTTTTGGAAAACAAAATATGTTGTGGACCAGTATTGACCTATAAACCAGGAAATGCTATCCATTTTCTTCCGCTTTATTCGTTGCCGGGTCGTGTACCAGGAAATGAGAAAAAAATTCCAAAACAACAGTCTACACTTATGCAAATTTATATACTTTAATTAACATACAAAGTCATATTTATTAAAAGGCAAACGTAGTGGATCAATATTACTAATTACGGTTTATTTTATGTTTATTTTGAATTTCAATTGGAAAGTACAAAATCCCCTCTTTTCCCCATGTGATGTGAAAGGATTCGTATGGTCTTATTACTCCGACATACATCCAGTACATGTCCTTTGAGATGGTGCCACTTTTTCCATCCCAATTGCAGTATATGTTGTGTGGCGAACATTGCATAACACCCTGAGATTACTTTTACTTTGCCTTCACTTTCTAAACCCCCTCGGTCTTGTTACATGGCAAACACAGTGGTGTATGTGGGGGTTAATGCTCTGAGCCTCACTTCACAGGAGGCCTGTCTTTCACAATAAAATCCTCTTGGTTTTATAAAAGACGTCGTAACATAAAACGTTCCAGTCTCTTAAAACTGTCTGGTCGTCTCTGGGCTCCTATTCCATGGGGCACAATTATTCCACTTTTTGGGATCAAAGTATGTAATTTTGAATGCCACATGTGAAATGAAGCCGGTCTCATCACATGTCTGGAAAACTATATTCTTGTTCTTTTATTTTGGACAAAAACATGCATCAAAATTCACCTCGCTTCTGCTGTATCTCTGATTAATCCCAGGACGGTCCAAGTTTCTGTGACTGAGTGTGGAAGCTCTCTCCAGACTAGAGCCCTCGAGACTTCAGCGTGGATTTAGTGCAATCGTTAAACTATTCTTAAGTAGCCATTAAATGAAGAGTGGGATGCCCCGTCGCCCATGGAGCTAAGAGTCAATCTACATGAAAGTGATTTGCTAAGACATACACACAAGCAGCGCTAACGGCTAATAGCTTCAGTGTCCATGGCTTAACATGATACAAGCTCTAAGAATGCACCGTCATCTCCAAGACCACTAATACATCCTCCTTAGGATTTAGCAAGCCTGATTTAGTCCACTGTCGCATTAAGTGAACTATTTCAGACTGAATGGGGCCAAGCGTTTAACCCGTATTTTATCATCACATAACTAGAACTGGATTTCAGCGCCTTATTACAAAATCCTTTGGTAATTGTTGGTCGTAAACTTTATAAGGTTATGTTCTGAGCGCATGGGTGATGCTTGAGGCGAACTTTTCTGGCGTGGAGTTGCAGCCCCAAAGCTAAAAAAGAAAGTGAAAGATGTTTATGATGACTTCAAACCAGGGCTGGTCGCGAGCCCTTTACCAAAGTGAGAGGTGCCATAACCTCACCGCACTTACGACCGAATACACTGGTGTTCCACTACAGATGGGCCAAACTCCTCCCCCAGCAGCGTTAGAGCCAGTCAGCATAATGTGATCACCATTTAGACATGGACTTAGTGCACTTGTAAATATAGATATTTATTTAGATTTCTATTTATGCATGCCTTGTTCTATTCTCTACTTTAACTTGTTTGCACCGAGAGCCAAAGCAATTTCCTGGTTTGTGACTTCTTGTTACTCTTGACCCTGGCTTGGGACACAGTAAATGTACCCACATCTTCTAACTGAATTCTGAAACCGAAAAGATGGAGCTTGGAAAAAGCCTCAAGTGTGCTTTAACACCACACATGTCACATTCCCATGGATCTACATTTTCTCTGGAGAGTGGTGTTAGGTGATAAAGTCCTGTTAAAAATAGACTCCAGTCGCCACAGCACAGGGTCACCACACCCTTACACCACGGGCTGTTAACTAAAAAAGCACCCAACAAAGAATCACAGAGAAGACATATCACATACTTGGCAGATTAATTTATCATGGATGAAACCAGTGCAGCACAACGTAATGGTCCCCTTTTGTCCTTAGCAGTCAAAATACTGTCTTGAATTTATAAGACACCCATAGAACCATGCACAGAGTACAGCACATAGCATGATGGGAGATTAGCAATTTTATGGCCCTCTTAATTGCCAGCGAGAGCACAGACACAAGACACACAAGCCCAGAGGAGGAGTGTGGTTGCTGATTGTAGATGCCAGAAGGCAACTGAAATTAAGATAACATTACTTATCCCTAGGCTCACAGAGACACCATAGTAATCCTGCCTGGGCGGGACGTGGCCGAGTGTGTTGCAGAAAACTGTGCGACAGGATCATGTCAGCAACACCAAATCAAAACACTTAAGCTCTGAAATAACACAAAGAAAGCTTTGATGGACTGACGTCATCGCTGATCAATAGATATACCATAGACTCAGGGCCGGACTGGGACCAAAAAAATGGCCCGGGCATTTTTCCTCCTTGACGGCCTACTCCTTCAAAAAATGCAAAAAAGTGGGGGATTTTTTCACGGTTATTTATACGCGGTCATGCACTCCTTCCTCGAACATTTCTCAACGGATTTACAAATTTCACAAAGATTAAATTTTAATTTTTTGTATGAGGCAGACAGACCAGTCCAAATGGGCGGCACGGTGGATGAGTGGATAGCACTCTCAGCAAGAAGGTCCTGGGTTCGAATCCCGGTTGGACCAGGGCCTTTCTGAGTGGAGTTTGCATGTTCTCTCCGTGTCCGCGTAGGTTTCCTCCGGGTGCTCCGGTTTCCCCTACCACTAAAAATATGTACAATAGGTCTGGCATGTGCCTCCTGTACCCCCACTCCCAAAAAAAAAACTATTGTAAACCGCTTTGAGACTCCGATGTGCAGTCAAAGAGGCGGTATATAAATAAAGATTACTAAATAAAAGATTACAAATATGGGCATCGGCCCTTATAAGGGCATTGCCCGATACGCCCGATGGCCAGTCCAGCCCTGCATAGACTGTATACGAATGTACAAAGCCTTATTGTGAAGTTCTTATAGGTGATATTATCCCATTCACTTACATTGAAAAGTAAATGTTTGTTTCACATTTTTCGCCATTTTAGGTAAAACATCCAGGTGGCAGTGGCTCAGTTGGTAGAGCATTGGCCTTTGGGCCTGAAGGTCATGGATACAATCCCCCCACGAGGCCTACTTCACGACTCTCACTGATGACTGCTGTCGTTGTGTCCTTGGGCCAGACAATTAACCCCACTTTGCCTGAATCTTCCGCTGAAAGATCATGGCTCCTGTGGACTCACTACCTGCAGGAGGATCAGAGAGGGGTTGGTGCTATGTGGACTGGGTTCAGCTCTGACTGTCACCCCCCTGACCCAGAAATGGATTAAGGGGAAGAAGATGGATGGGTGGATCCAGGGTTTACTGCTGCATGATCCTAAGGCTGAGATGTTTTTTTTCTGCCTTCGTCAGAGGTGACACATGATGTTACTGTATGTCTCTCATCAGCTGTTGTTACCGGATGCGACTATACTGTGAGATAAACTGACCACACCCCAGCCCAGATGCTTACAGGTGCTTTCTGTCCTCAAATCGGCTTTGACTAATGATTAGCAGGTATTGGTTCCTTGGTTCCCATGATGTTGCTAATTTTATTACTTTATCTATTTGACTGGGACAGTGCATGTCAATGAATGGTTGGACATATTGCCAGATTGTAGCCAAAGGATCATGTCCATCATAGGTTCCTTTTAAGTTGTACCTTTACTGATCCTTTAAGTTACCATTATGGGGTTTTGTCAGTGTGTCTGCAACAACGTTCTAAAAAAGTTATGGGGGAATACTTAAGAAAGGACCAGAGACAAATGATTAAAGTTTGGATTTGGACTGGAACTAGAACCAGGGAGTACATTTCTAGTTCTATAAAGCAATTGAGAAGATGGTCCACGAAAGAGTGAAGTACACCCAAGATGAGTTTGGTCCTAGAAGCTTCTGGATTTTTGGCATTTTCTCAATCGCTATTAATTTGTTATTTCTGCCTTTTTTCAAATGTTTTTATTTCCAAACTATCTGTTTACACCCGTTCATTTACTCAATAATCATAGTTAGATCCGCATTTAATCCGTAACAGCCACCTCCCTCTGAGAACAGCCATATGCACGCCTTCATGTTTTATCTGAACAACAGCTGACCCACAGTGGTCTCCGAGGCTCTGAAAGGTTACACACCCACCCACACGCACGCCCCCCCTGCTGGTCACTCATGAATATGCCTCTAATTGAATTCACATGAGACAAACAAGTGTTAATTGGCAGGATAACGATGAGCACTGCCAACTATTCAGACAGTGTCCTTCAGAAATCAGCAGCAGAGGCCTCCAGCTCAGCACAGGCCTGTTCTTCCCAGCGGGACGGGGTCTGTGGGGGGTGGAGGGGAGGCGGGGCGGGGGGCGCTAACGCTGCCTTTGTGCCGCTTTTCTTTAGGAGGAAGCAATAAAGCAATAAAAGGCTGTGGTGGTTTGAGTCCTGTGTGAAGGAGGGGCCCTCTCTGACAGATCATAACCGCTAACAACCAGCGCAGTGTGTGTCTGTGTGCGCGCCAACCTCTGAATCACTTTCCAATGAGTTCTCACCATTATCACTGCCCCAGACCTCGACCTGTAGCCGATAGGTCTTTCTCTTGAAACAAATGCAAAGTTGGTATGAATAAAGCAAACATCTATAATTTAAGAGAGGGACTTTTTTTGTGTGTGATGCTGAGATGCATTTGCTTGAAGATGAAATGACCTGAAGATGTTTTGATATTGCTACACTTTCATTTCATGCTTTATATTTTTGAAATATTGAATCATTTATGTTGCATTATTCCCCACAATATACTACCAAAACTGCTGAGATAAAAAGATTGTGTTATTATATTTCCTTATTGTAACCAGAAGCTTATTTAAACAGAACTGTCTAAACTTTTTTACATTGTCATAACACTGTATGAGAGGTTTTTTATCAATAAACTTTTGTGGCTTCTGTTGTGTCCTCTCCTCATATGTACAGTTTGTCTTGATGGACAATATCTGACACAAATACAGTATATGTTTTGCGAACAAAAAAATTCGGCACTATTCGAAAACATTGGAAATTCATTCAGTGGTATCTAATCGAAAGGACCTGAAATATTTTGTTAACTGATGTGCTAAAGAAAATATTGATTTTTAGATGAATATCACCACTTTAGATACAGGTAGGAATTTTATTCAGCAAATTTATTTCACTTAAAATTCAGGTACATAAGTTTAATTTTATACCCAAAAGTATAGGAGGATTTTTCAAAATTTTAGGAAAGATCCGCCCTTTCTACTTTTTGAACAAACTCTCCGGTCTTATTTGACGAGCACATGTCACCAGAATGATTGACAACTTGGAGGACCAATAGTCTTGATGATCCACTCGGAAGTAGAAAATCCTCCTTTATACCTTAAATATAAATTCATCAAAATGTTCAATCTTTTTGTTAAAATGAATGTTTTATTTTGGTAATCACAACAAAGATACAGTTCATACAACATAAGAGAATGGGACAAAAAGCTTTTAATTTGTGCTATGATTTTATTTTACTAAATCTTGTCATTGTTCAGAAATATATTGTATTGAATTGAAATTCAATACGAGATGTATCAAAACTTGCATATCGAGAAACGTATTGAATTGGCAACGTCAGGAGGATTCCCAACACAAGTCAAAGTCAGCAGATTACATACATCATGGATAATCCAAAATTATAATAATCTTCAGTAAGTCATCATAATTCATACAGCGAAGGTCACACAAAGTGCTTTACAATTTTTATCTATCAATATTTTCTATTCTCTCCATCGCATCGAAGCCACTGACCAACAGCATCCGTACATGTATTGTAGATGTGTTTCATGAGAGCGGACACCGGAGTACCTTGAGGAAACCTAAGCAGACACGGGAGAACATAAGATAAAATAGGAGAGATAACATAAAACTTTATGGATCTAAGATCACTCACTGTGTGCAAATAGACAGGAAATGTGCAAACATTGTGATAGATAAAAGGTTCTAACGTTAGCTCAGCGCTGCCTGTTTCCTCTGACTCATGTCGTATTTGTGCTGACGCACTCAGACGTAACCTTGCTCTGAGAAATGGCGGCTGTGATCACCTCCTGCAGTTGTTCATCTGAAAATAAGTCCTCATCCTTGGGCTCTCCAGTGGGAGACGCAGCGCGGCACTCAATCACCCGCCATGACCCTGCAGCATGGCACAAGTTCAAACCCTGCTGTCCGGCGAGCTTTGCCTTAAAGCTGTGGTATCTAACTTTCTAATCCAAAACAAAATTGATGTATTTATTACAAAAGTAAAGTATTTATTTCAAAACGTATATTTTTCATGCAGCATAACATAAAACAAACAGAAGATCCATGCAATTTAGTCACCTTTTTGTCATGTGTTTGCCAAAAGGGTAGCAATATTTACAAATTCAATACATTTTTCAGGCCCTAATCTTCTAACACTTAAAGTCCATGTTTTTCAAACACTTGAGACGTTACATATCTATACTATAAGTAAAAATATTAAGGTTATACAGTATTTTAGAATATTTACAGGTGTTCTCCATGTCTGTTTTCTCTTGTCTTAATTATTGCATAGATTTTTTTTAAGTCTGCAAAAAAGGAGTAGCTCTCTGCCTCGTCTGTTGAATAAAAGTAGCTCTCCAATTTAAAAAGGTTGGAGATCCCTGGTCTTGATGATCCACTCAGAAAAAGAAAATCATCCTATATACCGTTAACACCTTATTTTTGTGTAATTTATTGTTTTAATTCATGCGTGAAAGTTCCGGTCCTTGTTTCAAAGTCTTGTTCAGTTCATCATGGCAGCAAATAATGTGCTCTGAATGTAGTAAAGTGCACCTCTGAATATTTGCAGTGATTAATTTTGAAGCTCAGACTGAGTAGGAAGGAGGGATAACTATAGATGGTTAGAATCAACACATTTTATTTTTCAATACTTTTGAGAATACCTGCTAAAAGACACAAACAGTTCACGTTTATTGATCAGTAGTCACTTGGTATGAAGAACAATGTGTGTCTAATGAAGTATTGTGTTTTTGCCAATGCATTTGGAGATATTTGTGCATTCCGTCTATTTGCCTGTGGTCATGTGAAAATAAGTCCTTGTGTCTAATGGACACTAAATCACACAGCAGCAGCAACTTGACCCTGAGTTCAAAGCAGCACTATCACCCACAAGAATGTGTCCAATCACCCCCGTGTCCCTCCGGCTCATCACGGGCAACTGTCTCCTCGTCCCCATATATCAGAGGCGAGCGGCGGCCGTAAAGCGGATTACTCAGCTGGAGACCGTGCATCCACTTCCACCATTAAACAGGATTCAGGTGGGCCGTCCTCCCCTCACCATAGGTGTCCGCTGAGTAATGGAGACCCCTGTGCCTCACGCTGGCCTTTCGTATCTACTGTACAGCGCTCGTGCAAAGTTACCAAACTTTTATATTTTTTGATTGTCCGAGCATAAAGTATCACAATTGGCCGCCAAAGCAGAGACAGAGACATGGGAAGATGAACAGTCAAAAGTGAAATTAATTTACAAAAACGAAAGCAAGTGGAGAGAGGGATCTGCCTGGCAGGATGTGTAAAGGACAAGGTATACAGGAGGATTATCCCAAGTTTTAGGAAAGAACTGCCTTCTCTGGTCTTATTTGACAAGCACGTATCACCAGAATGATTGACAATTGGGAGGACCAATAGTCTTGATGATCCACCCGAAATAGAAAATCCTCCTATATAACTTTGTCACATGTTTGTAAGTTTTATTTACTATTTTTGTCTTGTGTTTGAGGCCATGCATGTATGTGATAACTAGTGATAGAACCAAAGAGCTTAAATATTATTACATTACAGGTATGTTTGTGATAATAAATATTCTCCAGGTTTTATTATGTAAATGTTCAAGCAGAGTTTTATTCATCAGACTATTTTTTTTAGATAGTTGTTGCATAGAAACTCACAGACGAATCAACAGACGAATTAAGTTCAACAGTTGGAACTTAAATAACCTTTATCAGTTATGAGTAAATCTCAAATGTTGTTTCAGAAGTCGCCTCTTTTTCTTTTTTCTGTCAGGAAAGGACGTGACAGACACCAAACTCACATGAATATATAATAATAATAATAATAATAATAATAATCTTTATTTGTATAGCACTTTTAAAAACAATGTTTACAAAGCGCTGCACAGTCAGCATAATAAAAATAATAACATAATGCAAATAGTGATGGAACCAAACTGTCTGACTAGATCGATCGAATTATATAGTTCCACTTTTTACATAGTCCTGAGCTTTAAGAAGTCACACAAAATTAACTATAAAATGAGGATGTTAAAGATGGAATCGGTGGAGCAAAAAGCATGATTTTAGTTTGTCTTGATTGCTGATTGTGAAAATAAATAAACACTAAAAACAGTGACAGGTGACTGGAATGTTGACTAAGACAAAAAAATCCCCTCGCCCAATGCATGCAGCCCAATGCATGAGTCCTCTGTTAGCTGTAAGTGGTTCTGCCCAAACCCGGAGTTTGACGTGAACTGTTACAGAAGTGTGAAATTATTCTTGCACGAAACTCAATCTATTCCCCCATCGTCACCGGGCCCAGTCCTGTTTGATCCTGCCATCTTGGATTACGTTCCCCGAACTCCAAACCCTCTCCTCTCACTCTCCTGTACGGAACATAAACAGCGAAACTACTTTATCTTTTCAGACCAAATCTTTGAAGACTGAAGCAGAGTGAGTCTCTTGGGGGGGCTCAGGTTTGTCATCAAAGACCTCCTACAGGACTTGCGTGGAACATATTTTGACCTAAAGTAAAGGAATGTTCATGTGGTCGGTGGTGGGCTACTGTAAGTTTTCATAATATTTTAAAGTTACAGTCTAAATGGGGAATGGATTAGAATCAAGCCCCAGTGAGATCCAAGATGGCGCCCCATTTATAATCAATGGCTTGTGCTCAGAAGTGCATGGGACCTACTGGAGGACCGAAAGATTAGTGGAAATTGGCCTTATTTGGGCATCAGCTGGTCCTCCCGGTTCTGCGCAGTGGATAAGCTCCCATGATGCTTTGCGCCAAATATGCGTGTGTGGCTCTCATGCACGTGCATAGAGGGGTAAAGCCGTGTTTGGCCAATCAGAGCTGCGGATCAGAGCGGAGCTAGAACGGGAGCCAAACGAGCAGTTTGTTGCATTAAAGTGTGGATTTAAAGAAAACCAGAAAAGGTTTTAACAAAAAAAAAGAATCTAAAATTGAATACAAAATAATCCACTATTTCTCATGTTGTTGTATTGAGATTCCTGTTTAACCATCCACACATTTTTGGTCACTTTCTTTGGGCAGAACACCTGAAGATGCAGCCGGGCTCGGAAAATAAAGGGAAATTCCCATGTAGTGGTGCTGCGTCCCAAGAGTTACATGGAAAAGGCATAGAGTGTGTAATTACTGGCCTGAAATACACTTGCCTCATTACAGACCCCACACAGAACCAGTGTCACCGCACCAACAAGACGAGAAAACTCAAATTATCAATGACGTCTACGAAGGAAATAGCTACTTCTATAATTGCAAATCAGTCTTAAAGTTTTATGGACAAGTTTATGTTGTTCCAAAGTGGCATTTCGAATTACGCCATGGGCACAGCGTGGTCCAACATCAGAAAGTAACATAAACCACATGTGCAATCATTACATTTTTTATGACTTGCTGAACTTAAGTCTAAGACAAACACGAGCCGATGCATTCTGTGTGTCTCCCTCCATCCCACTCTTCTTTTCATTTTATTTAGTCAGAAGTATAAGTCAAGAGGTAACACTATGTGGCCTTATGTGCAACTACAATGTGCCAAATATGGTTTTAATTTGTTTTACTATTTATTATTAATATTTATCTATGGTTTTTAGACACATTTAAAAACAAATTACAAATTGCAACACAAAATGTTGTAAAATGTCCATATGGTTTAATTAATATATACTTGCTATACTACTTAATGTTTTGTGAGGTATTTATTGGATTGTTTGATTTTAAGTCAAGTCATTTGTTTATATATGCAATAATATGAAAGAAAAGTACAGAAAAGAAAATAGCCCAAATGGGAGTTGGCAGAAACTGGAACAGCCCACCCCCTATTGCCAATCAAATGCACAACACTTAGACATACATTAATATATACATAATACACATTCATACATACATATACTATCTATACATATATATAAATACATACACACATACATACATACATACCTTTCAATCCATTCAAACTGTTTCATAATTGGACAGCTTTGTGTGACCATTCTTAGTGACCATCATGTCTAAAACTGTGAGTCCATAGACCCAGAACTCCTCTATCTCTCCGGCTAAGGTCACCGTTTGAAATTCTCTGGCCTGTGCCGTAACCACAAAATATGCTAAGAAAAGGTTATCAGCCTCAAAGTAATGACTTTTATACAAGACCTCTAATGGAAATCTGTCATTAACGTTTGATAATATGTATGAGCATCAGCAGGGGCTAAAGTTCTGAAGAAGTGGCTGAGTTCCGTCACTTTACCTTTGGAAAGATGCCAAAAACTCATTCAATATCACATGACGGTCTCCTACGACATTTAGTCATTTCTTTATGGTTTTACAGCTGCAATAGATGAAAGGAAACATTGTGCCTTTTAAACTGACTCATTTGTGGCTTTTAGTAACAAAATACTGCATTTCGTAGGGTTTTGCCTTTACCCCCTTTGTCCATCAGAACTGACTGACAGAAAGATGGCAAACTTACATTCGATGAATCAAAAATATGATTCAGTGCAGTCGAAAATATGAAAACCCAGAGTGTGTAAAATAATTGTGGGTTTATTCTTGGGCTGGGTAACCACAGTAAAGTATGCGGGTCCTCCCTTTATTTTAACTTCTCCCCTTCTTTGCAACTGTAATTATCCAAATATGTTTTTTTATAATATCCACTGCAAATTTTACTCAACAAAAAGTCAATATCTAATACATATGTTTGAATTCTTTTTGTACATGGGTCAGTATTATAGCTCAGTACTGGACACATTCACCCGTGGGAGTCCGTAACACTTGAGTGCGGCCCTTGCTCCGGTTTGTATCCAATCTAAGTAACTCTAGCTGTTTTAATTCCGGCTTTTAAGTCTTTGCTTGGCCCCACGCCTTCAGGCAACATGTGTTTGTTTCGTGACTTGAAAGCATCCTCCTCCTGAGCACAGTGTCTTTTTACCAAAATATAGAAATGAAACTCTAAATAAACCTGGTTCTTCATAAATATAAAGCAGAAAGCAATTAGTTTTGTCTGCAGTTGAGTTAAAGAAGCAGTATGTAAAAATCTGTCCAAAAGTGGCACTGCACTCTCCCTGACTCAGGTTGCCAGATATACAAACAAATCAAGCTGGGACCATGAAATCTGAATATAGAATTTTGTCAACAACAAATCTATAACCAACACCTTTTCACAAAGAGAGAAATACTCGTTTTATTCCTTTTGTCATAAATGATTTGAGAATCATAACGGGACTTTTTTTAGTTCTGCGGCCACATGTTACTTTATCAGTGAGATTAGCTCGACCCGGATCACAGACTTTCTGATTGGTGAAACGGTGGAGGGCGCGATATCGAAATGAAAACAAAAACGAGACTTACGGGCTATGAAACTCATTTTGAAATCCAAATATCTCGGCTGAACCACTGTTATCAGTTAAAGAAGTAGTGGAAAAGAGCAGGTTTATTAATGCCTTGTGACAGATCAGGGCCATTTAATGATGACTTGACATGAAAATCTTACACATTGCTACTTTAAATTCAATTCAATACAATTCATTGTTGTATTGCCCTAAATGACAGAATTTAACACAGATCAGAGAATCAAACAGTTAAAACACAAGAAATGCACATTGGTCTCTAAGGGGCCAAGTCCATAAATGTCTTTGAATGCCGAGTGTCCTGGATCATCCCCACTGTCCTTGGACCTTCCTGCCGTTGTACAGTTTTACGTAAGGAATGTATTTGATTTATCCTTCTTTGATTCCCCAACACCACAGTGTGACGTCATGTTCAGAAAGTGCACTCCAGACACCTCTTGGATTATGTCGTCTCAGTGTTTCAGCTCCTCTGCATCACCGAGAGCTGAAATCTTCCGTTTGATGCGTTTACAGATGACAGCTCGGCTCTGCTGGTGACTGCAGCTCTGTCTGGGACTGTATTGTGAAACGGGATGATTCACTGGAGCTGTCAAATCTCATTCAATCATTTGCTGAAGCTCAGAATGATAACACGAAACATTGTTCAAAGTTCTTAAACGAAGACGGAGGGAATGAAGGAAGTGGAAGTAGATTCTTGGAGACGGGAAGAGCCTCACATCAAACTGGATTCAAACAGCGTTAACTATATTTCTGTGCATTATGTGAAGTTGGAAACATTCACCTACAATGGCCGCAAGCAACAACACATTTTACTCGTATCACAAATCCAAACAAAACAATGGGCCGATACATAAATACATTTCTGCTCTAACATACTTTTCCCTGTGCTCTAAAATGCATTTGCTGTCCGTGTGTCAATAGTGCTTGATATTAATGGACTGGTTTTTCACAGTCATTGCGTCCAGGTTCACATTTGTCTTGCTCAAATCAATCATGACTTGGTTTTCACAAGTGCCTTAAAAACGCTTTTTCTGAACTTGACCAGTCCTGGGTCCTTTAGACCACTTTAGGGTATTTTTCTTCTACTTTTAATCATCTGTGGCAGGTCATTTTGACCCAAGGGTAGCCAAGGGTTAAACACCTCGTCATTAAATGATGCTGTCTTGAAACAGTCGTCTGCGACATTACTTATTTTATTTATTTATTTATTTATTTGACTGGGACAACACACATTAATGAACAATCATATACAAGTTGTACACAAATTGTAAATGTGCCAGATTGTAGCAAAACTGCTACTTTACATCCATAGTCCCGAGGCAGGTCACACAACAATGAAACATGAAACATGAACATGAAAACCTGTGTCTTATAATCAAGTGCAGCCTTTATGTGGACAGAATATTATTATATAAAATGTCTTTTAAAATGTTGCTGGGACGGCTTATTTACAGGTGTGCCATATGGCCAAGACAGTTTGGTATTATACATGTTCTATTGTAAACATAACACAGTATACTTTACACTATTATGCTAATCTCAATCTTGTAATCTTGCCTTCAATTATCAAATCCAAACAGAGACCACGTTTCTCTCATTTCTCTTGTTCGTACATCTGTGTTTCTGTACATTTTGTTACACAGGAGCATTCCACATCTGTCTCCCATCTATTTGTATGTTTGTCTTTAGTATCCCAGTGACACCTGTTCAGCTGCATGTTTATTGTTGCTCTAAAGGATTGCCTCAGATTTTTCCGGCCGCAGTCACTGTAATTCAATACGCTCAAGTGCCTTACAAACGATGGGTTGTAAAAACGTGACTGCGGGGCCACAGACTCACGTACAAACCGTTTTTGTTTCGACATGAGAAAGTGCGAGGATGCTGGGTGTGGGGTTAAAAGAACGACACTGGTCCAGTTACGACGTCTGCGGGTCGAGTTATGTGGTTCTGTCTCTGGATTAATATGAAAGTTAAATTAGACTTGCTCTGGAAAACATGATCTTTCCACTAAACAGGCTCTACCTCAATTATTTACTCATTATTAGATAAAAGCATTGTAAAAAAAAAAACAAATAAATAAAAAAGCAGATAGAAATCAAAAGCAGATGCAGAAGACTAAAGACAATACTGGATCTGAAGAGACGAGGAGCAAGCAGATAAGTAAGATAAGATAAGATAAGATAGACTTTTTTGATCTCACAGTGGAGAAATGTACATGTCACATTTGGCATAGATAGAATCAGGTTTTTATTTAACCTTTATTTAACCTTTAATTAACCAGGAAAGTCCCATTGAAATTAAGAAGCTCTTTTTCAAGGGAGTCCGGGAGCCTTCCTGGGTCATAAAATATAAGATGGAATAGCAAAGAGAGACCCAGAAAACTAAATAAATAATAAATACCACAAGAGCTGCATGCACTACGGATTAAGACAGTTATCTGCAGAGAAGGGTTTTATTTATCTTCATAATTGTATTGTTTGTAGTATTTTTTCTTTTTTTCAGGTCCTTGTGCCAAATGATTCCCCGCTGAAAAAGGGTTTTGGATTAGACCAAGGAAACATGGACGTTTTGGTTTTATTTTACATGTGTTCTAGATATTTAAAGCAACCCCCTTTTTAAACCAATAGCTTTAACCATGTTTGTATAAAAGTAGTGCATGCTGTAGAATGAATAAAAAAGAAACAGTTAAAGGAGCAATATGTGAAAATCTGGTCAAACGTGATACTGCACTCTCCCTGACTCAGGATGCCAGATATGCAGACGAGTCCAGGTGGGACCATAAAAGCTGAATGGACAATAGTTTTGTCTACAACAAATCTATAACCAACAACTTCTTCACAAAGGCCTCGAAAGAAATCTCCATTTGAGAATCATAACAAGACCTTTTTTAGTACTGCGGCCACATGTTACTTTACCGGTGAAAATTAGCTCGATGCGGATCACAGACGTTCTGATTTGTCAAACGGTGGGGGGCGTGACATCGCAATAAAAACAACAACAAGATTTAGGGGCTGTAAAACTAATTTTGAAATCCAAATATCTCGGCTGAACTACTGTTATCAGTTAGAGAAGCATTGGAAAAGAGCATAGTTTATTAACTCCTTTGACGGATTAGGGCCATTTAATGATGACTTAACATAAAATTCTTACATATTGCTACTTTAAAATTGTGGAACACATTACTGAAGAAATTATCCAGTCTCACTCACAACTTACAAATGTGAGCCTACATTACAAGCTGCCACTTAGTAAAATAATAATAATTGGAATCTCTGTCAGGAAGCCCTGCCATACATCATACATAATGACAAGTTACTCAAAGACATTTCAATGGAACCTGCTGAACTTGAAATGTAAGTAAACATATGAAGCAAGAATAAGTAGTTGTGTATTATTGTTCCTCCACTCTCCAGACTCCCCTTTATTTAGCATCTGTGAAAGTTTACGCACAAATGTTCTAAATAAGCCTGGAGAGTTTCTATGTTTAAAGTGATAGTAAATTGTACAGCCTTAGCACGGAGCCCTTTTATTTTGAATATCTGTTTTATTTCTTGCTGGATGGATGGACCATTGTTACCGTACCATTTCTTTATGTAACTACAATTTATACCTTGTCTTATTCACCTATAGGTTAAAACTTACCATTATTTATCCAGTATTATGCTCATTATATGTATTTTTTTATTATAATCTACATATTAATAATAATGTTGCACAATGCACTGTTCCACACACACACACACACACATTATTTGTTGTATCCCTTAAAATATGTATCCCTCCACATATTCTTGTTTGTTTGCTTGTTGTATGTATGTTCTTTTTCAAAATGAAATAAAGCTTAAAAAAAATTAAAGAAAAAAAAAAGAAAAAAGTCCAAGTATTTCTTCCGGGACAGAGGTGCACGATGCCAGCTAGCTTCTACTGGCTTAAACTATTCAGACTCATCTCCGAGCTTTGGTCTTAAACTGACTTGGTCTTATACTTTTGTTTTCTTTACACACTAGCACTACTCCTTCATTTATTTTTCTCTTCACCCGATGTGGTTACCTAAATCTTCCGAAATAGAGGTTGTCATTCTTGAGTTGTAAATGACGTGTATTGCCCAAGTGTATTGCCCAAGGACACAACTGTTGTAATTTGTAAAAGCTGGCACTCACTAAAAATCAAGTTTACATGCTTGATGTTTTCTTCCCAGCTTTTGGACGGTTGAAAGGCTGTCAAGGATGTCATTTTTCTAGTTTTTTAAAGGAGATGTATGTTGAGGAATTAAGGGCATGTGTCTGCCGCTGAAGCAGTTCCACAAAAGTATGATGGATGAAAATCACAACAATAATTTCATTTGAAAAATACAAAGGCCCTTCTCAAAAAAGATCTGCTGACATTTTACCTGGACAGTGTTTAGGTGAATACATCTAGAACTGATTCCTTGCATTTTAGTATTTTTTCCAGCATTTTCTAGATGTAAACATACTTCTGCTAACATGTACAGATGTAAACATACTGCCGCTAACATTTACAGATGTAAACATACTGCCGCTAACATTTACAGATGTAAACATACTGCCGCTAACATTTACAGATGTAAACATACTGCCGCTAACATTTACAGATGTAAACATACTGCCGCTAACATTTACAGATGTAAATATACTGCTGCTAACATGTACAGATGCTAACATATAACAACATATGGCTTGCACTAAAATACACAGTACTTTATACTTGCCTCTTACTTTGATAGAGATTTTATACTTGTTATTTGATGCTAGAGTTAGAGAGTTTCTTTTATTTTAATTAATATAGCTATTTTTCACTTATCTTCCTCTTTCCTTCTGTTCTGTAACTTGTTATGCAACATTGAAGTTTCCCCGTTGTGAGATAAATAAATAAATCTTAATGTTAATCTATGAATCTCTTAATCATTCCATTGTCAAATGTAAGATTATGATCCTTGTCTTTTGAATAGCTGAGTCTATCGGAACATTCGGAGACTAATGTTTTTTTGTGTGAATGGGGCTCACAGTGCGAGTTCCGGTGTTGTGTTTCCTTTCACGGGACCTTCGCTCTTTCGCAATGAGTTCAGATTTGTTTCTCCCGATAAACCTGAAGTCACTAGAAGCCACAGAAGCCGCTGCAGGTGACATGGCAGCGGTGCAGAGCCGTGTGGAAGTGCAGGTGTCCCCTCTCCCCACACCTCGGCCTGGACCCAACACCTTTCACAAAAACATCTGGCTCTGCCCCACATCTGGAAGCCTACACGTTTCTCCCCAATTAGCGCTCCTGCTCGCTCCTCTGTATTCCCATGGAGCGCTAGGTTGGACACAGAAAAAACATGAAACAAAACCAATTTAAAAAGTCTAATCTCTTCTTTTTTTTGAGTTTATTTTTACAGTCCCCAGCTGGGTTCATAGACGACTGTGTGGAAGCAATCATGAAAGACCGAGAAATGATGTCCGAATGCTACAAAGCCTCAAGGACACACTGCGCCGTGGTATAAAGACCCTATTGAAAAGATCTGAATGTTTGGGGCAATTGGCTCCAAATGGCGGTCTGCATTTGTTTTTATTTGCTAAAGACAGGGTCGTGTTGTAAAAATAGTACCACTCGTGCCTGTGAAAATGTGCTATACCCGCTGATCACTAGACCTCAAGAGCCACTTCAAAGTTGGCCGGGATTTAAAAAAGCCAAATAAGAAAAGCCCAGTTGTTTTTTCAAAGTCTTTGTTTTGTTAAAGGATTGTCTTACAGCCATGTGCCAGGAATTATCCCCCCCCCAAATGCCTTTATACTTTTAATAGTGTTGTTGTTGGGGAAATAATGTTTTAACCGTGTGCTTGATCCGCCTGTCGTCTGAGTTTAGCTGTTTTGGAAAGTCGCTCTCGGACAGACGTACACAATAAAACTATTAACATCCACGCATGGGTAAGACATGGTTTGGCCTGTACTGTACTTTGAGCTGGCTCCATGCTGAATATTACACCCACGACATCGGTCTGTTTTGTCGAAAAGCAGAGTCGGTTCACATGGTTTTGATATTTGGGATGGCCTCGGCTTCTACGACAAGAGAGGTATTTGAGAGGGGGCAGTTGGCGGTCTTCTCAGGGATAAAGGCACGATTCGTAAGAGTAGTAATCAGTTTTAAACAGTACAAAAGCCAATAATAATAACCAGGATCCAGTCAAATCAAAAAATCAATATAGGGTTGAAAAGATGAGATGAACGACCTGGAGACAATAAATGCTTCTCTTATCTTTTTTAGTTCCAACCCCTCATACAACAGTAAGTATGTAAGTAAGTCATGTTTATTTATATAGCCCATTTTACAGACCATGGTCACCCAAAGCACTTTACAATGTTCAGAGTTCAGATATTTTTTCATTCTCTCTGTGATGCATGAAGAGCACAACACCAACCCCATGTTTTTAATGATAGGGGAAACCGGAGCACACGGAGGAACGCATACACAGGGAGAACATACAAACTCCACACAAAAGGCCTGGAGATGGAACACAAGCCACCATGCCGACCCACAATACAATTCCAACCACACGCATACCATTGAAGGATTTTATCTTTACTCTTTTTAATGCATTGCTGCTATTTATGATCTTATTTGCAATTTGGTTTTAATTAAGTTTTATTGTTTTGTTTTGTTTTTGTTTTTTGTTTTTATCTTATTTTCAATCATATTTTTTTGTGTTTATGTAGATTTAATTTTTTATGATTTATACTTCATAAATCTTGTGTGGGAAAGGCACTCTAAAAATAAAAGTTGATCGATTAAAAGATGCAGTAAGTGATTTTGTTATCTTAGCCGTAGCACCAATTCGAAACCACTCCCCCCTCCCCTCTCCTCTCCACCAAACCAAACATCCAGCATTTTCTTTTTTTTGTCACAACAGGGACAGTGGGTGGCAAACATGAAATTGGCATTTTCTGTTCAGTCATTTTAGGTTTTAGGAAATCCGATAACTCAGGTGCGCACACTCGCAAGAAACAGGAAGAGGGTGAAGGGGGTAAGCACATCCCATTGGTTCATTGGGGATGAACGAATCCCATTGTTTTTTGCTTTTTTCCTCAAATATTTTTTATACATTTTTTGAGACCATAGGCATCTGGTCAATTCCATCACTGTTTGAAAACACATGATAACTTAACTACTATTAGGGTTTAGAGACAATTTCCCACAACATCTAAAAGAAGACGTCTGGAAAAAATCACTGACTGCATCTTTAATTGATTTATGTAAATTGATTTTGCATTATAAGTAAATATTGATCATTGCCATCCCCCCTGAAACGAGTTATATTACCAAATCTGTCCCTCTTGTCTGTTATCAGTCTATTTCAGGATCTTGGTGGCTACTGTCAAATGTTTATGAGTTTTGACTGTACCATCTTTGACCCCTCTGTCCCCGCCCAGTCCACTCACCACCCTGTCCCGCTGATGGATGTCGCTGCCCAGGGCTTTCATCAGGACCACAGACACTGTTTGGATCCGGGACGTCCCGCCTGCGCCTCCTCACCTGAAGATAAAGCAGCCTCCCTCCTCCTTCACACATCATACATCAACTTTATACCGCGTGACGCAAAGCATGCTGGGTGCAGGACAAGATGGATGTTTCTAATCTAAGCAGTAAACTCATAAATTATCAGGATGTATCTAACCACGCGCATACGGAGGTGAGTTATATCTGATGCTGGAGTCTGTAGTTTACAGCAGGTTGAGTTTGTGCCGTTTGACCCTGAGCTGGAGAATGAAGGCAAATGAAGACAATATACAGTCGGACAGAACGCTGTGGATTAAAGTAGTGATTCTCAAAAATAGAGGGCGCCAGATACTAAAATAGAGTGTTTGGAGTGATTCCAAAAGGAAATTACAAAAACGATTTAATGTGCATGGCTAAATGTTAGTACAGTGCCTTGCGAAAGTATTCGGCCCCCTTGAACCTTTCAACATTTTGCCACATTTCAGGCTTCAAACATAAAGATATAAAATTTTAATTTTTTGTCATGAATCAACAAGTGGGACACAATCGTGAAGTGGAACGAAATTTGTTGAATCATTTAAACTTTTTTAACAAATAAAAAACTGAAAAGTGGGGCGTGCAATATTATTCGGCCCCTTTACTTTCAGTGCAGCAAACTGACTCCAGAAGTTCAGTGAGGATCTTTGAATGATCCAATGTTGTCCTAAATGACTGATGATGATAAATAGAATGCACCTGTGTGTAATCAAGTCTCTGTATAAATGCACCTGCTCTTTGATAGTCTCAAGGTTCTGTTTAAAGCGCAGAGAGAACCATGAAGACAAAGGAACACACCAGGCAGGTCCGAGATACTGTTGGGGAGAAGTTTAAAGCCGGATTTGGATACAGAAAGATTTCCCAAGCTTTAAACATCTCAACTGCACTGTGCAAGCAATTATATTGAAATGGAAGGAGTATCAGACCACTGCAAATCTACCAAGACCCGGCCGTCCCTCCAAACTTTCATCTCAAACAAGGAGAAGACTGATCAGAGATGCAGCCAAGAGGCCCATGATCACTCTGGATGAACTGCAGATAACTACAGCTGAGGTGGGAGAGTCTGTCCATAGGACAACAATCAGTCGTGCACTGCACAAATCTGGACTTTATGGAAGAGTGGCAAGAAGAAAGCCATTTCTCAAAGATATCCATAAAAAGTCTTGTTTAAAGTTTGCCACAAGCCACCTGGGAGACACACCAAACATGTGGAAGAAGGTGCTCTGGTCAGATGAAACCAAAATCGAACTTTTTGGCCACAATGCAAAACAATATGTGTGGCGTAAAAGCAACACAGCTCATCACCCTGAACACACCATCCCCACTGTCAAACATGGTGGTGGCAGCATCATGGTTTGGGCCTGCTTTTCTTCAGCAGGGACAGGGAAGATGGCTAAAATTGATGGGAAGATGGATGGAGCCAAATACAGGACCATTCTGGAAGAAAACCTGTTGGAGTCTGCAAAAGACCTGGGACTGGGACGGAGATTTATCTTCCAACAGGACAATGATCCAAAACGTAAAGCCAAATCTGCAATGGAATGGTTCACAAATAGACGTATCCAGGTGTTAGAATGGCCAAGTCAAAGTCCAGACCTGAATCCAATCGAGAATCTGTGGAAAGAGCTGAAGACTGCTGTTCACAAACGCTCTCCATCCAACCTCACTGAGCTCCAGCTGTTTTGCAAGGAAGAATGGGCAAGAATTGATAGAGACATACCCCAAGCGACTTGCAGCTGTAATTGCAGCAAAAGGTGGCGCTACAAAGATTTAGCGCAAGGGGGCAGAATAATATTGCACGCCCCACTTTTCAGTTTTTTATTTGTTAAAAAAGTTTAAATTATCCAATAAATTTTGTTCTACTTCACGATTGTGTCCCACTTGTTGTTGATTCTTGAAAAAAATTAAAATGGGTATATCTTTATGTTTGAAGCCTGAAATGTGGCGAAATGTTGAAAGGTTCAAGGGGGCCGAATACTTTCGCACTGTATTTAAATGAAATGAGGCCAGATAGTAAATCATTGACAATGAAAAAACAACATATTTCCACATCTATTCTTCAAATCTTTACTGTCTTATTCAGGAGCCGTTTCTTGCCAGTTGATCCAGGTCATCCATATTTTCGGGGCCCAAAACCACTGAATGACTAAGATTGTCATTATCTTTATTTTATTTTTAGCGTTGTTTAGCGGAATGAAATGCCTCAGAAGTTAGTTTACCGTTTTTGGCTAAAAACGGCCAATAAGCTATATACTGTACAATATTGGAAGGTCAAGGCAAGTGTATTTGTATAGTACAGTTCGTTTGCAAGTCAACTCAATGTGGTTCACAAAATAAGAAAGACACAATCACACAACGCATTAAAATCATAATTAATCACAGTACATTCAAAAGAGTGAGGACCTAACCCTAACCCTTTCAGTTGTATGTGCAGCTAAACCTAACTGTTTCTAACATGGATTTAAACATTGTCAGAGTAGAAGCCTGTCCTCAGATTTGAATTACATATATCTGAAGCGTTGCCTCCCCAATACACTGCAGTATCAGTACCTAAAACCTTTTCCAGCCTGGTTCACTCCTAGACAAACGAGAAGCTGTTTTTCTATCAGTCAAGATCTGATGTTTTATAGTTCATTCATTCATTCATTTTCATCCCCTTTATTAGTTCATTTCTGGGTCAGGGGGTTGGTGGCAATCAGAACTACCACCCAATGCTCATAGCAGCAGTCCCTCACTGATCCTCCTTCAGGCGGTGAGTCCACATGAAGAGGGCGGCTCCGTTAGCGGTGACTTAGCCTTGGTCTTTCAGCAGGGGCTTCGGGCAACGTGGGATTAAGTGTCTTGCTCAAGGACACAACGACAGCAGACATGAGTGGGAGCAGTTGGAGTAGACCTCATGGGGGGTAGCGAACCTGCAACCTTCAGGCCCAAAGACCGATGCTCTACCAACTGAGCCACTGTCACCATTTATTTTCAAAGCGTACAGTAAAACTAAAGTTTAACTGGAAAAAAAGAAATTTGCAGTCATGTTGATGGTGCTTTCTTGCTTCTTTACTAACCCCAATAATGTGCATGAACTGTGCTTATTTGGCTTTGAAAATTCGCATATCTTTCACCCTGTTGTTGACCACTACGGCCGCTGACAGACCCTCCATGTCCCCCTCTCCTCTGATTATACATGACAGTTCCCTTATCCTCTCCAAAGCGCCACCGCCACCTGTCATCCTTCTGCCACTTAACGTAATGCACTGTGAATGCGTGGCTTGTGTTCCCGTGTTTCCATGAGGATTACAGACTTCAAATGCCCAGTGCTCGTGTCTCTGTTTATTTGCAAAGTCTCAGCCACCTTCCAGACCAGAGCACAGCAGCTCTAATTACTGCCCTCTGAAACATGACTCTATAAAGTCAATGGGCTTCATTATAGTGGTATTAGGGGACAGATGCCGTCGCTGGTGGCAAACGAGGACCACTTGACCAGACCCTAGAAGTGCCTGAATAAACAGCTTTCTCTCGTTCTCTTTCATTCAGTCTGGACCTTTGGAGACTGCAGCGAGATTACAACCACCTGGGTCCTGCGTCCAGCCCGGCCCCGTGCCCCAAACATTTTAATCATGGATGAAATTCATTTATATGTTGCGATAATTGTGTCTAATTGTTTCTTTGAAGGAGAGAGAGGCCGGCTGCATCTGGTCCACATATGGCCCAGTTCTCTGTGAGGGTGACTTTGTGCCCAGCAGGAAGTCCAGGCCCTAATCGTCTCTCTATCAGCAGCCATATGACCAGTGTGTGTGTGTGTGTGTGTGTGTGTGTGTGTGTGTGTGTGTGTGTGTGTGTTATTGAGAAGTCTGCAGCCACATGCACTGTGAGGACCTGTTCCTCAGACTAAAGTAAATCAGCAGCTGGACTCTTGGGTCTACAACTTATCCAGATGGATCACAGTTATCACACGCATGCACACACCCGTACACACACACAGTCACACTCACGCAAAAACACAGACATACACACACTCAAACACGCACACCCTCACACACACACAAAAGCTGGATCAAATCAAAACACTAAAACAAAAGTAACATTGTAACGTACATACTAACACATGTTTTGAAATGTGCGATCAGTTTATATGTTTTTACTGCCATTAAACTTACCCTTTGCTTGGGTGATAAAGTAGTGCAGGTGCTATATTAATAACATTGATGTACCTACTTAAAACTCACATTGTTAAGGAACGTGCTTGTCCTTCCACATTTGTGTGGGTCAGAGGCTTTCTCTTTGAATTTATTTTGAGCACTTAAGACTGAACGCTTGTTTCAGAAACGATTACCTCTCCACGCTCTTATATCAATTTACGTATTCTTCCTCAGCGTACTATGTAACTTAACCTTCTGCCACGCCTTCACCACAACACTAAAACCTCACAACACTAAAACCTCACCTTGAGGGCTAAACGTCTCTTGGAATTCAAATTTCTCTACATGATGATATTTGTAACCAGGTAAAAACATAGTGAATTTGTCCTCTCCTCTTTGTGAATGAAGTCTCACCTGATCCTCCTCACTTCCCCGTCTCAGGGACACACACTGTCCCTATTGATGCCTGATTATTTTTCTCCGGGCCTCTCCTGAGTGATCTCTCCTCCTTCACGCTGAGAGTCTGTCAGTCAGGGCTGCTCCCGTCCACACCTCTGAAGCCAGGTTGGTCCTTGAGTGTCGTTGATGCTGACATGTCACATCTGGAAGCCTTTCTCCTGTCTGAGCCTCACATTTGAGCCTTTTCTCTCTGTTGGTGTTAGAATGTGAAAGAGGAGCAAAGGCATCTACGGCTGAGGACGACTGAGAACGGACTCTATGGCATCACTTTTCCTCAATAGGAGCGATTTGATGTGATTTGATCCGTGTCATGTTCTCCTGCTATTATTTTCATGAAACATAAGTGTTTCACACCTTGTGTTCTCTGGAGAAAGGTCACAGAAGTGAAACCCACAGTTTCAAGGATCATGGACGTCCTGTGAAAATACCATGAAACCATGAATAGGTTCACTTTCTATTTGTTCAGACCAGAAAATGCTGTCTTTATCTTGTTTGGAAAAAAAATAAAAAAATCGTACTGAGAGCTAAATGTATCAGTTTTATATAGCGCTTTTTTTTTTGGACACTCAAAGACACTTTACATGTCATTATTCTTTCACTCCATATACGGTGGTACTACTGTTGCCACAGCTGCCCTGGGGCACACTGACAGAAGTGAAGCAACCAGTATGTGCCATCGGCCCCTTCAACCACCACCAACCATTCACACACACACAAGAGTCATTCTAGGCAATGGGGGTGAAGTGTCTTGCCTAAGGACACAATGACAGTTTGGCACTTTACAGCCGCAGCCGCCCCACTGTGGCATCAGGTGTTCCCTGAGGTAAAGTGTCTTGCCAAGGACACAATGACAGCAGACAGTGGGAGTTGATGGTGAAAGTTTCGAGGTGGGCTCGAACCATAGACTGTATATATTAACTGTATATATATATGTTAGCATTCTTATTCCGGGTCCACCCTATCGGCCCAGGGTGGTATTGCAAGCATGTTAGCGCACGTCATTTTGGCCACTTTTGAGCCGGGACCCGCCCCCACTGGCTCGAACCCACGATCTTCTGGCTCAAAGGCCAATGCTCTACCAACAGAGCTACTTGTCATATGTTAAGAACAGCTTTTTCAGGGGAAAAAATTGTACTAGGCCCAAGGCCCAAAATGTATTAATGTGAACACTTAACTGATAGAACCAGTCTTCTTCTTTCTGGATTTTCAAATTAGGTTCTCCAATTTTAAACTGTTCAATATTGCATTTCTTCTTCTGCTTTAAGGCCACGCACTGTCCAGGAGGTGTGGAGGACTGAGGAGATAGGGTTCACCATGACTCAGGACCAATGCTACTCACCTTCTGTAGTTTGGCTAAAGAATGGAACTACAGTGAAGGGAGACACATCCATCCATCCATTTTCTACCCCTTAATCCATTTCTGGGTCGGGGGGGTGGCCAGTGATGCCACCCAGTACACGGAGCACCAGCCCCTCACTGATCCTCCTGCAGGTGGTGAGTCCACAGGAGCCTTGATATTTCAGTGGGGGCTTCAGGCAAAGTGGGGTTAAGTGTCTTGCCCAAGGACACAAGAGAGACCCTTGTATGAAATATATTCTAGTTGTTGAAGTCTGTAGAAGCCGATGAACTGCCCTTGATTAGTCAAAGGCTCCAAGTAATTGACTGTTCTGGCAGTTGCCTGCTCCAAAGAAAGCCTTGTGAATGCTGCTGAGAGCTGGTGGGCTCATCTCTGTATAATATCTCTGCTTGAACACCTTTAAACCAGAAATGTTCCAAACACTTATAAATAAACTGTTTTGTTGAAGGCAGAGGTTGGTCAAATAATAGTTAATGACGTAATAGTGTCATATGAGCAGTTGGGGTATTGACACGAGCTGATGGAGTTTCAGACTGGATATATATTACTCACTGTGAGGCAGTAAGGCAGCACTTCATTGTGCAGTGTTCACCATTGACTAGTTTCGTTTAAACTGGTGCAAACAACACGTTACTTAATCCAGGGAGTTTGTGTTGATGCAACATACACTGGATGTTTCTACGGCAGGCGGGAAACAAGACAATAATATCACACTTCTCTTCTGTGTCGTATCTGTAACTGACAATGTGTTGTTGACAACTTGAACTTTTGTACATCTTCCCTTTACAACCACAAACAAAGAATTTCTTTTGGCCTTTTTTCTGAAACAACATACAAAAGTAACAAGGTGAGACATGATCCTGCTAGTTTTTGAACAATAAAAAACTGAAAAAGGGGCCATGTTGGATTTTGAAGCAGTCAACAGATGCTGTCAGACCCAGTGTTGTCTGTACAAAAAAGATGAGATGAATCCCCCGGGTATTTGGATTTTTCAGAGCTACATACTTGAAACCTTTGCAAAACTCTACAAACCTGCCGCTGATTACGCCTTATTCTACTGCGGGAAAAACAACAAGGGACTTTTGAGACAGTATTTTCTTTGGCATCAGCCACAGACGAACAGTATTCATCCTAAACCTTGGCATGAGGTTAGCAATATGCTGTCCAGCTAGTTTGCCAGCCCCTCGTACCTATAATTAAACCATCTACCATAAAATTAACACTACACTGCCAAACACAACTGCAGTTAAATCTGTAATGGAAAATATGAATTCATGTGCAGACTAGTACTCACAAACCACACATACTGTACCTATAAGTACTACATGGAGCCTACATCACTGACTATATCTGCTTCCATTTAGCCTCCACAGTGTTGCTGTTCGGCAGTGTACAAAGGCATGGATCAGGTTTCAGGACATGCTTTTAATGAAACTCAACCTGAAACACGTTTGTGATTGGGGAGAACAAAGCAAAAGGGGAGAATCAAACGCTGCTTCAGAGGTGACCCGGGCCTGGACGCGACCACGGCCCCAAAACATCAACCCGACCAGAGCATCCAGTTACCATAACAACACCGCATCCGGACCGGCCCGCATCTCGACTGACGATATGTTATGAAAACTTAGTGACGTACGGATAAACCACGAATTAGGACGCTTAGGATTTCCAGAGACGTGAGGGGCAAAAGGCAACGCTACCGGAGTCCAGGAAGAGAAGGGGATAGCAATACGTAACAGGTGTAGCCTTATCAAGCTTCATAGACGCTAAATCGAAACAGGACTTTAGGAGTTGGGTTATGCTATGACGATGGCGTGTTGAACTCTGGGAGAACTGTTGTTTATAATGACACAAGTGGCCCTTAAGTGCAGCTGGTCCTTCTCACATCGTGCACTCTCTGATGCTGTTCTAAATTTGGGTTGAAGCGGGACGGCCTTTGCTTAATGAACCCAGCTGCACCATCGATCAGCTCCGGGAGGTGGACATGAAAACCAGCCATTTATCAAAGTACAATATGCTTTTTACAACGTTATTAGGAAAAGTGGAATGAGGGTGATCATACTTTGGGTTTAATAATAGCCTGTTTCAAAGTCCAAGTTGATACTTTAAGAGATTGGTTCTTTGTTCATTATGTTCAGGCCATTGCTAAAGTTTCAACATTTAAAAATACTGAAATTCACAAGGTGGACGAGAAAATGTATTTCTCGATGAATGAATGCATGTTAGAATTAGTATCGTAACTGCATTTGAGCAGGTATAGGAATGAAATAACACCATGTAAATACCACACATTTGGATTTGATTATGTTAAACGATAAAAAGAAATGGATCTGTAATTTCCCCTTTGTGGAACTAATAAAGGTATCATTCATTCAGAACTTCTATAAAAACTTAAAATGATGGGCCCACAAAAAGTATTATTTTGAGTAAAAAGTTTGTTCCAAAAACAAGAATTTATAGATAGTTGTTCTGGTTTCGAGAATATTTCAAGGGTTAGGGAAATTCGAAATCAACAAAGTTTTTGTACATAAGGGCGAATTAAGAGTCTATAGATGGACAATGCCTGACATGGGAAATTATGTCCGGTCCCCGACAACAGGCTGACCTTCCAATGTGGCCCTCAGGCGGAAAAGATTCCCCAATAGTGAAGTGCTCATGATTGAAGTTTTGTTCCAACTCGCTCTGGCTCCGCTTGACTTACATTGTTTGTGTCACACTCATCGTTTTGGGCTTGAACAAATCTGTGGTTTTTGAGGGCTCTCTGTAATCCTGGAGTTTTTATTCTGATATCCATCCATCCATCCATCCATTTTCTACCCTTTAATCCATTTCTGGGTCAGGGGGGTGGCAGTCAGAGATGCCACCCAAGTCTCATAGCACCAGCCCCTCACTGACCCTCTGCAGGTGGTGAGTCCACAGGAGGACGGCTGCTCTCTGAGTGTGAGCATAGCCTTGATCTTTCAGTGGGGGCTTTTGGGCAAAGTGGGGTTAAGTGTCTTGCCCAAGGACACAACGACAGCAGTCATCAGTGGGAGTCGGTGGAGAAGGTGCAGAGGTGGGAATTGAACCCACGACCTTCTGGGCTTAAGGCCAATGCTCTACCAACTGAGCTACTGTCGCCCATCTATTCTGATATCGTTGTTGTTAATCCAGGTATAAGCCATTTGAGAGTTGACCAATCGGATTCCTTCATTTGAAGGAGAAACGCCACCTTTCCATAGCAACAATGTTATAAACCATCCCCTATTATGAC
This sequence comes from Knipowitschia caucasica, assembly GCA_964034765.1. Taxonomy (NCBI): domain Eukaryota; kingdom Metazoa; phylum Chordata; class Actinopteri; order Gobiiformes; family Gobiidae; genus Knipowitschia; species Knipowitschia caucasica. The sequence continues at coordinate 31,039,512 of OZ035824.1, read as the reverse complement.
ACAAAGCTATCGCCATCCAACCAGTGCCACACATGAAAACTAGCTCCAGCTAATTATTGTTCCAATCGGTCCACGGTGGGACCTTACCAGAGGCCTCCTCTCACAGTACTAACCAGGACCTCCTGAACATAGCTTCTGCAGTTTGGCAGGATCAGGCTTTCACATCCAGATGGTGCCACTAGTTGCAAATTTTTCTTTGAAATTGACATATTTGATTGAAGTTGGATTCATGACCCCAAATTCAATAGTACTATAACAGATTTGGTCTTTTCCCATCTGATTCTTTTTCTAATAATATAAAAAATAATAAGCAAAGAACATACTATATTATACATTACAATAGCAACATCAAGGTATTCTGTAATCAGGCCATACTGTAAATGACCTGCACATTTAAAGTCTTATTCCAACATCATAAACTCCTTGTCATTATCTGTGTGTTTGAAGTTAGGGAAATAACATGTAAACGGCTCTGTTATTATTCAAGGTCTTTGGGGGTGGGTTGTGGGGGGGGGGGGACACATCTATTCACCATTAGTGAGCAGTTACAGCACAAATGTCTTTTAAATGATCCGTGATGGCTGGGAGCGGGAGGTCTATTACCGACTCCACCGGGACCCCAGTGTTTGGTGGTCCAATGCCCCGAGGTTTGAACCGGGACCCTGCACCTGCACCACCACCGAAAGGCAAAACAAACAAGCCCTCTGCCTAATGGGGCGAGAGAGGGACTATTTACTGTAAGGAATCAGCGCACAATGGAGCTTAGACAGAGCCCAGCGGAGCGTGTTTGGGGCGAGCTCGGAGCAGAAGAGGGCGTGCGACGAAGTGTCTGGGGAGGGGGAAGACTGCAATGACAGGTGGTTAAGAGATATGGCTTGGGTCGGTGAAGGAGGCAGAGATGGATGAATGGAGGAAGAAAGGGTTAACAGCGACATGTATTAAATCATTATTCTAGTGTTGTTGTGGCGTAAAGCTGGGGAACCTAACTTTCAAACCACTACCATTGGAACTAGAGTATGTATTCAAATCCATACCAATCCTTTGTTTTGTGTGTGTGTGTGTATGTTTTTTTTAACATAATAAGTAAGTCCATAAATGATAGCGCTAATGATATTGCCCACGTTAGGACGACCAGGAAAAGCTTCTGTATCTCTGTTTGTGGCCCTAAAATATGGAACAATATCCCGGAAGACCTCAAACGATAGACATAAAGCAGTTCAAGTATCGAATTAAAGAAACAATGTTCTCTAAGTATGTAACTGAAGAAAATAGATGACTTGCCATGTTTGTGTTTGAACCAGATTCATTGTGTATTATAACTAATCTAAAATTATTATTAAGAGGAAGTGTATTAAGTTAAGAAATTGAAGTACGGAAGAAAGAGGTGGGATAATAAATGTTGGTTGTTTGTTTTATGTACTTCATTGTTCTTTTTTTTTTTTATTAAGTTGCCTTTACTTTAATTGTTCTATAGTTGTTTGAATGAATAAAAACATAAACAAATAATAAATCAACATAATATTGGATCTTTTATGAACAAAACTTCCAAATTAAGTTATTCTCGATCCAAAATAAAGTGATGATCCAGGACATGTATGAACATTTATACACATTTATTAAAACGTATGGATATTGGTGATCCCTCTCACTATGGACCTATGGCTCCGATGTGATTGTTATTATTGTTTTCCTGTTTTCGAAATTGTTTGACTTTCTGATCTGTTGTTTGGCAAATCGACAAATTTGTACATTCCTCTGAGATGGATGCTGTTGGGAATTGGGGCTTAAAATAAATAAATGAATATATATTGAATTTAATGAACCAAAGCCTCTTCCTAAACCATATTCATACATTCACTGAGAGACCTACAGAGCGAGAGCAGCTTCTGTGAGGGCTTGGTGCCAATAGGTTAAATAAACAGAACAAGAGAAACTTTGGAGGGAAAAAGTCCTGAACAAACAAGACTGTGAGGCCAAAGACTGTCGCGCTTCAAAGAATGACTCAAGGACGCTGAAGTATAATGCGTCGGAAACATGAGCGCCTCCACAAGGTCTTATAAGACGTGGGGTTTGTTTCCAATGAGCACGTTTTGGGGATTTAAGGTAATAGTTGGGATCTTCAGAACTACAGTTGCAGAGTGGATGGATTACTTCTAATAAATCTGGGCAGGGCTGAAACACCAGACCTGATCTTGACCTCTTCTGCCCTCTGCGGCTTTGGTTTCACTGTAAAATATACTTTTTGACTGGTTTACGGTCAAGGAAGTTGCAGTAAATTTTCTTTTGTGTACATTTTATCTCAATGTACCACAGTTTGTGATATGCTTTCAGAGACGGGGTCGACGTGGGTCATGTCTCAGGCTCAAGAAACCAAAATTGTTCCTGATAAATGTGGCGTTGTTTGGTTATGGTTTGAAATAGTCCTTGACGGGAAATGTTAAGGGCAGAGCCAACCTGGCATATAAGCATAAATCCTATCCGACATTGCACATGGAGATGAAAAAATAACTTTAAAAATAGTCCCATAAGTTGTACCAGGTTTTTCCAATGCTGTACACATCTTCTCCCATGTTGCATGAACACAATTTCACAAACATTTTTAGTATGTAATAATGCATCAGTTTTATATGTAGCGCATTTTTGGACACTCAAAGATGCTTCACATGTAATTATTCCTTCACTCCATACGTGGTGGCGATAAACAACTACTGCAGCCACAGATGCCCTGGGGCAGACTAATGAAAGGAAGGCAACCAGTTTGTGCGTTCGGCCTTTCTGACCACCACCAACCATTCACGCACACACCAGACTCCTCCCAGGCCAATGTTTTTCAACCAGTGTGCCATGGCATGTTGGTGTGCCTTGAGAGTTTTATTAGTGTGCCTTGGAAATGATGCAATATCACCTGCTTGGTCAAAATAATGTGAACATAAATAAAGTGAAACCAAAATAAAAGGCGATTAGAAAAAAAAAATTGTGCTAGTTTGATTTTCTGTATCCTACACATTGATGAGAAAAACGGTGCGTTGTTAATAAAGGATGTAGAGATGGTGTGCCGTGCCAATTTTTTTTTTCATTAACAAATGTGTGTCATGGCTTAAAAAGATTGTAGAACACTGTTGAAGGCAATGTGGGTGAAGTGTCTTGCCAAAGGGCGCAGCAATAGTATGGCACTTTACTGCTGCAGCCTCCACTGTAGCACCTGATGTTCCCAGAGGTCTCTCATCACAGTACTACCCAGACCCAGCCCTGCTTAGTTTCGGAGGTCTAACGGGATCTGGCTCTCACATATCGGTATGACCACAGTGAGTATATGGTTTCTGACACCAACATGAGTTTGACTGAAATAAGTGAGTATTCTGTCCAATACTTTCCGGTCCCTAATCGTGTTATTGAAAGCCTTGTGATTTAAAATGACGCTTAAACTCTCTGTGTTGTCCTCCATTAGACACAAGAAGGCTATCTTCTTTCATAGCCTCATATCTTCACTTCAAAAAACCCAGTCTACCTCTTTACAACTTGTACTGTATCAACCGGAGCGAGGCTATTTCCTCTTTATGCGCCCCTGTCATTTCTCCGGCCGCCTTTCACCGTAGCCTCTCCCTGATTGGCCGCCGGAGATAGTTTTATTTATAACAAGCTTGATATTTATGTTGACATGAAGGCAGGACCATAACTGGGCCGGGTCTCTCTCATTCTTCAGGGTGACAGCACGTCCCGTAGGAGTTATGGGATCAAGGCTGATGTGTCCCGGGACAGGTATGTGTGCACCTCCATTTTGTTTACTTTTTTTTTTTTTATCAGTGAACAATAACAGGGTACAGGATAAATCACAGCTTCAGAAGACAGGAGCCGAGAGAACGACATGTGCCCTCTGTGCCTTTAACCGTGACTTGAATGCGGGCCGTGGCATTTCACTTTGTTGTTCTATTTGTTTGTGCTCTTTTAAAACGAGGCTCAAAAGTCATTTATTCAGACCGGCTTTTAAGAATTATTTGCGCAATTGCACTATTTTAATGCTTTGTTAATTGCTTTTTAACTGTTTTATTGTTTGATTGCATGAATGTTTTAATGGATTGTATGTGATTTTGTTGTAAAGCACTTCGGTCACCTTCATTTTTGATTAATAACACAGGAAAAACTGGTGCACACTGGGGTAGTCTTGCACAGTTTTTCCAATGTGGTTTTACTGCAAATGGAAAATGAATTCTTAAATCTTGAATCTTGAATCATAGTGTTAAAGAAATAGACATATATATAATAGTCAAAGCAGCACGACTGGGTGTAGAAGCAGGACTGTCCTTATGAGAGAGGAGGATCTGACAGAGCTCCTCCCGGGACAGACCAGAGCTTGTTTGATCTGATTGGACAGATTCATGAAGACAACACATGACCTCCCACTATGATTTACGATTAAGATTAGGAGATCTTATACTCGTATTAGTTAGTTCTCGCCTCTCAGCAAGAAGGCTCTGGGTTTGAATCCCAGTCGGAACAGGGTCTTTCTGAGTGGAGTTTGCATGTTCTCCCCGTGCCTGCGTAGGTTTCCTCCGGGTACTCCAGTTTCCGCTACCACTAAAAACTTGCACACTAGGTAAAATCCTCCAGCTCTGGTAGTCCTGACCAAGCCGAGCATCAACATCTGGAGATGGGTTCCCGGGCGCTGTTACTACGGCGACCACTGCTCCTGACGTAAGCCTTCGCGGCATCAGGATGGGTCTAATGCAGAGGATTGAATTGCCCTACGGGGATTAATAAAGGCGACAGTAGCTCAGTTGGTAGAGCATTGGCCTTTGGGCCTGGAGGTCGTGAGTTCCCATGATTTTCCACCATGGGACCTACTCCAACTGCTCCTACTGATGACTGCTGTTGTTGTGTCCTTGGGCAAGACACTTAACCCCACATTGCCTGAAGCCCCCGCTGAAAGATCAAGGCTGTTTCACAATTGACGGAGCAGCCATCTTCCTGTGGACTCACCCCCTGCAGAAGATCAGCGAGGGACTGGTGCTATGAGTGTTGGGTGGCAGCTCTCATTGCCACCCCCCCGACCCAGAAATGGACAAAGGGGTTGAAAATGAAAAAAAAAAAAAATTTTCTCAGTGATAAAACAAGTGTACTTGTCAGCAACATGAGGCTTAAAACGAGCGCTAAAAACCCTGGCATTGTGAGCCACAGAGAAACTCTGATGCTGTTTTTCTTCATCGTAGAAATATAATTCTAGATTAAACTTTCAGATACTTGGACACATTCAAACTATGAACGACTATGAATTGTCCTCCCAAGATTATTCAGATTTCCTCAGATTTGAACTTTTTCCAGGAGTATGAGATCGGTCTGCACTACAATTTTGATTCGACTTTACTCACAGCAAACATTTCTATCACTCGCTGGAATCTTATCCAAATATATCTATCATCAAACTATATCAAATTACATTTTTACAGCCCAAAATCACAACAACAGTATAGTGTAGCTGAGGGGGTTGCGCTCATGCTTCACAGCAACAAGTTTGAAGGTTTTCCAGAAAATAAATATTAGTAATAAATAATAGTATGGACTATTAAAGGGTAGAAAATGAATGAATGAATGAATAAATAGTAATCATTATCATAGTCTCATAGCTTAGGACGGTTCATCTTGTCTTTGAAATGAAGAAGACTGTTGTCATCTATTCAGTTCAATTCAATTCAATCATTCTTGTATCGCCCTAAATCACAACAGCAGTTATCTCGGTGGTTATTACAAAGTTGTCGATTCGCCAACACAGATCAGAGAATCAATCAGGAAATGCAATGGTTAAAAAAACACATAGAGCCATTGGTCCGTGAGGGGCAGATGACCTGAGTCCATAATCATAATCATATTGTTTAATGTAAGTTGGCCCAACAAAAAACGTTGACTGAAAAGAGATATAAAACACATAAAAAATTAAAAACAAATACCAAATCATTAAAATAATAAAGTGTCTGGGTGGGTTCCTTCTGGACGCTCCGGTGTTCAATGTGTAACACCAACCGTTACCATATCCACAATATCTTCAAAAACTATACTTTTTTTTTTTTTTTAATTATTTTTTATTTATACATACATGCAAACATACAAACAAAGCTTTACAAAACACACATACTGGGGAGCAACACAAAAGGGAAGGGGGCTAGACCGATACAAATTGACCCCGAGGGCCTATGGTGGCTGTGCATAGTGGATGTGTGTAGTGTCTGGATGCGTGTAGTGTCTGGATGTGTGTAGTGCGCGTGTAGTGTGTTCAGGTGTATGTTACATGAGTCAATTTCTTAGATGAGCTTTGATGAGTGAAATAAACAAAGATAGAGATAGTGACATATTTGCCATTATAGTAATAATAATGAGAGTAGTGATGACAGTAATAATATGAGTTAAGTAATTATAATTATAATATCAGAGCATAGTAATAGTAAGAATATAATAGAAAGGACATAGTATTGCAATAATGGGGAAGAGATGGCGATGTGAAGTAGTGACAGGCAGGGCACATATTGACATAAAAAAAAAAAACAAATGAAACAGTAATAATAATAATAAAGAAATACACATATATACATATATAAATAAACATACCTACGCATATACATACATACATACACACGTACCCACACATATAGATGATAATAATTAATAGATAAGACAGTTCAATACACGGGAAAGTCACGTAGCCGCAGCAGCATTATCAGCTTTACTGAATCAGATTGTTATTCTTAGTGTGTATTTTTGTAATTTATATACACATCAATGTAGTATTTAAATATATGTATACATATATATATACATGCATATATACACATACTTACATACACTCACTATTGTTAAATATTTATAAATAAATTACTCATTATAAGATTATTTATAAATAGTAAGGTATACTTTTTCAAATGTCAGAACCCCAATCTGCACCTGTGCTCTTGTGTGGTGCATTAAAAACATTGTGTTGTATGTGGTGCATTAAAAACCCAAGGGGTGGAGCAAGGTGCAGATGAGGGAGCCCAGTTTTTTTTTTTTTTTTTTTTCTTTTCCCTTCCCCTTGTTCTTTTGTTTTGTTCTTTTTTCCCTGTCCCTTTTCCCTTCCTTTCTTCTTCCCTTCCCTTTAAATGTCATATAGATATTGTAATCGTTACTGCCATTACTCTTCCCTTACTTTTTTTTCGTACTACTGCTGCTAAAAAAAATAATATCAATAATAATAACAATTGCTTTACTAGTTTTAACTAAGAGTAATGGCTATAACAACTTTGGTATATAACTATCATAATCCTATAGAATGTAATAACTATACTATATATTTAAATTATATAACGATGATAAGAATAATAATAATACTTGTATTATACTATTTGGCTATTAATACTACTGCGAAACCACGATGTTATGAATACTGTATGATAGATATGCATATGTACACACCTTTATATAAAAAACACATAGATATATACATAGTCAACTAGTTATATAAACATATGAACACAGTTATATATATATGTATACCCATTAGAAGGATTTTTAACAAATAAGTACATATTTAGAATTACCTGGCAGTGGGGTGGAGTGATTTAAGAAGTGGTGACCAGGGACAGAGGGATTCTGCTGTGGGATGGTTTTCGGATGATATGTGATCATTTAGCATGTTTTTCCATATTGAAATGTTTATTTTTTTCCTTGATTTCCAGTTCATAAGGATGGTTTTCTTGGCGATGGCTAGCGCCACTAGGAGGATGTTTGTGTTTGGTTGTGTAATGTTTAGCTGAGTGAGATCGCCTAATAAGCAAAGTGATGGGGACATTGGGATGTGGCAGCCTAAAAGTGAGGAGATAGAAGATGTGACTGCTTTCCAGAATTCTAAAATGGGTGGGCATTGCCAGAGGGCATGAATATAGGTGTCAGAAGTGTTTTGAGTGCAATAGGTGCAAGTGTCCTGTGAGAAACCCATTCTAAACATTCTATGGCCTGTGTAGTGTGTTCTGTGTAGGATTTTGAACTGTATCAGCTGTAAGTTTGTGTTTTTTGACATGGAGTACATATTTTGACAGATTTGTGTCCAGGAACTGGCATCGAGAGCTAATCCTAGATCTTCTTCCCATTTTGTTATAGGTAGATATATTTTATTGTCAGATTGTAATATAATTTTGTAGATCTTTGAAAGGAGTTTTTTTGTTGAGGTGATATTGACCACATCTGTTGTGAATGAGGGGAGTTCTAAGTTGATGGTAGTGTTTGAAAATGCAGAGGTTATGGATGATGTAAGCTGAAGGTATTTGAGGAATTGTTTGCTCTCGATGCCATGTTCCTGGACAAGATAAGAAAAGGGGACCAGTTTATTGTGGTGGATAATGTGTTTTAGGTGGGTGATTCCTTTTTCGGCCCACACGGAGAAGTTCATGGTTTTTTTATTGCTGAGGAAGTCAGGGTTGTGCCAGATTGGAGTATGATCGGATGGAGTTATGTTACTATTAGTTAATTTGTGAGATTTCCACCAGGCTGTCAGAGTCAATGATATTGTCAGAGATTTAAAAGGGGAGTATTTTTTGATTGAGGGGCTAAGGAATGGAAGGTCTGAGATTATATATGGATTGCATAAAGCTTGCTCGACGTCCAGCCATGTGATATCGAGTTTTGGGGGTGGATCCATTTGAAGATGTATTGTGTCTGATTTGCAATTGAGTATATATTGAAGTTGGGTGCTGTAAGTCCACCTTTAGTTTTTGGTTTTTGTAATGTGCTTAATTTAATTCGGGGTGGTCTGTTATTCCAGTAAAATTTTGAAATTGTAGAGTCCAGGGCTGAGAACCATGATGAAGTGGGATGGGTTGGGATCATGTTAAAGAGGTAATTAATTTTAGGGAGGATCATCATTTTAACTGTATTTATTCTGCCAATTAGTGAAAGCGGTAGGTTTGTCCAGCGGGATAAGTTGTCATTTATTGTTTTGAGTAGAGGGGTAAAGTTTAGATTTATCAACTCAGACAGCCTGGAGGGAATCCTCACGCCGAGGTAGGTGATACAATCTGTTGTGCAGATAGGGATTGGGGGTAAATAGGTTGCCACATCCCAATGGTCTTTTTGGAGGGGAAGCATTGAAGACTTGTGCCAGTTGATGGAATAGTCCGAAACTTTTGAGAATCTTTCTATTAGATGTATTGTTTGGTTTAGTGAAGATTGTGGATTTTGTAGGAACAGGAGTATGTCGTCTGCATATAGGCTGATTTTATGGTGATGCTTCTGTGTTTGTAAACCAGTGATGTTAGGATCCATGCGAACGGCTGCAGCTAGTGGTTCGATGAAGATAGTGAAGAGAAGGGGGGAGAGTGGACAGCCCTGCCTGGTACCTCTGTGGAGGTTAAAGCTCTTTGACATTTGGCCATTGGTGGTTATTATAGCAGTGGGTGAGGTATATAGGATCTTGACCCAGTTGACAAATGACTCCCCAAAACCAAACTTACCTAGTGTGGAGAAAAGGAATGACCAATTGACTTTATCAAATGCTTTTTCTGCATCTAATGTGACTATGGTGGCTGGTATTTTATGCTGTTGAGTATAATCTATAATGTTTAGCAGTCTACGAGTGTTGTTAGAAGAGAGCCTGCCTTTAATGAAACCGGTTTGATCTGAGTGGATAATGGTTGGGAGGATTTTTTCCAGACGGTGGGCTAGAGTTTTTGTGATGATTTTAAGATCGACATTCAAAAGTGAAATAGGGCGGTAACTGGAAGGAAGTGTGGGGTCTTTGTTAGGTTTTAGAAGTAATGTTATTATGGCTTGATTCATTCTGGCAGGGAGAATGGAAGTTTGTTGTATTTCTTCAATCAATCTTAGAAACACAGGGTTTAATATGGACCAGAAGTGTTTGAAGAACTCAGCAGGGAAGCCATCCGGACCTGGAGATTTATGACTGGGCATTTTTTTAAGTCAGTTATAAAGTTCATTTTCCCGGATCGGTCTATTAAGGATTTGAATTTGATCCGAGTTAAGTTGAGGGAGATTAATGTTGTCAAGAAAAGCATCTATGCTTTCCTGAGATGGTTTATTTTCTGATGCATATAAAGTACTGTAATAATTTTTTAAAATATTGTTAATTTCCTGTGGAGACTGTGTTGACTTCCCTGCTGAGTTCTTCAATGATGAAATTGTAGATTTTTCTTTATTTTGTTTTATTAGACCGGCTAAAAATTTTCCTGAATTATTATTACTGTAGAGATTTTCTTGTCTTAAGCGGTGAAGTTGGAATTGTACCTTTTTATTAGTTATTTTGTTTAGCTCAGACTTATATTTTCTTAGTTCACTTTGTGTTAGTTCTGTTGGTTGGTTAGCATTTGATACTTCTAATTTTTTTATATTTTGTTCAATTTCTGTTTCTTTTTTAAGATCTAATCTTTTTTTGTAGGATGAATATGAAATGATGATGCCCCTTAAAACTGCTTTGCCCGTTTCCCACAATATGGATGGAGCCGTCTCTGGGGAGTCATTTATCTCAAGGAAGGCTGTCCACTCTCTCCTGATGAGCTTGTCAAATTCTGGGTCTTGTAGCAGTGAAGTATTGAAGCGCCATCTAGAGGGAGGTTTTTCCTGGTTTGGCATTTTAAGTAAAAAAGATACGGGGGCATGATCGCTAATTGTGATTGGGTGAATAGTTGTCTCAGTAATCCTCGGGAGTAGTGAATTGCTAACTAGGAAGAAGTCAAGTCGTGAATATGATTTATGTACTGATGAATAAAACGAGTATTCTCTATTAGTTGGGTGTTGCATGCGCCAGCAATCGCCAAGACCAAAATCACTCATGAACTGGTTTACAATTTCTGATGAATGATATATACGATTATTTGAGTTACTTTTATCCAAAGATGGGTCTATTACAGTATTGAAGTCGCCACCAATGATGAAAGGGGGGCTGTAGTTATTTAGTAGTGTTGCAAATAAGGTCAGAAAAAATGTAGGATTATCACTGTTCGGTCCGTACACATTGCAAATAGTTAGTGGAGAGTTATTAATGGAGATGTTCACAATGACAAAACGGCCTTCTGTATCAGTGAAAGTTGAGTTATGAACAAAGGATACTCCTTTATGGACCAAGATGGCAACCCCTCTTTGTCTAGTGTTGTAGTTGGATAAGAAAATATGATTGTAATTTGGTACACTGAAGTTACTATTATTATTTGGTAAATGGGTTTCTTGCAATATACATATGTTCACTTTATGCTTTGCAATGTAGTTAAGAATTCTTTTTTTCTTTAAATAGTTGCCCATACCACATACATTCCATGTTAGAAACTTGATTGACATGTTAATTGGTTAGATGTCAGTCAACACTTAAATGAAGTGTGTGTGTGTGTGTGTGTGTGTGTGTGTGTGTGTGTGTGTGTGTGTGTGTGTGTGTGTGTGTGTGTGTGTGTGTGTGTGTGTGTGTGTGTGTGTGTGTGTGTGTGTGTGTGTGTGTGTGTGTGTGTGTGTGTGTGTGTGTGTGTGTGTGTGTGTGTGTGTGTGTGTGCGCGCGTGTGTGCATGTGCGCGTGTGCGTGTGTATGCGTGTGATCGTGAAGTGAGTGGGGGGCCAGAGGGGAGACAGACAGACAGACATAGGGCATCAATCACACCAACGAGGGAAGACAAAGACAACACTAAGCAAAAACCTTTTAGGGTTAGAATTTTCGGTTAAGTGAGAGACCTGTGCAGTGATATTTTCTTTTTTTTTTTTGATTATTATTATTATTATTAACTGCTTCAATTGATAGATACGTTACCTTTTTGCTTTGAGTGGATTGAGGTGAGTTAGTATAACCAGGGGGTATCCTTTGGGTCACGATAAAGCTGTCCATCAATGTAGAGCTTGTCAACTACCAGAATAGCTTTTTTTCCTTGTTGAATCATACGTTTGCGGATAGGATATAGTTCTTTTCGACGTGTCATAATGTCTTTGGGGAATTGGTCGTTTAGTCCGTAATTTGTGCCTTTCAGTTGTTTTCCTTGCCTCTGTACGTGCTGCTTTTGTTGATAATGTTCGAATTTGGCGATGATGGGGCGGGGGTATTTGCTGTCAGTCTTTTGACCAAGGCGGTGAACTCGATGGAATGATATGGTTTGTACAGTGTCCGGAGGTAGATGAAGTTGTTTAAGCATGAAGTCCTTTATTAATTTCTCGGGGTTTTCGGAGCGCTGTTCAGAGATGCCGGTAAAGATAAGATTATCCCTCATACTCCGTGCTTGGAGGTCGAGTATGGTTTCCTTCATTTTCTTATTGTCAGTCGCCACTGTGTCGAGTTTGTTTGTGAGTGATTTGACCGTTTTTTCGAGCGTATTGTTTTTTTGAGTAAGTTCATCGATTTGGGATTGGCTGAATTCCAAACTTTGGCGTATGGCTTGGAATTCTTTGTGTAGTACTTCAATCAGTGCAATCCTGCTATCCATAGTGGAAAGTTTTCGTTCAATCGAGAGTAGAATGTCGGTTATTTCAGGGGTTTCTGTGCCAGCGATGGGAGAAGAGTCTGTTCGCGGTCTCTTCTTTTCTTGGAGCGGGGTTATGGTGATGTTATTGGTTGTAGCCGCCGCCACCGGTTCTGTGCTGCTTTCTTCCATAGCGCAGTAACTATTGAAGCAGAGGTCGATGTACTGCTCCAGTTGTTCCAGCGTTGTAGAGTGAATCCGTTTTCTTGAAAAGAAAATCTGCGGTTCCAGTAAGGTAGATGAGTGATTAACTTTGTTTGTTTATTTGCAGTCTAGTTGTCGGCTAGCGCCATTTTGGTCTCGCACCGTCTCGCGATAGTCTCGTTCACAGGCGCATGTCAAGTCAAAAACTATACTTGACCGGTGATCCTTTCATTGTGCCTTTCCCATCTGATTTTGTGTAAGTCTTTTCTTCCCAGAACCCTTGACACAAATGCTCAAATCCTTTCTAAGCGTCTGACAAAATGATTGGTGTGTTTCATATGAAGCGGAGTCCGTAGGTCAATAACCCTCATTGCTCCTATCAAGTGACACTTCCTTGTTAAAATGATTCTCAAGATTCTGGCAGTAATTGTAGACGCAGCTATTCCCACAGAAGCCGATACAGTACCAAAATCCTCTCACTTTATCCAATTTCACTGGGAAAAATCCTCACCTCATTATTTTGTTTAATCCTGGCCAGATGCCTACGTATCAAGCTCCGAGACCGAACCTGCGTCCAACCACTTCCACTTTTATCTTCATGCTGTTATTACGAGCTGTTTACAGAGACAATGGATTGGGAACGAACCATCTCGGACTCTGAGGAGCACAGGGACTGGCCTCCTGCTGGGGCCCAGAGTCAGGACTAAATATGGGAATTCAGCGTTTCAGATTCATGCAGCTAAAATCTAGAAGTTTCACTTTCCCAGTCTTTGCAAGGGTATGAGACAGGCTTCTACTCCAGACAATGACAATGACAGAAAACAGTTCTGTTTATCTGTGCATTCAACTGAAGGATTGTGTCTTTCTTTACTCTTTTGAACCTTTTTACATTCACTCCTTGAAGAAAGCAATTTCATTGTTCATTTTTGGGATTTTCTAACATGTTCGACTCTAATTATACTTGTTTTTGTTTTTTTTACAATATATATATATTTTTTTTTTTTTTAACCCCTAAATATATATATAAAAAATGTTTTAACCCCTAGGTTTTTTTCTATTATGTTAGGTCTTTACCAAATGGTTGAGATGCAGTTTGTTGGTAAAGGTGCCTAAAACCAAGTAAGATCCCCCAAAGATGTACATTTCAGTTCCAAGTAGAATATTGACTCTAGGTGATCTACCAAATTGGAGAGAAAACCCTTAAAGGGTAATTGTACTGTGATTATTTTAGGATTTATTCATTTTCTTGCTTTGTTATGGACTTTTGCGGTGCCTTGTGTATGAACTGTGCTATACAAATAAACTTGCCTTTCGTTGACGAGCTCATCTGCTCGTCCTGTATCTCTGCAGACGGAGCGTGGCCTTGATCCTCAGCAGAGCTACTGTCAGCGATGACACAACAGACACTGTAATGTTTATGCACAGAGGGGAAAGGGCGAGGCCTATACTGTCAGAAGCAGGAAGCAGCGCCCTTATTTGGTTTGTTTGAGTTACAAGCTGTGTACGTGTTCAGTATAGATGGGGCTTGGAAAGAGTTCAAAGAGATAGCTGTAATATTCCAGTGTTATCATGTTTTTATAAAAGTTATTCTTTATTTGTATAGCATCTTGCACAGACAGACATAAGGCCCTATGTCTGTATACTAAAGGGCGATGTGGTGGCTGAATGGATAGCACTCTCGCTTCTCAGCAAGAAGGTCCTGAGTTCAAACAGGGCCTTTCTTAGTTGAGTTTCTGCAAACTCCACTCAGTGCACTGGCTTCCTGTGACTCTGAGAATAGACTTTAAAGCAAATCTGCTTGTGGACAATTCTCTCCATTGATGTACGATACAAATAAAGTTGCCTTTCGAGTAGACGGTGCTTAATGACACAGGAGGGCTTGACAACCTTCCTGTGTGTGTATGTAGGGGTTTGTGTGTGTTGGTTAGTTCAATTTGTTTCAAACCTGCAGAACACAGTCTCACATATCTTGACCCTAATACAATATAAGTTTGATACAGTGCAGTACATTCCGTAATACAACACCCCAATGAATGAATGTGTGAGTGTGTGTGTGTGTGTGTGTGTGTGTGTGTGTGTGTGTGTGTGTGTGTGAGTGTGAGTGTGAGTGAGTGAGAGAGTGAGAGAGTGAGAGAGTGAGAGAGAGATAGAGAGTGAGAGAGTGAGAGAGAGATAGAGAGTGAGAGAGAGAGAGAGAGAGAGAGAGAGAGAGAGAGAGAGAGAGAGAGAGAGAGAGAGAGAGAGAGAGAGAGAGAGGAGAGAGAGAGAGAGAGAGAGAGAGAGAGAGAGAGAGAGAGAGAGAGAGAGAGAGAGAGAGAGAGAGAGAAGGTTGATCTTTGGAGCTGGGTTTAAATCAGCAGATGAAAGCCCTGTATCTCCGTGAGTCTTCTCCCGCTGCGGTGACAGGAAACAGGTCCAGGACGTGGCTTGGGTTCCCCTTAAATATCACACAGGAGTCCATTTCAAACATGGCACAAAACTCAAAACAGAGGAAAACCAGGCCAATGTTATGTCACTAATTTACCATAATTCCACAGATTGCTGGTTCACAGGCGAGTCCGTTTGCAGGAGGGGGGTTAAAGTTTTGCATTCACTGAAAAATAACTTCAGATCCAACACAATTATGAGCATTCACGTTGACGAGCAAACATTAAACAGCACCAACAAAGCTTTGTCAACAATGATTTTGATCAAATATACAAAGGGTTCAGAGCCGGGGAAGGATTTTTGAAAAACTGTAGCTGAGACCGACTTTAAATAAATTGTGCATAGTTTAAGCATATAAGAGAGGCACGCAAAGAAATACATGCAAGAAGGAGGTTATTTTTTGTAATTCATTTTTTGACCCAAAGTTTGTAAGGTATTGTTGAGGAAGGAGATGTTTGCGAATGTTTTGGTGAGTGCCGTTTTGGATGTGTTTTTGTTTGTTTTCTGTCTGTAATTCATTTTTTTTCTGTTGCTTTTGTTGTGTTTGTTTGTGTACAGTATGTTGGTGTTTTATTATTTAATTTTTTTGTCTAATGAGTGTCTAATAAGCGCGATACTATATTATTATTAAGTATTTTCTAACGTTTAAACTTGTTTTCTTGCAATAATCTTCATCAAAATCAAATCCACTTTGTTTATAACACATTTTATAAAACCACGTTTCCAAAATGCAGCACAGATAAACGCAACACATTAAAATATACAAGTCTGCCAGCTTTAAATAAAATCAATAACAATAAAATAAAAACATAAATATACAATATACAATGGAGGACCACACAACTCATGCTGCGTTAAAAGCCAGAGAGTAAAAGCGGGTCTTAAAACATCCAATGATAATCCAAAAAATAATGTTGCAATGTTTCTTGGCAATTATTTTGAGGGGAAATACAGCTCATGCAGACACATTAAGCAAGTGTAAAAGCAGAGACTCAAGTTTCAAAGTGGCGTTAAAGCAGAGTGATGTGAATGTTCTGCTCAGTCGAAGTTGGACCGATGTGAACGAGAGCTGCATCTGGATAACTGAACGTGCAGCCCCATAACTGACTCTGAACTTGTCATTTCCACTTGTGTTCCTGTGAGAGCTGTTCATGAGCGCATAAAAAGACACTTTTCACCTTTTGCAAAACAAACTTTCCACTGGGACCGCTTTAGGACTTTGTTTATGTTACTTGTGGGAATGTTATAGGTTTGGTTCTAATGAGACTTTGGCCCAAACAGATGGTGACTTTTGTAGCTATTGGCAGCAAGAAAACCAAAGGTGAATACGTTTGTTTATCTGGTTTAATGAGCATTACTTTGCTGTATGTAATTGTGGATTTTATACAATCATGGGGCTGAGTGCAAGAGTTGTACAGTAGTCGATCCATCAATCAAAATGTATTTGTATAGCACAGTTCACTCAAAATGCTTCTCAAAGTGCTTCACATTGACAACATTTAAAAGCAGCAATCAGAAAAGTAAACTTCAATTAGCCAGGGTATAGGGGTCTGTCTCACTTCTTCAGGAATATTGTTCCATTTTAAGATTAGGATTAAGAGAGACTTTATTCGTCCCACAGTTTAGGAATTTCAGTGTTGCATCACAAGTTGCAGACAGTAGGAATAAGGGGCACACAGCACAAGAAAAATGAACTCTATACTAAAATAATATAAAATTAAATTAAATCTATTACTCGAGCATAAAAAGAAGCTGTATAAAATCTCTTTGTTTAGCATAATAAGGAAAGATGTCTAAAATCTCCAATATTGGTTTTATATAGTACAGAGAGTGGTGGTAAGGTACTACTTATTTACTACTACTAAGATTACTTTTAAGTAGCTCTGAAACAGTTGTTGTTTTGTGCTTAACAATTGTTATTTTTCTTGATTTTATCTGCCTGAGATGTTGCTGCAGTACAGTGCTCATGGTTTTGCCCTGGTTCAGACCAGAGTGGAGAGGAATAAATATTTCCATCCATCGATCTTCTTCTCCTTGATCAATTTCTGGGTCAGAGGATGGCAGTCAGAGCTGCACCCAGTACACAGAGCACCAGTCCCTCACTGATCCTGCTGCAGGTGGTGAGTCCACAGGAGGATGGCTGCTCTGTCAGTGACTCCACAGCCTTGATCTTTCAACGGGGGCTTCAGGGAAAGTGGGGTGTTAAGTGTCTTGCCCAAGGACACAACGACAGCGGACATCAGTGAGAGTCGGTGGAGAAGGTCTCACAGTGGGCTCAAAACCCACGACCTTCAGGCTCAAAGGCCAACGCTCTACCAACTGAGCCACTGTCGCCCACACTTTAAATATTTTTTTATGAACAAAATGAGTCCAGCCGCTTGGATTGAAGCAAAATCAAAAATGGATCAATTCCAATGACGCTGTAATCCAGGGGCCTGTCGAGTCATCAAGTGGAGTGTCCATTCCTCAGAGTCACCTCCTGTGTCTAATAGCAGCATTAAAATAACTTGGCAGTAAAATCTATTTGCCTCCTCTCAAATGTCCAAACATCTCCTGGTCCGCTGTGCTCACTGGTGCATATCGTCTGTCTCCGTGTGTGTGCTGCACTGTCCTGGGACGCAGCAGGAGCCCGGAGTGTTATTGCTGAAGGAGCTGTGTGTGTGCGGACCACCGGACAATAGCAGCAGTGGGCGGGACGCAGAGGCAGCAGAGGCAGCAGACCGGAGAAAGAGGCGCATCACTCGGCACATTCGCACATTTGTTTTGGCTAAACGACTCCGCTCTCCTCTTTCAGCACCAATCACAGCAGCATAAATCTGAAGGTGACTGACAGACGCTCGGAGAGAAGAGCCCGAAATATGAGTGGGATTCAAGACATAATAAATGACACAATGATTCACATGTTACAGATGTTTTCCCAGACAACAGTTGGCATCTTGTCTAAAGTCTAACAAACCAAATCCCCAATGGTTATAACAAATTATCTGTGGAAAACCATAGGATGTCTGTACTACAAGTTACAACACAGGATATTTTTGATGAAGGGATATCGTTAATGCCCCAAGTTTTATTATTTTGTGTAAAATCCCAAAAAAGAAAGAATTAAGTGTGATTTATATTCTATACTGTACTTGAACTGTACGTCTCCACTTTCAAACAGATGAGTTTTATCTGTTGTTGGAGTAAAAATGTGGGATTCTCAAGTGAAAGACTCTTAAAACATTGTAAAATTATGTTCAATAGCTTATAAGAGGAAACATTTTAGTATACATAAGTGATTCTTGATTTGTGATGTGTTATGTTTTTGATGAAATTGATGATACTGTATATATACACACGTACACTGTATCTGCTGAGGATGATGGTAAAAACCATTTAAATCTGGTTTGTGAAAGAGGGGCGGAAAAGTGTGAGCAATATCCGCTCCCTTCTGATGATGGAAATTGTGTAAAGTACGTTACCTGTTAATCATATATTTTAATGAAAAGAATAAAAGAACCTATAACCTAGACTGATATTTCTCAACTGTGGGAAAAGGATTCTTTCAAGTAGATTTGATCTCACAATTTGTCGCATTTAAACAAATAATAACTTTTGTATTAGTTTGTACAATAGTTCTTACAACAAAAGGAATCTCATTCTCCAACAACTAACAGAAGCGAGGCACACTGGCTTCTGTCAGTGTGCCCCGGGGCAGCTGTGGCTACGGCAATAGTTAGAGAGTGTAGAGGGTCAATGAATAAATCTACGTGAATGGAGATGAAGTCAAAAAAGCATTGCATCATATGATCAAAGTTATAGAGTGTTATGAGAACTGGGGGATGTAAACTTCTAATCGGGGTCATGTGAGTGGTTCTATTAATATTTAAAAATCAAAGACATATACAACGTTTACTTCAGAATAAATGGCTGCACACAAAAAGTGCTTTCGTCATCATTCGTAATCTCTAAAATATGGCCAAAAAATGAGGCACAACTACGCTCTGTACCCTTTGTGAATAGATTCGATGCATTTTTACAAATTCAGCAGAATGCGATGATGGAACAGCGCTTTGACAGATTACTTGATATTTACGCAATCAGCCGCTGCTCTGTGGCTGCAGCGGTCTGCTCTTTCCTCTGTCCCGCTGCACCGCACTCTGTCAGTCCTATAACGGTCTGATACGAGACACATGGGGTGAGAACAGCACTGCACTTCTTAATGAGACCCCAGTGTCAGCAGACGTAGGAGTCGACGACAGAGCCACCTCCAAACCATCTCCGTCTCTGCTGCTCCGCACGGTGCAGAGATCAGCCTGTGTTCGTTGGAATTAGCAGATGAAGTTCTTATACTTGGCTCCACTGAACCCATTCTTTCTCAGGTTTGCTTTTTAGTGCATTGTGTGGCTGTGCTGTGCTCACAAGTTTCTCTGCCGTCCCTTTCCTGCAGGGTCCGGGTTTTCCCCTTAAAAACACAGAGACTGGACACACATCTGTACTTCAATCTGGAGAGACCCGAACAGACAAAACATGGGTATTATTAGAACTGTATACTATACTTGCCAACTTATTGAGTCATAAATTACACTGAAGAAAATAATTTTCAAGATTACATTTATTGTGTTAGGATTTGGTGCTTAGACCCCGGCAGAGCACAGCAGGATTACAGAAGAAGAGATTATGAGATGAGATCCCCCGAGGCCTAGACCCTGGTGGTTGTACAAGGCGGAATGAGGCGGAGATGGGGAGGAGGAGGGTTGTGGCATGAATGAAGCTGCTGCTTGGATGGAGCACAGTGTCATCCGTGAGATATGTTCTCCATGTCATCTCATCACTTCAGCTTCCAGCACGACCAGCGTCTAGGCTGCAGTATTCCCTATTTATAAACCATGCTGTCTGCCAGGTTTAACACTAGAACTCCCAGAGCAGTCAATTTGACACTTGCAAAAAATATGCAATGTGTAATTACTCTGCCTTTTATCTATTTCTGTTATACAGTATATATTTTATTTGTATTTAAAAAATAAAACAAAATGTAATAATCTTTTATTTTCAAGTAGTTTGAGAATTCTAGGAGTCCCACAGTAACCAATACTCTATGCAACCATAACACAATAAACAAATTCTAATTCATGATTTCTTGCAAGTCGTTCCAGAGTGATTTGTTTCCAATATTGGTCTTTACACAACAAAAAGTTGATTATGTAATTTTCTATCAACTAGACCTTTTTCCTTCCCCATCTGTGAGTGAAGCAGGGCGTCCCAGAGGCTCCAGTGATAGTTCCTCTCTCCATTTCCTCTTAATGAAATAATCCCTGTCTACCTGCGATCGGCCGTGTAGCCTGCAGTGGTGTCTGCGTTAAATTAGAACCATGTTGTGGTTCTGTCTGTGCTCTGCTCGCTGCTCTCTGCTCTCAGCTCTGAGTCCTGATCCAGAGTCCTGATCCTGAGCCCTATAGCCCAGTGTCAAGCATGAGACCGCTCTGCTTTTTCACAGACGTCCAAGGTGCATTTTGTTCCCATGGTGATGTGGTAAACAAAACAGTAGTAGTAGTAGTGGTAGTAGTATAACACAACAAAGCACTGTTCTCTAATTATTTTAGTTTTCTTTATAAACAAAACGGACGTATTCTAGTATAAATTAAAGCTGGGTTGCTTAACTTTCATACCAGAAAGAAGTATGTGAGTAGGCATGTATTATTGGACATTTTTTCATCAGGTTTCAGACAGAAAAGTGATACTGAGGAGGGTTTTTTTTTTTTTTACAAGACTCCTTCTGACTCCTATTATAAAATAAAATAAAATCAGACACCCCAGCTTTAATATTTTGTTCACTCTTTAAACATGTAAAACTAGGCTAATTTTCCAACTAAGTGTACGTGTTTGTGTGTCAACATGCAGAGGAATTGTGTGCTTTTTATCCGTTTATCAGTTTAACCAGTGTTATCTCCGAATATTAGATTAACTGCATTATGTCAAGTCCACAAACTATTCACTGTATAAAAAGTCACTCGTCTCTGGTACAGGCAAATATACCTGCTGAAAATGAGCGTGCCATTCCAAGCGTAACAGCGGCCTGCCAAACACTGGGGCTTCAGGGCAGGGCTATGGTTCTGGTTTCGTCCACGGCTTTGTGGTTCTGTCCGGCCAGGGTCCAGTCCGGAGGAAGTAACTCAGGAAACCGCAACTTCCAGTAAAAACATGCAATTAGAAACACATAGGCTGATGCTTTTGGCTCCACGCGACCAAAGATGGCGGGCGGAGAGGAGGCAGCGACATGACTGATGTGGTAGACAAGATCACTGTAATGGGTCAGCTGGAAAATCCCATGAGGCAATGGGGTAAAAATGGAGAGAGAGAAAGGACGGTGACGGATGAAGACAATGACGTTGTGAGACGAAATGAGAAGCAGAGCAGTAGAATGTCTCGGGACGGTTTTGGGGCGAACGGGCGGTTGACAATAATATTCCATCAGTGGAAATCCCAACCGCTGCTACTGTTTACAAGAGGCAGTAAAAAACGCCACAGTGTTTTGGGAGCGCGTCAAAACTGTCTCGCCATGAGAGACGGGAACATGGCAGACTACGGCAATTAGGATGGAGTCTGAGATAGACATAACATTTAGGATTTAGACAGGTTTGAATGATATAAGCTATTTTAATTCAACGTGTTTTCACTCTTTTATTGTAACTGAATGCTATTATGAGCATTGAGATGGACTTTTTTATTCACTGAATACTTATTTTACACCATTATTTGCAAACAAATTCTGTAAACATCACTCTTTTTCATCTTTATAAGTGGCATGACTTTGATCCTCCCAATCAATTGGTGGCTGACTTATCTCTGGATATCATAATTAAAATAATTCACCCATCTGTTCAGCAGAATAGATCCAAAGGTGCACCATTTCTGATGAAGTCTGTATCCCTGCCCTTTTTGAAGAATTTTACTAATTTCCTATGATACTTAACTTCTTTTATATGACATATGTAATTACTCGTGGCTGGAAGTTGAACTGCCTCAATACTGATTGAAACTCCTAGTAATAAAAATGTCTGCAGTGATTCACAACTGGCTGTCCCTTTTGCAACTGGTGTCCAGACATTTTAGTAAATGGGCCACTTTAGTTCACTAAAATTTGACATGTCTATATTGTTTCGTAGTTGGCAAAGCTGAAGTTGGTTGAATGAAAAATGTTAGCATCATACAATCAAAAGGAAATGTCAGTACTGTCAAAGTCAATGAATGGATTCCATAGATCCTGTGCTTCACTGCAAGACATACCACTGAAGTTGGCTGGATGACACTGTGAACTTGTATTTGAAATCTCAAAAAATACATTGGATGAGCAAGGAAGAGGGCCACATAAAATTACATGGGGAGCCACAATTGGCCCACGGGCCTTAGCTGGGCATGTCTGGACTAGGGCAGTGTGCCACCAGGCCAATTACAGCCTTGGTACAGTACGTTGCCTCAAGGTGTAAAGCTTTCCCTGGAGGAAGTATCTGTAAATCTACTCAAAGGTAAAAGGGTAAAATGAAAAGCAGATATTGTATTTTCAATGTCTGCTCAATTGGGCAACGTTTTGGGATCACAGAGCGATGTTTCAAAGATAAAGCTCTTGTAAATGTCGTGTGGTTTGGAGCAGCCTGTTTGAACCTGCCTGCTCCGTGAACGGCCATCCGCTCTGGTCCTACAATTATTTCAAATGTGGATGTCATTACATTTTATAGGCTCACTGTTTTTCCTGCTGCCTGAAAGCTTCTCATGTAGCTGGATAAGAAGGCACTAATTGTTTAATTGTGGCACAAACAATTAATTTGTTAGGAAAGACCCAGCAACCAGTCTCCTCAAGCCAAAACCAGTGAAATACCTCGACAGAACACCCTATTGAATTAAAACAAGGTGCAAGTTTGACCACAACTGAAATTCTCACCACTTAAATGTCATGAACCGCTGTGAGAACTACGAAACCACATCCAGACCAAAATTATATCAGACGGAATCTATGTGTTGTGGTTAAGAAAAAGTGCTTTAATTTGTCGTCGCTCCACACGAGTCAAAGAGAATTTAATTGATCGATATTGAGTCCTTACACTAAACCCATATGGCAGGTTAGATCAGTCATTTCTCAAGACATTTGTAAAAAAAATCATACATTCAATATTTGCTGATTTTTTTTTCTTTTTCAATTTACAAAAAAATAAATCCACACAGGTCCAGGACAGCGAATACAAGTGTAATGACTTTTATTATGTATTTCTTAATTTGGGCTTGATTTTCTTTGTTACTTCTAGGTTGGAGATTGGCAGTAGACATATCCTTTAATTTGTGTAATAAACCAATCTCACCAACTTTGTCGATTCAATTTATTCCTATTATTATAGTTTTTACATTTTAGTTGGCTACTGCAGTACTTTCTATGGTTTTGGTCCAATAGAAAGTTCTGAACAAGTAGAAGTCAGCGCTGGGAAAAAAGTAACTCGTCATCAGCGGCTCACTAACACGTCAGAAATTAAAGAGGCAGAAATGAGGAGACAATGTTTTTAATTTGTCCAAATATAAAAGTGTTAAGTGACAATTCACAGTTGCTGTAAACAAAAGGAGCACTGTTGTATTTAGGAAACAGAACGTGACAGAAAATAAAATCGGGGTCGGTCCAATAATACATCATGAACACAACAAACACATTGGCCTCGACAAAAACTCTTTGGTGCTAGCCTAAAACAAAACAAGTGTAAACAGATTTAGCACCGGTCAAACAGGAGCAGAAAAGCCTGGCCCATTGAACACAGAACATCAGCATCACACTAAGACACTTCTGGATTGGAAATGTAACTCAAGCCTCTCTTCCTATGATTTGGTGTCGGTAAAGTCAGAATTTCACTTCTTGGCACCGTCTTTGGTTTTTGTAAACATTTTAAAAGGCTGGGTGATCTACTTATTTGTAAATAGCAGCAATATTTAAAAAAAAAACACAAACGGAAATACTAATAGTCCCTTTGTAAGTTTGCATAGTTTCTGGCCAAAAATGTCAAGATACATTTTGGCGGTTCATTCAAAAACCTTTCTGTCCCTCAACCACTATATTGTTTTAAATATTCATACATTTGTTGCATGTAATTAAGTAAACAAAAATAAAAAAAAATGACTATGTCTAATAAGACTTTCATCCACTTTTGGTCCTGCATTTGACCACTTCTGAATATTGTAGTGAAAAAAAAAAAAAAAAAATTGATAACACTGTAAACTGCTTTGATATATTTTCTCAAAACTATTCTATTCAACTGGAATGAGCTTTTGAAGTATAAACACTTATTTAAATGGGGGTAACAATAATACAAAACATAACATTTGTATTGACATAAAATAAGAAGAAATGTACAGCTATTACTGTAGTTGTACAATTAAGTACAGTTTAGTCTGAAAATACTTGTTCTTACAGTAAAATAATTTAATATACAGTAACTTGAATACAACATAATTACATCACGACTTACAGAATCCGAATGCAGACTGAGCAGAAGTTTAATGTCAGGGAATTACAGTTTAGTGTTAATTCGGTGACAAATTTTAATCTATAAACAACTAAACTGCTTTTGGTATAATTGTGCGATCGAAACAGATTTTATTATTGATGCACTATGTAACTTTACAGGTGAGTTTGGTTCATTACAAACAGTTTCAAGGCCTCCTATTATGTATTTATTATGTTATTAAGAACTTAAGCTGGGGCATTTTACTTTCAAACCACAACATAGTATAAGAACTAGGTAATAAATAATAAAATATCTAACTAGTTCTCTCAAAACAGGTCCCATAACAATTTTTTTCACATGAATGTATTTGTAGATCAACTTCTCAGACAGAAAAGTGAAGAGTGGACCACGCTCGTTGAGCCAATCAGCTCTCTGGGCTCGTTCGACAATATTCTAATAGAATTAAAAATGGTATGGTGTGGTCTGATTTTATATTTTACTTTTACAAAACTCTTTGTACCAAAATAAGTAATAAAAATAAATAAATGTTTAGGTACCCCAGCTTTTAAGTGCACCTTTAACATACAAATTCACCCAGAACCTAACGTTAGAATCTGGAGTTCACATAGAGCTAAGACCGAAAAAACGCATCACGGCTGTTTTGGAATCCTGTTCAATGCTGGTTAACTTGTTTGTTTTCACCGTTTCTTTCACGTCTTCCCGCTCAGTAAGATTGCTCTAACATTCTCTTTCTCTATGTTTTTTGTCTTAATCTCGACCTGGCTGTTTCGCCTAATGCTTTCCATGTATTTATATTAGCTGCGTCCGTGCTATCTATCCATCTCCATACGGTGCATATAGGCCACGTATGAAGTATGAGACTGAACTTTATCTTTGGCATCTGGCGAGATCTGCGCTGAAAGAATGTCCCTAGCTCTCCGTCTCCCCGTGGACGTTCTCCATGTGCACTTTGAGGTAGTCGTTTCTGGTGAACTTCTTGTGGCACAGCTGACACTCGGCCATCGGGCGGTTCGGGTTGTGAGTGAGTTTGTGTCGACTCAGCATCTTCTTCAAACTAAAGGACAAGTCGCACACCTGCAGACACAGACACCAGAGAGTCAGAGAGCTAGAAAAGTACTGTATGCTATGATCGTATACTGTAAATTGATGGACATTGCTAACCCCCTAGAAAAATTAAGCCCAATAGGGAAGTGCTCATGGACAAAGTTTCGCTCCTCCTCTGACTCCTATTGACTTAAATTGCAAAGTAAACTCTAGCACAGTAGCCGTTTCAGTCACGCTCACCATTTTGGGCTCTCAAAATACATGGTTTATGATCCAGGACACTCACATTCAACAACAATAAAAATAATACATCGGTTTTATATTCGCATTTCAGGACAGACACATGCACATTCAGGCAGACACACAGAGTGCAAGCTGAAACTAAGAGTTGTATGCTTGGAGAAAGCATGGCACAGGAAGTACGACAATATTAGTCCAGTTCTCAGGTCCCTGCACTGGCTTCCTGTGGCTCAGAGAATAGACTTTAAAACAGCTCTGCTTGTGTACAAGTCTCTCCATGGCCTCGCACCAAAATATATTAGTGACATGTTAGTCCCATATGAACCAGCCCGGACTCTGAGGAGCACAGGGACTGGACTCCTGTTAGTGCCCAGAGTCAGAACTAAACATGGGGAGGCTGCTTTTCAGATTCATGCTGCTAAAATCTGGAACAATCTTCCTGAAGATGTGAGACAGGCCTCCTCTCTGACAATGTTTAAAACCAAGTTAAAGACAGTTCTGTTTAGCTGTGCATACAACTGAGGGATTTTATATTTTTATCTTTCGTTTTAATGTTCTGTGATTATTTATGATTTTAATGCTATCTTGTTCAGCACTTTGAGTTGCCTTGTGTATGAATTGTGCTATACAAATAAACTTCCCTTGCCTTGCCTTTAGTTATTAACCGTTTAGTGAGTTTAGTGAGTCCGAGTTTCTGAAGTGAGGGGGGGAGAGTTCCAGAGAGTGGAAGTAGAGATGGTGAAAGCTTGGTGCCTCAAGGTTTGGTGCTTGGACTTGACAGTTTAAGGAGATGTGAGTCTGCAGATCGGAGACGACGGGAGGGACTGTGGGGCTGTAGAAGTTCAGTGAGGGCTGGAGGAGCGAGGTTATGGAAAGCTTTGTAGGTGATGAGGAGGATTTTGAAATGGATGCGCTGTTTGATGGGAAGCCTGTAGAGTTTTTGAAGGACAGGGGTGATGTGTTCTCTGGTGCAGGTTTAAAAGGATGAGGCAGGCGGCAGCGTTTTGGACATATTGCAGTTTTTTTCAACACTTATGGACTAATACCAAAGTGTTTTCTGTTCCATTTCTTGTGTTTGAACTGTTTGAAGTCAGTGGTTGTGTAAAGTCATCCGAGATAACTATTGTTGTGATTTAGGGCTATACAAGAAGAAATTTGCTTGAATTGAATCCAGTTATGAGCCCGGACAACTGACCAATCAGGCGCCCTCTGTCTCTGGCTCCTGATTGACGCTTGGTAACTTAGCCGTTGCTACTAACAAAATGATTCAGCTCCAGATTCCTGCCCAAATAGCCTGTTCGAGCTTGCTCAGCCTCAGCCTCTTCAGGTAACAACTATGGGTGTGCGTGAGTGTGCCAAGTAATACACACAGTTCAGTTTTAAGAGGCCTATTGTGATTTTGTTTAGATTTACCGCCTTCCCTTTTTCCCCTCAAATTTGCTTCAAGAGTGATTCATACAAGATTGAATAATGTCCTCAGTGATCTTGGCGATACGTTATTGCTCCGACAACTCTTGTTTTCAGCTACATCGATACACGTCCACTGCTATTTAATTACTTTGCAGAGTTACTTTTCCTCTTTAATCTGTTCTACATGATTGGCTGAAAAATAGTCTGCACTTCACTGTGATGAAGCAAAGGAGCAGGAATAAATGGATACATCATTTATAACGATCAACGGACTTGCTTTCTATCAATTTAGATCAATATTGCGCTTTATAATGTTCAACAGATATGATAACTCTGGAGAGATTCAAACTATTTAGCGTACTTTGCACACACATTATGTCTGCTTTGATCTATGCTGTTTAGTGTGAATGAGCTGGAGATGGTTTGCTCGATCTCCAGCCTCATGTCTCCACCTCGCCTAATGCCCAGAGTTTAAAAGGTTCAAAGTGGTCTCAACCCTGGGATGATGAATGAAAAAAGAAAAAAACCCTTGTTGGGGCGAAGGTTGAAGGTTGAGAGCATGAGAAAACACATGTTCTGGTAATGCAGCAGTAAAAAAAAAACTTTACTTTCTGACATTGTTTGACTTATAATCCCGCTTTCATTATTTTCCAACAAGGCGTCCCAGACTCCGTGTTTCTCGTCTTATCTTTCCCTGTGCGAGACATAACACACTGCCAAAGTCTTAGTCACACTTGGTGCATTTTGGCATCTAAAATCAGCCTTTTTTTTTCCAGCCGCAGCGAGATGGGGGAACGCCACGTAACATCCATCATAAACGAGCCATTTTACACTGTACAAATGACTGCTTGGTCTTCAATCCATCACGCTAATCCGTTACTGGCCCGCGCAGAGCCGCAGTGTAGCCCTCGGAGAAGCCCAGCGTGGGTCCTTTTCGGCCCATCTGCGCACAGCTACGGCCCCGTGAATCACATCCAGAGACGTCATTTACATGCGTGGGGCGAGCCAAAAGGTGGAAGCTATGAATGAGAAGACGTCTTTGATTCAAATCCTTTCAAACAAGCTACAAATGTGGCGCAGTAAAATATTTAGAAATGTTAAAATGGTGGAGTAGTGACAGGAGCCAGCGAGCCCCAAAGCCCAAATCCTTCTCCTGCCCTGGATGCTCTCAGTCTGGTCTTGATAGAAGTCTACAAAATGTTTAATGCTGTTTTGACAGACGATGCATTCAGGGCCCTCTAGCTCATCTGGCAACTGCCTCCATTGCCTCTCTGTCTCCACGTAAAAAATAAAATCCACATGTTTTTTTCATTTCTCTTTAATAGTGAAGAATTATTTACATGAACAAGCAAAGAGGATCCAGATGAAATTTGGACGTCGTCGTGAGGCAGTTTCTCGACTAACAATTGCGAGGAGATGGATGGGAGAGAAATCCAGTGGGTTTTTTTTTCTAAGACGACGCTCAAAAACATGGCAGAGTGAAAAGCCGGTGTCAAAGTTCCACTGCATGAAGTGATAATAAGATGAGTGATAGGGGCGGCCTGCAAGCATTTGTCTGAATGTAGCTTAGTTGGAGTTTTGTGGTGAAACGAGGTTATGTATATGGATGGATAGATGCACATATAGCCTCGTCATAGCATCGTTTCATATATTATTTTTTCATTTAAACAGACTTGGCCTCAAAATTTAAGAAAACTCTAGGTAGGCTCAATGATTCAGCCCTTTATGTCTGATAAAAATCTCAATACTGCGGCTTTAATATCTGTTATTTCTTTGTTTTAAAATATTATTCTCCAAGTAACTACAGAACTAAACCCAACATTTGTTCTAATATTGGAACCAATATCCAATACCAGTATCGGTGCGTCCCTTGTAGGCTCTAACATAAACACAGTTGTGAGAAGAGGATTTAACTTGAAAGGCAGTGCATCTGATCTGTCTAATGTTACTGCTGTGTCCATATAAAAAAAATAAAAATGAAAAGGATTACAATATAAAAATCTATAGCAATGCAAAAATCATGGAACACTTTGAGAGCTGACAGAACCTAAGACAAGTATAAAGCCCTCTTATGTAACAGAGCTGCTATTGAATAAAACAATGGCCATGTCAAATCAATGAGAGTAGGTCATAGTGTAATGCTTATGTGACAGAAGCTATTCTTATCCAATGTCATCAGTTCAAAAACACTTTATTCTTGTCAATTCAATCCAATCAAAGTTCAGTCTGCAACATTTATTGTAATCCACGCCGACAGGGACCGGCCTAAAACTGATAACGCTCAGGATAATGAGTTCCTTCAGTGCATCTTACATCATAATTATCTGCAAAGTAAACTTCCAATTAACAATCTATCTTTGGTTTTCTGAATTTTCAAAGCGTCGTTCTTATTTAGAGCGAGTTGATGAGACGATAAGTGTTGATGAGGTCTTGTGCAGCAGAATAAGCCTGTGGTAATTTCTCTCACTGTGTTTACAGAGAGTCGCTCTCTTCTGTCTCTGGAGAAGTCAGATTAGAATCTTCCTCTGGACCAGAGCCAGAGCTGCCACACATCACTAATACATACAACTTGGGAAACAGCAGCGAATGTAACTGGACGCCTTTTCGTCTTTATACAGAAGCTAATTAAAGTCAAGTTATTGACTGAATGCCAACCAGATTCAATCATTTGTCAAAGATACCAAGACAAGCACAGCAAATTGTTATAATATATTTTAAGAGTGACAAATCCATGTGAGCCTTAAAATAATTGATGTGCTTCCTGTTTTGTAACCGTTGTCACTTCTATATGCAGTGCAGCACAGTAAATAATTGATCAAAAAATAAGAAAAGAACTGTAATCTAATATATACTGTATCTCACTTACATCACATTGGAAAGGCTTCTCTCCGGTGTGTGTCCTCATGTGCTCGTCCAGGCCTCGCTTTTGACTGAAGGCTTTGTTGCATTCGGTGCATTTGTATGGTTTCTCCTGCAAAGACACAAAGCCATATGACCATTATACAGGGGCATGGACCTTTGAGCCTGAAGGTTGTGGGTTCAAGCCCACCATGAGACCATCTCCACCGACTCCCACTGATGTCTGCTGTCGTTGTGTCCTTGGCCTGAAGCCCCTGCTGAAAGATCAAGGCTATGCTGTCACCAACAGCAGCCATCCTCCCCCTGCAGGAGGATCAGTGAGGGGCTGGTGCTTTGTGAATTGGGTGGAATTGGGCTAAAAGATGCACAGAAAGTTTTACTTGGGTTTAATATGAGAAAAGAATTTTTGATCAGGTGTATGCATGGGATATCGTCTTTTCTCACACCGCTTTCAGCCAGTAAAATCCATCCTCTGTACATAAATGTGTTCTGGCATTTCTGATTTCTATCTCAAAACATTCATCATGAGTGCTCCCTTTGATGCACGCACTAGATCTAAACCACCTCATGAGCCACAAAAAAATCTTGAGCTAAACAAAAACATGCCATCAAACAACATAAATACGGTGATGAGTATTTGACAGAAACATGGAAACGGGAAAAGGTTTTAGATAAACGTTCTCCTCGCCCTGGTGTTGTCTGTGCGAGAATGACAGATTGTACAGCCCCTGCAGTTGGGGGAAATGACCGGCGTAAGGGGCCATCAAAAACACATGGATTCCTCAAAAGAGCAAGAAAAACAGGGCACAGTAAAGCCCTTTGAACGAGTATCAGGGCGCTGCACGCTGGGGCTGTAGAGTATCAGTGCAGAGCCTCCACACCTCATCAGTTTACCCAGGAACATTTCCTCTGTGTGATCTGAGGCCCAACGACATGTCAGTCAAAGACGCTATCTCACTGCGGGTGTGCACCAAAACCATTATGTCCCTGGTGTGGACGGAAAACGGAGGAGTGTCCCAAAAAACCGAGAGAAAAAGTGTCTTAAAAAAACATGTCAGTGCAGCAGTTCTAGTGAAGGGAAAATAATGAAACAGACAGTAGATGAGAAACTTCAAACAGGATACCCACTAGTCTTAACGTTGCATTGCACAACATGGACTTTGCTACTCGCTTGTGGTCACAGAAATGCCTATTATTGTACCTTGTTTACAATAAAGAATATATAAACTTGTACATTATTTAATTACAGGCTGTTTTTACTGCTTAAATACCACAATTTTTACATTGGATCCTCTGTACTCTGCAGAATGTAGAGACATTCTGGACATGGGTTAACCAATATGTTTTTGTGTTTCCTTTGGTGAACATTGTTTGACTGTTTAATTTCTTGAGTTGAAATGTGACTCCTACTCCTAAAGTGAAATCCCTTTCTTGTTTCCAATGAAGATTGAAAACTGTTATACCATGATCATGAACTTTCCAGGCAAAACAACATTCTGAGGAACTGGAGAAAAAGGTAGACCCTCACCCAGGAGAGTTGTGAAAGGAGGAAAGTGTAAATTCCAGGTTGTGTCGATTGATTACTCTATTTGAAATTTGCACGTTAGGTCTAAGAGGGACATCAGTTATTCAAAAATACTATATGCATGTTTTTGATTTATCTTTATCCAGAAAAATAAAGATTTATCTGAATATGTCACTCGCCTATGTGAGCGGAAAACAAGCTCATCCTACAGTGAAAGTAAAAAAGATAGGAGCATGAGGCCATTCCCAGTGTCGGTCTCTCTCTGGGAAACTCTGCTGGACAAATCTGGCTGATAGCAAAAGACTCGGGCCATTTAAAGCTTAGTTGTCATGGGAACGGGGTGAATGCAGGAAGTAAAGGGTCCTGGGAAAAAAGCTATCAAGGGGGCGTGCCCAAACGTGCTCAGTGACACGCGATACAAATAGGTAACCATCAGGTTGAGTTAAATGTAGGTTCACTACGCAGCAATTTGTACAATAATAAGATAGAGGCAGATTTTCCGCTGTCACATGGGCCTCTGGATTGTATTGGTTTGTGTTAGACACCCGAGAAGACACATTTAGGACCCACAACTGCTCTGCGTCAGACTGATAAAATAAACAAACAAAACTTTGTATTTTTTTTATTATTGTTATTGTCCACTTGAGACTGAGAAATTATGAGTTTACACATGGGGCCGCACAATGGACCCATGTCATCTTTTCACCACTGGGAAGACGGGAATGTGTCCAAATAAAAGGGTCAAAAAAAACTTTCTAAAGTCACGGTAAAGTGCACCCATAACATACCGCTTTATAACAGGCAAGGCAAGTTTGGCATTCACATGGAGCAATGTAAACATTTTCATACAAATCTTTCATAAGCGCATGCAAAAGCCCAAATCTGACAAACAAACAAATATTGTACACCAGTACCCGAGCAAAAAATCTGTGCGTTTTCTGTGTGTTTGTGTGTCTATATGGGGGGGAGGTATTGATCATCAGTGTAATTGACAATATTAACCAATGAGGTACATTATTGGGTGAGAACCATGTGGGAAAATAATGGCTTTCATGACTGGGCTATTTTAAATTGTGGTTAATCCTTGTTTTCTTTCTTTCATTTCAGTCCTTGTTGAACAATAAAAAATAAGTCAGATTAGGGAAAGTTGAAGACAATGGCACTTCGTTTCCAACAGTCAGACACATACTAAAGACATAACAAGTTTTATGAAATGTCTCAGTGCCTTTACCCATCCGCTCTGACTCTCTCGTGGCCTGATGAGAACCGCTCCGGCAGAAGCAAAGGGCCAGAGGTCAGAATGCACATGGATGGACGGAGTTGATGTTGCGTACCCAGAATGCATCATCATGACCCTGGTAACATCGAACATCTGTACCTGCTGACCTCCTCACTTTCAGCATCTGCTCACCCCGCCACCTTTGACCTGCTCTTTTCTCTCAATATTGACCAGTCTCCACACGGAGTCCATCTGTAAAGGCTGCATACGTGTTTGTTTTTCTTACTTCCTCCAGAGCACATCATTGGTGTGTCTTGTTAAATTTGCACAGATTTGTAAAGCAGCATGAAGCCGGAATAAATAGTGTTGTTTATACAGGCTTCTGTGCGTGCAGTCACTTTGAACGCGTTTAAGGATCGCTTACTTGTTTATAGATCCATTCACCAAGATCGCTGTTGTTGTTCAAGTTTAAAATGTGAGTGAATCAACAGAAACTACTCAAATGACCCTGATCATAAGTTTCCATCCCCCAGTTCTCAACCCTGTTTATTTCCTTTTTGACATCAATGACATCTTGGAGTATCTTGTGGTTGTTGTGGATGATGTTCTTTATCCTCTCTGCAGATAAAGCTACCCATTCTACATTACAACAATCCCCCACTTGCAGGTTATGTAAGGCGGCCTAGGAATTGAGAATTCCTAGGCCGCCTTACATAACCTGCAAATTTGAGATCCCCCCCCGATGGGCTCAATAATGCGATAATTTGAAGATAGAAAACACTGTTAGTTGACAATAAATGGTTTCACACAACCATTTACAAGGAGTGAACAAAGGAGTTTGTGTTGTGTGCAAAATATCCCAAATATGACCTAACACAAGGCTAGGTTTTTAAATCGTCAAGTACCGTATACGGCAGCTCCTTTGGGATCTCCATATCAATATCTATATCTATATCTATGCTGAGTGAATGGAGTAAAACTTTATGGTCATGTTATAAGCTGGTAACTAAGTCCACCTGTCAGGGGAGATGGCCTTGTTGGGATGGGTCTTCAGGCAGTCTATCAATTTTCATGGTCTGAGCTCCTCCCACTGCCCCGAGACAAACATCTGAGACCAGGTAAACTGGCTAATTAGCGCGACTAAACACCGGGCTTTAATTTACTGCCATCGCCCCAGCTCCACGAGACCTGTCCGAAATAACAAGCATAGCATGTTTAAGGGCACTCAACTTAGACATAACTCTACTTGGGAGAAATGTGAATGAAATTAGCTATGTAGCACAGGTGATTGCAGAAAAACAAACTTCTGCGGGTTTGTGTGAACATACGGTAATATCATGAACTCCAGAACATCACTCTTCATGATTTTTGGTTAAGAGCTTTCAGTACAATTACAGACAAATAACCATGTACAAAAATGTAAATAATGCAGATTTTATCAAACAGCCCAAACCATGTTATCTTGCATCACATTTAATCATTAAAGTGTGTTTTTGGATGGATGTAAAAGCTTTTCCCAGACGAAAAATACTTTTAGATAATTATATGCCTGTAAGTAAATCAATTAGGTTAAGTAGAACCAGGGATAATCTATTCCCTGCCCCCACTGACATTTTGATGAGCTTAAAATACTCATTATATTAATATTGCCTTTTTATAACAGTGACGTTACAGTCAGTCTAGGGTACAAGCAGTGCACATGGGACTGATTTGGAAAAACTATATGTTTCGCTCAATACACAGTGTTTGTGTCTATTACATAAATATATATATACTTTTTTGACATTATTAATTTTGGAGTAAAGAATTCTTGACGCTCTTTTTCCGTATTTTACAAAACATAGACGTATGTTTTATAAAATACAGTCCTCCAGCGATAGAAGTGTTGATCAAGTTGAGGAGCAACATCTGGAGATTCCCCTGACCGGTTGCCCTTTGGCATTGATGGGTCAAATGTAGAGAACAGATTTCCTAAAGGGAACAATAAGTAGCTGACGGTACCTGATTAGTCTGAAAATCATCAACACAAGCACCCATTTTCAACAACCCACACTTATGTCAAAACGTCTAACCAACAACATTAGGGACAGATTAGAAAAAATATATTTTTTTTTTTTAACAAGTCAAAACGCCTAAATAGCTATGTCTCCATAAAGTCGGCAACATATGTGCGTCATGTGTACATTTAAGTGCATGTCCAAAATTCCAAATGCCATTAGTTTCAATGCAGTGACTTCATCGAGCTCTGCTGTTTGTCACTGTTCAGCCCATATTTCAGACAGGACAGATTGGGGAACACAGAGACCCAAAACTGGAGGTCATTTAATCTGGAACCCACTACTTCAATTATACCTGCCTCCTTTCTATAGCTCTACTATTACAACACAACACAATGTACAGAGATGGGGTACTGCAACCTGCACAGTTTTACAAATGGACAAATCTCTTAAACGAGCTCCGCTGACAGGTCTCCACTATCACCGTCACGGCTGAATTAAATGCTGATGGAAATCTGGTGGAAAAACATAAAAAGTCTAATTTATCATCAGGAAGTACACGTCCAGATGTATGAAAGAGGCCTACAGAGACTGGGTCTGATTCAGGGCCACAATGGGTCGAAGGGTGAAGTGAGTGGAGTCTGAACAGAAAATGACCTCATCAAAGACCTGCCATTTCCCGTCTCCTCCTTTTGGCTTTACACCTATGACCATGCTAACACTTACATTACACACATTTAAATTTGACATAAAAACATAAGCACTATGCCTCATCTTTTTTAAGATAAATTTTGCCCTTTTCTTGGTGACTGGTGTCGAATGCCACACTTACCTCATGACAGACCGGACATGGGAGAGTTTACAGTCCTGTAGCGATGACGTCTCTGCTGTGAGGGACTAATTGTTTCTACACTTCTGTCATTTTGACTCATACATCTTGGATGTGGTAATACTTTTTATATGCTGTGTTTCTGATGTACTTCTTACAGACATACACGGAGTTCAAGAATCCTATGGGTCTCGTTCACAAATTAAGGAAGGATGGAGTGTGAGATTAACAGATGATCTGTGCAGCATGTGCGTGATGCTGTATTTGACGACTGCGATGAAGACGAAGCAGTCTCAGAATACCCTTTTACTGGTCAATCTATATTTCCGTAATGAGCAAAAGGACTGAAAAATAGCTTCCTTCCAAAGTGGTAGAAGCTACACTCTACGACCAAGAGATAAAGGCCCCGTCCCAATTCTCACCCTAGCCCTTAAAAAGCACCCTTGCCCCAGATTTTGCATGGGCCAGCGGGGGTTGTAGGGTGTCCCAATACTTAGGAAGAAGTGACGAGGGCCCTCACACCCTTAAAAACCACCCTCGTGAGCAAGTGAGATCCGGAGCTCATGTGTATGTGCATGTGTCTGTCTCTGTGTGTTTGTACATGCGTCTGTTTGTGTGTGTGTGTGTCTGCCTCTGTGTGTGTACATGTGTGTCTGAGTGCGCGTGTGTGCGCCAGTCTCTATGAGTGCGGGATGTGCAGCAGTTCTGTACATAATTATAGCAATTCTTCATATGAAATAGAATTTAAAACGTCTCATATGGATAAACACTGTGTTTCATCTGTGTCAGATCTTATCTGTGGTGAAATCAGACACATTGATAATGCGTGTGACGTGGAACATCTTTGCTGCATTTCATTCATTTGCATATTGTCCCCTAGATCCAGGGGTGTCCCATTTCTGAAGGCGCGTTCAGACTTCCGACGCTGGAATGCTGACCTCTGGCGCACCAGACGAACATTTTCTAATATTCAGACGCAGGGGTGTTCAGACTGCGGTGGGCTGCGGTGGCGCCCGCCGGAAGTGGTGGAAGTAGCGGGCGGACGGTGAAGTTAAGCTAGCGCCTTTTTGTGTAAAATTATTTTCCAATAATGCAGCTCTGCAGCAGGTCTGTGTCCAGAGACCTTCCAGAAACTTTATATAACAGTAGTATGTGTTCACGGAGGTGCGCAATACGTTTATTTTATTATCAAACGGTACTTCTGCAAACACGCATGGTCCCGTTTTCACGGGACCATGAAAATGCACATGTTAACAAGTACTATGTCCCCCATTGTCAACCCTGGTTTAGTCCTGGTGTGGCTCCTGTTTTGGCTGTTTACGAGTATTTTCAGTCTGCTCGCTCAGTCCACTAATGTCCCTGTGACCACTTTGCGACTCTGATTGGTCGCTGCACGAGCGTCCCGAGGAAACGCTCAGCAATATTTATCCCCTGTGTGCGTCAATTTTCCGCTCCTGCGCCTCTGCCGCGCCTTTCCCGCTCAGTCTGTGCGTCTCTACTGCGCAGTCCGTGCATGCATCCCGAGACGCACATGCAGTTCCACGCTCGAACGCGCGTCACCATTGAATTTGCATTGAAAGTTAACGCAACGCATGATCCGGTCTGAACGCGACATTAGGGAGAATATCTTTTGAGTGCACGCCCCTATGGTACAGGTATGCTCCAGGGCACTCACACCTGGAGGGCCCCCAGAATTGGGACAGGGCCAAAATGTGGAACTCTGTAGAGCTGTTCCTCCAACTGTCCAAATGTCTGGGAGGAGCTCCTTGGGTTGTGGATTCCCAGGCTGGACCGGGCGTTTCTGGAGTTTGAAATGTTTCTCCAGGACTCCAGGTGCTCCGGTTTCCCTCACAACAAAATAACATCCACCGATGGTAACAATCCTCCAGCTCCAGTAATTCTAACCATGTCTAACCATCATTACTCTGTGACCATTACTTTCGACAAGTTGCCCTGGTTCCAACGCAGGATAGCTCAAATGCAGAAGACTTGTCCTAAGGGAATAACCAGTGTCCCAAGAGACCAACCAATAGGAACTATAGGTCTCTCCCCTGAATGAAAAATGGAACAAAAGTCTGGGAAAGGGGAAGACTCAGCTCAGCCTACTGGCCCTGCGGCCCAGGACAGGCATATAAGCAAAGGACCAAAATAATAATAATTCAGAGATAATTTACATTTGACAGACGTTTCCATTTTAACACATTTTGCACAGATGCTTTTACAGACACAACCCTCTCACATTTTTGCATAAACTCAAATCAACTTTTCATCCAATGCTGGAACCGTTTTCTCAAAATCCGATAATAATAATGGAGAAATCCCATCAAAGAAAAGAACGCAAATGTGAGATTTTTTTTTAGCAATCGCTGGAGAGGTCATATGAGTGAAAGGGAGGACGTCTGCTTACCCGAGTGTGTGTTCTGATGTGCATCTTCAGCCCGTCGTTCTTGCTAAACGCCTTATCGCAGTATGGGCACTGATACGGCCGTTCTCCTACAGGAAACACACAGGAAGAAAGAAGTTAGCATGTGGTCATACAGTATGTGTTACACGCACATTCAAAAAAGATTTAGGAGACATTATGCCAGAAGGTGAACAACCCTTCACTGTCAGATAGAGGACAAAAGCAAATATGCGAAAATTAGCATGTGAGCTATGGAACAAAGTGTTACATCCTGGTTCACACATGGTCCAAACGCTTTCTCCTTTTGTTTTCTGATCAAACCCAGATTGGCGCTTGCTACTGCACATCATTACTTGGACTTTTGTTTCTGACTGGGTTGAGCCCTGGCTTCCCAAAGATATGGGCCTATAGTTTCACTGCAGCGTGCCTTATCCCAAATGGATCAAACGCAGTCCAGCCAAGCTCCTCCAGATCCTATCAGAACACAGGCCCAGACGACAAAAACAAAGTGACGGACTGCCAATCAAACACAGTAAGGGCACATGGACCCGTTTACCAGTTCTGATCCACTCTGCTGATATGAGCGCCACACTCAATTACTGATTTAATTTTATGTAACTGCACTGTAATTATATGTTTAAACAAGAAAAAGTAGGGTTCAATAATCAAATAGGCTTAATATTCAAGCTAGTTTTTTATCACTATAATATACATTTATGTGACTGTCCCTCTCTCTACTTCTGTTATAATTATCCCAACTTCTGCCTTTTGCTTGAGCACCCAAAAGTTTTGTTGTTTTGACCAGGAGGTTGTCTCAGCTCAATAATCTGTAAACAGATAATTATCTTATTTCAAAAGTAAGACTATTAAATACACATGTCCTATAGTTTTACTTGCAAAGTCTGGATTCTGGGCATGCCAAATTATTATTTACTATGTTCTATTTATATAACTTAAAGATTATTAATTTCTCGTTTTCTTTTAAGGTTGAACGTTTAGTCAATGTTGTTTTCTAGTTTATGTGAGTAGTTTAAGTTCATTTTCTCAGTGCTTTTACTCAACATTCATTGTATTCTTAGCTGTTTTATACAAAAACTCGCTGACAGCTGTCAGGCTGCAGATGCACATGTCGGGGTCTCTAAGTCCAACCATAAACCTTCATAAACCTCCATAAAAAGGAAGCTTCATGTGCAAAATGTGAGTGCGGTGACGCTGGGTAATAAAGTCTGACCTCCCTCAGGCGCACAAAGGGTTAACGGGACATATGTGCTGTGATTACACCGGACCAGGGGCTTGTGCATAGGACGGTCCCCAAATCCCCGTCTGTGCTTTCGTCTCAGCCTTCAGGAAGCCATGTTGTTGACAAACATAGCAATCTGAATCCCATCTGTGTGTTTAGAGTAAATCCACTGTCTGATGTAGCATGTGTGGTGTCGGGTTAAGGCCCTGGCTCGCCTCGGGACGTCCTGGGGAAGGCATTAGCATTAACAGGGCCCAGGGAGTACGGTGCCAGGGTGCACTCTGAAGTTTGGATCAGGTCTGCCTCGTAATCTGGGTATTGTCAGCTCATACACTGCTTTGACGACCACGCCCTGCTAATAAGTGCGCACCAATGCACCTACTTAACCTTCACAAGAACTCTGAAACTCTGAGAACTCTGGCATTCCACCATTTTCTCTTGTGTTGGACATCAATTCCAAGGGCTTTCAAAAACATATATATTTATTTTTTTAACAGATAATCACATATTTGGACACATGTGGATTTCACACAGATGGGTATACTTAAAGATGCAAATACTTCCATTTTCAACAATGCAGGGTAGGCGATGTTTCCATTGTATAAAGAGTTACAAAGTGTGTCAAATAGGCGTGACATATTACGCTGTAACCTCCCAGCTGCACTTCCAAACGATGTGGTCATAAAAGTAAAAAGCCGGCTGCTAGACCACTACTTACAATGGGAATGAATGGAGGCAAAAACACAATTATAAACAAACAGTCAACTCCGTACAGGGCCAGCGTAAGAAATAACATTTAGGTGGTAGACATGGATAAAGTGGTCTATTAAATGTATTACATGAAATACGTGAATCTTGCCTTTTTCTGTTTTCCAAGGATAACTGGAAAACCCAATAACTACTATATTCCATCCTCACAATGTTTTCCAGAATGTGTGGTGTGGCCTTTAAAACCAGAGCTATACTTACACATATCATATCTCCCACTTAAACAAGCCTTCCCTGTCTTTTCCATTGGACAATATTAGCTAGAATAACTGAAATCTGAAATTGGACACAAATAAACGCTTAGTTGCCAATCTAAGGGCTACATTCCTACTCAGCTTGCATGGTCTGGTGTCTGGGTGTTACTGTAACTGGAAACCATCCACTTACTCTGTAGATTGGTCCAGATTGTTTGGGGATTATGTGGGGCTTTATGTGTGTGGAGGAGAGATGCTAACTGATTTAGCATGTGTTGAAACCATACACCATCTTTTTGA
This sequence comes from Knipowitschia caucasica, assembly GCA_964034765.1. Taxonomy (NCBI): domain Eukaryota; kingdom Metazoa; phylum Chordata; class Actinopteri; order Gobiiformes; family Gobiidae; genus Knipowitschia; species Knipowitschia caucasica. The sequence goes on along the minus strand of OZ035824.1, from coordinate 30,998,966 downwards.
CCCCCCGGGTGTCTGTCCCTGCCCCCTCCTGCTTTGCTAATCGATCCGTTGGGCACTGCAGTATGTGGTATAGTTGTGTGTGTGTGTGTCTGGTTAGCAGATGGGCTAGCTTTGTCGCCTTTGTAGCTTAGGGCCTTGAGTCTGAAAGGCATTAGCGCTGTCCGTCACATATTAATTTCCAGCTTCCTTCAGCGTGGATACCGATAGTGGCCCGATACAGTTGCCCTCTCTGCCCCACGTGCCGATAAGCGGCTGCAGAGGTAACCTGACCCGTTGGCGATGATAAGAAGACTCTTTGATGAGCCTTGGAGACTCTCAAAGCAGATTTTACACTAGGCGCCATAAAGCAAAGTCAGGGGTACATTTAGCTAAATAGAGAAATTATATTATTCAGTATATATTCAATATAGATGCAATAATGCATTTAAAACATGTAAACTGTAGTAATAAACAATAATGCATTTTGGTGTGGAGGCAAACTTATTTTTAAGTTTAAAAGTTTCGTAACTGCATTAAAAACATTCATTAGCTTTAGATCTGTGGATTTCTGGAGCAGTTTTAGAATGAATTTTGATCCATATCAGAGCTTGAATAAAACAACGTGGTACAATACAAAGTAATCTACTATTTTCGTTTTGCTTTTTTTTTTTTTTAAATGGAAGCTTAAAGTCTAGAAAAAAGTATCACTGCATTATCAGGGATATCAGGGGTATTGTAAGTGGGTACTATTGATAGAATACATTCTCTTTTAGGTAAACTAAACTGGCGCATAAATAATGAAGGTAGTCTTTGCTGTGCGCTGTATCTGCATCACATTAGCACCTGCTCACTAAACACTTGCGAGTGACTCACCGGACGTTTATTTCACTTTACGAGACGATTACATAACAACAAGGACAAACAAAATGTTCGCATAAAGATACTCCATGTGTTCAGAGTTTTTTTTTTTAAGCTCTCATTATAAGACAATGTTTGTAATTTGTAAGTATATACAGAATAATTATTAGCCATCATGAAGAAGAGAGAAAAGCGTTGACTATGAGAGAATTATGGTCTTTTCGAATACTTCTTTAACTGATAACAGTAGCTCAGCCGAGATATGCTAAATTGGATAAAGGCCCCTAAATCTTGTTATTGTTTTAATTTCCATTTCCTGCCCTCCTCCAGTTTACCAGTTTGAAAGTCCATGATCCGGGTTGCCAGAACTCACCGCGTCGAGCTAATCTCACTGGTAAAGTAACGTGTGGTCGCAGAACTAAAAAAAAAGGTCTCGTTAAGATTCTCAAATCACTAATGACATAACAAGGAATGAAACAAGGATTTCTATTGGGGATAACTTTGGGGGTAACTGGTTCCATTACACATTGACAAACACGCTACGACTATATGAACCGTCAGCCTTTATGTCAATGTGTAATCGAACTGAAAGAGCAAAAAATGTTTTGACAAATTGTCTTTTTCCCCCTAACTGAACTCGACTTGGTCCAGTTAAAAGGAACCAGATCAACAAGCGTGAATATACCCTCAGAGTATAATTATTATGTTTACGTATGCGTTTTTGCAACAACTGTATTTACTCCAATAAATGTTGAAATGAGTAAAACTCAGACTTGTACCTCATAGGAGTAAACGGTAAAGAAAGGTTAAGTATTAAGGCAGATGTACTTGTCCACACAAACTCTGTTCCGTGTGAAGAAACACAGAGCATAGTTTTGGCCGCAGTTTTTCGCTGTATCATTCATATAACTTAAATATTAATACCACACAGACAGTGCCAATAACCATTAGTTTGTGACCAGGGTCAAAGAAATTACGAGGTACTTTATCATGGAGACATGTCTAAGCAAAAGTACAGTAACACAAATGTAATGACAGGAGTTGCGATGGAAATGCTTTCTTAGATTAAAAAATAGCTGAATATTATTCAAAACCTTAACGTTAACACAATTTTGACTGTCTTTCCCGTTTTTGCCTTGTGTCTTGTATTTTCTTAATAATTACTAATGCCTAGTCTCAGTGTCTCCACTTTCCAAACTCAGAGCAGTGGATTCAGCCTTGGCCAAAACAAACAGCTGTATAAAGTTAGCACTCTCCGTCAGTAGTCCATTTGTTTTATTTTGTCTCCTGTTTCTGCTTGTTAAATTAATGGGAAAAGTGTGCCGTCAATAACTTTCTATGTAATTTATGTATTTCAACAACATGCAAGAAATGGTTGGAAGAACTACCACGTAACGTTTACTAAATGGAGGCTTGTTTGTTTTGTTTTTGAATATTTAGATGTAAGTATAATGTAGAACTGTTCCAGTATTTTTCCATGTCTTCCTCAAAACTTTCACTTTTTAATTTGAAATATATTGTTCAATGGACTGATACAATGTTAATGTTGAAATGAAAGATGTGCTAAAAGGTTTGAGAAAGCCATGAATGAGCTGACTGACTTCAAATGCACTAAGAGAAACTACAGCTCCTTGTGTGTGTGTTTGTGTAAGTGCATACATGCCCCGTTATCACTTCCATAACAAATACGTAGTAAATGTACTTTTACATCAGTGGAAACTTGGAAGCACTGGTGGAGGAAATCGTTCATGTGTCATAAATTCAGCATCACATTAGAAATAGATAGTTTACTTTCAACAAACACACCTGTAACGGTTGTGTTTTTAATTAAATTAAGAGAAATTCTTCAAACACTGCTTCTACATTAGTGCTGATACAGTAATCATTAGGTAAAAGTGATCAATACAACACAATTACCACATTTTTTTCCACCCATTTATCAAACCTGGAGCTGCTTTATGACATAACAAGGTCAGTGGTGTTAATAATACCCCTCCAACTAATGACTTATTTTTTTCCATCATGCAGCATTAACTGCAGTGTCCTCTACTCATGGGTCCATCTCTGTGCCCGAACGTGAGATGAGGATGAAGTCAGAGCCGCTGATGCTGTCAGCCCTTCCCTTGGCACAAATAATCTTCAACAGCCCACTTCCCTTATTTACCACACCAGCATGGCAGCCAAAATCAGGGGGAAAATCCACTACACTCTCAGCGTAAAATACGCTTGACTTAAACATGGCCAAAGCAACTGACTTGGAGATGAGAAAAGCATCAATCATCAGTGCTGGGCTGTCAAAGTCACTGACAGCCCATAATATATGCTGTCACTGAGATCATGACAGCTAATTCTCCACCACTTCGAAGTCCAGTTAATACATTTGAGCCCGACATGATGTTCTACCACAATCTAATTACAAGCTAAATATACTTCTTGTGTCCAAGTACTTTTGAGGCATTACTTTTCGAGCTAACTTCAGCTGTGTCTTGTAGCCTAATGTGTCTGTAAAGTGATAGGGGACGGAACTCTCCAAGGACTCCTCACAAAGTCCTCTGTGTTTAGCAGGTAAATAATCAATGCAGAGCTGTTCCTGTGAAGCAGGAAGACAAACCCCACAAGGCTTTCCTGCCATTCGTCCAGAAAAGCTGCTGATTTTAAGGTCTGTTCGCTCGGCTGGTGGGCAGCTTTAAGAGATGACTCACTGAAAAAACAAGGTCCTACTCGATTTTCGCTGACATCAGCGCTGTAGTAAACCTGATTGGTAAAAGGTGGTGTCTTGTTTAGATAGTTTGCCCAGAATGCTAGACTGTAATAATCTATATTAGATCCAAATCCTAGGGTGTCCAAGAAGCATAAATCCTGAGTTTATAAACTTTTATTCCACGTGTGGCCCGGTTTAGCTCATGCTAATGTCTGCTTCTGGTCTCGGGTTAGGGTTTCATTGTGCTCCTAGGTTGTGTCTCGTCTGCAGAACTGACAGCTTCAGGTCAACTGGCCACATATATAGTCGATAAGGTCACCGTCTAAAATTTCATTGGTCAAATGGTCACATCTGGAGTGTAAGGTGGCAGTGTTCAGCACCCCTGTCAATCCCACTGTAGGCCACCAACAAAATCAACAGTTTGTCTTGGGATATTTCCCCCCTCAGTGTGGTCTTGTTACATTCATATTTTTCCATATAAAATCATATCGTCTAGAAACATATTACAATCGAGGATTAAATTATGCGTTACAAAAAATGTGTACACAAATAAAGTTTGATTTTTGAACCAATGTGTGCTGCACACACATATAACAACAACCATACATTAAGTGTACACATACAGATATAAACTGCAGCATATTCATACATAAACACACACCATCACTCATCCTCGTCCAAGTTTGGGTAAAGTTTATAACTCCAACTAAACATACTTGGCTTTGATCTTCAGTATCCTAAATGTACCTTTCGTTAAGCCTTGTGATGATTACAGTCACCCATGTTGCTTAGAGGAACCACCAACACATTTAAACCTAAGGCTCATTACCCCGTCGCTCCCTCCTCCCTCCCTCACACAAACACACACACACACAACTACCTCACAAACCCCAGTCTATAGAACCAGGGGACAGATTTACAGCCAGTCAGGGCCAAGGGTCATGTGGCTGGATGCTTTCTTGGAGTGGTCTTTTCTGCATTTTTTGTACTTCTTTTCTTTTCTTTGGAGGTGTCGGCTCCGCTCCCACACCTCCCCCTGCATTCCTCTCCTTTGTTTATTCTATATAAATACAATCAGGACCGCACTGGTATGGTTTGCCCTGCACACACACACATACATGTATACAGACACGCACAAACCCAGTGGGTTACAATGGGAGCTTGTCAAAGGCCCACAGTCATGACACTGAAATACCAAGACACCTGGAAGAGAGGATTCACTTTGTCACAAAAGGTAGGATGTGACAGATGCAGCTCGGGCGAAAGCTAGAGTTGTTGCACTATTCAAACACTCCGGCCTCATGTTGAATGTGTACAATACATTTCAAACCATTTCTGTCACTGAGTGGACAATCTTTAAAATACAGTGTCAAGATTCTATACAACTTTAGATTTCAGCTTGAAAAGCCTGAGATGCCACATGAAAAGCCAAAGCATTTGAAAATGATGCAACAGGACAAGCTGTCATGAACTTTTTTGCTTTCATTTTCTTTCGAGTGACAACCATACTCTGACTGTAACAACTCTCTAAATGCCATCATAATTGTACATACTTCATGTTAGACTTTGAATTTCTTATTATCTTCTTAATTTAGACTAGGTTGAATTTTAAAGTAATAACAGTATGTCGAAAAACCCACCTTTGTTCAAGAAAAGGCAAATGTTTTCTTTTGCTTTGAATCCATAATCTCTGCAGTTTTTCAATATTAAATGAATAATACTCCATGAAAACGCTGGTTGGTCAGGCCACACATGTTGGGAAGTATGTTGTAAAGAGCAATGTTATTAATAAGTTCTAGATATTTGCATGTAAATTAGAAAATTAAGTTATATTTTCACGTCAGTATTAGAAACAAAATGTCACAGCTAAGCTCAATAGGTATTTTTGGTTTAACTTCCCGTGATGGGAATCAAGTGCATCCGACATCTGTCCTTTATTAACAGTAAGGACAGTATGGTAATTGGATTTCACGCTTCACAATTCGCCGTCACATTTAGCTGTGCATTAGCAGTGTGGAAACGTAGACAGCCTTTTCCTGCATGAAATGACAATAAAAGAATATACGACTTTTAAATGTCCATTGTGGAGCGTGAGGGGAGGAAGCAGGGGGAGGCGGAGCAGGCAGAGTGAATGGGAGAGTGTGTGTGGTCGTGCCAGGCCTGCCCCAGTCTGTTGGTTAGGATACGGGCAAGAATGTGTATCCATCCCGTTTAAGGCCCTTTAATGAACATCCAGAGCTCTATTTTTTGTAGCGATGTATACAGAAGCTGAAGCACACACGCAGGGAAAACGGCAATGCGGGAATTTTTGTAACCTTTTCATAGTCAGTGTGTGGAGGAGGCATGTGATGGTCAAATATATTTTCGGCAACTTCCAAGTTTCTTACGTAATAGTGCTTTTTATTTATTTATTTTTTTACTAACTTTTGACGAACATTTTTTATTATACATCACTTTGATTGTATTCATGACTACAGTCGTTTGACAGTGAAGTTGACTCACTTCCACAGCCTCAGATGAAGCAAACATTTTTGTGGTTAAAAAATCAGGTTGACATAATTACATAATAACTTCAATTTGTATAATTTATTTAGAGTCTGTCAGTTAATCTAAATCAGATCTACCGGTCGACAAGTGATTGCAAGGCTAGCTTACTTATGGCATTCAGGGCCTCATTGCACGCATTTTCATTCCATATGCACACGGGAAATGAATCATCCAACTAGCACGAAAACTGAATGAAGACAGTCACCATACACACACACACACACACACACACACACACACACACACACAGTGGCAGTAAATCTGACAAAACATTTCCTCAACCTGTACATATGAGCACATGGGCCAGAGCAGCAAGTGGTGCACAATACATTTACAGTATGAGAGCACTGTTTTTTATGAATAAATTATCTAAATGTTGTGCGTGTACTTGTCATTTAATAATAATTTATAATAATTTATAATAATAATAATAATAATAATAATAATAATAATAATAATAATTTGAAACACATTAAGAACCAAAAATACAAAATAATAAATCTTGCATCAAACCGAGTTGTGACATTCTGAATACTTTTGCCCCTACGATGGCTCACTGGTTGCTTCAAAAATGGCTCATGCTTGGATGAAATCTCGATACCCCTAATATAAACGGTGGAGTCGGTAAAAGCAATGATTGATTCGCGTATCTAGTGATGCTAACATTGAACCAATCAATTGTTTAGAGCCGGCATATCTAATCTACGGCCCCCAGGAAAAACACTTGTAGCGGCAAGAGTGCAATGAGGGCCAACACAAGTGAAAGTGATAAAGTTGGTAATGAGACACCATATTAGTAAACCCACTAGAAATGTCTTGTCATTTGTTTATACAACACTTGCATCTTTATGGGGAACATAACGCTGTGTTTTTTTAGGGCGACCAAATGCTGAGAAATGCCTGTTACACTGCACTGACCTGTGTGGCTGCGGATGTGGACCCTCAGCGTGCCGTTGCTGGCAAACTTCTGTCCACAGTAAGGGCAGATCTTCTCCTTCTCCCCTGTGTGAGTCTGCAACCATAAAACACATGTCATTATTTGTTGTCACTGAAAACTGCAGATGGAAAATTATGAAATATAGTGTTTGTCAGTGGAACTTTCAATAAAAGATCAATGCATGTAGCAGATACAAACAGTAAAACTAGTGTTGCATGAATTAAAATAGTAATGGTACATTTGTAAGAGTGGAGCAATTTAGGAATAACTGCTTCTAGATCAAAGACTGTATATAATAACGGACAGAGTCACGCCTATCTCCGCCGTTCATAGGAGTTGGCCATGAAAAGTGCTTTCATGGAGCAATCCAAGATGGCCGCGAGTGGTCCCGCCCACAAGAAAATTGAGAACAAACGCATCTGCGCATGCGTCAACCGGTGCAGCTCCATTCATTTGAACGAGAGACTTCAAAAATTCACAGCGAGTAAACTAGAGTGGACCAAAAAATTCCACCCCCCTCAGCATTGACACACATGTGGAACGGAGCTTTGGGCCAAGAGCCAACTTTTGGTCCATCCTGTAAAGACGTTTTTGAGAGGTCTGCCAACGCTATATGTTAGCATTGGCTAATTCTACTTCTGGGTCCACCCCCATCGGCCCGGGGTGGTATTGCAAGCATGTCAGCGCACGTCATTTTGGCCACTTTTGAGCCGGGACCCGCCCCCACTGTTCTAGATCCAGAGGTTGTTGTTTAGTTGTTTGACATTATTGACTGATTATACAACAACTATTTGGGGTGATTCTCAGAAAGCTGTCATAATATTCTTTCTTGTTTTGTCATTTAGTTCAAAGCTGTACTTTCAGATATCCATCGCTGCATTGCCAGGCAGAGCCCAATTGATTTCTGCTGCTAAACTGTCAAACATAACGTCTTCAAAGATCCTCCGCTCCACATAGATACCACTGCCCCCCTGACCTCATTTCCATATTCTCCAGTGCGGTGTATGGAGATGTTGACATGACGCTGATCCTCCGAGTTGAGTGAAGCCAGGATCCAAGAGCAGAGTCCAAATCCCGGTGGACCTGCTCAGACCTTCATCTCCTCATCTTTCGTGTCCACACACAAGGCCAGAGTGCAGAGGCTTGAATGTGGTATAGAACGAATTACATCGTTGAATGTATGTTTGCCTAATAAATTCAACTTCAATCACTTTTGATACGGAGTAGTTTTTTACCCACATTTCATAATTATTTATATTTGTGCTTGTGTCTGCTGTATCAAAGATTAACAACACAAAAGCAACAGAGGAAGTATGAGAATAGTTTTGAAAACAGAGCAACCAGTGGCCTCTGGAAGGCAGGAGAATATACAGTGCCTTGCGAAAGTATTCGGCCCCCTTGAACCTTTCGCCACATTTCAGGCTTCAAACATAAAGATATAAAAAAAAAAATCATGAATCAACAACAAGTGGGACACAATCATGAAGTGAAACGAAATTTATTGGATAATTTAAACTTTTTTAACAAATAAAAAACTGAAAAGTGGGGCGTGCAATATTATTCGGCCCCTTTACTTTCAGTGCAGCAAACTCACTCCAGAAGTTCAGTGAGGATCTTTGAATGGTCCAATGTTGTCCTAAATGACTGATGATGATAAATATGCACCTGTGTGTAATCAAGTCTCTGTATAAATGCACCTGCTCTTTGATAGTCTCAGGGTTCTGTTTAAAGCCCGGCCGTCCCTCCAAACTTTTTTATTGTTAAAAAAGTTTAAATTATCCAATAAATTTCGTTCCAATTCACGATTGTGTCCCACTTGTTGTTGATTCTTGACAAAAAATTAAATTTGTATATCTTTATGTTTGAAGCCTGAAATATGGCGAAATGTTGAAAGGCAAAGGAATACTTTCGCAAGGCACTGTAAATGTATTTAAATCTTCAAGGAACAGAATACAATTGTAAAACATTAAGTCTATTTTCAAATAGAGTTTCCTTCCTTTTTTATTGCAGTAACATAACTACAGTGCATTGTTAAAGCAGTGGAAACATGCCATTTTATTGGAATAGTCTAAGGTAAACCGGTCATCCCACATCCTCATTGGGTTCTCCATATTAACCCCAAAACATGCATAAAAAGTCAAGCATGTAAGAACATTTTGTTTTTACAAAACAAGTTAAGCTAATGGTTTGAACTCCAACTTACTCTGTCACTCTTTGGGAACTGGAGAATTTCATGAATTAATCTTAATAAGTGAAGAACGCAGATGCGCCCAACCAAGCCGTTACACTATGTTCCACTTCAGCCTCTGTCCTCCTGATGCATAGTGTTGGGCAACAGTGAGTATGGAAAATTCAAACTTGGAGTGACAGTGTGAACAGCAGCGCAACAATACAGAGCTGCTCCTCTATGGGCCCCGAGTGCACTCCTCTGACACCTCTGGAGTCTCCTCACAAAAGCAGCCGTCTCACAAGCTCAAGTCCAGTCGACAACACCATAATACTCACTAAACAAAATAAACAATTGGTTGAACACGTCAAGACTCTTTCTATTCAATGAATTTTGCCTGTTGCTCCAGAGTGAATGTTTGTCATAATTCCAATCATAATCTAGATACAACAGAAATCGAGAGCGAATTATACACATAATATACATAGGTTACACAGGATTTGTTTTAGTATCAAGCTCTGTAGCCCCTGAAGGAAAATCCGCTCCTTTGATCCATTATTCTATCATTTCAAAGTGTTTATCCGTTTACCTTCTGGTTTTGTAAAGAACACCGAGTTGCTCTGTGTATAAACTGTGCTAAACAAATAACGTTGTTTTGTCATTGTTGCTTGGTGACTTACTTTTGACAGCAGACTTTTATTTAAAGTGACAAACAGCCACTGGTCATGTTGGAACACAGTGTTCCAAAAGGCACAGAGAAATGATTTATAATCATGCGACCGCCAACATGTTTTACATCTAAAAATAATATATAATTACAAGACACATTGTTTCGATACAGGGAGAGATGTCCCCTGCACCACTGAGGAGAAACACACACTGGAAGCCAAAGCTGCCAGAAAGTGCAGTAGACTGATTAGGTCGGATATGATAACACATTTTTGAAAGAGAAAACAAAAAGGTGGATGAGTTACTTTGTCACGGCTTTATCTCATCAACTTTTCCAATGGTTGTTATTTTCAAGCTGTAACTGAGATAAGCGCTGCACTCATCAGGATACGTTTCATTCTTGTTCACTAATCTATCCATAATTATTCTCCTTGAACTGACTTGAATGACCAGGATTTCTCTGCTTTCCAAACAACTCCTGTAGTTTGGTCTCCTGCGAAAGCCGACTTTGATCACAGGCCTCAGTTCCCCCTGTTAGCAGCGGGACAGATCAGATGCCTGTCTTCAGTCTTTCTGTTCTGGGACAACCTACGGGACTTTTCCTTTTGCTCGCTGCCAAAAAGCTGTTCGGTATCAATCTTGATTCAGACCCACCAAAGGATGTTGTCAAATGTAAGCCTCATATTCAGAACCCAGATCTGTTTTGGGCTTTGAAACCCTGCGGAGATAATGGACTAAGTGCCATTTCTAATCAACACTGGAGCTGAATCCAGTTCTCCATAGGCAGCAGTGGTCAAGATGGATGCCAGCGCTCTTGAATCTGTTTTATACATTAGTTGGTACCAGGAAGGAAAAGTAGCTTCAAAAATGAATTGAAAAGAAAAAAAACCTGAAACAATGTTACCACTAATGTATGTTAACTAGCTTAATACGTTTGATTGTCTTTTGATGTGCTTTAGTTCTGTAAAAAAGTGGCAAATGTCCAGTCTTTCCATTATTCCATGTAAATAGTAATAATCCTAATAGTAACTTTACTTTTAACTCCTTCTATCTTAGAAAAAGCTATACTTTAGAGATGTTTAGAAATGTTTTTGAAATGTTTTACAATGCCTTATTATACCATATTCTTCTCTACTTTTGACTTGATTGTGTGCGGCCAGTTATATGATATCACAACACTTTTGGTTCCACGTAATAAAGCCAAACCTTCTACAGGACAGTAAAATCGCCCGTTCCTCATTTCTGCATGTAATTTATGATTCATTTGCAAACAAACTGGTTGAACTCAATGACTCAAAGACTATAATGAACCCATAATGCAGTGCGTCCCGGTCTTTGTGGCTCACCTTCTTGTGGCTCTTGAGCACGGATGGCGTGACAAAGGCCTTCTCGCACAGGTCGCACTTGTATTTCTTGTGTCCGTCGTGTACCACCTGGATATGAACATTGAGCGTGTCCTTCCTCTTGAACGTGGCATCGCACTGGTCGCACTTGAATGTCCGCTCACCTGCAGGAAGAGGACACACAATTGTGAAGAAAAGTAAAATGACAAAAGAAGCCATTTTGAGCCCTTTTGCCAGTCTTTTGTTGTGCCTGTAAAAGCGCGGTCATCACGCACAGCAAGTGGGGACCCAATTTGAACCAGACAGTTGTGGGAGCAAGCAGAGTTTTTCTATTCACCAGACAAAAGACTTTACAATGGGCCAGTCTGGTTTTTAAGCACAACACTCTCCTTTATTGCAGAAAACTTTGTCGAAACAAACCGCTTTGTCATGTCTGTAGTACCAACTAATATATATTGAATATTGAAATAATCTAAGTCTTATATGAGGTCCCTACTTTTGTCTGAAATAACCCCATCTGTTTGTTGCAAGATAAAGTGTCTGGTAAAAGTAAAATGTTTTGAACAAATATAGACAATGTTATAAAAGCTGAAAGCTGCTTGGCTAAGTGAGGGTGCGCCCCGGGAACCAAAGTGTTTTAGGGCTGATAGACAGTTTGATTTCATTACATTCATTTTTTGTTCACATTTTTTCTGCAATTTGGAATGAACTTTGCTCGATATAAAACACACATTTATGAAAAATACTCAAAAATTTGTGTTTAACTTATGACACAACCCTTTTGCATTTAATTCTGCTATAATCTGTTTGGAGTCATAAGCCTTCTTTTGGGCATAGTTTTGGGCTGTATATGGATCAAAAACTGATTCTACTAATATTCAATTAGTTACATACAGTATAATCAATTCATTTGTTGCCGCCCTCTTACCTTATCAAAACACAGCTCAGTTCATTTCACTCCAAAATGTCAGATAAACTGGTTCTATACAGCAGCCGCTCTTGTTTCCATTATACATACATAGATCATTCAGTTTGTACAGAGCCGAGACCGCATGTGTATTTATTGCCAAGGCCAATGATGGTCAGCTCAATAGAGTGAACAGCGCTGAGAGACGAGTCTATTGCCTTTAAATTAAACGGAAACATTCACTTGAGAATAATTAATGTTGTCCTTGTCCTCACTCAACACTTTGCGCTCGGATGGAGCAGGATGTTGCTCTAGTATCGAACATGTGCTGCCATTCACAAAAGCACGACTCTGAAAACTGCAAGTGGTCAAAAAACTTTGGTCTAGAGTCCCCCAAAACTGATGAGTTTTCCATCTAAATCAAACAACTTTGCTACACGACAAGCAGGACCAGTAATTAGTGTTAATGTACAAGAAAAAAAGTCTGTAAACGATCTCTCCAGCCGCTCACGTTGATGTGTAGTGAAAATGGCAGTTATTTGGTTCTTCTATAGCAGAAAATTATAAAATAGCTTCTGACAATGTACTGTATATACCCTGGTCTAGAAGAACAAAATGACTTTATTATACTAAGAAGAGAAGACGTTTCTTAAATTGTTGCTCGAGAGGCTCATGATACTGAGCTTGATTTTGTGTGGCAATTTTACGCATATATATTAGATTCAGTTTGAACATTTTACAGATATCTTCTCACTTCTCACCTGATCCAGAAAAATAAACACATCAGTCTGAGGAAGAGGGTATACTTTATAGACAACACTTTATACTTGCTTCTTACTCCTTATTTTATGTAGTAGAGAGTTGTTGTTGTTAATTTCTCTTGTGCTGTGTGCTACTCATTTCTACTGTTCTGTAACTGGTGATGCAACACTGAAATTTCACCACTGTGGGACAAACAAAGGATCATTTAATCTCTCTTAATCTTAATCTTAGACCGAAGATGAAGCTTGTAAACACTGTACACTACGATATAATCAAACATTAGGAGCAGCCACGTGCAATAAACAGAAAATCCAAGCCATCCTATTGTTTGCTGCTGTTAGCATTAAGGATATGTTATGATATTGTATTCAATTTAGATAAAAATGCCTATTCTAAATTGTCCATCCCAACAAAAAGAGTCTTGTAAAACTGAAATATTGACAAATTAGAACACAAAAGGCAGTCTTTATTTTATCAGAAATGATCAAAGTTAGTGTGATGAAATCTGTAATGTCAATCTAAACCTGGATTAAAACATGACCTGGGGTGAGCAACAGTGGAAGAAACAATAAAAACGTTTGAAAATACCTCATTAAAGAGTAAACACGCTCTAAATGAAGCTAAATTGTTCCCTGAGCCCCGCTGCTGTTCTGTTACTAGTAGAACTTAGCTTGAACTTAATGACTTCGAGCTGTCCTCATGTTGTCTCTAATTCCGCCACATTATTCCGCTCATTGAAACCAGAGCCTCCCGTCCCACATTCAGTGCATGTGTTGATACTTTATCCAAATCCTGGTATTAGATTGCGTGCCTCCTGAGACAAGGACAGGAAATGCCTTGAGCTTTTACAACCCGTTTTGTTATCTCCTTTATACTTCTGTCTCCCCACCATTTATGATTTTTCGAGGCCAGAGCAGCCACCGAGCGCATAGTGCCGGCCAGTGGTATCAGCCCAGTGGGAGGTTGACACAGGAGAGGGATTATGGGATAGCTGTTATAGTAAATATGCGCAGATTAAAGACTATCAGCGCATGAACACGCTCGGAAAAAAAAAAAGTATTTCATCCATCGTCCTTCAACATGTCTGAGGGGAAAAGTGCATGCATCTGGACAAAGGATTACAGGGCCAGCGTTTGCAGATAAAACGTGCAAATAAAAAGCATTGTCGTCTAACATTTGGGGTTATTGAGGGCACGGGGGAGAGGAATAATGCGTGTAATAACAGAGAGACGACAATAAATCAATCTGTGTAAAATTATCGCATTTGAAACGTTATACAAGTTGTCTAGAGCTTAAGGCATTTCCCAGAAGGCACGGGCCAGACCAAAGCGTATTGACGATGCTTCATCCATTCTTTCTTTTCAACTGGGTCCGGCAAAAAACTGAACTAAGAAGTGTTTGATTAAGCAATTAAGTTACATTTTGTGATATTGCGTTGCTTTGAAGAGACATTGGTCCGTGCTCAAGAGTAATTTGGAAGTCTATTTCATTTCTTCCAGATGTGGCTGTCGCTGCATTTGCAACTAATTATGAAAATAACAGCTAGCGTCAAGTTGAAGCTAAATATTTGAACTAAAAATAAATAATACATTACTGCGAATCTTTTCTGTGTTGTGTGTTACATGCAAACAAAGGACATGTTTTTATCAGAGTAACACTCTACTTTATCTAATCTAGAAATAGGAACAGCCACAGAAACTGGAAACAGCTGGTGATAAAGACAGTGTTTGCCAGAATAATGTTATCTCGGCATTGATGGAGATCTGTGTCAGCCCAAGGACCATTGTAGAAAAAAAAAAGGAAAAAAAGATACCAGTAAATATATTTTGGAGGTAGATTTTTATTTTTATTGTTTTATTTTTTACACTTATTCTCTACCATTTCTTCTGAAAGTCAGTTGATCAATTGTGCCTACAAAGTGAGTTGTTTACCAAGTTGGTGAGAGCTTTCCACTGTTTTAAATGATCAATGTTTATAATCCTTTACTTTTAACGGCTGGGCATTATTTGCTCGCAGACGCTCCAAATGTACAACATACTTTGGCACTTTTGGATTCGTTTAAGTAACCCTTTGCAGTTCAACGACACTCCATGATACTCACTATTGTGGATGAGTAGGTGACGCTGCAGTGAAAACGGGGTCCTGAATAAAGCTTTGCACTCTTCACACTGAAAGGGCCGCTCTTCTGAGTGGGTCTGGAAGAGGAAGAGGAGAAAAACAGAAGGTAAGAAAAGTGAAACAAGAAAACAGAGCTGTCGAGATGCAATGTAATTTTGTTCTGAGTGTGCGTTGTTCTTGATGTGCATCTGAATGACAAAAAACAGGGAAAGTCATCACATTTCAGCTCAGAAAAAAAAAATATATAGGGTATTTTTTTATCACGATAGTGGGTCAATCTGATCCAAGAACAGTAGGATCATCCATATAAAATAGAAACAACCATTTATCTGGGTTTCCTAACATCCGTGTTATTTCTAGGAGCGTGTCTAAATGCAAGTGAAGCTGGCCTTCTTAGCGCACTGTTGGAGAGAGGATTAAGGTCTGCAGATGAGTTTGTGTTTGTTGACTTGATGAAGACGAGCAGCTCTAGGGCCCAAGGTTCAAAGTGCTTCTGTTTTCGTGGCCCCCTCCAGCCGCCGCACTCCGATCTATCTGAATGACACCTCAATCCCCAAAGTAAACAGCAGGACAGACCCCACACTCACCAGACCTCAGGCCTGAGTGACTGAGCTGCAGCCTCCACATAATGAACAGTGATCTTGATGGGAATAATCACTCAGTCTGGCAAACTTTTCTCATAAATCATATTGTTCTCGTGCTGGAATAGATCATTACACTACTTCATATGGTCTCACTAAATCAAAAAGAAAGCTTAAGTCAAAGCTATGAGAACTAACCAACTACCATATCCAACAACTGCTGTATGGATATTAGTTAAAAGGTTATTTAAATAATACCTCTAAATCTTACAGTGTACTTTATGCACTTGTATATAGTAGTACATTTAAGAAATGTTATGAAGATTTTTTTTATGAGTCTTATATCTATTCTTACTTTTATAACTTGTTTGCACCAAAAGCCAAAAGCAAATTCCTAGTTTGTGATTTCCTGTTTCTTACAATGGCAACACAAATAATTCTGATTCTTTTAGGTGGTAGAAATTTTCAGATTTTTGGATGAGAAACAGACTAAAGATGGAGCCCTGAAACACTGTAAGAGATAGAAGAGTACTAAAATCAATCATTTAAATACCTTTCATAATTTTTATTTTATTTAAGAAAAAATAAGCCAGGTTGTTGTAGAAATTATGATGTAACATTCTGCTACTTTTGCACCTAAAAGCTTTTAAAGGGCTATCAAATAATTCAGATTGTTCAAACTTTTTCTTCAGAGGGCCACTTTAGTTCACCAGACTTGTCCAAGAGCTGTATTATAAAACAGCTTTGACTGGAAGCTGTTCTGAGCTTTAAATGAGGTATGACATGAGGTCCTCAATGATTCACATTTAACGGGGCTGAAGTTGGCTGAATGAAAAAAATATATAATTATCATTGTTGTGCCATTATCACAATTTAATGTAGGTATAATTAAACAGAAGAATACAGAATTGAAGAGGTTCTGTATCGGTGGAGATGAAGTTGGCTGGAAGTCAGAACGCATGTCCATGATTGCAATGGCTACTTTCATGTTATCAAAGCAAAGGGCCACAAAAAATGACACAGCATTCAGCTCCGAGGCCTTAACTTGGACTGCTTCAAAACATTTATTCACTGACAATCACAGGCTGAAGTAAAACAAACATTGGAATCATCATGAAGCAGACTCACCTTCTTGTGATTCTTGTAGACGTTTCGATGAGCGAACTCCTTCCCACACAGTTTACATTTGTACGGTTTGTCTTCACTGTGGATGATCTTATGAGCCGTGACCTGGTCCAGCCGCTTGAAGGAGCGGTTACACACCTCACACGTGTACGGACGCTTTTCTGCGTGGGCAAAAACATGTGCGGTGAAAGAGTCTCTCATGTAAACAGGAAAAAGCTGGAGAGTTAGAGGTGCGTTATTTACCCGAGTGTGTGATCATGTGGCGTTTGAGCTGGTTGGTGGAGATGAACTTCTTGTCGCAGTCGTGACAGTCAAATATTTCATGTATCTGCAGTGGGGAAAAACAAAACATTGATTTGTAAAGGGGCGACAGTAGCTCAGTTGGTAGAGCACTGGCCTTTGAGCCTGAAGGTCGTGGGTTCAAGCACCACGGGACCTTCTCCACCGACTCCCACTGATGACTGCTGTCGTTGTGTCTTTGGGCAAGACACTTAACCCTGCATTGCCTGAAGCCCCCGCTGAAAAATCAAGGCCGTATTGTCACTGACAGAGCAGCCGTCCTCCTGTGGACTCACCACCTGCAGAGGATCAGTGAGGGGCTGGTGCTATGTGAATTGGGTGCAGCTCTGACTGCCACCCCCCAACCCAGAAATGGATTAAGGGGAAGAAGATGGATGGATGGATGGATGGATGATTTGTAAAACTATGTAAAACTATGTATGACTTTTCACACAGTTAACATTATAACTGAGATTCAGATCATCAATATCGAGCCTATATCTCATCCCATATTTTGACATTTAGAATTGTAATAGTTGTGGGGGTGTAACCCAGCAACATTGTTAACCTGAAGAAAGACTGGTCTATATCACACTGACAGCTATAGTCAGAAAAGTTATTAAAAATATGAAAAGTTTTAAAACATACAATACAATACAAATTGTACAAAGAATGGTTCCCAGGCGAACGACAACAATAGCATATGCTAATGCAGTGGCTCCCACTTGTCACAGCGGCTAATGCAAAAGTGAGTTCAGTTAAATGATGATAATAGCAGCGGCACTAAGCTTCTTTGGCGACTTGGCTGTTCCACTGTGAAACGAGTGTTTAATTAAAGAAAATCTAGTGTTTTCACCAAACTTGTGGCAAATCTGTAGTAATAACTGGAAGACTTCATCAACTTCCTCAGTTGAGAAAAACCACGTGAAAATGTTTTTGGTCTGTGTGTGGTATAATAAATGAAGTTCCCGAATAGCTCTGCGTCTAACTAATTTGACAGAAACAAATGAGAGCCCCTTAATTAATCAGTATGATGGATGTTAACCAGACAAAATTAATGATCAACATAACAGGACAAGTTAATGAATTAAAGATGATCCATCATAGTCTTATTACTAGGGTCAAGACCAAATATGGCTGAGATCCAAAGGAAGCTATCAACTTGTACGTGAACTTGTGAAATTATTACTTCTAAAAACCCTGCTACTTCCTACAACTGCTATAAACGGATGTGCAAACGCAAACATCCAACAAAAACATCACCTGGATAATTTGTGCAATCTTTTATAAGGATGAAAAAGCTAGCACGCAAAATGTGGCTTAAAAAAATAGCCACATTTTTTGACGATCGCAGAAATGTCATGAAATCCAACCCTAGCTTTTTCTGTGTTATAAAACAGGTTAAATATGTGAGATTGTCCAGCTGTATAGAAGAGAAATTGAGAAAGTAGAGAGACTTAGCAGCAAAATGGATGACGCCAAAGTTTAATCTGCTCAAATCCTTGGCTCCAAAGTGACTGAGCTGCTTTACCTTTCGATGCTCCTGAAGGTTCAGAGAAGACGAGCACTTTCTGTTGCATATGTTGCAAGTCAGTTTCCGCCGAGCACTGCCTGCAAATACAAAGAAATACACTAGATAAAAGACAAATAACAGTATACTTATATAAGAGTGAGAGTAAGTGACTTCTTAAAGAGATACTTTATAGAGATACACTGCATGATACAATTTTCAAGTTTTATCCATGAATAGTATTGTCCCAGTAAGAATATTCTAGCTGATGGTTTTTGTGACTAAATTAAATGAGGTTTTCTGTGGGCTGGTGTATTTGTTATTACTATTATTCATTCATTCACATTGTTTTTTAACCACACAAATAAAACTATTAGTTATCAGATAGTTCCTCAGTCTAAAAATGCAGCTCTCAGGACGTAAAAGATCAATTATTGTCTTTAAAAAATCTGACAGCAAGTCTGAATTGTTCACAAACTCCTTCTTTTGGGACAAACACATTTTGTATGTGAAACAACAGGTTACCCCAATTACATCAACTTGATTTAATATTGCATACATTGTTGAATAGGTTTAGTCACTATTTTCAGAAAGTCAGCCCTGTGCTGCAATTAATCGGTGAAAAGATTCAAATGCATTCAACAACATTTGTGTACCAGTTGCGTGTTGCTTGTAAATGGTGGATGTAAGTATTTTGGCCAAGGTCCAGTTTGATCAAAGTAAGTTTCCTTATATTTTGTTATTGTAGCGTGCTGTAAAAGGACTGGGCAAAACCATAAAACGTGTGGAGGAACAAAGAGCATGGCAGATTCTCATAATAAAACTGTGATCATCTGTGAAGTCGTTATGTCATAAATGAAAACTCACTACAAAAGAAATAGCAAAGGTTTTACTCATCAGACTGTATTTTTATTCACCCGATCCTGACCACACCGGTGAACCATGAAGGCCCTAGTCCACGCTCTAATATACTGATTCTCAACCAGTGGTGCTGCTACCAATAGAACTACGCAGACGCCTCACGGTGACACTAAAAAGTTTATTAGGTTAGTTCTGGGTTTTTTCTTGGTTTAGTCTTGATTTACGTTCACACAGACTTGGTTCACGTCAGAAACCAAAATCCTCTGAGGTCACCAGTGGACCGATGTATAGTGTTTAGTGCTTTCATAAGTCCAAAAAAAGGCACAATTACTGTAGCCCCAGATCTTACTTTTATTGGACGAAGTGACGCACCCTCAATCATTGGCTTGTTTTGTTGTAGAACTGGATTTGTGGTAAATCACTATGATTTTAGCCAGAATATGCTCAGCAAGGTGTCACTTTTTCAATCTATATATCATTAAAAACCATGGCTTTTGTCTGGCCCTTTAAGTCGGAGCAAGTGGGTATTTACTACTGTGTAAGACATACGCAATAGTTTAGCCTGAACAAGTACATTCCTAAACTCTCATTGAGCTCCAATTGCTTTGCAAAAAGTGATTGAAAATAAGTAAAGAATGTATCTTAATTTGAGTACGTTCTGACTGATTTAATCAATGATCTTGTTTTAAAAAGATACAAGTAAAGTTTCCCTTGGAATGAGAAAATATGAGGCTTTGTCCCAATGGCAAATCTTGTTTTAAGAAAATTAAGTAGAAATACCATTCAATTCAAGCATGGGACCCCGAAAAAGTCCCATAGAACACAATGTAAACTAAAACAGCTCAACCTCAGCTGACAGAGAACCTACAGCTTTCATAAAGATCGGAATTTGTGGGGATTTTAGTGTCCCTTGTCATCCTGAAATCCACACTTTACTGCAACAAACTCTGCTCCTTTCCATCCCGCTCTGACTCCGCTCTACCAACGCTTTGATCAGCAGCTCTGATTGGTCAGAGCGCGGCCGAGCCCCTCTGTGCACGTGCATATTTGGCACAACGCATCATGGGAGCTCGTCCACTGCGCAGAACCGGGAGGACCAGACAATGCCCAAATATAGGTGAGTTCAGCTAATCTCCCTGTCCCCGTGAAGTCCCATGCGCCACTGAGCACAAGCCATTCATTTGAATAGGGCACCATCTTGGATCACTGGGGCTTGGGTTACAACCAGAGGGACGTACCCCAGCTTCAAAAGGTCCATGAACATGTGTGCTGACATACTTGCAATACCACTCCGGGCCAGTGGTGGTGGACCCAGAAGAGAATTATCCAATGCACTTTGTATGGTGTCTTCTTACCACTCAAAAACTGCTTTACAGCCTGGTCAAAAAGTCGGCTCAGAGATGCGTGTCAATGCTGAGCGGAGTATTTCTTTTTTTTTATCAGTTTAGTTTAGCCGGTGTGGCCTTTACAATGCACTCGTCAAATGAATGGGGCTAGTGCTGGCTAATGCATGTGCTTTTTTTTTTTTTTTTTTTTTTTTATTGCGGTGCCTTTAAAACACATATTTCACTGCTGTCTTTGCTGATTACATTACTTGTGTACTGCACCAGAATTAGAAGCCTGAACAGGAGCTGAGGTTTTCTGGAAAAACATCACGCTGTATTCCCAGTCCCTTGTCCTTATTGTAATAATAAAGTGATACTTGGTGCGACAATAGTACGTATCTCAATTATGTTCATGTCTAAAACTGACCTCTTAATCTTGAGTCTATTCTAAACACAGCCCTCACATTTCCCCTCTGCCTCATATATGATACGGAACAGCGGAGTAAGAGCAATTACGTGAGCGAGTGAGCCGCCCAGAGCACCCAGGTCAGCAGTTATGAAGCCCGAGTAATTAGACAAGTGTCTCGACATGGCGGGGATTTTAAATGATCCCCGATGAGCCCTGTGCTGCACTTCCTCGAGAGCTGATTCTGCTAATGGGCGATTAACTCATGTGATGTTTGAAGGGGGAGGAAAATGGCCTGTGTGGGAATATGTCCGGGACATGAGCAGGAAGGGAGGAATGTTTTACCCCTGTGATGATGACCAAATGGCTCTGTCATCCAAAAACAGGGACAGAATATATTAGAGTGTAGGTTTATGGCTGTAACTGCACAATATTGTAGGCACAGTTTAGTATACATCGTTTTCTCATGTACAAAACTGTCTTAACTGGAATGGCGAGGTTTGCTTTAACCCTTTCATGCATGAATTATGATAGGCTCCCCAAGTGTTTTAATTACTCTTGAGGCATGAAAAGATAGAAAATGTTTTAATTTTGAAAAAACATGAATTCTCCATGGAGTTGGTGACACGTAGAGTGGACAACGTGCATTTGAGTCACGGAATAAGAATACTGTAAAGACCATAGGACATTTTGATTTTATCTTTAGCATTGTATTTTTCTTATTTTAACACATTTTTTTTCCAAAACTGTAAAATGTTTTTACATTAACCAAAGAAAAACACATTTGTGGCACTGACTAAATGACTGAAATACTATAATGAACTTGGCTGGTACTAATCATCATAGAACTAAGACAAGACATTCAAATCTGCATGGGCTTGTACATCTAAGTTATTTGAGTATGACATGACCAAATTAATCCATAGAAACTTCTTCAGTTCACCCAGTGTAATGCCCAGTAGTTATTTTCCATTTTGCAATGCATTGAGGTCTGAGTTGTCCACTATATCATCAATCAGCTCATTCGGAATTTGAGAGAGGAGCCCCAATTGATTTCTTCATTCATCAATCTTCACCTACAACTCTCCTAAAAAGTAAAGAGTAAATTGTCCTTCAAATGTATTATCTTTGGCTTTGGCAGACATGCTATCTATATTTTTGTGTTTTTGAGTTTGGTCAAGTCGGACAGCACCATCTCCTTCAGCCACTGAACATAACCTCAAAGGCCTCAGCATCTTCAACTTCACTGTCTCCAACTTCACTGTCTCCAACTTCACTGTCTCCAACTTCACTGTCTCCAACTTCACTGTCTCCAACTTCACTGTCTCCAACTTCACTGTCTCCAACTTCACTGTCTCCAACTTCACTGTCTCCAACTGTCTCCACTTCACTGTCTCCAACTTCACTGTCTCCAACTTCACTGTCTCCAACTTCACTGTCTCCAACTTCACTGTCTCCAACTTCACTGTCTCCAACTTCACTGTCTCCAACTTCACTGTCTCCAACTTCACTGTCTCCAACTTCACTGTCTCCAACTTCACTGTCTCCAACTTCACTGTCTCCAACTTCACTGTCTCCAACTTCACTGTCTCCAACTTCACTGTCTCCAACTTCACTGTCTCCAACTTCACTGTCTCCAACTTCACTGTCTCCAACTTCACTGTGTCCAACTTCACTGTCTCCAACTTCACTGTCTCCAACTTCACTGTCTCCAACTTCACTGTCTCCAACTTCACTGTCTCCAACTTCACTGTCTCCAACTTCACTGTCTCCAACTTCACTGTCTCCAACTTCACTGTCTCCAACTTCACTGTCTCCAACTTCACTGTCTCCAACTTCACTGTCTCCAACTTCACTGTCTCCAACTTCACTGTCTCCAACTTCACTGTCTCCAACTTCACTGTCTCCAACTTCACTGTCTCCAACTTCACTGTCTCCAACTTCACTGTCTCCAACTTCACTGTCTCCAACTTCACTGTCTCCAACTTCACTGTCTCCAACTTCACTGTCTCCAACTTCACTGTCTCCAACTTCACTGTCTCCAACTTCACTGTCTCCAACTTCACTGTTCCAACTTCACTGTCTCCAACTTCACTGTCCATCTCCAACTTCACTGTCTCCAACTTCACTGTCTCCAACTTCACTGTCTCCAACTTCACTGTCTCCAACTTCACTGTCTCCAACTTCACTGTCTCCAACTTCACTGTCTCCAACTTCACTGTCTCCAACTTCACTGTCTCCAACTTCACTGTCTCCAACTTCACTGTCTCCAACTTCACTGTCTCCAACTTCACTGTGTCCAACTTCACTGTCTCCAACTTCACTATGTCCAACTTCACTGTCTCCAACTTCACTGTCTCCAACTTCACTGTCTCCAACTTCACTGTCTCCAACTTCACTGTCCCAGCTGATATGAACAGATTTTCCTCCTTCACTAAGCACATTTTCTCTTTTGTCGGCCATCTTTTTTTGAGAGATTTTTTTACATTGCCTATTTACCAGAATGTAGCAGTGCATATGGCAAGACACACTAGGGTCCACTATAGTGAGTAAAGTGCAACTGTGACTTTAAAAGTCACACATATGGAAGAAAACAACCATTGAATAGCTGTCCATTGTAGTGACCACTATGCATGAAAGGGTTAATATCAATTCTGCTGGTCTACCGTTACTTGGCAATATGTGTTTGGCTCAACAGAAAAAAAATAAAACCAAAATACAAAATTAAGCCGTACCTTACTATAAGCCGCAGCCTTCAAAATGCAGAAAAAAAGCTGTGGCTCATAGTCTGGAATTTACGGTAACTAGTTAATAAGATAGTTTATAAACCTGGGGAACACAATTTCACATTTCTTTACACTAATACAGCAAAGTAACTCATTTTAACTGCTGAAATAAAGTGGTCTGGGCATTGCTTGTGATGTTATTTCAGATATTTGTTGATCGTGTTTTGGTCTATACAAATGTAAGTAATATTTATTCATAAAGCGCATTTAATAGTCACCCAAAGCTCTTTAAAATGTTGGTGGATTGATATTTTCCATTCACATTCACTCCACACAGTGATCAAAGCCCCGAACCATCACAACCCATTCACTCTCTCATTATATACGTTCCTATTGAAGAAGTTTTTAGTGTTAGGGGGAAACCGGAGCACCTGGAGAAAACCTATGCAGCCACCGTGTCGCCAAAGTGAATTGATTTACCTGAGTGGACATTTCCTTTATGTTTTTTCAGGGCGTCTTTGCTTTTGAATCTTTTCCCACAGCTTTCTGCTTTACATATAAACCTGGCGTCTCCTTTGCAGGCTTCTTTATGCTGCTCGTAACTGGGGAAAAAGCAACTCATTAGAAAAACAAAAAGTTGAGAAATTACAACAAAGAACTGATCAAAGTCTTGCCCACTGACCTGGACTCTGAGCTGAACGTGTTGTGGCACAGCGAACACTCGTGTGCTTTGGAGTTGCTTGAAGGATCCAGCGATTCAGAACAATGCAAAACACTGAAACAGAATTGGACGTTCAGCTTTAGTTTCAGTTTCAGTTTATCATTTATTATTGGGGTGAATGAGTGTGTTTGTGAGTGCGACTGCAGGACAATGGATGCAAATTAGCTACAGGCTACAATCCGAAGAAGTGTGTTAACTTATAGTTACTCAGTCTCAAATTTCACCTCTCAGTGTGTCAAAGATGAATTGAAGATTGAAAAAAAAGTTGGTTCTGATTTCTTCACAAAATGTTTCTTTTTCAAAACGTTTTACAAGACTCTTTCTGTTGGGACAAACACAATGTACTGTATATATGAACCCCAAATTTAACCCTTTAAGCGCCAGAGTTTTTTCAAGAAAATATAAAATTTTGATTTCAAGATTTCAAAAGGCTATAACTTTAAAATGGTTTGAGATAAAGGCATACTGTAAATTAGAAATATCTTCAGTCTGAACCAAACTTTGGGATGGAAGTTGATTCGTCATCTAATTTGCATATTCTGACGTCACATCCAGGTGGCGGCCATTTTGGAAAATGTTAATTATTGTATAAAGACTTCAAAAAGCTGTAGCTTGGGAGTTATTTGAGATCAGGGAATACTATAAACCATGGGTTCCCAAACTAAGGCCCGCGGGCCGGATACGGCCCGCCACGCCTCTTTGACCGGCCCTCCACCTCTGAGCAGCTAGTTGCAAAAAAATAAATAAAAAAAATAAATGTATTTTATATCTTTTATTTGGTTTTAGATAACACTAAAATATTTGTATTAACCATTTATATTTATATAATTGCATGTGTCTGTATTATTTTTATGATTTATCGTTATGACCGAATTTCTTCCACCTCACTGATCGAGGAAGTCATGCGCAGAGAATAGCAGCAGTTGAACAGCAGTGCAATGGCGTGCAGTAAAGTGAGGAAAATTGATCGAGAGTGCCGGGTTTTTAATGAACAATGGACCAGGGATTATTTTTTTGTTCCATGGAAGGACCGTGCCATTTGTATTATATGTAAAGAAAACGTGTCCGTGTTTAAAGAATACAACCTTCGCCGCCATCACGAAACCCGTCACAAGGAGTATGCTAGCTTGAAAGGGGCAGCGAGAGATGACAAAGTTCGGCGACTGAAAGGTGGTCTAGCAGCTCAGCAGGATGCCCTGCTCCGTCAATCACGGGCCAACCTGGCTGCTGTCCGAGCAAGCTACAAAGCAGCTAACCTACTGGCTATTCACGGCAAGCCGTTCACGGACGGTGAATTCGGGAAGGCTATGATGCTGGCTGTGTCTGAGGAAGTGTGCCCCGAGAAGACGGATACCTTCAGAGGGGTGAGTCTCTCGGCACAAAGCATGACTAGGCGAATTGAGGAGATGGGGGAAAACGTCCTTGACCAACTCAGAGAGAAAGCGAAAGATTTTGTTTTTTTTGCTTTAGCCATGGATGAGAGTAATGACGTGAAGGACACGGCACAGCTCTTGATTTTTATCCGTGGTGTTAACGCTCGTTTTGAGGTATCAGAGGAGCTAGCATCTCTGAACAGTTTAAAAGGGACAACAACGGGTGAAAACATATTCGCCGAAGTTTGCAAAACAATGGACGAGCTTGGTCTGCAATGGACGAAGTTTGCCAGTGTTACAACAGATGGTGCGCCTTGCATGGTCGGATCGACAAGGGGGCTAGTAGGGCGCTTGAACGGCGAGTTCGAGGAGCGAGGTCTCGCTCCACCGATTCAAGTTCACTGTTTGATCCACCAGCAAGCGCTGTGCTGCAAAGTGTTAAAGTGGGCGTCCGTGATGAAGGTGGTCCTGCAGTGTGTCAACTACATCCGGAAAAATGGGCTGAAACACAGGCAGTTCCAGGCCTTTCTCTCCGAATTGGGGTCTGCCTACCAGGATGTGCTGTACTACACCGAAATTCGATGGCTAAGTCGAGGCAAAGTATTGCGCCGTTTCTACGACCTGCTGCCCGAAATTAATACCTTCCTCCAGTCTAAAGGTGAAACGGTACAGGAGCTGACGGACCCGGGGTGGAAATGGGACCTCGCGTTTTTAACTGATGTGACTGAAGTGTTGAACCACCTCAACCTACAGCTCCAAGGCAAAGGGAATCTCATCAGTGACATGTATTCCCACATAAAAGCATTCGAGGTCAAACTGCAGCTCCTTCTGCGACAGGTCCAAAAGCTGGACTTCACACATTTCCCTGCCACCCAAATGTACTGCGCCGAGAAACCAGCTGCCCCTTTCCCTGTCGCGAAGTGCAAGGATGCCCTGGAGATGCTGCAGCGAGAGTTCAGTGTGCGCTTCCGCGAGCTTCATGTCAACAACAAAGACATACGTCTGTTCCAGAACCCGTTTGCTGCTGACATAGACGACGCACGTCCCTCTCTTCAGTTTGAACTAGCCGAGCTGCAGAATTGTGATGTCCTTAAAGACGCATTCAAGCCTGACAGCCTACTTGAGTTCTATGCTGCTCTACCAGAGTGCACATACCCAAACATCAAACAACATGCTCTGAGGATGTGCACCGCATTTGGCAGCACCTACACGTGTGAGCAGACGTTTTCCCGCATGAAGCAAATAAAAAATCCAACGAGGAACAGACTCTCAGATGAACATTTGCATCAAACTTTGAGACTGGCAACCACTAGGCTACACCCAGACATCAGACTTCTCGCCAGCCAGAAGCAGGCACACAGTTCACACTGATAGGTAAATATACTGATTTTAACTATTACAATTTTATGTGGCTGTAAACATGCATATAAACACGGACTATGCTTTTTGATGAAATATGATTGTTTTCATTCCATGTTAATGAATAATGCTACACTGTGGCCTATTTGTAAAATCACATCAAGGAACAACAGGCAGCATATCTAGAATTATGATTCAACTGAATGTGTCCAATCTCATCCCTTTATGCCAGGTTTCCAGGCAGCAGGAGAGGGGACTGCAACTGCTGACCTCAAAGATCACTGCCCATCACTTACCTGCCCATCCATCCTTCATCCCACCTTGGTTACAGCAAGTACAAATTCACTGCACATATTGCTGACTTCTGTTACTCTGTTATTCTGTTACTCTCTTCCGAGTGCAAATTGCTCTGTCTCTCATCTCCTCTCAATCTCTTCTCTCAGCATCTCTCTCTCTCTCTCTCTCTCTCTCTCTCTCAGCATCTCTCTCTCTCTCTCTCAGCATCTATCTCTCTCTCTCAGCATCTCTCTCAGCTTCTCTCTCTCTCTCTCAGCATCTCTCTCTCTCTCTCTCAGCATCTCTCTCTCTCTCTCTCAGCATCTCTCTCAGCATCTCTCTCTCTCTCTCAGCATCTCTCTCTCTCTCTCAGCATCTCTCTCTCTCAGCATCTCTCTCTCTCTCCAGCATCTCTCTCTCTCTCTCTCTCTCTCTCTCTCTCTCTCTCTCTCTCTGCACTGCCCCTCATCTCAATCTCCTATTTCAAAGGGTTATAAATCACTGTTTTAGGTTTGTTGATATAATGGTCATGGCAAACTTTGTTTTATATATTATTATTGGTCAATTTGATTTCATGATCTACATGTGAGCTATTATAGAGCAATGAAGTTCTGTTTGTTGTTGCTCTTTCTGTAATTTAAATGTTTTTAATGCATTCAGTTTGTGACATGTATGATGCACTTAATTATAACTAATAGCTAAGCCTTACTCTGAATTTTATTGTTTATTTTTTTCAATGCATTCAGTTTATTTGACCTGTATGGTGCACTTAATTATAACTCATCAATAGGCCTTCCTACAGTTTGTAATTTTCACTAACCTAGTGTGAATGACCAGAAGTTTCTTGTCTTGATAGTTTCTCATCTCACTGGAAGTTAAACAGGCCTTCCCTTTCTCTTGTATCACTCATAAACTCAATCACCATATTTTTCTAACCTTTCCCTGCTATTTTTACATGGTTGTTATTAGAAAATAAAAGGAATACCTGTGGTATTTCAAATTGGAAAAACGTGAAGAACTCACTTCTTTTGTAAATCACTTGTAATGATGAACTATTTTGTGCTTGAAATTATGGCTATAACTGGCCGTGGCCGAGTATACAGCCCATATGATTGATCCCGGCCCCTCAACACAGTCAGGAACGATAATGTGGCCCCCAGAGAAAAAAAGTTTGGGGACCCCTGCTATAAACAGTAAATGTGAAATATATCTTTAGTATGAAATGAATTTGGTATAGAAATAAATTCCCTGATCCAGATTATACATAATGTTTTAGCACTGGTTCGCAGCCATATGGAATTTTATTATTTTCAAAGACCTTCAGTGATCAAGATAGCACTCTTTATAGTTTACAGTCATGAAATCTGGAGATTGGTTTCAATATGTCCCTTTCAAAGAAGTAGTGGGCTTCAGTGGAAATGAGGCTGCAGGATTTACTGTTTAGAAACAGAGAGATGAAATGAATGGGCTCAGAACTTGTCAGATCGTCTCAACAACATACAACAGGCTCTTCAACACTTCTGATCCACTTTTGTGGATTATTTTCTCTCAAGAACTGCCTTCATCCTCATCATCACTGTTGGTAAAGGCAGTGAACGCGATTAGTGATGTGTTTTTTTTCCGCGGCTCTCCCGCGACTTCTCCCGCGTTTCCCGTGTTCCCCGTGGATGTCTACCCCCGCTACTTTCTCCCACATGCCCGGTGTTATGATGCCCCTGTCTCCTCGACCACGGCCCCTGCTTGGCGTTCACAGAATGCTTCTACCGCGGCCACACGGAGGACAAGCAGCCGCTGCACATGGGCTGATTGTGGACTTTATGGTGCGGTCTCCTCGTCATCAATAATGTCCGTGTCTGCTTCACTGGACACCTGCGTGTCTTCCTCCTCTGAATCTGAGTGAGCCAGTACCAGACCAAGTACTTCTCTGGTACTGAAGACCTCGTGAGTAAAATAAAAAACACTCTCTCCCTCTGCTCTGCTCTCGCTCCTCTCAGCTCTACTGCTGCTGATTCGCCTCCGCGCTGCTGCGCCGCAGGTGTTTTACGAACTCAATTTACTCTAAAACTTTCAATATAACCACACCCACAAATGTTGCTCATATTACAGGCACACATGTCCACTAACCCCTGGTAAAAAGTATGAACAAGATTCTGCACCTCATTTTTACATACAGCCTGTTTAAGTGAGCAATGTTGCTTGTCGCAATATTGCGACTTTGGCGCTTAAAGGGTTAATACATCAAGTTGATTTAATATTGCATTAACATTTACGGTCCCAACCAAATGAATTAATTACATTTGGACGTTGACAATTATGACCATTTCAGGCACTTGGAAAAAAATGAGGTTCAAAAAAACAATAAGTAGAAGCTAAAATGTATTAAGGCCTAAGCTTTAGTGTACTTTTATGTTAAACTTGAATAGCCGCTACACAAATAAAAACAAGACATTTACTCCAGAATAATTAACATTTTCTGCTCTCAGCATTCACAATCAACATATGTATGAATACTGTTCTTCTTGAGAAAAGTCTTAATGTGTTGTAGAGAGTTCTGCAGTCTTTTAAATCTACAGTCAAAACAGATTGAACGTCACACGCTAACATGTCAACGTTTTGTACTGCAGAGTCTCAACTACTTATCCAAACTGTCGATTATGTCTGAATGAATAATATTGGATCCATCTTCTGACATTTCAAGGACCACGCGATGGCACATAGTCAAAGAATGGTTCTACGACAATGGTTTTAAGTGAGTGATGGAGTTGTAAACTTACTGGCGCTGGAGAGCTTGTTTGATGGGGAATTTCTTGCCACAGTTTCTGCATTTGAACTCCTTCTCCTCCGAGCTGGGCCTCTGGTGCAGGCTCTGGAGGTGCGCAGCCAAAATGTCCTCACTGGGAAAGCTGCTCTCACACAGCAAACAGGGGTGGTCCTCCTTCTTTATGACCAGTTCTGCAAAATGTAGGTCGTAATGAAGCCACAGATCAAACATGGAAATCATTTCTCTGGCAGCATTACGAACAGACTTGAGCGAGTTTGTATTTAAAGTCACTACTATCCATTTTAGGAATATCAGGAACCATAAATTAGGGCTGTAATAATTCAACATTTTAGTGGCTGCATTTAGCCAGTGGCGAAAACTGCAATTATTTAGATTACATTATTTACTTTAGGGCGACAGTAGCTCAGTTGGTAGAGCATTGGTCTTAAGCCCAGAAGGTCGTGGGTTCAATTCCCACCTCTGCACCTTCTCCACCGACTCCCACTGATGACTGCTGTCGTTGTGTCCTTGGGCAAGACACTTAACCCCACTTTGCCCAAAGCCCCCACTGAAAGATCAAGGCTATGCTCACACTTAGAGCAGCCGTCCTCCTGTGGACTCACCACCTGCAGAGGGTCAGTGAGGGGCTGGTGCTATGAGACTTGGGTGACATCTCTGACTGCCACCCCCCTGACCCAGAAATGGATTAAAGGGTAGAAAATGGATGGATGGATGGATGGATTTACTTTACAAACAGCATCATGTTGATCATTATATACAAATCTCCCTGTGTTTAAAGCTCTGAAAGAGGCTTGGCAATACAAGGATCTTTCCAAATGTAACAAATATGTAATAATAATAAAATATTAGAATAAAAAAAAAAACTTTTCACTCTTTTATTTGCTATTGGAAAAGGCAAGTTCAGTTTTAAGCACAGTATGGTTTAAATGAGAATGTATTTGTTATTTCTCAAATTCATTCCTGTGTGAGATCAATAAAGCCTATCTTATCTTGTCTTCATCACAACAAATTACTTCAACTACAGAACAAAAATAAAGAAATCAAGTTTCAGTTTTCTCTCAAATTAATATTCTCCTATTGCACTTTGAAGATAATGTGTGTGTCATAACAGAAACTGAAATTGTAATTTACAGTGGTTAGCTGAAAAATCTATATTTCTTCAAAGTTGTGCAGCTCTACCATAATTGTCCATATCTGCTGTAACTACAGTATATACTGTACTTGCTCCTGTTGGCTCTGAGGTTTAAGAGAATTCTGTGGTAATAACAAGACTTACTGTACATGCAAGTTATAAGTAATGTGCACACAAAAAACTGAATTATATTTCTTTATAGTACAAAAGTATTGTGTACCCATCTCGACCACATGTTTGGGCTCTTTGCTGTTCTCATCTTCATCTTCAACATCCTCTTCCTCCTCTTCTTCTTCCTCTGCTTCCATGTCGCTGTCCAGAAAACCAATCAGGAGCTCAGTGTCTGTCTCTATGTCGTCCACAGCCAGGTAGAAGATGTTCTCTCCATCCTAAAGGCACAACAAAACACTCGTTTGGTTATCAGTTATTACATTATGTGTTTTCAATCTAAGTTATTGAGTTTGATGTTATGCTAGTAATTCTCTTTTTCAGATTAAATGATGGAATTGCAGTCTGCAGTTGACATCACACACTCACAAACAACAGCACATGCAGATCGAAATGTAAGCAAAACCAAAAAGCGACTTAACATTCAATATTATTCCATGATGAAGGAGTAGAAACCATTTTTTTAAATAGTTTTTATAGTTTCCCTTACCACCATTACCACCCCCACCTCCTGCTTGTACTGTAGGTAACACCTGTTTTCTCTACTTACCCGCATTTTCTTTGGCTTCTTTGTTAGGATGTTGTCAGATGCGGACACTCCATGTGTTTTGGTTAGCTCTGTTTTGCTAATATTGTTCGACATTGGCCTCAGAGAGGAACGAAAATAGTGCCGCTCATTTCCCCGCTCATTTTAATCACGAGAAGTGGGCAGTACTTGCAGCATGCTGTTGTGTTATTGTGCTCTTCCTGGGTTTAGTTTAATTTATTATTCCTTGTTTTTTTTGTTTTTTTTGACTATTTCATACAGAGAAGAAAAGTTTTGAATCTAAAGACTTTTCAGCCCAGCGAGTTAGGGTGAAGTTTGACTCTAAGAATGCTTAACCCTTTTACCAAAAATAAATTCAATACTAAATTGTAAATCGATTAAAGTGCAATAGTCTGTGTCTGAAGTCAGTGAGGGGAAAGAGAGCTGAGCATTCTGCTTCACTTTAAAGATATTATTTCCTCAGCTAAATGACAAACCAGGCCAATATGATCAAAGCATGAACATAAGAAGGCAGATTATAAACAGTTCTCATCAAAATGTTTGAACTGCGTCACGGAAACTAAACTTTATACAAAAAAGCACGGCACCATAAGTATTATTCAAGTTTTCACTATTACACATTGACACATTGATTGATGTGCAAAAGATTGAAAAGTTTAGCATCTTTGGCAGCAAACTGAGCAAAACAAGGAGAATAATGTATTTAAGAATAGCATTTTGGATCATACAGCTATGAAATCCATTTCTGCATAATGGCAAATCATTATGTCTGATTATGCCGAAACACTGATTCCTTTTTATGGACTTTTACAATAACTTAGTGTTTAGTTTGGCCCAATGTTGAACTCATTAGAGACCAAAAACAACGGTTGACTCAAACTGATTGAGGTCAGAGGCCAAAAGCTCAAACCGCTTAAATATGTTATCGTTAACTATGGCCTCCTTCTGGGTCACGCTAATAAAATCAACCCAGTGTTCGTGTTTTAGCAAAGGGATTCTAAATATACATAAATAATGATTACGAAGAGGAAAGCCGCACAATAAATGTCAGATTTGATAGAAGGCAGAGCTTAAAAACATACGGATGACCCCTAAACGACCAATCACTACGAACATTTTCAAATTAATAGCGTGGACTTCGCCCTTGGACCCCAAATGTTCAACTTTGCTTCAATTCGTCTGCGACATTTGTCATCTGCTTTGAGAACAATAATCCTTTTTATCTTTGGGAGCAGCAGACGTTACATTTTGCAGGAACGAGATGTGCGGGTGGAGCCGGTGGTGGATGTCAGTGCTGTGGTTAAGGCTTAAACTGAGATTTAGAGCTAGTTAGTGCGGGCCTGGACACTGTTGTTTACATAAAGCTGTCAATGACATACACCGGCATTTGTGAATCAAGTGGATAAAAGACTGGAACTATACAAATACCAACACTTTGTCATAAACACAGATATAGCACTTGTATATCTCGATGATGAAATGGCTACGTTTTTAGACGATATAGTTGACCCCATGTTTCAACAGTTGGAGTTCATACACACCGGGTCCACGGTCTAGAAATGTTGCATAATAACTTGGGCTGGGTCTTTTAATGGTTGTTGATACTTACCTCAATACATAGGTTGTGATATGATACTTAGGTACAGGGCACTTTCTACTCAATATGATGTATTTTTAAGATAAAACCAGAAAAACATTTATTGAAAATGGTTTGTCGGAAAATCTTCTTAGTCATGATAGAAGTATTTGGAATGTGTGCATATATGTTGGATTATAAAAGATCGAACCAAACTGTTTGTAGGCTACTTATTTTATGTAATTCACTAATTATTATAGATTATATGCATTTTTAAATCTGAAAGTTCAAAACATTATTTAATAATGTAGTAATTTAGTTTTTTTTTTTAAAAGGGCAATTATCTGCAATTCATTTGAGTCTATTAAATATGTGTTCTCAGATTTGCATTTTATTATTTGTAATATTTTTATACCTGGCCCAACTAAAAATGTACATTTTTGCAGATGCACCACTGTCATGCCTACTCAAAAGCTGGCTTACATGCTATTACTTCCCTGCGAAGAAACCAAGAAAAGCCTCAACAATCCTTCATCACAAGGAAAATATCTCCTAGAAGACAGAATGATGATTTGAAATACT
Source organism: Knipowitschia caucasica (assembly GCA_964034765.1). NCBI lineage: Eukaryota > Metazoa > Chordata > Actinopteri > Gobiiformes > Gobiidae > Knipowitschia > Knipowitschia caucasica. The sequence goes on along the minus strand of OZ035824.1, from coordinate 30,964,649 downwards.
TTCAAAGATACAATATCAAATTTAATAAACACAAACTAAGAACTTTTTTTTTACATTTCAACTGTTCTCTTGGCAGAATTGTACACAAATCTAGTCAGTCATTTTAAAGTTGTTTGTACGACTGTCGGTATAAAGCTACAAACCTACAGTAAAGACTACAAATACTCGAGTAGGAAACCCAGCTGAGCGCTCTTTCCTTTACTCTCACCACTAAACGCCTGTGTTCATTCCCAGTGAATCAACCCTTTCTAAAAATGAAAGATGTCTTTTCCCTTTCAGGACAATTTGCCGCTCGTTTAAGGAGTCATTGTCCAGCGAAAAGAAAATATACCTGAATAGCAGCCAAGTTCTTCTGCTCTTGAGAAGGCGCCTGGTGGACGAACCTCAGCCAGTTGGCATAACGTGGGTTACTGGCGTCCAAAATATACAGAACATCTCCTTTGCTGCCGCGGACCTGAGGAAACAGAGGAGTATCGGCTTACCCACATGGCTCCTTTGTCCCGTTACATCAAAGTGTCTGGCTTCTACACATTAGCACCTCATCATCTGGACCGAGCAGAGCCGCACAATGTGGTCGCTACAGATAACTACATCATAGGCTTTGTCTTCACACAAGTAGGAATTAAACATGTCTTCATCTATTTAAACCTGCATTTGTTCTGCATCTTATTGTAGAATTCAAATGAAGGAGTGAACCGAAGAATGTAAGTGTATTTTACAGGCAATCTGCAACGTCGGATGTCTCAGTTGTATAAATACTGTAGAGGCAAACTCCAGCCTGCCTCAATAACACACAACAATAAATACATCTTTACAACAGTTGATCAAAAAGAATGAAATATCACAGTATTCATTGGTCACTTTGTATGTATTCACTACTTACAATATTGTACATTGAAATGAGCACTATATCAGTTTTGACTCAATGCTCTACGCCAGAGTCAGGAACCAGTGGCTCTTTTGATGATTGCGTCTCTCATACAGATCTTAGTGGTCATTAATGGTAAGAATACATTTTTCTTCAGTATACAAATTTTGATAAACAAAAAGAATACATTGGGAGATTGATATTACACTATATTTATGCTGATATTGTTTTGAAAGATCACACATATCCACAGTTTTACTTTGTACATGTATTTATAAGTATTTTATGCTGTTTGCTTTTATTATTTTTTTATCTTTCATGCCTGTGAAGCACTTTGGGCAGCTGTAAATGTGCTATACAAATAAATCTGACCTTGACCTTGACGGTAGAATAAATGTATGGCTCCCTAAGAAATAAATTCTATTATATGGCTAAAAAGGTTCTCAAACTCTGTCTACGCCTTGCACTCTGGATTGGGTCTTGCATCTATCAGTTATTGTTTTTTGACGTCCAAAAAAAATAATTGCTTTGTTGCCAGGTTGGTTGCAAACTTTCATTTACAACTTACATTTTAATCATGGAGCTCAAGTGAAAGTTCAGACGCCTTGAGCCTTCACCATCACTATATAAATGTACAACCCAATTCAGGCCACTCCTCACTTCTGTCGGCTCTCGGCTCCTCACCTTGCATGTCACCTGCTGATGTCATCCCATCCCCTTTATGCCTCTCCTCCCTGCTCTCCATCATCCTATCTCTGCACAGTCTCAAATGCATGCATTAAAGCTAGGGTACCTAACTTTAAAAACACAAAATATCCAACACAGTAATACATTTGATCTCACTGGCTCTTGGTTCTATCAATAGTTTTCCAATGCATGTACATGTTGGGGTCTGTGATATCTTTAGATCCGTTTTTTCATGTCTGAAAAAGCTGATCTAATTAAAAAAATAAGTGAAAAAGAGAGGAACATTCTGCCTCAGTCATTCAGATTCAAAGGGATTTTCCTCTCTACTGTGTAAAAGATAATAGATATTTCTATTGGGTCCAACATACACTATTATTGATTGTTTAAAGTTAGGTACCCCAGCTTTACCTGTACCATTTGTGTCTAGATCCTGATTTCAACCTATCCTGGCCACATATCACACTCCTCTGACCTTTTCCAAAATGATCCATTATTCTCGCACTCATTGCCTGCACCTAAATGGAAAATTTCCCAATCTGAACTATATACTTCTTGACAACGTTAATCGAGAAAGTCAAACTTCCTTACATCTTCTTTAACTGTTGCACTATAAAGAGTTGGTGTTTGTAGAATGGGGTGTGTACCTCCCACATCAGCCTTGTGTCTGAGCTCTCATCCAGTTCACTCGGCAGCTTCTTCTCCCCAGCAAACGGACCAAACTTTTCTCCCTTTAAAAGATTCACCAACACAACTTAAACACACTTTTGAATGACTTTTCACAACCTCAACAAAACATCAGCACTGATACGAGCAGAGTGTGTGCTTCCTTTTTACAATAAGAATAAATCTGTGTGTTTTTTTCTCCCATTGGGCTTCGAGGAGTTCCTAGAGTCAGGGGGTGTGGCTTGAATATGTTTTATTGTAGCTTACCCGTGCTGTATTGTCATTGTAGTTGATGGCTGCAGGTTGGATACGTATTGCAGTAGTGTGATGTGATGTTGCCAATAACTTTAAATTAAACGCAGGATAAATCACAGCAGGGCAGTATATACTCATAACCACTATCGATAAAGATACATGACGTGGGATTTGTCACGTTTTAAGGGCTGGAACGATAGGGTGACAAATGCAAAGAGTGTGAATTATATCCTAGATGGAACCAGCGAACCCCTTGATCAGGCGTGAGGAGGTCTGTGCTGTAACCCACTGTAGCTACGTGGCACTTCACGTCACCCCCGGGGCTTCTCTCTCATGGTTCTTTGGACAACTAAAACAGGACGCCTTTGCATAAACGCAGCAAAGTGAACGTAAATGGAGTCGTGCAAAGTTTTCCAGACGGGAAAGTGCAAGAAAGGTGTGGGAGCAGACGGCAAAAACAAACAAACCTTTTTCACTCGCCGCGCTGTGTACAGACCGATTCCATCCTGGACCCTAGACGATTTGAGGGAAAATCTATCTGGCACGTACATACCCAACATTGTCATTTCTGCCTCCTAAACAGTGACATGCACGGAGTTTAGCGAGGGGTAGCGGGGGTAAAGCGGCATTGACAATATGATTTAAAGCAGGAGAATGTTCGCGGAGAGGTCCAGGTTCAACTTCTGTGTCTTCTTGCAGCAGGAAAAGCAGCTGCGTTCTGATTGGTCCAAAGTTTGTTACTGGAAGCAGCGTTGGGTGCCACGCTGCCTGTCACTGCACTCAGCTGGGGCCGCTGGACTGCGACTAATGGGCTACTTGTTGTCACATGTAACTAAACACTTTTGGCAAGCAGTTATTCAAGCATTGGTTAGAAATGAAAATGAAGAAAATTGCATATTGGCAATTGGAGCGCGTACTTTTTTGAAACAAGGATATACCGAAGATTTCTGCTGCGAGTTAATTGTCTTTACGTTTAAGATTAAGAGATCCTTTATTCCTCCCATAGTGGGGAAATTTCAGTGTTGCATCACAAGTTATAGAGCAGTAGGAATGAGCAGCACACAGCACAAGATAAGTGAACAATGCCTATACTATACTAAAACAAAAGCTGTAACTCTATATCAATGACAAATGAAATCTATATCTATAAAGTTTTGCATCAATCTGAATCAAATACCATCATAATTGTTGTCTTTATAGAATTCTGAACACAATTATTGTCTCCTACCAAGAGTATGCATATATATATCTGTCTATATTAAACTTTCTTAATTATTCGTTTGATTTCCAGAATTATTTTACTATTATTGTAAGTAGCAGGAAGTCGAAAGTAGGTCTTTGGCTAATGGTGAAAACAAGTGATAAAAGTAAAAGAATAGATATAAAGGCATGCATAAAAAGTCTTCATTACAATATTTATAGTGCATACAAAGTACAGACAATAAACATTTAAAGTATAGTAAAGATCAACTCATCATTAATCTTACTTCTGGCAAAAGGAAGGAACATTATGAAACTCTTTATGATATCATACAAAGGCGTTGTGCATACGTTGCAAAGCAATTAGCGGCGTTTAGATGGCTACTGAAAACAATGTAGTTCTAGCATCCGGCCACTAGTTGGCTGTGTAACTTTACAACACGGCACACGCGACCCCCAGCCCCAACAGCAGTATAATCACTTCCTCAACATCATCCTCCTCAGGCCACTGAAAATACGTGAAAGAATGCACCAACATAATTCTGCATTTAACAGCAGCTGCGAAAATGGAAACTGAAACCTGAGCTTTGCATGGTTTCGATTAGATGAATGAAGGAGTAGCAGTGTCCCTGACAAGTAAAGTTTACTTGAAAAAACCATGGAAATAAATTGCGTATTAACTTCACTTGAATTCCTCGAGTACATCGTTTACTTGATATTACCAAGTAAACTCAAGTGATTTCAATAAAGTTTAAATTTGTACTTATGATCTGACCGGGATTTGTACTCAGAACCCTGTGGTTGAGAGGCAATGGTGCTACCCACTCAGCCACCAGGCCACCCTGCCATTGTCACACCTGCCTCATTAAAGACTCTACACATCAAAATGTCAAAAGTGAGGTTTACCTGAACAGAAACAGTTCAATTCAAAGAAAACCCTGAGTGACATAGGCAAGCTTTAAATAAACTAACAATAAATGAGTAATATTCACTTACTGGGAAAAATCTATTTAAAATAACTTTGATATCTGAAGTAGGATTGAAGTTAGGGTTTACAGTGATAGCGCTCGAAGCCCATGTAGATAGATAGTGTATGTGGGAAAGTGGACTTTTAAAAAGGACTTTTAACTGCTTTTATTTTTGTGATGTGTTTTGTGTGTTTTTATGGTTTTAATGCATGCATTTTATCACTGTTCCCTGGACACTTCCCCTAACCCGCACCTGTTTTAATCAAGACCTTTTAATTGGGGGCGGGCACTGCAGGACGAGAGGAGAGAGAGAGGAGAGAGAGAGGAAGAGAGACGGAGCAGTCCAGAGGAGGAGGACACGGGACCGGGCCAAGGACGAGCACCGCCAGCCAGAGACCACGGGGCACTGAGGCCAGCGGGGAGAGCGGCACCGGTGAGGCGCGCATTGATAGCGCATTGGCGCGTGCGCGCCCGGGCTAGGCCCACCGAAAGACCGGGATGTGCCGGTGTTCTGTCGAGTTGGTCTGCCCGTCGAGATGATCTGCCCCAGCTGTTAATGATGTCAGCTTGCTCCCTCCCTCCCCTCCACTCCTCACTGTGTTTCCGACTCACCCCCCTCCCTGACCCCGCCCCCCTCTGACAGCCACATTGGGCCGGCTGTAGGAGGTGCTTCATCCCGAGAAGAAATCCGTGCTTTATACAAGGCACAATGTGTCTATCCAACTGTCTGTGAAATTGTATGTTATTGCTCTCTGCTGTTTATTCTACTGTTTGTCGCATGGCGCCGTAAAGATGGCGCCGTGGCAAGAGCTCTGGTGTGTGTCGTCTCCTCTGTCTGGTGCACACTGGGGTAGTCTTGCACAGTTTTTCCAATGTGGTTTTACTGCAAATGGCAAATAAATGAATCTGATCTGATGTCATGCAAACCAGCGCTGCGGTCTCACGGCAGCCAAAGCAATCCAAAATGGCGGACATGTAGTCCGCAAATTGCTTTAAAAGTTAAATATGAACGAATTAAGACACAAAGGTCACTTTTAGGGAAATTTCGGCGAGATGTTGATAGTTAGAGATAGAGTAAGAGTTTCGTGTAAATTTTGTTTTAAGCAGTCCACTGCTCCTATGAAACTAAACTGCTAGTGTGCCCAAATCTGATTTGCGCATGCGCAGAAACCCGCCAGAATGGGGAAAAAACTCGATCTAATTAAATATTTTGTTTGAACACACTATTGTTAAATCATATTGAATACAATATGATACATGCATAAAATTAAATTTATTATTTCCATTATCAACCCGACAGACCAGTCATGGGCCTGACGTATGCAGCAGTCAACTCAGGGACTGCTATCATAACAGCAGCAGTGTAGTTTCACAACAAACTTTACACGAAACTCTTACTCTTAAAACACACATATCACAACTAGGAACCATCAACATCTCGCCTCAAATTGCATTAAAAGTGACATTTGTGTCTTAACTCGTTTGTATTTAACTTTTAAAGCAATTTGCGGACTCCATGTCCGCCATCTTGGTTTGCTTCGGCTGCCGTGAGACGCGCATGCGCAGGTTTGCATTACATCATTAACAGCTGACCCAGATCACACCGGCTCTCCCCCGCGGGTCCCCGGTGGCGACCCGTGGTCGGCGAGCGGCTGGCGGGACTGCGGCCCGGTCCCTGGACTGAGAAGAGCGGAGGCCAGAGGAGGAGGAACGAGTGGACTGCGGGTTTTTTTAATCATCTTTTATGGATCCTTTTTATATATATTTATTCCATTTTATCCCCTTTTTATCCCCTTCTGCTTTTTATTGATCACACCCCCTCAACAGACACTTTTAAACCTGTGACATGTACACGGCGCCATTGTTTTTTGTACGTGCGGGGGTGTGGAGGTCAGAGCAGGCAGAGAATTCACACCTTTTTCTTCATACGGCTGTGAAACAGCCCCCGCTGAGCAGCGTATCAGTTCTGTTCCACTCTAGAGGCTTGTGTTTTCACCTATAAAGGGAAGGCCAGACCGATACCCAACTCTACCGTTTTATTGTCGCAGCGCCTACGGAACAACAGGGCTTAGATATAAAGGAACCCATTTTGCCCCTAAAACGCACAACGAGTTTGAATACCACGCCTTTACGTTCATTTATTGAACAATTAGGCTCAAGATTGCTTTTACTTTTCCCATTCTGAGAAAGAGTAACCAATAAGGGTGCTTAACTAGTTTGTATCAGTTCATTCAAAGTCTTGCTAAACCTATTATTTCTTGCTAGTTGCCAAGAAATAATAGGTTTGTTGATGTAAATGACTTTATCATAGTCTTGCATGAATGTGTTTATCACGACATGGAAAAACACCAATGTAATGAAAATGTTTGGAGTTAATTGAAGTTAGAGACTCAAACCTAACATTATCCTACATCCTGTCATCTCCATCTGGCTTCACCTTGATTTGTTGACTTTCACTCAGCGCCACAAGATTAGATCATGTCTCATCACTGCCTGTTTGTGCACTCTGTGTATTTGAACACCTCTCCAGAAAATATCTTTCCCCTTTAATCAGCCTTGCACCAGAGTTGCCGTGGCTTTGTTTACTGTGTCTTCAGCTCGTGTTTATGCCTACAACTTCCTGTTTGCATGTTGGGTTTGGCCCTGATTGGTTGATAGCAGGGCAGTTGTTTGGGGGATTACAGTGAAGGATGAATTATGATGGACATGTTTAGCTGAAAGTCAATGGGCTGGTCCATGTATCTGTCTGTGCCAGTGTTTCCCGACTCCTCTTCAGACGTTGGAATAAGTAACTGTTGTGAATGAGACGTCATGTAGAATCTGACCTGCACAATTATGTAATAGAACTAAGTGACATCACCACAGACGGTACGACATCGCCAATCTGATATGGACATTTACATCACGACTCCTCATTCATTCCTCTTCTTCTCAGGGTTTGAGTGTTCCGAGTTTGGATGTGTATATTGTTTATGTATTCTGCACTCCAAATATGACTCAAGAACACATGGTAATTGCAAATCAGATCTATACAGGACAGCACAGTGGCTGAGTGGATAACACTCAGCAAGAAGGTCCTGGGTTCGAATCAGAGGTTTTCCAAGTGGAGTTTGCATGTTCTCCCTGTGTCTGTGTAGGTAATCCCTTTCACAGTTTGATTTGCAAATGACCTCAACACACTATAAGGCCCCAAACAATTTCTACTCTTGTGTCTTTTTGTAGCAATTTTTTTGTTTTATCTTATAGTTTTATTTGTTTATCAAAATTCAGTTATGAACAAAAACTTCTGTAACAAGAGAAGCATACAGATTTTGAAATGGGTGGAACATTTTCACTCTGGGTGTTAATCTTCTGACTGATTAAGAGTGTGAAGAAGTGTCTGTAGCCTTCACAAAAGTGTTCATAGTTGTCCCTGAGGTCAGCTGAAGTCCTAGGGATGGAAGCAGTCACTGCAATACAAAATGCTAGAATCAAAATAAAGTTTTGATTGGAATCCTGTTATCGTGATAAACTCTCAACAGCAGAGGAAGAAGAAGAAGAAGGAAGAGAAAAAACTGCGATGTATAGAAAGCCTGGCAAGCTGAGAGAAACTACATTTCCCATTTACCCTAAAGGGGAATGCACTGAAATGGACAGAGCTGAGGTATTAGCAGAATCACAAAGTGAAGAAAGAAAATGACAATAAAAGTCAACTCAAAGATGTAGAAAAGGACACCTTCTCTCATAGATGGCAGTGCAAAGACAGATGGCCTGTCCTGTTTATAATAAAAAAGTGAGTTCATGTTTTACTACTCTATCAAGTTTTAGAATAATATCAATTGCAATCTAGGGCTGCATGCACCAATATCACTTGTACTTATTGACAAATAAGAATCAGGGATGGATGAGAATTGTAAACCAATCTGCCACCATGCAACCTTCTACATAACCTTTATTTTTGTTCATTCAATCACAATTAATCTAACTAATTGTCAATCACACTGTCACCATGGTAGTGCTTGCCACGTGGGGAAACTTCCACAATGCTGTTTAATTACCCAGGACTGGTCGATCTATTGTATGGTGATTTATATGCTGAATTAGCTTTTCTATTCACAGCTTGAGTTAACACCCAGCTCAGAAGGGTGAAGTTAATGGTTATGCTGCAATTTGCATACTTTGCAATTACTTGGTTACAATAGGAAGTCAATTGGTGTTTCCCATTTTGGTATTAGAATGGGTGTGGGTTGAGTCTAGCTAGTTATATATACAAATTCCTCTTTCCCGGCAAGTCTCAGTAATCAATTTAAGGCTTATAGGATGCTACCCCTTTTCTTTCCTCTCCTTCATCACTCAAACCTAAGATGACAAGTTTGATCCATCTCTTGAGGCTCTTTACCCTTATTTTCAAAGGTGTTGACTCTTGCCCTGCACGGTCCAGTCTGTGAGGATCAGTGGTGACCTCTGTGTGAGAGCTCTGGCCAGCCGGGGCAAGACGAGTAAAGGTTGTGACCCCTTTTTCCCTTGACACCTTCTGAAGACCTCACACCCTTAACTTTCACTCAACAAAGCTCTGAGCCACACCTGCCCAAACCACACAGAAAACACAAGGATTTCCATAATATACCTATATTTATTTCAATGAAACCCAGATCTCTCAAAGTGAAATTGGATAGAAAGATACTGTAGATAGATACACATAGCTTACTTTTCAGAAATAGCCATATAATTCTGTATTTGACCATTTGGGCTGATTGGCCATTCCAGGGTGGTCATCTCTAATCCATAATGAATTTTATGGATTTTAATATTTCGTCACTTAATATTGACTTTCTGTTTAAAAGTATGTACCCCAGCTTTACTCTATTTTAAATACATTACTTTGAAATGAAGCAATGAAGTTAAACAACCTACAAAGCAGACCCTAAAAATAAATCGTGTTAGCTGTGAGGTTATCCAGGAAGCTTATAAAGTGGAGGTTAATTTGATTCCTATTGTGACTATGAATAGGCCAACTATACTTCCCTTTACCACTGCCACAGTCACAGCGTGTGGTCATTGCAAGAATTGCATCTAATTTTCGAAAAAAATCCATGTAAGAAATAAATAACTCCTTCAGCTCCTTGTCATCTTTCATCATCAGATGTGGTAATACCCACAACAATTATTTCATGTACAGACTTGAATAGATATTATAGTATTATAGTATATAACCATGTCTCCAGAGACTTTACCTTATTAATATTATGCTAGTTCCATGTATTATTTTACCAACATCATGTTTCTCAGTTACTATGAAAACAAAAATTGCACTGGAGAAAACGCGAATCAAAAAAATTGCCTTTGACATACAATATGAGCTTTGAAAAAGGTTTGACTTGCCAAATATCAGCAGTGGAATTATCACCCGTCAGTGTGAAGCTAACTCTGTGGACTTGTTCATGTGTCTTCTGCCAGTCGGGTCTTTGAGGACCAAACAGCCCTAACCACACGGACGACGCGCTGATGGAGCAGACACTGAAATAAATACTTCAGAGATTCTTTTTTCCTCTCCTTTTCTGAGTAAATATTTTCACTGGGGGGGAAACCTCAGCTTGGCAAATATACAAATGGGTCTCATACAAGATTTTTCCAAGCGCCGCTGCATTTTTCTGGAATCTCCAAACCTGATACTGTGGATGGAGAGGCCAGACCACCTTTTGTTTCATGTTTCCACAAAACCCCCGCAGCCCCTTCACCGCAGCTCCCTATTTCAAGGCTGTCGCTGCATGCGGACTCGACCATTTCCTGGAGCGCCGAGGTCACGAAATAACTGCTGCTTTTTATTTGACAAGCCCAGGTCGCTCACACAGAAGCTAAATGGAAGTCTGCCGATTTTTAGAATTGAATGTATGAATAAAGCATGAGAAATGACAAACATTTACTGTGACATAAAGAGGAGAGAGAGAGGGCAGGGACCACCCCAAAGAGGCCGAGGCAAAGTGCAAGTCAACACATTAACGCAGGCTTTATATAGAGTTGCAAAAATGGGGCGCTAAAAAAGTATGAGAGAGATGGGTAATACCACATAATGTTACAATTTAAGAAGACAGATGACTTGCGTAGGTTTCCTGGTGAGGTCCGCTACCGGCTTGTTGACATGGAGACATTACTTTGCATGGAATATAGCGAGTAAAACATATGATCTGTATGGTTTTATTGTAGATGTATTTATTGCTACAACTAGTAAGCTACTCACATTTACTCAGTCTTCCTGAAAATGTAAGACAGGATTCTACTCTGACAATGTTCAGAGCCAGGTTAAATACAGTTCTGTTTAGCTGTGCATACAACTGAAGGGTTTGTATCTTCAATCTTTGTAATGCACTGTGATTATTAATGCCTCGTTTTATTTTTCTTGTATTGTTAAGCACCTTGAGTTGACTTGTGTATGAACTGTGCTATACAATTAAACTTGCCTTACCTTAAATACTGTTACTACGGTTTTATCTTTTACATTGGGTTGGCTCACCTCTCTGCATATCACTTGTAGCTTTCTTTGTCTCTAATGTGGATGTAAAAGTTGAATGCCATTTTGTGGAACAATACAGGCAAAATGTTTAAAGAACATTTAAATGGATCTGAGAATATAGTTGCATGGGCCACTTTCAAATGTGTAAGGTTGTAGTGCCTTAAAATGTAGTGCCTTAAAAGTTTTAAAGTTTTTTTGGTTTTAAATAGTACATTACTGGAGCAAAAGCTTGGACTGGAATATTTTCTGTGGCCACCAGCCCACCTGCCATACTTGAAATATCCCTCACTACACGCATATGCCTGAGCTAAGCAGCCACTGTTGGCATATTTCCAAACCAGTGCTGCGCTCCTCAGCATCAACCTTCAATAGCTGCATTCAAACAGTCCCACTGTTAAGCGTCAGATAGTGCAGCAACCCTCCTCCTCCCCATTACCATCTTATCAATAGGCTCATCACTTGACATGGGGGATTTCACTTTAGTAATCACTATTGAATTCCCTCCCTTTAGTAATCACTATTGAATTCCCTCCCTTTAGTAATCACTATTGAATTCCCTCCCTTTAGTAATCACTATTGAAATTCCCTACAAACGTCAATAAATATTGTCTACCAGAGTCTATTAGGGCCAAACCATATCCATCTGCGCCAAATCCTATCATACTCCTGCCGAATCTATTCTTGCAGTAACCAAAATACTTCACACAAACCATAACTTAATAAACATCATTCTAATACATACTTTGTCTGAGTCTTTCCAGATTGAAATCCCTGAATAATTCGTATGCATTTCTCAAATAGCAGTTTAAAAAAGAAACATGGCAACTGCTTAAACATTATGCTGCCACAAATCCACATCTATTGACCCTCAACTTCTTAAATCATGGATATAATATTTTCTAGAGCTGCCTTTAATCCCATGACTTTATACTCTAAATTATGCAGTGGTTTAAATGAAACGCATATTCAGGATCACTGCAACTTTCATGCCTTTTTCATTTATCCTTACACCACTCGTCTGAGGCTGGTCTAATCCCCCGGGCCACTGCTGCCTGGCTCTCCACCCTTTTCCTGGGAACGGGCGCTCAGTCAGGACGGGATGGTTTGGACAGCAGCCTCTCGTTCCTGCCGATCGTGCTGCTAAATCACAAATATGTAGTTGGTTTGGATCCTGGCCTTCATGATGATCTATCCCTCAAGTCAATGCACTGGATTCACTTATTTATGGCAGGCTGTACTCCATGTCCCAGCTGGGGGCCAATACTGTTTGCGTGCTTGAAACCTAACGAGAGCTTTCAAAGCACCAACATTTCATATTGAATTTGGTATGAGACCAGCACAGTGTAATACCTACATTTTAAGTAATGGCTTCTAATCCATGTCTGTGGTTTATAGACATGAAACAGGGTGAAGAGTCCATCTGTCAGTTCATTCAATGCAGTTCCTTCTCCTTTCCAAGTAAACTCTAGTAAAAACATGACTGCACAATCTATTAAACTCTATTCCAAATTGCAAACCAGCGGCCGTATGTGATGTGCCCTGTATATTTTATTGTAACAAATGATACTTTGAAATTGCAAGAAACAGTAACTGTATCAGAATTCATTTATTAGAAATAAGACATTGTTTACAGTTTAGTGCCCCAGGATTCAACGGTGAGGAGTTGACAGTTGACGCTATCTCCCATATCTATTCACCATTTCTCAATCAGTTACAATCAAAGCAAGTGTATTCATGCCCTTCTCAAACCAGATACACGTGTGATGATAATGGATCAGTTGTAAAAAGCGTTTTTCGTTCTTTTGTGTTTGTTTTTGACACAAAGATACTTCTAATGGCAATATTCTTTCACTCTGAACCCAATGGTGATTCATGGACATTCATATACTGTAGCCACAGTTACCATGGTCTTCCATCACAATAGTAACCAGGCCCTGCCCTGCTTAGATCCAATGAGATCACACGCAGGTATGATCACAACCTATTGGATATTTGTACAACATTAGACTGTAGCAATTCTGATAGGAATAATGTACAATCATAATGTGTAAACTCTTAAACATAATCAAAGCCTTTGTTTGAAAGAATAGCATGTAACCCCTATTTACTTTTATAATTTTATACATCAGGTATACAATTTGGTAGAAGCCTAAACATGTTTGAGTTTTCTTCCTGAAAAACATATCCCTATGTAATTTCCCTCTTTGTGGGAAGAATGACTATTAATTTATCTTTTTTGCATTAAGCATGAGACAGCGTTAACTTTTACTTAAGCCAGTTGTACAAGTTTTATACAATGTAAAACGTTTATTATGTCTCCAAAAAGTGTAAATTAAAAGTGTATTGTAGGATTTTCACAAATTTTAGGAAAGAACCGCCCTACACTTTTTGAACAAAACTCTCTGGTCTTATTTGACAAGCACGTATCACCAGAATGATTGACAATTGGGAGGACTAATAGTCTTGATGATCCGCTCGGATATATACTTCCTATATTCCCTTAAGCAGTAGCTTCTTTACACTTTTTGTCTTATTAAAGAACCTTGTAAGCCAACAAGCTGTAGTTGCATATTTGTATGGCTTTTGGGATGTAATACAGTTTGGCAGAAAACAGCACTTTGATTGACATTCTACTCTTTCCTCTTCATGCATGAAGCAATTTGTCATGCCACTGTCATTCAATAATTCTAACTTATAGTTCTGCTGCCTGATCAGCCAGTTCATCCTGAGCCTAGCTACGCATTGTTTCCTGAGGTGACAATTATAATATCAACTGTATATTTTCTGGGTGCAGTTGAGAGAATGACAGTCGAATTACTGTAAATAACAACTTACTCTTCAGGATATTGTGTGTCACACAAGGTTACAAACGGTTACAGCAGAGGTTTACCAAAACAATGTTGAGCTTTTCAATTTATGTGATAAGACTATTTACTGTAATACACTGGAATGTCAAACAATTTCTCTATTTCTACTCCAAATGTAATGTATTGATTATTTGGGGACTGTTGAAGAAATCGACAGTCGCGGGTTCGAGCCCACCACAAGACCAACTTCACGACTCCCACTGATGACTGCTGGCGTTGTGTCCTTGGGCAAGACACTTAACCCCCCTTTGCCTGAAGCCCCCAGCAATGTGTACTGGGTGCAACTCTGACTTCCACCCTCCGACCCAGAAATGGATTAAGGGGAAGAAAATGGATGGATGGATGTTAAAGAAATCATCCCACATCCAAGCTCATTAACTCATTGACTGCCAGCTGTTTTTGATGATTTCACTGATTCTCAAGACCCACAGAATATTAGTTCCTAAGACTATGTGAAATATGAAACCAGATTCGGAAAGACTGGTTTGTTTACTTTCATCAGCAAAAATAAGTTTGTTTCTAGCTGTTTTTATTGTCCTGTAATCCCCAGTCGAATATAGGGTCTCAGACAAATGTGTCAATGGCAGTCAATGAGTTAACACATGAGTTTGGAATAAACTGCTTTCTATATGAAGATTAATCCAAAATATATAGATTTAATTCAGACACCAGTCATACCATGTGATTAGACCGAACCATATAATATTTATGAAAGAATAAAGTTGTCATAGCCTGGCCTTTTATTATTCCGGCCGATTATAATTTCCCTAAATGTACGTCTGGGTCTGATCCTAGTGTCTGCAGTTACCTTGGTTGAGTCCCCTCTGACCATTCAGCGAGCGGGGGAGGCGGGTGTTGTAGGTAGGTGTTGGTGACGTCAAGATATTGCCCGAATTTGCTGGTTGTAGTTTGGCAATGGCAGCGAATGTGATAGTAAGTAAGTAATCCGTTCTGGTTCGGCTCCCAAATATCAAGAAATTGAAGCTGGAGCAGGAGGAATGTTTCGCAAATGTCATTGCTGGCAAAGATGTTGACGCTCTATTCTCCACGAGCTCCATTAGTGGCAAAGGAGATGGCTAAAGCTCGGCTAAATGCTGAATGCCACACTGACTCAGGCGCATTACAAATGTCACGGCAAACTCTAATTTACTTTAATTTATACGATGGTATGGTAAAACCAGACATGGTTCATTTTGTGGTGTGGATCATGGTGTGGATTTTATTTATGTAAAATTCTGGTTCTCTAGTTTGTTTTACTTTGACTTCCTGTTCTATTCTCCTGTGTTTTTTGTCTGCCCCGCCCTAATGTGTTTCACCTGTGTCTCTCTGTCTGTGTGTCTGTGATCCTCTCCCCATGTTGCTGGTCCATTGTCTTTGTCTGTCTGTGTTGTTTGGATTTTTAGGCCCGAGCCCCGAACGGGGTAAGGGCCTATTGCTTTCACAATGGTGAAAACAAATGGTGGCGGTGCGTGACGGACGCGTCAGCGCCCGTCACTCACCAAAACGTGACGGTTAAGTGCGTAAACTCAAACGCTTTAAAATGATGTATCACGTGCCATTGAAAGCTATATTGTTTTTGCTCGAGACGTCGAAAAAAAAAAATCCTTTTTAGGCCCGAGCCCCGAACGGGGTAAGGGCCTATTGCTTTCACAATGGTGAAAACAAATGGTGGCGGTAAGTGACGGACGCGTCAGCGCCCGTCACTCACCAAAACGTGACAGTTGCGTGCGTAAACTCAAAAGCTTTAAAATGATGAATCACATGCCATTGAAACCTATATTGTTTTTGCTCGAGACAAGTCACAAAAAATTCCTTTTTTATTTATTTAGGCCCGAGCCCCGAACGGGGTAAGGGCCTATTGCTTTCACAATGGTGAAAACAAATGGTGGCGGTGCGTGACGGACGCGTCAGCGCCCGTCACTCACCAAAACGTGACGGTTGCGTGCGTAAACTCAAAAGCTTTAAAATGATGTATCACATGCCATTGAAACCTATATTGTTTTTGCTCGAGACGTTAAAAAAAAAATTCCTTTTTTATTATTAGGCCCGAGCCCCGAACGGGGTAAGGGCCTATTGCTTTCACAATGGTGAAAACAAATGGTGGCGGTGCGTGACGGACGCGTCAGCGCCCGTCACTCACCAAAACGTGACAGTTGCGTGCGTAAACTCAAAAGCTTTAAAATGATGTATCACATGCCATTGAAACCTATATTGTTTTTGCTCGAGACGTCAAAAAAAAATTCCTTTTTTATTTATTTATTAGGCCCGAGCCCCGAACGGGGTAAGGGCCTATTGCTTTCACAATGGTGAAAACAAATGGTGGCGGTGCGTGACGGACGCGTCAGCGCCCGTCACTCACCAAAACGTGACGGTTGCGTGCGTAAACTCAAAAGCTTTAAAATGATGTATCACGTGCCATTGAAACCTATATTGTTTTTGCTCGAGACGTCGAAAAAAAAATTCCTTTTTTATTTATTTATTTATTAGGCCCGAGCCCCGAACGGGGTAAGGGCCTATTGCTTTCACAATGGTGAAAACAAATGGTGGCGGTGCGTGACGGACGCGTCAGCGCCCGTCACTCACCAAAACGTGACGGTTGCGTGCGTAAACTCAAAAGCTTTAAAATGATGTATCACGTGCCATTGAAACCTATATTGTTTTTGCTCGAGACGTCGAAAAAAAAATTCCTTTTTTATTTATTAGGCCCGAGCCCCGAACGGGGTAAGGGCCTATTGCTTTCACAATGGTGAAAACAAATGGTGGCGGTGCGTGACGGACGCGTCAGCGCCCGTCACTCACCAAAATGTGACAGTTACGTGCGTAAACTCAAAAGCTTTAAAATGATGTATCACATGCCATTGAAACCTATATTGTTTTTGCTCGAGACGTTAACAAAAAAATTCCTTTTTTATTTATTTATTTATTTATTTATTTCTTTTTTCTTCTGCACTTTGAGCCTTAATTTGACCCCCTGAACATGCATGAAAAGTTGTTAATTTTGGCCCAAAAATCAGACCTGGCGAAAAATTTGATATTTTGGTGTTTATTTTTATGGGACTCAAAAAATGACAGAACAGCGCCACCTACAACAGCCAAAATAATACCCCTATGGGACTTTTCGGAGGTCAAATTGTCGTAGAAACATGAGATTTGGTACACATGTTTTTCAAGTCAAGACAAGAAAAAAATATTATTATGGCCCCGCCCTCTGACAAACAGGAAGCCCATAAATTTCACTGCAAAATGGAAAAATGAACAGCAAAAGTTTTCATACATGTCGGTTGGAAAGCGACTCCTCCTCGGCCGTTTCACCGATTCGCCTCAAAATCGCTCCACATCATCTCAACACATGTACCTTCAAAATGACCTCAGGGATTTTTGATCAGTGAAACATTGTTTGAGCAGCGGAGCGGCAAAATGTGACCTTTTTTTGGCCGTTTTTGACAACATTAAATTTGCTCCCGTTTGCACATACAAAGTCTGATTTGCACAAAACTTTAATACATTGTTCAACTCTAGGGTCTAGGTCATTTGAAAGTGAATGTATTCAAATTGACACATTAGCGCCCCCTACAGACTATTTCAAAATTTTAAATGGGCATTTTCAAATTTAGTTTTTTCAAAATGTTTGAAATTTTGCACATACATCTGTTTTGCCCTCTTGATTCAAAAAGTCAATTGGGTCCAAGGCTTATTTTTAACCCTGTTGCCGTGGCGACGACAAACGCTCCCCATTCATTGCAAATGTACACCTCACACAAACATCAAACCAGCCTCGGCCGTTTCACCGATTCGCCTGAAAATCGCTCCACATCATCTCAACATATGTTCCATCAAAAAGACTTCAGGGAATTTTGATCAGTGAAACGTTGTTTGAGCAGCAGAGCGCCAAAAAGTGGCGTATTTTTTTTCAGTTTTTGACAATAGAAAATTTGCTTCCGTTTGCACAAACATAGTGTGATTGGCACAAAACTTGAATCCATGGTTCAACTCTTGAGTCTAGGTCAATTGAAAGTTCAAATTTTGAAATTGGCTCTATAGCGCCACCTACAACAGCCAATTTAAAAATGCCTAAGGGAGGGGTTCGAGGTCAAAATTGCCGTAGAACCATGTAATTTGGTACACATGTTCCTCAAGTCAAGACATGGAAAAAATGTAATTATGGCTAAGCCCTCTGACAAACAGGAAGCTCATAAATTTCATTGCAAAATGGAAACATGAAAACCAATCATTTTCATACATGTCGCTTGGAAAGCGACTCCTCCTCGGCCGTTTCACCGATTCGCCTCAAAATCGCTCCACATCATCTCAACACATGTACCTTCAAAATGACCTCAGGGATTTTTGATCAGTGAAACATTGGTTCGAGCAGTGGAGCGGAAAAATGTGACCTTATTTTGGCCGTTTTTGACAACATTAAATTTGCTCCCGTTTGCACAAACAAAGTCTGATTTGCACAAAACTTTAATACATTGTTCAACTCTACGGTCTAAGTCGTTTGAAGGTGAATTAATTCAAATTGACACATTAGCGCCCCCTACAGACTATTTCAAAGTTTTAGATGGGCATTTTCAAATTTAGTTTTTTCAAAATGTTTGAAATTTTGCACATGAATCCGTTTTTCCCTCTTGATTCAAAAAGTCAATAGGGTCCAAGGCTTATTTTTTACCCTGTTGCCGTGGCGACGAGAAACGCTCCCCATTCATTGCAAATGTACACCTCACACAAACATCAAACCAGCCTCGGCCGTTTCACTGATTCGCCTCAAAATCGCTCCACATCATCTCAACACATGTACCTTCAAACTGACTTCAGGGAATTTTGATCTGTTAAACGTTGTTTGAGCAGCGGAGCGGCAAAATGTGAGGTTTTTTTTTGCTCTTTTTGACAACATTAATTTTGCTCCTGTTTCGCACAAACAAAGTCTGATTTGCACAAAACTTTAATCCATTGTTCAATTCCAGGGTTTAGGTCAGGTTAAAGTGAAATATTGGAAATTGGCCCATTAGCGCCCCCTACAGACTGTGTCAAAGTTTACATGGGGAGCCAAACCAGCTCTACTTATCATATTCATTACAATTTGACTAAGTTCTTCTATGGCTACGGAAACAAATCATCACACGGCGGTGCCACCTCCTTTTAGCGGTGCTGCGTGGTACGGTGTGGAGCGGCGCATTGCGGCTTGGTGCGGGGCGGCGTGGTGCGGGACGGCATGGTGCAGGGCGGCTTGGTGCAGGGCGGCTTGGTGCGGGGCGGCTTGGTGCGGGGCGGCGTGGTGCGGGGAGTGCGCGCGGTCCAGGGAGTCGCGACTGTGGATTTCTTTTAGTTTACTTTGGGCGGCACGGTGGCTGAGTGGGTTCGAATCCCAGTCGGAACAGGTGCCTTTCTGAGTGGAGTTTGCATGTTCTCCCCCCTGTCTGCGTAGGTTTCCTCTGGGTGCTCCGGTTTCCCCTACCACTAAAAACATGCACAATAGGTATGAATGTGAATGAGAGAGTGAATGGATGGTGTCTAGAAAAGGTTCAAGTTTACCTCAATGTATGGATTTGCTACAACAGATTACATTTAGAATAAATTAATTTACCAAGACTTTTGCCAACCATGACAGAAAGTCCAGGATTCATCTGCAGCCCCTCCGTCCATGGCTGTGGATCGATTTCACCGTGAGACTTGGGAAACGGGAAACCTTGGGAAGAACCACTGTTTGGTTGTTTTGTTTTTCTTCCCAAAGAATGTTGGTCTGGGACATTTATACCATATCTGAATTCCAGTGAAAATGGGTCGATCTGTTTGTTGGTGTTTTAACTGTGTGATCTCTAAACTGCTCCTGGCCAAACAACTCGTCCTGCGTGACTACTCGGCTGCACAAAAACACATTTTTCCAAGTCTCAGTACTTTGAAACAATTCCTGGTTTGAGTCTGAATGTAGAATATTTCCTTCCATTCGAATCTTTAAAAGATTTTGGCCGATTTTACCGTGGGTCCCACCTCCTACTTT
Organism: Knipowitschia caucasica; assembly: GCA_964034765.1. Taxonomy (NCBI): domain Eukaryota; kingdom Metazoa; phylum Chordata; class Actinopteri; order Gobiiformes; family Gobiidae; genus Knipowitschia; species Knipowitschia caucasica. The sequence continues at coordinate 30,944,653 of OZ035824.1, read as the reverse complement.
CGAAAGGGCCACTCAATTCATCTTTTGTCTAGTGTTACACTGGTCCTCTACTGTCTTTCACATCTTCTTAGCAACCCACACAGCCTTTTTTTTTTCAACACTTCTATTTTGTCCTGAAATCACACAGAAGATTAACTTGCTGTGTGGAAGATTGTGGTGTTTTGTGTATTGTCCTTCTGATCTTTTTCTGATTGTGTTAGAGAATTTTACCAAAATTGGTAAATTAGCACAGATAAAAGGCTAACTCTGGCACATTTTCACATTGAAAAACATATTGATTGATGTGCACTGTCCCAATTCAAATACAGATAAAAAAAAAGATTTGGTTGAAAAAAGAAGAATCTCCCTACATACCTTTTAAATTGAGAGGTGGGCAAACATAAACATCATAGTAGTCCAAACATCCAAAGGGGAACAATTATTCTAAACATCGAGCAACTTAAAACAACTCATTAATAAATTGTCATATATGCTTTTGTACCATCAATACCCTTTTCTATATTTCAGTGCATATACATCTGATTCCTATATTCATTAGCGTAGCACAACATTTTAGAATTCCTATCTAAAACGTCTATCATTGCCTTGAAGAGTGTCCAGGTTTGTTAGGATTCCGGCTGCCATTCCATCCATATGCTTTTGTCATGTAAATTCACATTTTGTTCGTGACTTTTTTTCTCACTGAATGATGAGTCTCTCACTCTGAAATGCTTTCCAACGCGTGCTCATAATTTCACAGATCAATGAGCACTATCTATGGCTCTAACGCAGAAAAGAGAAGAGAAAAGCCAGACTCAATATTGGAGAGCATTGTTCAGGGCCACGGCCTTTGAGCCCCTCACACTTTTAAAGAGAATAGTTGAGTGAGTGTCAGGTGAACGCTTCAGACAATAATGGGAACGACTATTGATTTGAAATGTTAAGGTACTATTCTTTTAACTTTTTATTTATGCTGATGATGATTTTTTCAGGATTGGTTGATTTTTCACTCCTATCAAAGCTCAAAAAGGAGTGGGAAGAAGTCCTTATAAGCTCCCACCCCCTATACCTCAATTCAACTCACACAGTTGCACATACACACACACACGCGCGCGCGCACATACAAATACATACAGACACATGCATTATACCATGAATCTATAATAATAATATGAATAGGGTATTACTAGCTTATAGCCGTTTTCCCTATGGGCACAGTGGTACTGCAGATTAAATTCACGCGTGCTACCCAGAAAAAAGTCCCATAGAACGCAATGTAAATTAAAACAGCTCCACCTCAGCTGACAGAGAACCTACAGCTTTCATAAAGATCAGATATTGTGGGGATTTTAGTGTCCCTTTTCATCCTGAACGTTTTTTCTTTTAAAATCCTTCAGTTTTCTATAAATCCACACTTTAATGCAACAAACTCTGCTCGTTTGGCTCCCACTCTAGCTCTGGCTCTACTCTGAACTCCAGCCACAGATTGATCAAAACATAGCCATCTTGGATCACTGGGGCTTGATACCTTCACACATGTCTGTAGGGAAATGATTTCTTATTTTTATGTTTTCCTCTTTGTTTTATAGCAATAAAAACATAAGATTCTAATACAATCATAAACAATAAAACAAAAACAGCGACACAAAAAAATTAAAACATTCAACAAAAAGCTGCATACCCTCAAACATCCACACACATCCACATCCATTCACCTAACCATTCATGCTATTCCCGTTCAACAACAATAGAGTTGAAAGTGTGAACAACCAAAATAAACATTTTACTATTAATTTACTAACTGACATCATGTTTTCTCCTCTCAACAATAGTGCAAAACACCAGAAAGGAGCAGAGATCAGCTTGTTACAATGAGACAACATCGACAATGCACAAAATAACTTATAATAAGTTTTGAGAGTTGTATAGAATAACACCCCAGTTATTATCACACATGTGCTTAGGATGGACTGTGAGGCTTGAAAAATATATGGGACAGACGGCATTTAGCAAATATGCATAATATTCTATTTCTATCTATTTCCAGAGTACATTTTCTTATTTTCTATTTGTGAGATAGATTCAAACCCTTTGACTTTCATTCACCAATGCACTGACTGGAAAAACCTGCACTGCTATTGCTTACTCTTTCTTTTATTACCAATTTCTTTGGTACATAATTATATCCTGCACAGACTATATTTTTAACCTTTAACATGCTACACACTTTTGTCTTTTTGAACAATCTGATTGACTGAATGACATGTAAATTCTCCAGTGTGAGATCAATAAAGTCTATCTTATCTTATCTTATACCACATTCTTTCATAACCAACCACTATACCCCCCGTGTAACGGATATAGAAATGCACTTTATATTTTTTTTGTTTACAATTCCTGGTTGTATTTTATTTTAAAATGTAATTTTGTGTGATTTTTATTATTTTGAAGTTCCCGGAAGTGCTCGCTGCTCCCCTGTGTTTTATTTTGGTACTCAACTTTCCCTCTCAAAGCCGCTTCGTATGCTTCAGAGGGTGAGTTCTGTCTCCGTGAAAAATACATATTTTCAAACATTTAGCTTTATTTTCCACAATATTCACTAATATATGTTTAGTAGGAAATGTTTTAGGATGCAATGAACGTACTTTTGCACATTTTCTAGCGCACAATTTTAGTTTTTTGGTACTTTTTATTTAGCTAGCTTACCATGTGCTCAAGTGTATTGCCATGCTCACGTGCCGTTTTCATCCCGTAGGGGGAGCCAGTGTGTCCGCTGTGACTAAAAATGTATATTTTTGGTCTGTCACAGGTCTGACTAAAGTAGTTGACTCCACACTGTGTCCTGTTGTTCGTGTACGGCTCATGGACGCGTTTGCAGCCGTTACACCCGGCTGGTCTCTAGACATCACTGCACAATACAACAGGCCCCTGGTATTTGGTTCCTGTTGAGCCAAAATGTCTGCGGAATCCTATCAAAACAGATACATTCAAAATTTCCGTGTGCAGTGGTCCGCAAATGTTGAACCAAAGGCGTCCTCAATGCAGGACAATGGAATAAAGATTACAGAGCAAAGATCAGTCAAACATTCATGAATTACTTTGCAACTTTAACGTACAAAGAAGCAGCCCTTGTGTTTCTTCATGTTGTAGGCAGCAAGCATTAAAAAAAACATTTGAGTGACGTCCTACGGTCATTCTCGATTGTCAAAAACCTTGTCGACATTAATTCGCTAAGCCTCACTCACCACAGCAGTTAATCAGTGAAAAACACATGAGAATTATTAATATTCAGGGTTTTAATGTTTGCAGCTGCCTCTTGTTCAGTTCTGTGAGTCTCTGTCTTATCTTCGCTTCACAGTCGGCCTGAACCAAAACAATCCACACTTGCACAAACCCCGCAAGGCCCAAGACATGCTAAAGAGGCAAGCGGAGAGTCCAGAAAGGCAACTCGGGCAACATTATAAATTCCACCGCAGAGGAGGAATATGACATGACTTGAATTGCATCTTGATTCTAGCATTTTTGAAAGCAAATTCAAAGATATAAAAGTTTGAAACTAGACCATGTGTTTTTAAATTGCAGAACATGCCGGGGTATAAACTGCTACTTTTTTTGAGCTGTTGTGATTTATGCGGCCTATGTTGTGATGTGGCGAATGGATGTGTTTTTATTTTGTTAGAGGAAAAGACTAAGCTAGGCTATGGGAGCAACCCCATCGCCAGAAGTTTTGTGGTTTTGATAAAAGTCAGCCAGATTGTTAGATTTAATGTTGAACTCCAATGAAATAATTCAGAAATATTTACCTGCAAAATATCTACATGGATTCAATAAACAACACTAGTTATATTAAAATTAACAAGCATAAGGCATGCTGGATGGGTGGTTAGCATTCTTGCTTTTCAGCCCGGGGTTCTAGTTCTACCTCTCCTTTCTGAGTGCAATGTCCATGTTCTCTCCGTGTCTGCTCCAATTTCCTACGAGTGCTTCAGTTTCCCCTGCTACCAAAAACATGTACAATAGCTCCCCTCAGGACCGGAGTGGGACAACATTTCAGGCCGGGAGCTTTTCATCCATTCAGGCCAAACAAGGTTCTAAATTTGGGTTTTTGTCATTGTATTTTGATGTTCTTTTAATAGTTTTAAGATTGACTGTCAAAACTTTTGTTTTCTTTATTTTTTTTTATATTGACTGTTTATATAATCTTGGACGTTTAAAGATTGTTGTACGTTGCTTAGCAACGTAACGTTTATGGAGTTTAGTGAGAATAAAGACACACACACACACACACACACAATGAACTAAGTGTTCATTAGTGTATAACTATAACAAGCTAATCAATTATTGTTAAAAAAGTAGTAAGGTAAAATCACATCGTTACAGCTCATATAAAAGGAAAAATAAAAACGTGTATGAACCATCAGTTGGAGAGACCACTCATTTCAACCGGGGAAGCTACACTGGGTGCACTGCTAGGCTGGCCTGGCTGTGTAGCCGACGTGTGACGTCACATTTGTTTAATTTTGCTCTGGCCCAATGACAGTAAAGCTTTGGCCAGTGTTGTGCCAGTTCACAGCTTTTCTGAACTAGTTCAAGTTCAGTTATACATGCTCAAAGTGAACAGTTCACGTTCGAAGTTCTCAATTTTAATTCTGAACTAGTTCAAATTTCAGTTCATTTTACTTTTTGCGAGATATTCAAATAAATATTTTTTTTCACTACGAGCTAGAAATCACAATATGTGGTATATATATATATATATATATTATATATATATAATTATATATTATATCCTGTACACTGCACAGGATGTTTTGACTCCAATGCAGACAAGATTTACATGGGTTTCAATGGGAACTGAGTTGTCCCATCTCTGCTCATAAGTACAAACTGTAATGCGCTGCAGAACGTGTGTCTATACTTTATGTCAAATCCTTGTTTGTTAAGGAAAGACAATTAGTGTTGTGTTAAATCTGGTGAAGCTATCTTTTTAGTGTAACTATTCATTGTTCATTAAAACTCTGTTGTTGGGGAGCCCGAGCTGGAGTTGGATATTTGTTATGTCTTGGTGGAATATTGAAAACATCATGTGAAAAGGTTTGTAATGTGTGTAACAATGTTTTTGATAGTTGTGAAAAGGTTTGTAATTGCTGCATAACATAAGGCAAGGCAAGTTTATTTGTATAGCACAATTCATACACAAGGCAATTCAAAGTGCTGAACATAATAAGAAAGCATTAAAATCATAAATAATCACAGAACATTAAAAAGAAAGATAAAAATATAAAATCCCTCAGTTGTATGCACAGCTAAACAGCACTGTTTTTAACCTGGTTTTAAACATTGTCAGAGAGGAGGCCTGTCTCACATCTTCAGGAAGACTGTTCCAGATTTTAGCAGCATGAATCTGAAATGCGGCCTCCCCATGTTTAAGTACCACTCAATGTTCCTTGTGAAATATGTACAAGTTTTCATTGAATAACAAAAACTGCACTTTAATGAACTTTAAGCATAATTCTGACACACTGGAGCATACCCTGGTTGCAGTGAGACTTATCTGCTCTTGATAAGGAGAATATAAATTAAAGTATAGACTTTGCTCGGGGCATTAATCCCCTCCTGACCCGTCCTCCAGCGCAGGAGCTGATTAGCAAATGATGATAGCTCCAATGAGTCTTACCTCAGCTTCAACACTCACATTTACGTATAACCTTTTATAATAATGACACACGACTGGATGCATTAGTTCCCCATCATTTATGCAGAGTGTTACTATGAAGTCTACATGAACTATTAAGCTCAAGGTAAAGTTGGACTAAATGCAACTTTTCTGACTGGGTTAGAGGTCAATCTGTTGTTACAATTTTATATCAGTAATAAAGTTCTATGTGCAGGTGTTTTGTGATGCATATCAATACTTTTATTGCCATATTCTGAAGTATTCCATGTAAAAAGAAAACCTTTAGATTATGAATGTCCTGAAACAATCACATGGTGTCAAACCTAACTGATTGAGGGTTATCACTTAATGGGGACATGAATTTATGAATGTTCGACACACACTGTTATTGCATTGTTTTAATCTATGTAAAATCACTTGTTTCCATGTGACACATCATCCGCCTGCTGCTCGCCTGCTCAGAGCGAAAGAACAAATGAAAGTAATGTATGGTTAATGAATTTACCAATAAAGTTATAAGATTATCCATGTGATCAAATGGATAAGAGCGCTGGGGAGTTGTCTGTGAAAATATGGAGCGAAAAGTCAAGCAAGAGTAAGTGGTAAGTCATCTTTATTTATTTAGCGCATTTTACAGACCAAGGACACCCAAAGCACTTTACAAAGTTCATCCATCCATCCATTTTCTTCCGCTTCATCCGTTGCCGGGTCGTGGGGGCAGCAGTGTAAGCAGAGACGCCCAGACTTCCCTATCCACACACACCTCCTCCAGCTCGTCCGAGGGGACTCCAAGGCGTTCCCAGGCCAGCTGAGAGACATAGTCCCTCCAGCGTGCCCTGGGTCTTCCCCGGGGCCTCCTCCCGGTGGGACATGCCCGGAACACCTCCCCAGGGAGGCGTCCAGGAGGCATCCGGAACAGATGCCCGAGCCGATGCACTCGGATGATCCTGGGAGCTATGCTGTCTGGGGCTTCATGCCCCTGGTAGGGTCTCCCATGGCAGACAGGTCTCAGGTGACGAGTCAGACGAAGAGCAGTCAGAAGCCAACATGGACAGCACAAAAAGAAGAACCGTGACGTCGCCCGGCATGGCGCAGCCGGAGTCCCACCTTGGAGCCAGGCCTGGGGTCGGGGCTCGAATGCGAGCGCCTGGTGGCCGGGCCTTAGCCCACGGGGCCCGGCCGGGCTCAGCCCGAAAGGACGACGTGGGCAGTCCCTCCTGTGGGCCCACCACCCGCAGAGGGGTCCGTGGCGGCTCGGTGCAGAGAGGACTGGGCAGCAGTCGAAGGCGGAGACCTCGGCGACCCAGTCCGCACACCCAACATCTGGCTCTTTACAAAGTTCAGAGTTAAGATATTTTTTCCATTCTCTCCACACACGGTGATGACGGAAGCGAGACGCCGAACACACTGAAAGCACACAGGAGAACATGCAAACTCCACACAGTAAGGCCTGGAGGTGGAGCATACACAGCACAACTGTAGAACGCTGTAGACCGTAGAACGTTTGCGCCCTAACATTACATTTATAAAAAGATGTGATTGCGACAGGGAGGCGACAGTGGCTCAGTTGGTAGAGCATTGGCCTCCACCGACGCCCACGGATGTCTGCTGTTGTTGTTTCCTTGTGCAAAACAATTGACCCCACTTTGCCTGAAGCCCCCCTGAAAGATCAAGGCCATGCTCACACTGACAGAGCAGCCATCCTCCTGTGGACTCAGTGAGGGGCTGGTGCTCTGTGTACTGGGTGCAGCTCTGACTGGCACTCCTGACCCAGAAATGGATTAAGGGGAAGTAGATGGATGGATGTGTCAAACATAAACAACTCTTTTGGCTTTCTAAGAACTAAGACTAGTGGTTTACAATAACAATAATATCAAATGTATTCATTCTAGTTTGGTTAGTTTTCAGTAATGCAATATATATACTATTACTCTACAAGCCATACAAATAGAATGATGAGTTTAGGTTATTTGCAACGCTGAATGTACCATGGCTTTTTTTGTATTTTTTCTTTATATTTGGGGATGAACAGGGCTGTTGGCATAACCTCCATGACTTTGGAGAGAGGTGTGTGTCCTTTTCTCAGTTACACACCAAGGACGTGGTAATGGACCTCAGCAGTGCACCGTCACCACAACACAGCATGCTAAATTGTTGACCATATTCTCCATAATACACAACAATATCCAGCTTTCGGCCCACTCACATCATGCCAGACAACATGATCCAGCCCACAGACCAACTTGCTTTTCAGTAGTTGTAACCCTGAGCATAAAAAGGTATATTAAACAAATTATAATGATGCATAGTTAATCTAAAGGAAACCAAACCTGATCTCAAACATCAGAAAATGACAATCACAGAGCGATGCAAGTACATGTCCAAAAACTTTGATTCTCCCATGAAGCTCATTAAAAAAAAATCCAATTCAACCCAAAGCTTTTAGCGTGTTTTGCATGAAAAGTCAATAATAGACACAAAGAAAAAGAGCTGTTGTTGAAAAGTCAAGGTCAAGGAGGAGTCCCCAGACGCTGCTGCTCTGAACACAAGTGTAACTTTGAGGATCTTGCTGTGGTTTTGAACTCCAGTTTGTTGACGCGGTGTGGGCGAAGTCAGTGCTTTTATCTGCACTTTAGCACTGCATAGATTTACAAAGAAATGTACAGAGGAAAGCAAGGGAAGGAGGGAGCAAAAACAGTTTCACTCTTGAAGCTGCCATTGTAGATAACCATCAATGCAGCTTTACCACTTTTGAAAGGAACATTCACCTGAGCCGATATAAAAGAATACCAGAGTTAAATTCCAATAATTGTGCATGATTTTTTTTTTTTATGTTTGGCCTTGAAGGTTGAAAACATATCTATTTAGTTTATATTTAAGAACTTGAATGTCTGGGTAGAAAAGAGGCATCATGTCGGATCAAATCAACATTTTGGGGAAAGTTGCTCTTCTAATAGATTCTACAAGTAATTTCATATTTATAAATATGTATTTTATAGTGGTTTATTTTAGTGAGGGTTGGATGGGAGGATACAGAGAGAGTATTTTTCAATTCCTCATGTTATTAATCTAATTCATAGTAATTGAATGATGGCGCTGTCGTTTTACCTCTGGTGGTAGGAAGACAGCGAAGACTGTAAAACAACTGACAAGACACGTCACAGAACCTCATGTGACCCCTTTGAAACTGTGTGCTAGCAGTCCAAAAGATTTGGTATGAAAAAACACCCTGGTCTTGTGGATAAATGTTTTCGACCTGTGTCTACATCACACCTGCTGGTAGTAGTGGGAATAATCAATGACAGAAAGCAACAGTGCCGGTTTGCTCAACGTTTGCACGGTTGCATTCAACATAGCCTGGTCGTACCATACCATAGTACAAATTACATTTCGTACTAAGGGCTGGAGATGCTCCATTGAGCTCCGTGAACAGGTGGGAGGGTTAACTCCTTTCGCAGATTGAAACGATTGGATCTGAGTTTATTGTGACATATGTAATTCGCCCGAGTGAGTCGTTAGCATTTAGCCAAGCCATCTGCTTTGCGGCTAACGGAGCCCGTGGGGAGTTTTTGCGTTTGTTTTTACCCTGGACTTTTATTTAATATCAACATTAAATCATTATGGTACAGGTGACACGGTGGTTTGGTGGATTGCACTCTCGCCTTTCAGCAAGAAGGTCCTAGGTTCAAATCCCAGTCGGAACGGGGTCTCCCTGTGCTTCCTCTGGGTACTCCGGTTTCCCTTACCACTAAAAACATGCACACTAGGTTAAATCTTCCAGCTCCGGTAGTCCTGACCCAGCCGAGCATCAACATCTGCAGATGGGTTCCCAGGTGCTATGGCGACTTCTGCTCAGGGAAAAAGTGCACATTTACCTTTATATTTTTGACATCCCTGCATTTTCCTTCCTTCACTTCACCACACGACAATAGTGGCCATTCCTTTGTTGGCAATGCATTCCATCATAATGGTCACACCTGACCATTATGTTTTGGAGTGAATATATATCCATCTTGATATAGAAATAGCAGTTATCACAAGCCTTCTAGACTGGCTGCAGATTTACATATATGATCCCTCATACGCCCTTCCCCCTTCTCACTTTCCTATCTGTGAAATGTAGCCATCATCCATTAAGGGCAACGGGCACAAATCCTATAATAGTGGTATTATAGACATGTTTGATCCTTGTGCATGCACATTTTGTTTAGTCTGTGTTCTCATAAGTAGATTATAGCTAAGCATGGTGAATGTAGGCTGAGTGCTATTCTTCCATATCATTGTGGAGCATGACAAAGTGACAGCACTATTTTAATTTCAACCACTTTGTCTGACCAGTAGAGTTAGCTTTCGTCTTATGTGACAGGTTAAATTGGGCCGTTATAAACAGCATTCCTTTGCATCATCTTGAGTTTCAAATAACCATAGGCTCATCCAGCGCTCAAGTCTAATCTAGTGGCAGTAGTCAGACCAACCCAACCAGGAATTGGAGCCAGCTCTTCCGTGCGCTTCTGTGATTACTTGCACTTACCCGCACTACACGTCTGTCTCCACTCGGCGTACACACACACATATATATACAAAATGAAGACTTCAAAGCCCCACGTTCATTACCACGCACAGGATAAACATAGAGAGCTCTGCAGATGGTTAGTCTGGAATACTGGCTTTTCTGTACACGGATGTTTGCATGTGTTTTAGTGAGTGAAGCAGCTAAAAGTGTGTTGATGGGAATTTAGAAGGGAGTGGAGTGGACCTGAGGATTTCCAAAAAGGCTGGCCTCATTTACACACTTTAAAAACTTTCTCTACATTTGTCTTCTTGTATTTTGGAAATTATTTTATCTTTAAACGTTAAGATTCCAAAGTTCCAGTGCTGTGCAGTGTGTTTTTGGATATATTTGTCAGCCAGCTTCTGGGCATGAAGCCTGAAAAATGCAACTTTCCATCCAGTTTAAGCAGAGGCGCCCAAACTTCATTTGAGGTAATTCCAAGGGATTCCCAGGCCAAGTGTGAGACATACATCAGTCCCTCCAGCAGGGCCTTCTCCTGGTGGGATATGCCCGGAACATCTCCCCAGGGAGGAGTCGAGGAGGCATCGGAAACTAACGTCCTAACCTGGCTCCTACCCCGAGCTGTGAGCTACTCACCCTCTAAGGGACAAACTAATTTTGACCATTTGTATCAGCAACCACATCCTTTTAGTCATTAACCAAAGATTCAGCTCCGTCTTCACTCCAACAGTCTGTTACAGTGACAGCTCACTGCACACGCTGCACCAATCTCTCTGTCAATGTCACGCTCTGTCCTTCCCTCACTCATGAACAAGACCCGGTGTTACTTGAACTCCTTCACTTGAGGAGGACCTCTTCATCCACCTGTAACGTTGACTTTGGTAACATCTAATTTTCCTATTTTATATTGAAAAATATGTTAAATATGTTCGCAAAGGTCTGCTGCTTCATAAAGAAGCGAATCTGTTTTGTGAAGCCTACTATATAAATATAGTAGACCAGACTGTCTATCTGTGATACTATCTTGTGCTAAATATGAAATTTAGTCTAGGGTTTTGCGAATAGAAGGAATTCTGTGTGATCTTTACAGTATATACATAGTGTATGTGAACTTCAGCTTGTTCCTGGTCATGGGACTTTTCTTGATGTCTAGGTTGAATTATGCTAAATGTTCAAATGATCATTAAAGTAAAATTATCATTTCATAATATAGAACAGTGCAGATGTGATGCAGATTAGTGAGTCATTGTCCATAGCTTCGGTGCAATAGGTTGAGGTCTGTTTACATGCTTTAGATGATGAAAATTGTGCCAAACCTACAAATCATTCAAACTTTCTGAAGCCGCATGGAATTCAGAGTTATAATTTAATTTGTTCACTTGTCCAACTTTAATTTAAAAAAATATAGGTACGGTTAAACTAATATTCTCGGGATGAATACTATCTGTTCATGAGATTTGCAGACCTCTGGATTTTACACAGTGTCTTTTTTCAGAATGGGGTCGTAACATTTGGGTTTATTGGTGACGGTTTACAGGCATATCCGTGACTCTCCTGGAAGCTCCACCGTATTATTTCAGGGCAACAGCAGGTTAATCCAAACCAGGTGGGCCCTCCTTGTATATCCCAGTTGATTGACAGTGAGTTTTGGTGCTTCCCAAAATCCGGGTCACGATTGAAACGCAACCATTCAAAAGCTGCTTTCCTTGGCCACAACAGAATGAACATTCCCATTCACCTGAGACTGCTCTTAAATGGCATGTGTGTGTGCATATGCCATAGGTCTGGATTCTGTCTTCTGCATGTGGTTAACTGGGCTTAACGGTACTAAAGAGTCCAAACCACCCATCGAGCAAAATCCCTGATATTCTGAAGAGATTCTGAAAAATATTGAGGTGAAAAGTTGTCATGATTTTAACCATAAGAAAAATAAAACTTATATTACCAAAATCAATTTAAAAAGTGGCATAATGCTGGATGTCAAAAAATAACTACTTTACGTTTGGAAACTTATTTTATAAATGATTTAATGCATGTGTTTGTCATTTGTTTGACTTGGCAAAATGGATGAGTTCACATAACATTTGGACTGTACAGTACAAGTATTAGATACCAGGATTAAATCAGGAAAATTTGGAAGAACTACTCAACATGACACATTGAGATGTAAAAAATATTTCTGGTTAGCACTCAGCAAGAAGGTCCTGGGTTCGAATCCCGGAATACAACTTTTTTGAGTGGAGTTTGTCTGTTCTCCTGGGTGCTCTGGTTTCCTTTACCATTAAAACAGTTACAGTGGGAAAAATCCTCCAGCTCTGGTAGATCTAACCAAGCCGAGAATCATGGGTCTCCGGACACTGTTCGACGATGACTACTGCTCCAGACCTCCAGACCAGCCCTCGTTGCAATGTAGGATGGGTCAAATACACAAGACTACAGGGATAAAAGTGAAGTGTACCTTAACCTTAGTGTGAGAGTATGTGTATATGGGTGTGTTGCATGACTCAAATGTTCAACAATTTTTGCATGTATTTTTCTGTAAAAAATATATGAAAAAATATGCAGTCAATGAGGAGTTGCTTCACCACATATGTGACCGATAACTTGCTTCTTTGGCTTGTGGAAAACATAATCTTGGCACAAGACAAGCAGGTGACAGTCAACAAACAAAAGCTCCAAAACGCAAATGTTTGGCTAAAGAAAGTTAAGTATGATAGAAATATTTTTGATAATTTTATTGTTCCATTTTATACAGCATTACTACTTTAATATGGACACACGTGACTAGAGCAATGCATATATGCACAAGCTGAACATAAATGTATAAAATAATATATCTTTGTATCTGCACATCAGAACAAGATGCCAATGCAATGACCTGTCTATTTCTTTGTATTCGATCACAGGAAAATACACCAGGAAACATACCAAACGCATTATAGTGCCCCTTCATGTTAAACCAATTGAGAAGAAACATATGGGCTTTTAGTCAGAGTAAGAGGTAAATGTACTTCTAATACCAGATAAGATAGCCTCCCTCTTAAAGCAGATGCATTGATTTGTCCTTGTTTAGGCTTCAAAACCAGCTCCGCATGTACCCAATGACAAAGAATAACACTGTTTATTTAAAATGTAGCACTAACCATAGACTAATGACCATTTCAAAGATCAAGTTCAAGAGCGAGTTTTGAGTTTCGCTTATGCAACTCTTATTTCGGTGTCTAAACCCATAAACACAATGCTAAGCCGAGCGCTCTTTTCGCTAGCAGCCATCTTGGTAAGGTTAAAAGAACATGACACCCAAAGTGACACAGGGATTACTTGTTCTATATTTAGTGTTTATGTACATGAGTATTGGCAGGACACCTCTGTACATGTGACACACGCATACGCACGCACTCACTCACACACAGCGATATAATAACATCTCCAGCACAATTTACATTTACAAGTGGGCGCTGAGATACTATTGGGGGAATGTCTCCAAAGAAAAAAAAACGCATTGCAAAACAGTTATCGTTCATTACAAACTGACAAAAATAAAAAGTATAAAATAATTTAAATTCCACCTAAAAAGATGAAAACGTGTTGCGAGGTCTGTACAATGCAGGTAGCTACTGTATCTCCCTTCAGGTATGACGGACAAAAGCGAATGCCATGCAGCAAACAAAGAAACACGTTGATGAAAAATGATCTCCGTTGTGAAGTCCCCTGTGGCAAGGAGGTGGTCATTACAACAGGTCTGGTCACACATAGCGTCTCTGTATGGGACACGTCAGACCGACGACGCCACTGTTCCATTGTAAACATAAATATACACAAATAGTCGCTGCCACAGGCCCATCAACTGTGTGAGTAGTCAAGTCTGTATACACTCCTTAGTAGAATATCACTTCGAGTTAAATAAACTTATTTAATATATATATTTATTTATAATAGATTTATCTTTGCAGAGTCAATTTAGCAGTACTTCCGTGTTTTCACCAGTTTGCTTTGATATTTGACCGAGTGGCCGCTGTGTGCCACCACGTAAACGTCCAGCAGGTATGTCTTGCCCGGTTCTAGTCCAGTAATGGTCTCCGTGGTGACCGCCTTCTGCAAGTTCGGACTGTGGAAGTACTTGCACAGGACTTTTTCAGACTTCCTTCGCGTTTCTGGTCCCGCGCACTGGTTCTGCTCCCTCTTTCTCTGTTCCTCGCCGTAATTTTCGGCTACCTCCTTGCGATAGATGCAGTATTTGTTCCGGTCCTGCGTGCCGAGCCATGCAACGGTAGCGGAAGAGCAGGTGCGCAGCTTGTCAAACGCCTTGATTCTCGTGTCTTCTGGCAGAGAGGGGAAAGGTTGCTTGCTGCTTGGTTTTGTCGTGGCCAGGACTTTAAGAGTGGATGCCCCTTTCCTGCTGCCTCGAAGCCTGATCAGGTATTTCCCTTTCGGCTTGCCTCTGAGCTGAAACTGTCGCACGCCTTCCACGTTTTGGGACAGCAAAAGCTTCCCGTCGCGCCGCACTTGAACTTGTACCGTGTCTAGACATGCGTGGACAAACAGAGTGACCCTTTGGTGAGATGACATTGGGGCAAAACGAAGGAACTTGCTCGCTTTTCTTTTGATAAAAACATCTGTAACTTTGCCGTCTTTCAATTCGACCGTCTTCTGCCGGGCTTCTTCTTTGGTCCTGGCAAAAGTACCCACGTACGCTGTGCTCGTATTGGTAGCAGAGTTGACAGCAAAGACGTCAAAATAGTACTGCGTATCTGGCTTTAGGTCAGAAATTGTGAAAATGTTCTTGTTTCCAATACACAATTTTTGGATGTCAGATTGTTTGGGCTTGACTGTATAGGCCCGGGAGATTTTGTTACTCGTCAGTCCTCTGTCTTTCCCAAATCCATTTGAAGGGAAGCCGAAATGCGCAAAGTCAAACGGGCTAAAGTCTCTTCCTGGTTTGGGAGCTAGCATAAACGTATCATCGGAGCTAATTTTAGCTTCAGCTGCGCACATGCTTTTGAAGTTATGCTCCTTGTTAATGACGACGCAGTATTGGACAGGTTGGCCCATGAGAAAGCCGGTGGGGGTGGGTTTCCAGGCCAAGGTCAGAGTGGTGCGTCCCAGCGCGGTGACATCCACACGGGGGTCGTAAGGGAGCTCGGGATAGGGTTGGTCAGATTCAGGGGTGGTGGTGGCGTACACTTTGAAGTTGCTGTCCTTCTCCGTGGACAGGATCTCGAATTGGTACAGGCCAGAAGGGGTGCTGGTCGCCACGTAGGACTCCACATCGTTCCCTTTGTAGGTGAAGAGTTCTGTTCCCTCGTCCACGGTTACCTGCTGCTTCTGCTGGTCCAACGGCTCGGGCTCACCTAAAACAGACAACAAAGCAACAAAGTGAGGTTGGGATCAAAAAACTAAACATATTTAATCTACACCGGATCTTATGACCGGTCTGACTGAAGGCCACTTTGCAGGATTCATATTAACAATGATGTCAATAGCTTCCATTGCCTTGTACTATAATGTTGCAAGTAAGTCAAACTCAGGCTCAATGGCCATTGAGCCTGAGTTTTCTGACCGAAAGACAATTTTTAGTGACCTCTGAAATTATTATCAAGTATCTTTATCTCAAGTATTTGCAGCATTGATGGTAATGGACTCCTGTGGCATGTTACACAACCATGTAACTGTATGTTTCCTAAAATAATATTCAAACTCATGTCAAATACCTTTAATTTAGAAATATGCAAAACCAACTTTTTTTCCACTTTTGTGCTTCTGGCCCCAACCAGGTCATATTTTGGTGAGTTATTATTATATTATTTTATTATTTTGGCTGGTTTGACACCCCTGATGTATTTGATATAGTCCCATTCCTTGGCATAACCACCACTTGTAAGATTAGTGAAAAAGGTAAACTGTTTCCTGGAGGACAATAGTTAAACCAACAAGGAGAAGAGTGGAATGATATGTATTAAAGAAGAGAAAACAGTTTCAGAAGTGCAATACTATATGGTGTATCTTTGGTTGAGTTATTTGGCCATGTTTTATTTGTTGTACCCGTGTAAATGGTTCAAAACCTACACTGAAAGGATTTGAAATGTTTTTTTTTTAAACAGTCTGCAATCCGATGCCTGTGATTTCAATGTTTTTGGAAACCTACGCATATTGTCTGGAGTGTCGACACGTTAAGTGGCTAATGTGTTGACGGTGAAGGTCAGGGTGAAGCTCCGTAAGCCTATGGACGATTAGCCCTTCACATGGCACCAATGTTTTCAGTGCAAACATCCCCAATGATCACAGGCCTGTATTCACACTGAAGCAGCACAGAGACGCCTTGTGCCTGCTCCGTACGAGAGACAGTTTCTGCTTACACCGGCCTCGGAAAGAAGTCATAATATTATGTTTGTCAACCGGCGAGTGTGCTCTGTGGCGTACTGAAAATTAAAGCCTCAAGATCTGCTCCCTGTAGACACACACATCCACACAGAGCTCAAAAGGAAAGGGTTTCACTCAACTCTTAATGCCAGGCCTGCAGGTTATCTACAAACCTTGCATGTTTCCTTTGAGGTGTGAACGGACCAATAAATTATCTGTTATATTTGATCTGACAGGAGTGGAGAGAGTGACACAGGTGTTCCCATATTCACATTTAAATATAAGCGCTCTTATGTTGTAACCTCAGTGTTAGGCTTTAGGAATCCACAGAGAGATGAAAGCACACAAGTCGCATGGAGAAGATGTTTTCCATCTTTTGATGTGTAGGGAAAAAGAAGGAGATCAAGTCCAAAAAACATGAAGCAAGAATAAAGGAAGTTGAGAATTACTACTAGATTTACCTGGAGAAGACAAAGAGCTTAAGTAGAGGGAGCAATGCTTTGATTCGCAGACTAAAGCTCTTTTCTAAATTATAGGCATGAGGACGGCTTGGGCAGACTTCATAAGAGGTTAGACCAGACACCACGACTGACTTAATTAAAACCTATGGAAACGCTGGGCCTAACATCACTCTGGGTTAACTGAGCGTGTGTGGGGGCAGTGGATACATGCTCCAAACGTGTCATTACACAACTGCTCCTCAAAATGTGGAGCGCGTGCTTCTGCTAGTACGGCTTTGGGACAGTTTAGATCGAATTCTTACGGTCTGAAATCGAGATCAAACATAGCCAGTTCTAGTTTAGTAAGGAGCAGTTAACAAATGTAGTATTTACACATGAATTTTGATATACTAATTAATCACAAGGTTATGTTTATGAAGCAATTTGAACAAGTTTCAGAACACTGATCAAGTTTTCAAATAAGAGCACCCCAATTTGTCTCAGATATCAGTATTTCAATGCACAATACAGCAACAATATGACACTTCTTAAAATGTAAATACAAATAAATGTATGCAAAAAATATATATATACAAAAATCTGTTTTTTAAAATATTTTAGCTAGAGTAGGTTTTGTTGTCATGGTAATCAATCATCATGTTAGCCCAATCGCAACTAATTTCCAGAGAATAATATGCCATGTCCAAACTGGCCCGCTGTGCCAATACATGTGGCCTTGCTAACCAAAAGTAGCCATTGAGATACTTTGCGTCACCCAACCAACTTCAGCTCCATCAATATAGACATTGTAAAAGCTAGAAACCTTTGGAATCCAGTCGTCAACTTTATTTCTATATGACGAGTTCATTTGCAAACACGGATATCTCTGTTTTGATTTGTCAAAAAGTCGTATTCCTCTAGTTTCAATATTCCACGTGCGATGTTTTGTTATCTGTAGTTAATTAAAATAAATGCTCAGGAAGGAGTGAATCAATTTTTTATGGCATTGAGATATGTTTGGCGTTTCAAAATGACGTAGCAAATGAATTATAAAGATTTGTTTTTGATTGTGTCACAAAATCCCATATACGGTGCTAATGTATAGCTGTAGTGTGAATCAATACGGACGCATCATGGCCCATTTTAAAGGCCAGAACAGCCAGTCTTGTGAACTAAAGTAGCCCTCTTACTAAAATATTGAACACCCCTAGTATGAAGAATGCAGTTTCTTCTACACCTTTTGGTTTACTAAGACAGTACATGTAAAGACTGGAAGCAGGCTAATGACCAGGTGAAGAGAGGAGTTCATTTTGTTGACAATATGTTTATGTTGCGATTGTTGATTTACCTGAGGCCTCTCCGCTGGCCTCCTCCGGCAGCTCTTGTAGCACCAGCCTCCACTCCAGCGGCGCATCACATGGAGTCACGGTGACAGACAGGGGCGTGTTGTCCTCCTCCACCACAAAATAGTACCTTCATAAAAACAACCACAATACAGTTCATCAATGTTTAATGCTAAAGACTATTAGCGAAATGGCTCCACGGGTTGTTAAGGGAGTGCGACTGCTGACCTTGGCTTGGGGCGGACAGACACTATGTTACCACGACTACAGTACCTTCTCATCAATTATTCAGCTTTCTGCATCAACGCGCGGCTCGTGTTACATCGCTGTTTTTACAGTAACTGCCGATCAGCAAGTTTATCAGCATCCTTGAGCTCGGATTAAATAACCATAAAGTGCTGCGAGTAAGGAATGTGTTGCCTTTACCTTGACTCCTTGTGTCTGCATTTCATCTACTTTCTTTTATATTATTTGCTTTTCAGTTTCTCCAAAAGGTTGAACTGAGCCAATCATCTGTCCTCAGCTGCTTTGTGTATTTGGCAATGGGTTATAATGTCCTTTCTGGCTCAATATTCAATATTTATTCACACTTGGGACTTTTGTAAACCATGCTGTTTTAGCTGTAGTTACACAACATTTCAACTTAATTTGCTATTTCATAAACATAAATCAAATAAAATGTGCAATCAATAAGGAATGATTGTGTTGATTCTGTTACAGTGGTGTTTTCCAACAAGGGGTAAACATGCAATCATTACCAGCGTATTTTGGAGGATTTAACATTTATACAATTGAAAAAAAAAAAAGTACAATTTAACTGTGCATTTCCCGAAAGACACGACAGGGGAGGGTCATACAAACTTTATGGAATACATACAGAGCTCTAGATGAGAAAGTGCTTGCTAAAACATTGGCTAAAGGACAAAAATCACAATACTTTATATTTGAGCATTGTGTGAATACTTGGAGGGAAGGCGCATGCAGAAGTATCAGAAAGTTACCTTTTGGGCGTGTCTCTGAACAGGTACCCGCTGATCTCGGCGCCGTCCGGGATCACAGACGAGTCGTGGAACAGTGACTTGTCTCGGATCTGCGTCTGGAACAGGCCCTCGTCCCTCGTGGGGAGTTTCTGTCCCAAAGCCCCCAGAGCCACGAGCAGCAGCAGCACCCAGCTCCAGCCTCTGCACTGCCTCATTCTGTGAACGACACAAGTCAAACTACAGCTCAGACTCAAAGGATTACGCCGCAGTGATACAGATTTCATTACTTTTCTATACTTTATTGCATGTTGTTGTTTAGCTTCAGAGAAAGTATATTTTAATGTTAATCACAACTCATTTTGCATTTGTGGGGAAAATAAAACTGCTTTTCCCCATGATTTCTGTTCCCAAAATCTGGAGCTGAGTGCCCTGCCCTGACTGCAACCCCCCCCTCCCTGCCTGGGAGCCTCTCCAGTGCCCAACCTACTGTACAGCCTGAGTCCTGGTATGGGATCTATAGCCTGTCGATTTGTAGGAGTGGATCCTTCTCTATGTGGGCCTCTCCAATGTTTTTTACTTTTTCCCACTGGGAGATGTTCCATGTCAATTCAGGAAAGTCTAAGGACAGTGAAGACTTGAGACATTTGAGGACATCTGTCAAAAAGACGTCTAACCCTAACTACTGTTGTGATTTAGGGCTATACAGTGGACTTGAATTCCTCAGGGCTTTGAACAAAAAATATCTAGCGACACCCGATACTTCACATTTTAATTTGAAGACTTACATGTGTTTTTCCTTTTATGTTTCAACCATAATGCATGCGTAAAGAGTTGAGATGTTTAATTCGGTATTCATTTTATTCTAACCAAATATTTGACCATATTTCCTCCTCAGTTCCCGACTGCATATTCTCCAAATTCAAGATCTACTTTTTTTGATTCAACCTACATTCCAATGTCATACCACAACCACAGTTCATCCAGGCTTGGGAATATATTTCAACATAATAAATATTACATCATTTTCTAAAGTACCTCTGGTTCAGGTCATTGAAGTCTTTCCACTTTCTGTCTCATGCAATTTTTTGAGGTCTTTTTAGCCATCCTAAAGATACAATATTCTGTTTTGAATTGACGATCACAGCAGCGGCCCTCATCTTTCACCAACTTTAAAACCCATCCATATATATACATACTTTTTCCATAGCGGGATTTGAAAGATCTTTTCACAATATCATTTCCTCAAAGAGCTTTCACCTTAAAGCTCCCTGGTGCAGTGATTAACAGTACATTAAACGTGTCTGGAAACACACTCGTAAGAGCATGTGGATGAGGACCTCAGGCAGGCCACATCCAGCCCATGGAGGGGATTAGATTAAAACACACATGTGCGAAGGAAAATACATTAGAGGAACCACGGCATTTGATTTCACAATCCCCTAATCTGTGTCATTCACTTTTATTGCAGAAGTGTTAGCCCTTTCGATCGGCCCATGGCTCTCACGGTACCACTGTCTATTGATTTCAGCTCATTGATTGCAGCTGATGGGAACGGCAAATCCCTGGTGATTTAATCAGAGTAATGATGGCAGATTAGCCCAATACTTTTCTGGCGTTTAGAGCCGGGCAGAGAGATGATGTCCTCTTAATGACCCCTGTGCTGCGCTTATCCCCTTTTGTCTGTCCATTATCACGTTTTCCCAGCAACAAGTAATCCCCCCCCCCCCCCCTCCACCCGCTTTGGCTGTCAGGACATCCCGAAAAAGTGACACTGAGGAGAACCAGAGCAGCACACATTGCATCAGGCATAACAAACAGGAAGGACTAAATCAAAGTGCATTCATTAGTGTTTATGACACATGATGATTACACCTGTTCATTCTCACAGTGGAGATATCCATGGGTTCCATAAACATAACACATAGAACCATTGCCACAGCAGTTCCCAATTAAAAACTAAAATATTACAACATTGGAATGGTAGAACAAGCTGTAGTATTTGCCTGTAACGGCTGAAACTGCCTCACAAAGAGACTCCACTTAGGTTTCTGCAAACTGCTACATCCAATGCTGTTACCAGGGGTCTAAGCAAATATTCGTATAAGTGGACAAACAATATGAGTGCAAATTAAGTTGCACTCATTAAATTGTCACTATATTGTTGTGATTAAGATATTATGGCATGTAAGTACACAGAAGGTAGTCATTTACTCTATACGGTAAACCTGAAGGTGAAACCAGGGCAAGTTACTGACCAGATGAGCGGAGAAGCAAGCCTGTTCACAATGATTTATCTAATCTATCTTTCTCCTTCGCATTTAACCCTTCCTGCAAATGCCACAATGGCCTTGGTCAAGAGCAGTGGTCACCGTAGTGCAGCACCTTGAAAACCCATCTCCAGATGTTGATGCTCGGCTTGGTCAGGACTACCGCAGCTGGAGGATTTTACCTAATTGACATGTTTTTGCCGGTAGGGGAAACCGGAGCACCTGGAGGAAACCAACGCAGACACGGGGAGAACATTCTACTAAAAAAAAACCTGTACCAACCGGGATTCAAATCCAGGACCATCTTACAGACAAGCAGGTAGCAGACAGGAGGAAAGGTAAGGTATTTTAATCATAGCAGGGATCAGTCTTGCTTCAACGTTGGTAAATACACAGAGCACATTATAGCTCTGTCTTTGTTAATCAGATTCAGATTCAGATTCATTTATTGGCCATGTGCAGTATAAAAACTACATTGGAATACATTTGCAAAAAGAGGTACTCTGTGTGCACCGACAGAATAAAGACTGTATATAAAGTAACAGTAAACTACATGATCACAGTCATGAGTCAGTCATTTAAGACAGAGAGCTGGAGAGGCCCGGGTCGGTTTGCGTGTGAGTCCCATCGCGCCGCCACACTTCTCACTACAGAGGAAAGCCTGAGCCGCTTTCAGCCACTTTGAGGTTTTGACTCACACAGAGAGGAGAGATCCTTATCACTCCAACTTGTCTCATTCCACTTCACAACCGTGTCGCCCCGAACAAAGACATGTCTATTAATACTCAGGACAGCGCTGAGGTGGTGCTTTCAGGGCTGTCTGTCATTCTGGTCGCTCTTAAACACTTTGTGGACGCAGAGAAAGAGCCCCACGCTGGTGCCACTCCACATGATCAGACAGTAACAGTGAGCTTAGTGTGTCTGGAGGACAACGGGGAAGAAAAACATCAAAGTATCAGTATTTAGTCTTCTTTGCAAGCAGTTAATTGCCAGTGTTTTCTATGACATTGTGCTTGTTTGGAATTGTATTATGCATTTCAGTAGTTGACATAATCAGAAAGCTTAAGCCTTTCTGGTGGGGGTCGCCTCCTCCATGTCTTTGCTTGTAGGACTTAAGTGTGTATAGTATTAAAGGGGAATTATGCAAGTTGATAAATTTGCAAATTTTAGAAGGGAACAGGATGGTACCTTAACTTTTGATCATGGTTTTGTTGATAATTCTCTAGGGTTAATTGTTGTGTAGGTTTTTTTGGTGTAGGGGTTTGTCATCAGAGAAAGATTTCCAAACAATTTATCCTGTAGCATCCTAGAAACCACTGTGATGGGATGTAAAGGCACCGTGCTGACCAATCATAAAGCCACTGGGTCACAAATCCACAATTGAGAGTGGACTCTCCACATGTGTGACCTATAACTACTGCTGGTATTATCCCAGCTTGTTTTCAATATAGATGAACACAGCAAAACATCCATCCATCCATCCATTTTCTTCCGCTTCATCCATTGCAGCAAAACATATGAGGCAAAATAATAACATTATGGACACAAGCTCCAAAATATGAGTTAAAATGTATTTCTTGTGTTGATGTTTGTCTGGACATCATCTAAAAATGTCCTTTGCTTTTATTATTGAGTGCTGCATGTTTGAGTGACTCTGTGTTTCCCTACGACCTCCCTACTTATAATATTAATAATTAAAAATGCATTTGTTTTATGTAGCGCTTTTTTGGACACTCAAAGACGCTTCACATGTCATTATTCTTTCACTCCATACACGGTGGTGATAAACGACTACTATAGCCACAGCTGCCCTGGGGCACACTGACAGAAGCGAGGCAACCAGTATGTGCCATCGGCCCCTCCGACCACCACCAACCATTCACACACACACACACACCAGACTCATGTGGGTTTAGTGTCTTGCCTAAGGACACAACGACAGTTCTCTGTACATGATCCAACATTTATAGAATGGAAATCAATACGCCTGTTTGTAATATTGAACGGCATTTAGAAAGCTAACTACCTATCCATCAAACCATCAATACGTTTGGTTAAGGTATCTGGAGAGACCCAAAGGCTTTTTAGAAAATATTACTTTATATTGATTTGTCCATTAGTATAATAAAAATAAGATTATAGACAATGAAGCCATCAAAGAAATGTGGAAAACTTTAGTTAGTCTGATCTCATTACCTTTAAAGCTTGAGTAGTTAACTTTTTTCACTTAATCTATAAAACATTTGATCTTTAGCATACTTATAAGAAAGAGCCCAGTGAGTCACTATTTGACGGTTTGGGCATAGAGTGTAGGTCGTTGTTTTTTTAAATTGTCTGTTTGTAAAAGCTTATCTAAAGCTGTGACATAAGCCAAAAATACAATGTGAAAACTAGTGATGAGAGAAAACTGTAGGAACTAGTTAGATGAATTCTAATACGCATAGTCATCATTTTTGTGGGTGGAAAGTTAGATACCCAAGCTTTAAGGTTCACTTCTACAAAAGTAAAGGTTTAGGTTCCAGGCCGCTTTCCTCAAATATCGCTTTTGAAGATATTTTGAACCACTTTCCCTACTTTTTTATAAATGCACTGCAATGTTTACCATGGGAAACTTTGAAAACACGTGTGATTTACAGCTCTATCTTTTTTCTCCCATCCGCAGCACCACATGACAGTGCGCCGTATCTCTCCCACACGCTCGCTCATCCCACCGCGCACCGCTCACAGATGACATGTGCCTTTGGAGCCGCCGTCCCCGGGTCACTGCGGTTTCACAGAGCTGCGTAGAGTCAACACGGTCACACGCTGGCCTGGCTTTTTTTACATACATCCCTGATTCTCATAGCGCACTCAAAATAACACTTCAAAACGCTGCACATGTAATGAATAAAGTCCTGTGTTTAATTAGAAAGAGCAGGAATGTACAGCGGCAATTTGAGCAGGGATAATTTAAAGGCAAGGTCACCCGCAAGAATGGTGTCAACTTTGCTTATTTATGCTCGTATTGGGTTTTCTGTCACTTTTACCGATTTCTTGTGGGGACCTTTACATATTTGATTACAATGTGACTGTTCGTAAGTGGTGTATCAATTTCTAACATTGAGCTAAGCAGACGCAGCCATTAGAGTTAAGGGATGGCGCTCTTTCAAGTTGAGTTTAACAGTTTTGACCCTTACCGCTTTCACAGTGATTACAAGTCTAATGGGAAAGCAAGCGCTAAGCCAAAGCTAATGATCACTGTGCGCTATCTGTATATCTTCTGGCTCTCCTCACACACATCAATCAAACTTTGAATAATTGGATTTTGCAAGAGAGAAGGAATGAACCAAGGCAAACAGTCGATGATACAAAATCAAGCAATGCACAATATGAAAAATATTACAGTGGATAAGATCTATTGTTAGATTTTGGTGGATATAGCTAACTACATGCAAAGATGGTCCAAGTCAAACTGTTTCAGGGCTTGGAAGAAACAGCCATTACTGTCCACATTATAGCAACTAAGAAATAAAAAAAACATAATGCTATTCAGAAGAGGTGGGCATGAGCAATATGGGTAAAAAATGTGATGATTGTTCTTGATTTTTTTTTTTTTTTTGCTCTATAGATTCTTGTGCAGGGACGAGAGTAAAAATTTGACTTATTCAATTAGATAGTGCATATATAATCCATAGACCGTGTATTATCAGTAACTGAGTGTTGAATTCACCCAAAGCGTTTACAGAATGCGGAAGAAGCTGACTAGAACATAAACAAGCTGGAGCCCATTTCCTTATATGGGCATTTGTTCGGATGGCGTTAGCTGTGACGGGGTCAGAGGTTGCTATAATGGTTGCTAAGGCAAGCTGGAGTTTCCCCGAAAAATAAGGCATCTGATTGGTCAACCCCTTACATGGCTCACATATGGATTTACAAAAACAATATCAAAACGTCATAAAGAGCAAAAACCACAGATATTCTAAGCCAAAATTGGAGAAATACTTTGTCCATGAGCATTTCCCTATTGGCCTCATTGAGTAGTCTATGATTTAAGCCAACCAATAAATTCTCCTGTTCAGACTTTTGATTGGTGCCTCCTGAAGTCAATAGGAGCCAAATAGAATTAGAGCAAAACTTTGTCTATGAGCACTTCCCTATTGGGCTCCATTGAGTAGTCTATGATTTAATCCAAACAATAAGTTCTCCTCTTCGGTCCCAAGATTGGTGCCTCTCGATTTGAGCCCACATATCCAATAATGAGATTGAGAAAGGTTGAGATCTCAATCTTTTAACCATTACATTTTTGGCATAGCCCTTCTCTGCAATATAAAAAAACATCACCAATAATTTATCTCAATTCAGCTTCTTGTTTACATCAAAGATTGATGGTACTATAAAGGAATGAACCAGCACAAACATGATGTCAATCTAAATGAATTGTCATAACACACACGCAGCAAAATGTTTAGTGGCGTTCGTCAAAGTATATGCGCTGTAAAAAAATATATTTTTTTAAATCTCCTGGTTTTCAGTTGCGTGTGTGTGAATCCAGCCCTGACCTCTCCTCTCTCTTCTGTTCAGCTCTTTGTCAAAACACATGAGACTCCTGTGAGACCGCCACATGGTGCCCATTAGCAACAAAACAGAAAAATCAAAGACATTTTAATTTTCACCACAAATAGGGAGAGATTCCTCCGGAGAAGATGCCAAGAAATTGTGACTTCTGTGCGAGGATTTACGATAGGGGCTTCCTTATTGCTCTCCATCACTACTGTCATTTCTCGAGCCAACATTTAGTCTAACACTTTGGAGATGAAACTGGGATCTCAATATGGAAAGACATACCGGACAACTTGGACTTGTTTGGGGCAGGTTTGGTGCTCTTGGATGGCTAAAACAGGTCATTAATGGATTGGTAGAGGCTGTGGTGTAGGGCTGGCAGCCAGAAGTTGGATGATTTTGTATCTGGTATGTTCATATATGGACTGAGAGTGCGTGAGGCTAAATTATCTGTCTCTGGTTCGTCCACATCAGCAGCGGTAGCAGGAAAACTGGCACGAGAAGCACAACAGAAGAAAAAGAGCAGTTTCCTTTGCCACTCAGCTGAAACTCTTTATTTCTGAAAGATTTGAGGCTCTATTCACCCTGACAGCAATAATTTACCGGTGGTAAAAGTTGCACAGAGGGGCCAAGTACACACTCCTACTGGTGCACTGCTTTCCTATATTAACATTGAATTCACATTGAAAGTTAAATAGCATAAGATTTCAGGTTAGACTTTCCATGCTCCGTTGCACAAAGGACGGATGGTTGGATTTGAACGGATTTTATATGTATGACAAATCAGTCGATAGCCTCAACTAAAATACACAAGCCTATTAGCATTATTAACTGTGGATTTAAAACCTGTGTAGAAGAGGTGTTTAATTTCACCCCCATTGTAGATTGCCATTTTTGTCTAAACAAGTCCATTGACAAACTTAAGGGCATTTTTTTCCATAGGATTTTCATAGAATAATCTTAAAGCAGCACTTTTTTCCGGCTGCTTCGTCAGTGATGATACAACCTTGGTCTTTCGGGGGGTTTTCAGTTTGAGTGGGGTCAAATGTCTTGCCCAGGGACACAACAACAGATGACATCAGTGACACGTAGGCTTACTCCAGTCAACTACTCCTGCTGCAAGGTGCTAGGTGACAAAGCAAGGTGCAAATTACTATTGAAGTGTTGGTATGTAAGTAAATTGGTCATCTTTATTTATACAGCACCTTTCACCGACTTTACAATTGGTATGGGCATTTTTCCTCTCGCTCCACGCAGTGATGGGAGCAGGGGCGCCATGCAGGAAGCTTGGCAGGCAGTCCTATTGTATATGTGGAGGCCGCATTTCAGATTCACGCGGCTAGAATCTGGAACAGTCTTCCTGAAGATGTGAGACAGGCTTCTTCTGTTTAGCTGTGCATACATCTTTTCTCTTTTCAATGTTCTGTGATTATACTATTTTTAATGCCTTGTGTGACTGTTTCTATCTTATACTGTTCCGCACTTTGAGTTGCCTTTGTATGAATTGGGTCATACAAATAAACTTCACTTGCCTTGCAGTTTCCTCTACCCCGTGTTAAAGGTAGAGGAAACTAGAGTACCAGGAAGTAACCTATGCTGGCACAGGGAGAATATACAGACTCCACACAGAAAGGCCTGATCTGGAAGTTGAATCCAACCCAGGACCTTCTAACCGCTACTTTCTACGCCACCGTGCGGATAAATATTATGCTTAGTTTCTTAGTGTTAAGAAAGATAAAGATGAGAATTACGCTCCAGGTTAAACAGTCCATTAGAAACCAAAATGTATTATATAACTAGAGCACACACACACAGGGCATATACAGTTTGCGTGATGAGATTACGTGTCCAAATTGGCAGAGTGCGCCTTCAATGCAACTCACTTAAAACAATTGTCCTCTTTCCTGTGCGTGCCTCCACTACACTGTCTTGTCCTTTGCAAATGGGGGTCACTTCAGGACCTACCAAACTGGAATCTAATCTCCTATATGCAAAGTTAAAACTAATTAATCCGAATTGGCCGCTAATTGTGTGGTAAATGTAACCCAAGAGAAGGGTCAAGTCCGATTCGCTTCCTGCTTCTCCTCCAAAACAAGGTCTTTTTGTTGTTCTTTTTTTTATAAAACAGTGCTGGGGGCGTTTCTGACTTATGCGCAGCTCCATTGTGGTCGCCGGAGGGAGATTACAGATTAGGAAAAGCAAATGGCCCATGGGAAAGTCACCCACCCTCTGCCCACCATCAGGGGCACACACAGAGAGAGAGGAGAAGAAGGCACTGGGATGGGCTGTCCCGACTGGTGGGAACGAAACAGTCCCATTTGAGGATATGGTGTTTGTGAACTGTCCTGTATAATAATGAGGAAGGCTAGGGAAGAATTTGAAAAGCTAAAGGCTACTTTTTCAATTCGAGGTGACGTCTCAAACAAAGAAAAGCAAGAATTAAGGTGCCCTCTGTACTGTTTGTAGTGGGGACTATGCCTGTCTGCTCCATTGAGATATAGCTGTGTTCGTGATAAGTTTGTGTTTCACTTTCTGGTCTGGAGGACTTGGTTTCACTTCAGAAGCAAACACAATAGTCCTCATGATGCCACTGATCTGTGTCAAAGCACGTTTGGTAACACCGGCAATTAGTGCACTTGTTTGGCGCTTGCAAATCTCCACAACCAAAGCTCAAAGTGCACTAGAGTCCAGTTCAATCGGACCATTTCTGGAGACACACGCAGACCTGACATGAACACTATAGCTTGCTTAGCCCAGTCGCGTTCCCATATCTCCAATGACATTTCAGGCATATACCGTAGCAATCCGATGGGCTGGGGCCAATTCAACTAAGACGTACATAGTTAATTTTGATTTTTAGATTAAAACACATTATGACATTAGATGGGACAAACCAGGTTAACGCCATGATTAGAATAAACAAGGTCTAAGTCAGGACTAAACATGATCCAGTTAAGACACACCAGTCACATTCCTGCTCGAGATCACTCCAAGTTTTGACAATGACACTTTACTACTGTTTCCACTCCACTCCCGTCCTAACAGTGCATTGGTGTGGACTCGGAAAGGCTACAACAGCAACACAGAGCTGTATTCTTTGAGCCGAGTTTTCATATGCAAATGATGGTTTAGTTACGGTATGCAACGCTTCCCATTTTCTAAGACTTTTTCCTCTGTTTTTTGTTGTTGTTGTCCGTGATTCATTCTCTTGGGAAACCGGCTGCAGCAGTAATGTGTGGCTTTGCTTAAATGCCATTATTGCAGATCCCTCAAAAGCCAGAGCATGTCTTTTATTAAAAACACCAACTCCAACCATGCATGTGCCAAAAAGCATCTTTTTCACTCTAATCATTTTAACCAGTGTGGCAGAGTCAAGGACGCTCAGCTGTGCAAGCCTATTACAGGTGCCATATCTTAGCCATACATCTTTGTCATCATTGCTTTTGTACATTTTCTAATTACTGCCCAGTCAATATATGAATAGTTACTTTGCAAAAACAAATAAGTGCCATTGGGAAAAGGTTTTAAAGGCTTACAATTGATTATACTTTAGTGCCATACAACTTAAGTTTCACATGTTCTTGAACAAATTCTTTCAAATGTACTGCCAATAAAAAAGTATTCAAGATTGTAGCTAAAGATATACAAGTGTTTGACCATTTTTCAAAACAAAGATATCTGTTTTTGCCAAAGTAACTCAGATAAATTAAGCTTTAGGATGTATTTAATGGTAAGGGTAACATTGCTGCATTATTGGGGTTTACAGGTGCTTCCAGTTTTTTTTTTTCAGGCCAGTATAATAAATGCAATTGTAAGTGGCCATTCAAATGTGTTCTAAAGTGTCTTCCATGTTGTGTTTTTGTTTTTTTCCATAGATGATACATTATTGATGGGGACGACCGAGGATTCAAAGGGAATTTGCCTTTCACAGCTGGAGTCTGCACTCTCCTTACCTCCAACAGCAAAACGCATTTAACAATAATACATTTGAGGAAGGAATGGTGATCTATAAGAAATGTCAAATTCAAACCAAATTGGAAAGTGCGCTTGCAGGTGCGCAAAATTAACATATGCCAACTTGGATAAGAAATGAAATACTGGAGCCAAAGGTGAAATGACAACATACATCACGCATGATAAGAGCAAAAAAGGAAACAAGATCCAAAGTACACAAAGTCAAGCGAGTTGAGACGGGATTGAAACGCATTTAAAACTTTCCAGAGTTTTTTTGTCGTTGCCAAAACCCGCAAAACCTCATCCTCTTCTTCCCATTTTGTAGAGGTTTATTTTGGGAAAAGATTCTAAGTCGATCCTCTCGCTGTGCATTTTACCATATAAGCTTAGAAAAGTTGCTCTATATGAGACAACGCCGTCTTTTATCCCTCATCCGAAGCCCACAGCGCTCCAAAATGTCACAAAAATGTCTTTACTGCCTTGGCGTTTACCCTTAACATTACAAAACATTATATAATTGACGTGCAAATGCTTACCTTGTATTCTGTGGATGTGCAGAAGGATGCAGCTTCCTTTTTGTTAAGGGATAAACAAAAAAAACACTTCAAAATCAACCAAGAAAAGTGCGTAAAAGTACAGAGGAGCGCCTAAAACAAAGCAGAAGTCGTCCAAGCGTTTACGTCCAATGCTTTTCTCTCTCACTTGCGCTCTCCTCCGCGCTGCCTCTCATTCGGGATACGGCTCTGGAGCGTCTTTGCCGTTTCCAAGCGGCTGTACAAGTCTCTAGTGGACAGGCGAGAGTGTGAGAGGGGGATCCTGGTGCTGGCGGTGCGTCCCTCCCCTGCGCTCTTGATTGGATCCTAAACTTCTACTTGGGCTACTTCTTGTTTCTACTTTAGTCCACATAGGAAAGCCTCCAGTGCGTTGAACCAGCCCACTTTTTTTGTCTTTCAACACAAAAACCTCAAGCAAAAGCAGTCAGTGGCTCTGTCTTTCTTTTTTTCCAAGATACCATGGAACTTTGCGCTGCGCTATAAGGGTAATCCCCCGAATACTTTTCCTCCAATGATGCGCTCTTGAAATTATCACTTTGGGTTGCTTAAGCATCGCCCTGTTACAGTCACGCAACCCTTGAGGCGAGAGATGTCTGTTATGGCAAGTTTTATCACGGCCTTGATACTTGGTTCTGCAGCAAAAATCATAATAGGATTGAAGACACAAGAAGCTCGCGTTTGATGATCAGTGGAGAGTTGTGTAAAGGAAATCCCCTGATATTAGTGTAGCATTGTCTGGAAGAAGATAGAGTCAATATTGAGCGGTGATAAGAGGCTATTTGACTTGAATGCAAATATTTTGCTCTCCCCACCCACATTTAGGGCAGCGGCTGAGGGGGGTCAGGGAGGTAAGGATGCTGCCGTTTCCTTCTCTCCAGGTGGGGGAGATTCACACCACTGTCACATAGACCCCCCATCAACAGACGTGCTAACGAGCTGTATTTCATCACAAATGGCTGTTATATTAGTGTTGAATGTGACGCAAAACACACAAAAACAGCTGCTGCTATGCGTAAAATGATAAAGGCCTATAGGCTGGTTAAACTATGGTTAAAACAGTTGCTTTTACAACTCAATGTCAATATTATACCCAAACCAAGTAGGTGACATATGCCCAGAATTTCAATCTTAGTCATATAAATATAGCCCTATATTGGTTGCCATTGTTTGTATCTTGTTTTATTAAGCACTTTGAGTTGCATTGTGTGTGAACTGTGCCAGACGGATACACTTTCCCTGCCTTGCCATAATGTATATAACTATATGTAATTATTGAGAAGCTACTTTTGCATATGAACTGCATATATTTAGCATTTGAATTGGCCCCACTGTAGGACGAATTAAGGTGCTCTTATAT
Organism: Knipowitschia caucasica; assembly: GCA_964034765.1. Classification (NCBI taxonomy): domain Eukaryota; kingdom Metazoa; phylum Chordata; class Actinopteri; order Gobiiformes; family Gobiidae; genus Knipowitschia; species Knipowitschia caucasica. The sequence goes on along the minus strand of OZ035824.1, from coordinate 30,912,690 downwards.
CACCGAATATTAGCAGTCATTTGAATACTTGCAGAAGGGGAAGAAAACTTAAGATTAATAGGTTGAATCAAATAAGATAGTCCATTCATTGTTCAGCAGCTGATTAACCGAACATTTACAAGTACATGACAGGATGAGGACAGCTTTTTCCAAGTGTGAAGGCAGAGACCAGAGCGTCTTTGTCGCACTGTTAGAGCAACAGGGACATCTGGCGTTCACCGGGGATAAAACAAAAGCTATTTACACACGCTTCAAGCTTCCTGCAGCGTTTCCTCTTCTTTTGTGTGTGTGTGTGTCCGTATTGGTTAATGAATTAGAGCAAGATCTACTTTGCGCATGAAAAGTCTGCAGCAGTTGCGCGCGTCCCTCCCGGTGCCATTAGTGAGTGCTCGTGTGTTAAGTGGTGGGGGTTGATTATTTCAGGCAGATTAAAATAGACGCTATTATAGGACAAACTGTGAGAAAGCATCCACTCCCGGGACATGATCATAGACAAAGACTGACCCAGCTACAAGATTCAGAGTGGAAAATGTGTCTCCGCAAGGGACGGTTTTGTTCTGATGAATATAAGCGATAATCCCTATGAGGCGTTTGACACAAAAAAGAGGAAAGGATCAAAGCTTTTACGCTTGCACAAATTAGCAGCCTTTATCTCCTCAGTTACACCCTGTGGTTCACCTGCACGCTCAACACGCTGCCAGTGGAGAGGTACAGCAGAGGGGAGGCCCGGGTTATGTTACATGAAAAACAAATCCACAATGGTTATCTTGTCTATTACATGATGACAAAAAGATCCACCTACATGCATGTATACCCAAGATGTTCTGCAGACCTGGCCTTTACTATAGCACTGTGTTATTGACTAAATTAGGTCAAAGAAGTCCCACTCTCTCCCATATTGAACCACACATCTCTTATACGTAGTCCTTTTATTGGACTTGATGTGTTACTGGAGAAGATAGTTCCCTCCCGCATTTTAGAATTGTATTGATTTTTCTATGACCTTTCAAGCCACTATATTCAACTGTAAGCAATTACTGACACTGAGGTTAGTCATGGTTTACTTCACTTCAGTTCATTTTTGTACAGGCCTAGTTCATAATTGTCTTGGAGGACCTTATAAAGTTGGAGAATCGATCAGAGGAAAAAACAGTTTGAACACAAGATGCAATAATAACAAACGCATAGGAGCCTTTGGTCCATAAGGGGCAGTATGACCAATGTCTATAAATGTTAGTAAATGTGCGTAAATGTCCCGAATCATCAGTGTTCTTAAATCCTTCTGCATTGGCAAGGAATGACAAAAAAAACAGAGAAACCATGGGGAGGTACATATGGAGAGAGGAATCTGCTTCCATGGACGGACACGCTGTAGGTCCAGGGCCAACGCTGTAGGTCCAGGACCGAGGCTGTAGATTCAGGGCCGAGAATGTAGATCCAGGGCAGAGGCTGTAGGTCCAGGACCGAGGCTGTAGTTCCAGGACCGAGGCTGTAGTTCCAGGGCCCAGGCTATAGATCCAGAACTGATGAGGCTCCCAGGCAGAGAGGGGGGTGCATGCAACTCATGGGTCCAAGCCGAGGGGCAACCAGTTCACAGGTGCAGGTTGAAAAGGTCGGGTTAAGAGGTTTCATAATCACACCATGAATCAGACAATGGGACAGTGGGTGAATAGCAATGAACTGACTATAACTGATCAACCGGAAACAGGGGAAGGGGGTGCCAAAGAACCACTACACGAAGCCAATAATTCAAATCAATTCAACATACAGAAGTCATCTCGGAGGGCTTTTAATCTTACTTAAGAAAGAGTGTCGTTGTTACCCAAAGAATATTGTTATAGACATATTGAGGTGTTCATTTGGATTGTATAAATATTATGGTCATGAGCTCTTCTGCACTTTTTACACACCTCCTGCACATGCTGTTGTTGGTCTGGTGTCGGTTTGGCAGTTTTGGGGATTTCAGTGCAAAGTGATGTTACTGTTTGGGTTTCTTTGTTTATTATGTTTTTTAGTTCATTCAAGTCGCGTCTTTCACCATTAAACACATGATTTAATTGGAAATGTAAGGTTTTCAATACTTTTTTTGTTAACACATTTTTAATTGCATTTTAAATGATCAATATTTAGGCAATGTTGACTTTCATCATAATGTCAAGGAAACACGTAAGCATATGTATGGTCTAATTAAACTTTTGGTACTAGAAGAATTTCTCTCTTACCCTGGCTCAGAATAACAAAAAATAACACATACACCATTATCTTTTTCCAAAAACAATAAAACATCAATAATGAAAAAAATATATAATAATGATAACAAATAATAAAAAATAGTGATAAAAAATGTATATATCTTGATTACGTTTTTTAAATTGTTATTATTGGGGAACTGTTTAGACTCCCAGCAGAAGTCTGTTGACGAGTTATTGTTTGTATTTGTTGAGTCATTAAACCAAACACTGTGGTGATTCTATGCACTTGTGATGTCACTGTTTATGAACCATTTGTGTTCATGCATTCAGAGTATGGGTTCAGAGTATGAGTGGAATGAGAGCAGGTGTTTGCTCTGGGACTGGACTCTTTGGCATGTCAGCTATGCAAATCAAACCAGAGTGTAGCATTTTAGGGCGTCAGTGAAAGGGCACGTTTGAGTCATCTGAACTGTCCTGACGCTTGAAAATCCCTGTATCACCTACCACCTATCTACTATGCCCATTTCTCTGAACTTATGCTGTGAATATTACATTACAGCTCCCAAAAATGTCATGTGGCAATTTATGATTTTTTTTAACTGGAAATCTTTGAATTTAGGATTGTTTATATTAAAATCCATCATTAATATTGTGAAATACACCAAATGAGCCATCGTTTAAGTTATAGCTCATTCATAAATATGCCATCAACATTCTAAGGCATGGTTCTCAACTGGCGGGTCAGCACTCAAAAGTCCTGTACAATATTTTTTTGTGGGTCGTAAACCATTCCTGGGAAACATTTAGAAAAAAACTACAGGTAAACTAACTTGAATGTGTGAAAATATGCAGAATTTTGAGAACCACTGCACTGGTCTGTATCTTTTTAGTTTGAATTGATAAGTTATAGGGAAGATAAAACATGACATATTGTGATCTGGTCTGAGTTTTGGAGTCACTTTCAGAGCTGTCCGTATCTCTCACCGACATAACATTTGATATGGAATGATACGTGTCACAATATCCACTCGTCGCATTCATCTTGTTCATGTTTCCTCTTTGTCGCTTCTGTTCGTTCTTTGTGGAGGTGGATCTCAGCAGCCGTGTCATATTTTGCAGCCTCATGTTTTGTGTTTTTGTGTCTTGCTTTCTACTCTCGGCGTTCGCCCGACGGCTCAGTTAATCTTTCAAAACAGAAAGAAGGAAGAACAAAGATGAATGCATGAAAACAAAAAAATGTTACTGTGGGGAAACTAATCCTGGTTGGAAAAAACAACGTGTGGCACATGATGATCCGTTAATGTTAGTGTTTTTTCCCCATTAGCTGCTGGAACATAGTGTGGCCATGCTTCATTGGACTGTACTCCTCAAAGTCACGTCATCACAAGAATAGACAAAAATGAATGTACAAACAAAAAATATGAAACAGTACTATAACAAAAAACACAGTAACCTTATGCATGTATATGTATGTATGTATGTATGTATGTATGTATGTATGTATACATACATACACATACATGTAGCCTATATATATACACACACACACACACATACATACATGCACACCAGTGCATGTATGCACTGGTGTGCACCATGCTTGTAATCTGACTCTTTGCTGGTGGTTGCGTACCTGGAATAATCCAATCCAATTAATTTTTACGACACCTTTCCTCTCGAAAACCGCTTCACAGCCTGGACTGCTGTGGACTTTTGAATGCTCTGGCTAAATGAATGGGGCTCATGCAAATGCACATTTTCCTTTAGGAGGGGCCACTCGCGGCCATTTAAAAAAAAAAACTCAGAAGGCAAAGGTGATGACACACAACGGCGGAGACTGGCGTCACAAACAACATACACAGTATTGGCAGCAGTAAAATCAATAATTATGTCAACTTGAATTTTTCTACATTACACTTCAAACCTTTAAATACAGCTACAATATACAAGCACAAACACATAAAAGAAATAGACTTTTCTCATTCTTGAGTGACTAGGAAAAGTCTCAGTCGTTTATGAAAATTGTGTGCATTCAACCCATCCATCCATTTTCTTCCGCTTCATCCGTTGCCGGGTCAGACAACGGACGCCCAGACGGGCTGGTGCTCTGTGTACGGGGTGCAGCTCTGACTGCCACCCCCCGACCCAGAAATGGATTAAGGGGAAGAAAATAGATGGATGGATATTTACATTATTTGTCTTTAGAATCTGATTGCACTGAGTCTCATTAAAAGTATAATTATTGCTCACACTCTATAATACATTGTCATTTTGCAAGCGACAGCTGAGCAGCTTTGTGTCACAGAGCAGAGGATCCAGACGCCGTGCAACTCCAAGTTTATCCTGAACTCAGAACAACTCCTAGTTTAGAGCCGACATCAAACCCTGTCATTTACAGCATGTGTGACTCAGGGCGTTTGGAGCCTGGAAAATGAATAAAGTATAGTTCAAATAATCAAATTACAATTGAAGTGTTGTGGATCAATGCACCCAAATCATGTAGGTCTCTTTGAGAAAGGGGTTAGTCTGTGTATGGTTTAACAAACTAGTCCACAATGACTCAAATGTTGAATGGATTAGATGGGATTCTTTTTTATAGCCCTAATTATTTGTGAATATATTATAATGACTGTATTATTATCTTGTTTCCAGGCACTTGAATCAAGTGTTTTTATAAGAGATGCCAATGGAACAAGCTAAACTATTGTATTGCAAAAAGATACAAGAAAGATCTTCCTTGGAATGAAAAATAATTTGCAACAGCACTTGAAATAAGACTAAACGGCTTGTTCTTGGAAAATATTTAAGACAGTCAAAACGTATTCAAAATAAAATAAAAACACTTAATTCAAGCATTTATGACCTTATATTTTATCATTTTCTGCAGTACATAATTTGCCCCTCTGTCTCACCACCTTTCTGAGATCATTTGCATAGTTGCATGTTATTGGCTTTAACATATAAATCCTAATCCATTATGAATTACATTTTAAAACATGACATTTAGTCATTGCTTACTCCTAAATACACACTAGAATAAATGCATTTTTGATTCATTCTCGAGCTCCTTTTCCCACAGTCCTTGACATAGTTCCCCTTCACATACGCTCACACACGGGAGGAGAGCCGTTATCTGAGTGACAGTGAACGCATCATCCTGTCGGAGCTGAGGGGAGGACACGGGAGGTGAGGGTTCAAGGGAAAGAATGAGGGAGTGAGGATGGAGCGCAGGAAGTGAACCTGTTTAAGTTTACACCACAGTCCTCAGCCCGGGCCCTCTGCACATACAGCTGTTTGCCTGCACTTAATAAAGGCAGTGATAAACACAGGACGAGGCACTTTCTCTGATAAACATGTCCAGAGGTTGTAGTGAAGATTATGCTTTTACAGCTGTAGACTGAGAGCGCTGTGGAGAAGATTTGAAGTTTGGAGTATGTTGAGAATATAGAGAGCAACTGCAGGTCACGTCAAGGGCAGGATGTGGGTTCAAGTGGTGTCAGGATGTCTCTTCCTGCTTAAGGAGTGCGTCAAATGCACAGGGAAGATTTACCTATGCAAGACAGTTACGTACACTACACACAGGGACACAGGTAAAACATGTGGTGCTGGCAATCAACACAGAGGAACTGGACAGCGAACTGGAGCCAAAATAACACCAAGTATAACATTTAAAAATATCCTTACCATGACAGAACCATCCATCCATCCATTTTCTTCCACTACATGAAAAAATGGAGATGACTGTACGGCTTTGGCTCTCAAGGGATTATTTATGTAACATTTCGGGCAAAATTAGCCTTCATCAGATATGAAGAAAGCAGGCCATACACCTGTATATGTACACACAGTGGTTACAAGTCACATGAATAACACAATGTAAAGTTTTTAAATAAAAATGTAATCAATAAAAATGTAATCAATGAAACGTGTATAGCCACCCTGAGATGTGACGACAGAGAAGCACAGCACAATACATAACTGAATAACTAATTTAAAAAAAACAAGGAGTTGTATGTGTGTGTTTTTTTTTGTCTTATCTGTTTACGATGCATCTATCCCATCTGCAAGCTTGTGTATTTTGTTTTACTATTGCCTGGCTAGTGGGTATTTGTCATTGTGTTATGCTGTATATTGTATGTTTTGTATATCCTGTATTGTGAGTGTATGTTTGGGGACTGTGTTGTCTGAAATACAAATAAAAATAAGAAAAAAGAAAAAAGGAACCACAGCACAAAAAATACATATAGTACATATTAGAAATGTTAAATATTTACACGGTACCGAGTAAGTCCTGGAGGCCGATTCCTATGGGTAACTGACGCCAAATAGTGTAAGCTACAGGGGCATTTATGTGGTATTTTAGAATATTGCAGATTTAAAACAGCACTCCTGCACATTGTAGCAAATGTTTTCATCGTGCACATCATAACAAGCACATGCAATTTCCCCAGACTGTTTATAAATCAGATAACTTGTCTATGGTATAGCTTCAGGCATGGGTTTGGAAAATAAATCGATTTTGACCCAAGATCTTAGGTAGTGACCTTCTTAAGTGAGAGCGGAGTAATGTTACACATACGTAAGGTTGACACGACTTTTGATTTTTCCGAGTGTCAGTCATATTCTTTCCATATTCTTTCCTTTGTTACATGTGTCCACGTGCAGTTTGTCTGAGCGTGTGACATCAACTGTAGCTTGTGCGATTAGCATTTGCCCTTTGGTTTCATTGTTACATAACAGGTTGGTGTGAGAGGTACAGGAGGTGTATATTACCACTGGAATAAAAGATGTGACATTTTGACCTGTTCAGAACTGTCAAAGCACAGCACACCCTGAACTCTGAGCATTGTTGCCACATGTCAGAATACTTGAGCCCAGCAGTCAATCACATGGCTGCAGGATTCACTGAAGGATTCTCTCCTTAATACATTATATAGTGACTATTTTGAAGTGTTTGCATATAGAGTTGGCTCCAGAGAAAATATTCACACAGCGACGAATTCCAGTCCAAACATATAAACCAAAGTACACACAGTAAAATCTCTCTTTTCCTGAACCTTCTTGGACAATTACACTTGTCCATATGCAGGTGATAAGTTCTGAACACAAAACATAACTACAGTATCTGTTGGAGCCTAAATAGAAGTTTAGTTGTTTTGATTTTATTTTGATACATTTCTATTTTTGTTTGTATTACTATTTGATTGATATAGATTATTTTTTGTGATTAGATTAGATGTATGATTATTTGGCAATTGATTTAATTTGGTATATTTTGCATCTAATTTAGTTAATTATTTTGTTAATCATTATTGCTAAAGTTAATCATGGATTCATTTTGATTTAATATATATTTTTTATATTTTTTCTCAGTCCTGGCCCAGGCTAGTTAAGGCACAGGTGTGCCAGGAGAAAGGCGTGGAGTGTGGAGTGGAGCCACACAGTTTTTTGACCTCCTCTCTCCCTTCCTTGTCTTTAAGTCATTTTTCTTTTTGTACAGTATGTATGTTTTGTGTGATTACTCAGTAAAGAGTTTTTTAATTGCATCTACTGTTCCATGGATTTATTCACACGCTTTATAGACAATGGATTATGGTTTGAGAGCGTCAACTACACGGCTTCACTGTTTGGACCCTATATTTAGTCAAAAAACTTGCTCCACGATGGATTAATGGACAAATGGACATGTTTGCTGAAATGTGTGAGTACAAGTTGGACTATGATCTTTCACTGTGGAACAGAGGATTTTAATGAAGAAACATCGGAAGTTTGATTGATCACTGCTAATCGGAACTATCCAAGCACCTGCGGCACAATTACGCATGGATTAAATGAATTAGAATACAAATATTTGTGGATATACTGGATTATTTTGTGGATTATTCGTACCCTTATATATTGTGGATTAATATTGTGCACAAAAGACAAGCAAAATGTCTGAGGGAGCAGAGCAGATTGGAGAGAAGCGGACAGTGATACTTACTGTACCGAGAAAGGAAAGGAGGATCATAAAACCAGGAATATGAACGCACGGAAACGCAAAGTCTCACAACTAGCGGCTATGATTAAACAAATGGATGAGCTGATGCAAAGTGACACAAATGCAGACATTGTCAAGAATAAATTTCGTGTTGATTATCATCGTTTGCATCAAGAATTCTGTGACATTAATGCTGTGCTGAAGAACTACATGGATGAGGAGGAATATGTGGACGATCAGAATAAATGGTTTGAGCCAAAGAACAAGTACCTCAATGACTATTTCTGGAGATGTGAGAATTGGATGATTAATGTTTTAAAACAAGGCGCTGTGGACAAAGATCTGTCGGGACCGGGCGCAACCGCACATGAGCCCACGCCCAAAACAGAGCATATCACGGGGCGTGCAACACAAGTTGATTTGGATGTAAGATCTACAACAAGCAGTAAACGCAGCAAGCATTCTCAATCAAGTAAGGCATCTTCTCGTTCTACGGCCTCAATGCGCATGAAAACAGCGATGGAGCGCGCGGCACTAAAAGTAAAAGCATCTGCCTTAAAAGAAAAGTTGGCAATTGAAAGAGAAGAAGCTGAGATACTTGCGCAGAAGAAACACAGAGAGGCTCAAGAAAAGCTGAAGTCAGTGGAATTTGAAATGGAGCAAAAACGGATTGAAACGCATATGAAAGCAAAGAAAGAAATGCACGAGATTCAAACTGCGCTGGCTGAGTCTGAGGCTAAAATGGAAGTGTTGGAAAAATACAACTCTCAAACTGTTAATGATCGTTGGACTTTACTGATGATGAAGAGGAGAATGATGGACATATATTAAACATTCCAAATACGCAGCCGGTCCAGTTACTGTTGCCACCTGCTGGACATGGAGTGGATAACACGCAGAGCCAGCCACCCACTTTTCACTCATCTCAACATGTTTCACCTCCAACCAACAACAGAGACAATATTCAAATAGCCTTGGGTGTACCACCAAGATCCTCAACTGCACTCAACTTGGAGCTAGCAGAGGGACCAGCTTTTGACAGTTTGTGCAAAGCTTTGAGTCAACAGGCTACTGTCACAGACTATTTGGTAAAAAATCATAAAGCCACACTGCTTCCTGAATTGAGAATTTCTACTTTTAGTGGGGATCCTCTTGAATACTGGACATTTATCAGATCTATTGAACACAGCATAGAAGGACGCACAAGTGATGCACGTGACAGACTACACTTTCTGCTACAATACACAAGTGCACAGCCTCATGAGTTGGTAAAGAGCTGTATACATATGGAGCCAACTGCTGGTTATGACAAGGCAAAGCAATTATTAAAGGACTTTTTTGGAGATGAATATAAGATTGCAGAAGCATACATGAAAGAAGTAATGAACTGGCCAATAATCAGACCAGAGGATGGCACTGCACTACAATCTTTTTCATTGTTTTTAGCTGGATGTTGTAATGCTATGTCAAGCATCACATATCTGGAAGATTTGGACAATACCGCAAATATTAAAATGCTGGTTAGCAAGCTTCCTTATAAAATGAAAGAGGCTTGGAGGAAGTTTGCTTGTGATTTACAAGAGAGAACAAAGAAGAGAGTCAAGTTCAAGGATTTTGTGGATTTTACTTCAAAACAAGCCAAATACATGGTTCATCCCCTTTATGGAAATATAAAGGACACAAGTACCAGTGGATATGAATCTCATGCACCAAAAGTTTAAACCACGTGCTCCAGATTCAACAAAAAAACCAAAAAAAGGTTTTCAGTTACCCACAGCTGTTGTTTCATCGTCTGTGTAAAGAGTATAATAATCCCACTTTACTGCACATAAACATTAAATCTAAAGAGAGATGAAACTTGAAGGATAGCAACGAGCAGCCAAACCATTTCTAGTGGGTTGGTGCAGACTCTGGATTTCCACTGCACCAATCAAAGAGAACATCCCCCGCCAAGAGGATGTGAATAATGGCCGCATCTGAAACAAGTGAAAATCCTCAAAATTGGATTGCTTATCGGAGCAAATGTTTCTCAAGCTATGGAACCACTTCAAGTGGTGAAAAGTGTGGATAATGGACCATACGCTGTGAGAACGTTACTCGGCTGGACAATAAACGGACCGCTCAGAGGCGGAGAGTCCAGGCAAACTGATACGACTAAAGTGTCGGTAAACAGGATTTCGGTTGCTAGATTGGAGGAGCTCTGGCAGCTTCAATTTAAACAAGATTTTCCTGATGCTGGACTAACAGAAGAGCTTGAAATGTCAAAAGATGACCATCAATTTATCTCCATGATTTCACATTCTGCTGAGATGAAAGATGGACATTACAACATCTGTCTTCCAATCAAGGCAGAGCCACTGCATATGCCGAACAATAGATCAGTGGCAGAGTAACGTGCACTGAATCTGAAAAGAAGATTTTCCAGAGATGAACAATATCACAAAGAATATGTGGCATTTATGGATGGCATCTTGGAAAAAGGCTATGCAGTAGAAGTTCCACATCATGAAAATGAGAGAAAGAACAAAATTTGGTACTTACCTCACCATGGAGTCAGACATCCGGTGAAACAGAAGCTGCGTGTTGTCTTCGATTGCGGAGCTGGTTATGGTGGAACATCTCTGAATCAGGAACTGCTGCAAGGTCCAGACTTGACGAGTACTTTAATTGGAGTGCTTTTGAGATTCCGTCAAGAGACCATTGCCATGATGGCTGATGTGGAGGCTATGTTTTATCAAGTCCAAGTGAGTGAGTCAGACACAGACCTCCTCAGATTCCTCTGGTGGCCTCATGGTGATTACACACAAGAGCTGGTGGAGTACAGGATGAAAGTTCACATTTTTGGAGCTACTTCTTCACCAAGTGTAGCCACATTTGCAATGCAAAAATGTGCATCTGATTTTGGGAAGGAGTTTTCCCAAGAAGCTGAGAGAACTGTCTTCAAGAATTTTTATGTGGATGATTTGATTAAGTCAACGGTGGATGAGGACAGTGCTATTCTGCTTGCATCTGATCTAACAAAGTTGCTGGCAAAAGGAGGCTTCAAGTTAACAAAGTGGTCTAGTAATAGCCGAAGATTGTTAAATACCATTCCAGCAAATGAAAGAGCCAATGGATTTCAAGATTTGGATTTGGATCAGGATTACTTACCAGTGGAGAGAGCTCTTGGAGTACAGTGGTGTGCTGAAACGGACAATTCATCTTTCAGATCAATCTAAGAGAGCGCCCACACACTAGAAGAGGATTACTTTCCCTGGTTAGTTCTATTTTTGATCCACTAGGGTTCCTCGCTCCAGTTATTTTGCCAGCCAAGAGACTTCTGCAGGAGATCTGTCGCCTGAAGTACTCTTGGGATGAAGAGCTCCCGGAGAGCATTGTTAAGAGCTGGACGAAGTGGATCGCTGGACTCAAGCATCTGGAGGGATTTGGAGTGGACAGGTGCGTTAAAACTAAACATTTTGATTCACATATCTCTGCGCAGATTCACCATTTTGCTGATGCGAGTGAAGATGCGTATGGCACGGCAAGCTATCTGGTGCTGCACAACTCCAAAGGTCAAGCGCAGTCCACTCTTCTTATGGCCAGAGCCAGAGTGGCACCGCTGAAGACTCCTACAATTCCACGGCTGGAGTTAACTGCTGCTACAGTTGCAGTTAAGATGGATAAGCTGCTGAGAAAGGAGCTGGAGTTGGATCTTGAAGATTCAGTTTTCTGGACTGATAGTACTGCTGTCATCAAATATCTGAACAGTAAAACGGCACGATTCAAGACATTTGTGGCTAATCGTGTGACAGCCATCCTGCAGCATTCACAACCGTCTCAATGGAGGTATGTTAGTTCCATCTCTAACCCTGCAGATTATGTTTCCAGGGGACTAACTACTGATGCCTTCCTGCGGTGTGAAAATTGGCTGTGTGGACCAGATTTCATTCTCCATTCTTCTGATCTGTGGCCCACAAATCCAGATCCTACAGTTTTGGTGGGTGAAGATTTGGAAGTGAAAAGAGTGGCTCAAATACACGCCATCCAATCACAAATGCTCAACACTGCGACAGACAAGGTAATGCTTCATTTCTCTTCTTGGATCAAGTTGAAGCGAGCTGTCGTCTGGTTTCTCAAGCTGAGAACGGTGCTGATGGAGCTGAGAGCCAAAAGAAAAGAGTTACAGGTATTGAAGGATGAAAACAAGATGGACGTTTTCAAAAGGAGTTTTAAAGGAACGAAAATTACGTGTGCTGATTTAGATGAAGCAGAGCTGGAGATCGTGAAGTATGTTCAAAGGCAGTGTTAGTATTAGATAGCAATATGGCCTACGTGCAGGACTGTACAAGGACTCTACAAGGACTCCATGTTATGACTATGATGTGACTGTCTCTTTGTGACACGTATGTCTTTCGATGTGTGACGTGACAATGACTATATAAACTGTGTACTGCCTTTATTCTGTCTGAGGAAAAGAAACAGAGTAAACCAGTGGAACTTGAGAGCAACTTAAATAAACTTCCAGAGTTTGGCACACCACGATCCGTCTCTGTCTGCTAAATCCTGACAGCAGTATTACCACGATGACATGATGATGCTGAAGGAACATCACAGAGTCAAAAGAAGTAGCCCACTACGCAAGCTCAATCCAGTGTTTCAGCATGAGGTGATGCGAGTGGGCGGAAGATTGAGTCGTTCGGCCATGCCTGCTGAGAGTAAGCAGCCGGTTATTTTGCCAAAGCAGTCTCATGCTGCCATTTTATTGTTAAGAGACATTCATGAATTTACGGCTCATTCTGGCAGAAACCACATGTTGGCAAAACTCAGAGAGAAGTTTTGGATCCCTGGAGCTAATGGAGCTATCCGGACGCTGCTATCAAAGTGCACGACCTGCAGAAGATTGCATGGTGCAGCTGGAAAACAGTTAATGGCTGACTTACCTGAGTGTCGGCTGCTTCCGGACGACCCGCCCTTTACCAGAGTTGGAATGGATTACTTTGGTCCTTTCCTGGTGCGGAGAGGGAGAGCCCATGTAAAGAGGTATGGAGTAATCTTCACATGTCTAGCTGTGAGAGCTGTCCACCTTGAAGTCGCACATTCTTTGGACACGGACGCATGTCTTAATGCCATCAGAAGATTTGTGGCTAGACGAGGACAAGTGAAGGAGATGTACTCTGATAATGGCACTAACCTAAGAGCAGCAGACACGGAACTGAAGCAAGCAGTGGATCAATGGAATACAAGCCAGATCGAAAGGAATCTACAGCAAAAGGGAATTTCATGGCATTTTAACCCCCCGGCTGGTTCGCATCATGGTGGAAGCTGGGAGAGGTTGATACGCTCAATTAGGAAAATACTGAATGTGATAATGAAAGAGCAAATTTTGGATGAAGAAGGCCTACAGACTCTGTTATGTGAAGCAGAAGCGGTCCTTAATAGCAGACCCATCACCAGAGCTTCTTCAGATTTAAATGACTTGGAGGCCTTGACACCCAATCATCTTCTTTTGCTCAAAACCAAGCCGACGTTTCCCCCTGGTGTTTTCAATCAAGAAGATCAGTATGCCAGAAGAAAATGGAAGCAAGTCCAGTACCTGGCGGACATCTTCTGGAAACGCTGGTGTAAAGAATACCTCACACAGCTTCAAGAGCGCCAGAGGTGGTCCACTATTGGACGAAATCTTCAAGTTGGTGACGTGGTGTTGATCGTGGACGAAACATCTCCAAGGAGCTCATGGCCACTAGGAAAAGTGGTGGAGACTTTCCCAGACAAAAAGGGTCTCGTCCGTCAAGTGAAAGTCCGGACCAAAACCTCTGAGCTCTGTCGCCCTATCACCAAATTGTGTCTTCTCCTGGAAGCTGACACAGCATGAACTTTACATTTTTTAGATATCTACACATTGTAGGCTCCCTTTAATGAATTAATCCATTTTAATAATTGTTATTGTAAACATGCTAACAATTAGGGGCCGGTAATGTTGGAGCCTAAATAGAAGTTTAGTTGTTTTGATTTTATTTTGATACATTTCTATTTTTGTTTGTATTACTATTTGATTGATATAGATTATTTTTTGTGATTAGATTAGATGTATGATTATTTGGCAATTGATTTAATTTGGTATATTTTGCATCTAATTTAGTTAATTATTTTGTTAATCATTATTGCTAAAGTTAATCATGGATTCATTTTGATTTAATATATATTTTTTATATTTTTTCTCAGTCCTGGCCCAGGCTAGTTAAGGCACAGGTGTGCCAGGAGAAAGGCGTGGAGTGTGGAGTGGAGCCACACAGTTTTTTGACCTCCTCTCTCCCTTCCTTGTCTTTAAGTCATTTTTCTTTTTGTACAGTATGTATGTTTTGTGTGATTACTCAGTAAAGAGTTTTTTAATTGCATCTACTGTTCCATGGATTTATTCACACGCTTTATAGACAATGGATTATGGTTTGAGAGCGTCAACTACACGGCTTCACTGTTTGGACCCTATAGTATCTGTGGGGGGAAGCCCAGATTTGCCCCGTACTGATTTCTCCTATTTTAAGTCTCCGTTTTCATGCATAAACAAAGAAAGGGCCTTTTTGTGGTGTGAGCGTCTAGACTCTGCGTTTCCACTCAAAAGTTCAAGGAGATTAAAATTGTAGATCAAATAACAAAGTGTACATTTTACTTCAGTAGATTCGATGCTTCATTGTATAAAAGTGACAGAGCATCGAGCATCTTTGTCTCATGGTCATGTTATGTTATTAGAAGTGAAAGAAACAGCTGTAAGGTTGTCAGGATGAGTCAAATCATGTGTAGTCTGTAAACATGCATTTACCGATAGGATTGTGAGGCTATAACAGCTAACTTTATCAACATTTGCTGTGAATTGGAAAATGAATTTAATTAGTTAAATTATCTATTTAAAACCTGTACAATCACAATTTCCCAGTGCAACATAACAGATACAGATATAAATTGCCTCTCGAAAAGTTGTCCACCTTTAACTTTCATTATTAAAACCATAAAGAAAGATTTTAGTTGGATTTGTATAATTAAAGTTCACAGGTATCAGACAAACTGTGACTGTGTCTTTTTGTTATATTTTGTAAATGTACAGTACCTACAGTGTATGTTGCTTGTGATTCTTTTGTCTGAATTCTTTCTATGCACACTTACTTGCTCGAAAATAAATAAACAAAATAAAAAAGTAAAATGATGCATGATTATTGTTGTTGTTGAAAAGTGGGGCTTGCACAAGTATTTACAGAGCATTGTTCTATAAATGGCCTTAAAAATATTCCTAATGACGGCTGAATGTTCGCACAGTGCCCTAATGATTAAACAGACCCCACATGTATGTAATCTACTCTCTGTATGATTACAGCATTTTTGTCAGGATCTTAGAGCTACGGTTGGACTATGGTGGTCACTAAACAGCATCATGAAGGCCAAAGAGCACACCAGAGACGTGGGTTGAAGTTGTGAAAAAGTTGAAGCAAATATTTACAAAACTTTGAGCATCTCTCAGAGCACCAGTGTTCAATCCATTATTCAGAAGTGTATGGCACAACTTCAAATCTACCAAGACTCAGCTGTCTGCCCAAACACACCACTCCAACCAGGACAACCCAAATTACAGATGCGCAGAGCTGGAGATTAATTCCACATCGTATTAACTCATGCTTTAAGATTTCTTTATGTTATTATAAATGTTCACTTTGTTGTGGTCCTTCCGTGAAATATCAAAAATAAAATATTTGTATAAATATAAGTCATGTAACATAACAAAATGTGCAGAAGTTCAAGCTGTATAAATGCAGTACACAGTTGAAAGGGTTAAACAGTTAAGGGTCTCACTTAAACAATCCCCAGCCTACAAACGAGTAAAATGCCAGTAATTAATCAATAACCAATTAGTCCCTATCAATTTAGTCTTGTTTGTCCAGTTACTATTCTTCAGTCCGGTCACCATGATGCTATTCTTCCACAGGTACACATAAATCAGCCATCCATTTTGATGAAATGAGTTCTTCCATTCGCATTTCAATCATCTCTGTTTTTGTCTTTTATACTTCAAAATGCATGAGGCGGATCAGTGTCCAACCTTAAAAGCCCAAAGTGGTTTTTAGCCGTTATTAGATTTGTTCTGTGCATGTTAGAGCCAAAACACTGAGGGTCCCGTGTCTGCAAAGATGATTTGGGAGAGTCCCCGCGGACATTTTACAGGAAAAGACCGTAAAACATTTCCAAACCATCCAGCAACAACATCCTAGTCCAGAGCCGCACAAACAGACTTTATGGTACTGATATGAAATGGTCAAATAACTTGCAACACGCCAGGCCCCAGAGAAGCACTGCACACATAAATCAGGGTTTAATAGAGAACAAGATGAACAAATTAAGTGCATTATAAAGAACATGTTTCATTGACTTCACAAGAACCCAAAAAATGCAGGAATTCAGCCATTCTGGTCCAATTTCTGTGTCTGGAAAGGTAATACTGTACTCTGCGAGATGTGAGCGTGGAGCAGATAGACACTGCTCTCTGGTGGACATTGTTGTTAGTGTATGTGGTAGTGGCATTTAAGGTTTTTGTAACATTGTATATTTTTTTTTTTTCATTGTTTCACAGTTGTTGGTTGCTATCAATGAATACTTCCAAAATAAATAAGTGATTAAAGGTGATTCCAGAGCTTAATTATACTGCATGAATATCTGATTGGCACTAAATCAGTTATTTAATTATGCAGGACCAGTCCCCATATCTAACACCATAAATAATATAATGAATAATCAATTAAAGATAGGGTATTCAACTTTTTGTTTCATAAATAACATTGTTTGTCCCAACAGCCAGAGTCTTGCTGTAACATTTGAACAAATCCGACTAAATCATGCCTTTATCTTATTAGAAAACACTTTTGCTTACCTTTGAGAAGCCATGTGAGTCATTATTTGACGGTTTGGGCAGAGAGCTAATTGGCGTGAAAATGTGTCTCTTTTTTCACTTTTCTATCTGAAAAACTTGATACAGATTATGTCAAAATGTATGTATGTGTAAACTCATGAACTAGTTCTATGGATTTTTAAGTGGATTTTTTTGTGTTTTTGGAAAAGTAGATTTCACTGTCCTTATTAAAGGGTAGGCTTTCATATATTTCTTTAAAGAAAAAAACAGAAAATATAATTTATTCCACTAGGTGTCATGGATGTGCAGGATTTCACATGAGCAGGATTTAACTCTGCATCTGAAATTATCCCATGACACTAGTAATGGGTCAATAAATAGATAAATGAATGGTAGGGCAATGGCAATAATACACAAATATAAGAAACAGACGACAAAAAGGGTTAAATCTATAATGAAAATACAAACTCAAGATCAGAGTTTGATTCTCTGATCCGCTGTTGATGAATCGACCTTCTTAAGTCCTATGAGACTACTCTAGTTGTGATTTAGGGCTATACATTATTTTATAAGAGAAACGTCCTTTATTAGTCCCACAGTGCGGAAATACACATACACATCAAGGTTTATTATTACTATTATTAATCTTTATCAAGGACACGATACAATGCGGTCCATAAGCAAAAATAAATTGAACTTGAAATGCAATATAGATAAAAAGTATCAATAAAAAAATATTTTAAAAGAAAATAAAACCTCAGAACCTCAAATAACTTGGACGTGGATCAGAAAAAAGAACATCTACACTTAAACAAAAAATACAAATACATTTACTCTAACTCTAATAATATGAATGATTTATGCATGGAGCTGTTGCCATCAGACTTCCGCCCGGCGTATAATATCTTTAAATACAGCACATGATGATCATAGCACCATGCTTTTGTCCCATTCCAAATACAGCATTTTTCTGATGGGGCGAGTAAATCCATATTTGGTTTTGAATTATGAATCACTATTGGTTTTCATTCTTACACAAAGATGATTTGATTCTTCATCATTCTGAACACATGGATACGCCATGCTGCTCTTCTGTCTGTGTAAAATAAACAACACATGGTCTGCTATAGCTTTTACAATAGATGATTTAATTATGTTAACCTAATCATCAAAGAGTATTTAAGGCTTTTGTCTCTTTGTGGTTGCAGCAGAGGAGTCCCTGCGTCCCCGTCTGCCCGCTGTCTGCCTGGGCTCAGTTTGTTTGGTGTTCACTGTATTTGTGTGTAAATAATTGTCCTATGGCCAGCTGAAGGCTGAGGGCTATTATCTACAGCCTGAGCTTGTTTGCTGTTTCAACAAATGTCTGGCAGCTCCGTCAAAATATTAGAAAGGCTTTTCTCCAGAGAGTTTTTTTTTTTATACATGTGAGTTGGGTCTTTGATTTATACCGTACAGAAATAAGTTAATCTTTTCAACAACAAAAAAAGAAATGACAGCACAAGCATCTAAGATTTTTCATTGTGTATTTCTTTCACCAAATTTTACCATAATTTCCAGACTAATAACCCCTACTTTTTTGGAATCTTTGAACCCTGTGGCTAATATGTGTATTTCTATACACATATTATATAGTTCAGAGCAGAGTTTATGGACTTTATTTTAGTTGTAGTAGTTATAGCATACTCGTTTGTTTTCAAAATAGATGAATTACTAATAAAAGGCAAAATGGTGGGAACAATGATCAGGGGGCTGGTGAAGAAAATAAAGATGAATTTGACAAAAGTGGCGCGTAAGAGAGTGATGAATGAATGAACAGTAATAATGGTGACGAGTTCATGGTGGTTTGTACATGCACATTGCCATAGACATTATTTTTTTACATTTAAATGCCTTATTGTTTATATTTAATTCAATTCCATGTATTTTGGTCCTGCCCTAAATCACAAAAAATCACAACCCCGCTCCCATCTCTGTGTGGAGTGAGAGGACAAGTGCCCAAAAATAACAATTGTAAACCGCTTTGTGACTATGGTCTGAGAAAGGCGGAATATAAACCATTCAAAACACAGGAAATGCAACCTAAAACAAACACATAGCTCGTGGTCTATAGGGAGCAGAACGACCAATGTTCATAAATGTGGATGAATGTCCTTTTACATGAATATTACTCATTGTGTTCTGATATTTTCCATCTTTAGCTTTTTTTTACTACTAAAAAAATACATACTTTTAAGTGCTTTCCTTCATGAATTTCCTTCAATTGTCTGAAAACTGAAATTTCCCCATGGCGTAAACAACCTCATCTTCTGTTAATATCACTAAATATCAATGTCAACGCTGATTTGTTGAAATGAAAAATAACTGGAAAAAAAATTGTGAGGCGGTTGAGACACAGATGTATATTATATGAGTTAAGGGATGGGCAGATGTTCCTTCTGGTTTATTTTTGACGAGGAAACTAATAGAGCATCAAGCCTTCTGCAGAGGGCCATAAAATGCAAATGTGGAGCTTTCTGATACCGATAAAATAATACCCACCATTAATCAGAGAGCTTTTGAAATTAATTTGAAGCCATAAACCCGCTATCATATTACACTGATTGTCACAGGAGTCTTAAGATGTAAGATTACATTACCCAGTAGCAGTTGTATGTAACGTTGTTGGTTACACCTCGGTTGTGTTGTGTGTGGGAGTGAGGTGGTGTTTGCACAGAGCTTTATCAGACAGACGCACAAAGAACCATTCACTGCCCACAGAGACACAACAAAAGCACAATTTACCAACACAAAGAAAGACAGCGGTCGTAGCCATCAGCTGCTGTTAGCACTACAGTGTTGGGGATAAACTCAGGTACATGCTATACATACAGTATATGATATATGTAGATAGATATACAGATAGTTTGATACATACATACATATATACATACATACATACATACATACATATATACATACATGAATACATTTATACATACATACATACATACATACATATATACATACATACATACATACATAAATACATATATACATACATAAATACATGCAGATTCATTTAATTTGCCATTTGCAGTAAAACCACATTGGAATACATTTGCAAAAGTCCCCAGTGTCCATAAAAAAACAAGCTAACAAAAAAATAGGGCCGAATATATCCAGAAAACAAATCTCATAAGATCCTAATCCACTTGTGAACATTCCTGTGGCAGTTTAAAGCTGAACCTAACTTTCAAACCACTTTTTTTTTTTTACTATGCAATAAAACCGTTGCCATAACTTCCTTGCTCTCAAAATAATGTGGTTCTATGCCTAGTATGTTTGGCTTCTGCCGCATCTTTTCTTTAGATATATACAGTACGTGAAAAAGAGAGGATCCGCCCGTCACTTGCTCTAAATTGTCAAAAGTAACTCACTGACCTCTTTCTTTCAAGAATGTCAGTGTCAGCTTTATTTGTATAGCACACACAAGTATGCAGAAGATAGCAATGTTCTCTTAAAAAATAAAAGCATGTTAGTGTAGTGTTGGAACATTCGACCTGTATCATTCAATCTTGTGAAAGACTTTCCACAATATTACTCAAGCTATTGTCTCGTCTCTATCAGTTCACAAATCAGATTTCTCGCTGTCTCTTTGTCTCGGTGAAATCCGACCCCGATGCTGAGTGGCACACTTCCTGTTTGATTAAACCAGATTATGGGATGGCACTCCGCGTGTCCCAGAATAGAGGCGCGTTCTGTTGATTGTCGGATTTGTCCAACTCAATGATCAGATCGATGCTCTTGCCCACAACTGTCTAGCCCTCTTCAAACACCACAAATAAAACAGCTGCCTTTGGATTTGTACAAGACCGAAGAAGAGAAAACCGACAGAAGGCAGATTCCCCAATGTTCATATTTACTGAAAGATTATACTTGTATCATTTAGTTCAATACTATACAGGACAATATGCCATGAAGAGTTCAAATATTTGTGGGATGTTTTTATTTTAATTTGTTTTATCTTATTAGTTTGCTTATTGTTGGTATTGTGAAGCACTTTAGATTGACTTAATTCTGTGGGAATTGTGCGATAAAAATAACATTTGTAGGATATAAGACAATTTGAATATGCGTCTAACAAATGAAATGACAAATGATCTAATTTTTCCAAAATAATCATTTCACATATTCAGAATCAGAATCTGAAGAGCTCTGGTGTGCACTGTCTGTTCTATGTTGTTTATATTCGTCTGTGATACACTTGCCACCATGAAGTACGACCGAGAGACACTTCTCTACATTCGGGACCGAGCTTGCGGAGTATCGCAGGTCTTACCCGAACTGAGGTGCTTGGACTTTATTGAGTGCCCCACTCGTGAGCCCCGTCAAACATGGCAGGCGGGCCGCGGCAATGGCCGCGAACAGAGCGGGGGGACTGGGCGTCTCCACCATGCTCTCCGCGGTGTGGAGCTGGGTACCGGGAGCCGACATAGGAGGCGCAGACACCGGGGAAAACGAGGCGGTCTGCTCGTGAGATGCCGCTCCTGCAGGACCGCTCTGCCCTCCATCTACCTGGCGAATGTACAGTCTCTGCCCAATAAGACGGACGAGCTCCTGTGTCGTATCCAGAGCCAGCGAGAGGCCCGAGACTGCGCTGTGTTCTGTCTCAGCGAGAGACGTGGCTCCACACGAACGTCCCGGACTCTGCTGTTCAGCCCCCGGGATTCACCGTTCACCGCACGGACAGAGAAAAGGAGACCACGGGGAAATCCAGAGGTGGAGGTGTGTGCTTTTTAATTAATCAGCGCTGGTGCACAGATACTCGCATCGTGAACCAAACATGTACTGCCAATCTGGAATGCCTGGTCTTGAGCTGTCGCCCTTTTTATCTTCCGCGGGAGTTTTCTGTGATATTTTTATGCGCTGTTTACATCCATCCACAAGCGGACTATACTGTAGCACTACAGGATCTGAGCGTGATCCTTCATAAATACGAGACTGCGCATCCTACAAGGTTGTTTTGATGCCACTGACTGGTCTGTGTTTCAGTCAGAGGATGTTAATGAATTCTGTGACGCTGTGACTGGATACATCTGCTTCTGTATTGACTGCTGTGTCCCACAGAAGGTCATTAAAGTACATCTCAGTCAAAACCCTTGGATGAACGCGGAAGTGAAACAAAAACTTCATGAGCGTGTTCTGGCGTTTCAATCTAACGATACAGTTGCCTATAAGCTATCCTGTTACGCATTGAAACGTTCTATTAAATCTGCAAAGCGCAGTTAAGGGGACAGGTTAAAGGGTTATTTCAAGGAAGATGACCCTCGGCGCATGTGGAGCGGTATTAAAGCCATCACGTCCTGGAAACCTAGTGCTGGGAAAATCGGATCTGTTGGCCCAGCTCTGCCAAACGACCTGAACTCGTTCTACTGCCGCTTCGAATCTGCTGATTGCTGTCCTACTGTCTTTCCTGATTGTCTCAATCAAGGTGCGTTCACCGTGACTCAGGAGGTAGTCCAGCAGGTCTTGTCCAGCACCATTGTCCGGAAAGCCCCTGGCACGGACGGCATCCCACCCCGTGTCCTGAAACTGTGCTCTGAGCAACTTGCCCCTGTTTTAACAGACATTTTTAACCTGTCGCTAAGGAACTGTACTGTGCCGAACTGCTTCAAAGAGTCGACCATTATCCCAGTTCCTAAGAAAACTCCTGTGACATGCCTGAATGACTATCGTCCTGTGGCCCTCACTTCTGTCCTAATGAAGACTTTTGAGCGGCTTGTGCTGGACTTCATTAAGAGCCAGATCCCTGTGAGTGTTGACCCGCTCCAGTTTGCTTACAGACAGAACAGGAGTGTGGAGGATGCCATCTCCTTTGCTCTGAACTCTGTCTACAGTCACTTGGACACTAGTAAATCTGTCGCGAGAATGCTTTTCATCGATTATAGCTCTGCTTTTAACTGCCTTGTCCCAGGTAAACTGATTGAAAAACTCATGTCTCTCGGCTTAAGTGTTTCCATGTGTAAATGGATTTTTAGCTTTTTAACTGACAGATCTCAGAGAGTGAAAATCAATGACTGTTTTTCAGATGTTGTTTTTGTGAGCACTGGTTCTCCTCAGGGATGTATTTTGAGTCCTTTGCTTTTTACTTTGTACACTCACGATTGTGTGTCTTCCTCAGACTCTAACCTGATCCTTAAATATGCTGATGACACCACCATCATCGGTCTCATCAGTAATAACGATGAATCGTCTTATAGAGCCGAGATCCAAAACGTGGTTCAGTGGAGTAAGGCTAACAACCTCCAGCTGAACGCATCCAAAACATGTGAACTGGTCTTTGATTTTAGTCGCAATAGTTCTCATTTGCCTGTCGCAATCGATAACTCCCAAGTGCAGATTGTAGAGGAGTGTAAGTTTCTGGGTCTAACTCTGTCTAATGACCTGAAATGGGTTAAAAACACTGACCGGGTCGTAAAGAAAGCTCGTCAGCGTCTCTACTTCCTGCGGAAACTTAGAGAATTTACCACTAACTCTAAGATTCTGCTGAACTTTTATCGCTGCACCATTGAGAGTTTACTTGTTGGTTCTGTGTCTGTGTGGTTCGGTAACATCACAGATAAAGAAAAGAGAGCTTTAAACAAGGTCCCTCTGGCAGAAGATACTGTTCTCTGAGATGCAGGACATCTCGTTATGCTAATAGTTTTTTTCCACGAGCTGTTATCAGTTTGAATACAGCTTGAATAGAGAAAATTAATGTTTTTGCACTTGTATAGATCTGTTTTAGTTGGTCAACTTCACAGTGACATTTGTTTACTGTTTTTAAAATTTGTTTTATTTTTGTCTTTTAATGTTGTTTTATGTCTGAACTTGTCCTGTGCACACTGGGAACTTTTACTAATGTATTCCAATGTAGTGTTACTGCAAATGGCGAATAAAATGAATCTGAATCTGAATTCTTTTATTTCCATGTGAGTCACAAAGTAGGAAATTGCTTTGGCTCTCGGTGCTAACAAATTAAAAAACGTAGAGACTGGAGTAAGACATAAATAAAAATCTACATATAATGTCTTCAAATTACTAATATATACCAGTCCAACAACTGCACTCAATATACCTTTAGCGGTGCAGTAAAGTGACAACAGCATAATGACAGCTTCTTTGTACGCAATTTTTAAGAATGATTACAGAGTGAATTATTTTGTTTTAGGAATAATATTATGATGAAATTATTTTTCATTGTATTTTAGAGTCCAGAAATTGACCAATAACTAATTTGAACTTGCATTGTTTCATTGTTTCCATTTGCCCTGATTTTTGTCAGATTGATTCTCAGTGTGTATTTTAAAGTTCAGTAGTCCAGGTTATATTCTTAATAATTCTTAATTCATGTGTCTGGATTCAACAACATGAAGTCCTTTCAATATTGTGCCGTTGAGGATATAGATGAGTCCTATAAGGGCAGATTGTCCATGTTTATTCTGGGTTTTGTTGTGGCTTAAACCTGGTTAGTCCTTGTTTTGTCTGGTAAAATCCTGGGCTGCCGCTTTATTATATTGAACAACAAAAACAAAGTGAAACTTGATATGTCCAGGTGCTTTTCAAAATCATACTAATGGAGAAAACAGATCCCATTGACTGGACAACAAAAGCTTTAATAAAGATGATATATTTGAACCAGTCTGAACATAAAAACACGACCACTTAAATCACATAATCCAACAACAACTAGTATACAAGTCTACTTTTTAAGGTGGTATATCCATTTGATGTCATTCAAACATCACATATCAGTGGGATTACAGAGGAGAATTACCAAACCCCCCAGAAGAAGAAACTAAGGAGTCTTATTTGTTTATAAAGGGCAATATTTACAAAAATGTATATCTGGATTATGGAGTATGGAGTATTTTGATAATAATATTCAGATGATACATTGGTCATCCCATCATAATAATGCTATTACAAAATTACATCAAACTAAGATAGCACTTCTTCAGCGGTAAATTCTGAAGGCAAGATAGTCATTAAACATACTACTAAATTCAAAATATGGAAGATTTTACTATTTTTGCATGTTAAATAATTTTATACTGAACCACATGTGTTGTTTTTGATCCAGTGTTATGCAGTCATGTCTGTTAGCATTGAGTATGAATAAATTTAATCTTCAAAACATCTGCATGCAATATCATAAAACTCACTTTCCATGCGTTAAATTAGTTGATTGTGTAATGTAATCTGTACATTTTTAAATGTTATTTCTTTCATATCTGTAAGTCACAGACAGACAGGATTCCACTCTCCTCGCTGCACTGTCCCAGGACACCCCCCTCCCCCAGACACCAGCAGCTGCAGACTGCACTTACTGGGCCCTAGCTAATAATCACTGGAGCTCCGCAGCCATCCACCAGCACACCTGCCCCGTCTGGTGACTGCTCCATCTGGAAACATCATCAGGGACACTAAGGAGGGGGTTCTATTACCACGTGTGAATGAATCAAGTACAGTGAAATCAGGACATCTGGGACTGTGGTTGCTTTCTGTCACTTACTGATCTGTCTCATGTTGGGCCAGAGCTAGAGGAATGTCCATGGTTAAAGTCAATATTGAAAACAGCACAAGCTCAAAATGTGAAGTAATAGTGGTACAGATGATCCCACTATGTCCAAAGGCAATTCAAATAGAAATAAAGTGTTTTTGAATGGAAAAAATGTCCTCAGCGCTTGCAGGAAACTGAACCGTGTGCACGAACAGGTGATTATGGTGACCTTACTCTCGCTCTTACCGTTCTGTTTACTTAACTGATCTCATTCGAGCAGGTGCAGTTTTTGTCCTAATATTAAAGGTCAGTAATATGGATATATGTCAGAAGGACAGTAATAATCAAATGTTTATTCATAAACAAAATGCAAAACCAATCCTTACTGCAATCCAATATTTGCAGTAAGGATCGCTTGTATGGACATTTATCAACATTCATGGACATTAGTCTCTCCCTATGGACCAATACAAATATGTGTTCTGTATATATTTTTTGTCTTAACTGTTGATTCTCTGATCTGTGTTGGGGATTTCAATAGTTTTTTTGGGTTCTTTGAGATGACTGCTGTTGTGGTTTAGGACTATATAAGAATAAAATGTATTGTATTGTATTTAATTTCCCCTGTTTATACTGGGAAGCAGCAGTCTGAGAAAAGACACGCTCTCCACAGTATCCCACTTTAACATTATATAAAAAATGAATGTTATTCACACAGTGGGAACTTATTTTAACACATAGGACTGCTCTGATTAAGTCATTATCATTCATCCATCCATCCATCCATTTTCTACCCTTTAATCCATTTCTGGGTCAGGGGGGTGGCAGTCAGAGATGCCACCCAAGTCTCATAGCACCAGCCCCTCACTGCCCCTCTGCAGGTGGTGAGTCCACAGGAGGACGGCTGCTCTCTGAGTGTGAGCATAGCCTTGATCTTTCAGTGGGGGCTTTGGGCAAAGTGGGGTTAAGTGTCTTGCCCAAGGACACAACGACAGCAGTCATCAGTGGGAGTCTGCACCTTCTCCACCGACTTTATTTATTTTTTAAACTCAAAAAGCTCCATGCACTAAAAAAGCCAATCAAGGACACTTCTAGGGTATTCTCTTTTCCGTCAGTGGAGGACTATTGTGGAGGTGACAATACGGGACATAAAGCAGTCCAGCCGCAGCGCTCAGATAAGCCATCATCATCATCAGCGGCGAGCAGATGGCGGCTTGATCGGGAACATTGCTCTGCTGCAGTTGTATCTAAGTCATTATAGGAAGCACACTCTAGCACCAAAAGAGACCTCAGTGATTTATACACAGCCCCAGCAAAACTGAATGTGTGCTAACAAATGCCCTCTTGACTCCAGAGGATGCACAATGCTTCGTTTTTTTTAAGGGAGAGGCTTATTTGACTCCCTTGAAAACAGAAATGAAAGCGTAGACGACTATTTATGACAGCTTGAAAAACATTTTTGCAGTTCTTTTTATATAGGAAGGGAGTGTTCATGCTATAGTGAACTCGATCCCCTCAAATCTGAGTTTGGGGTTCTCCTGGGTGAGGGTCATTGGGTTCATGTTAATTCTTTCGTTTATTTGACAGGGACATTGCAAGTCAACATAACAAGCTTGTAACTGATGCAATGCAAAAAGAGTTTATAGCTAATGCAAATTTTTGGTTGGGCCGCTTCATAAACATTTTCAATATTAGCTTTAAAACGTACTTATATATATACTGTTTAAATCACAGGAGTCAAAGTCAAGGCCCGGAGGCTAGATCCGGCCCGCGAGACCATTTCCAGTGGCCCCTGAGATGAATTTAAATGATTATATTAAATAGCAGCATTGATGGTAATGGGCGACAATGGCATGTTATCCATAACTTATTTTCTCAAGAAAACCACCATAAAATATAAGTCCATAGGAAATGTTAAGCTAACATGTAATTAGAAGTTAGTATTGTTATGTTTTTTTATGAGTCTTCAATTACATTTCTTCTCAAATATATGAAGGAGGATTTCCCCAATTTTCTTAGGAAAGAACCGCCCTCTCTACTTTTTGAACAAATCTCTCTGGTCTTATTTGATGAGCACGAATCACCAGAATGATTGACAGTTGTGAGGACCAATAGTCTTGATGATCCACCCGGAAGTAGACAACTGAACTAAGTCTAATCAGAAAATAATATCCAATCTAACTAATGTGAAACAAGTCATTTATATAGATAGCTTCATATTATAAAAAAAAGTATAATAAATGAAACCCACTTCTTCTTTCAGCCCCTGACCAACCCTTTCATTTTTTATTCGGCCCTCAACCAAAATGAGTTTGACACCTCTGGTTTAAATCATATATACACACAAACTCATTGCAAATTACAAATTTACAAATCTGTTTCGATTTCAGCCAGGACTTAACTCGAGAAGAACTCTTTTTTGTGTGTCCTAACTGTTGATTTTCTGATCTGTGTTGGTGATTTCAATAGTCCTCTGAAATGACTACTGTTGTGAATTAGGGCTAAACAAGAATAAATTGTAATTGTATTGTATTGTAGAAGTGAACATTTTAAACTCAGTCAAAACTAAATTCAGTGGGTAATGAGTTCCACAACTTTGCACTTTGCACTTTGCAGACTGACCAAATGAAGTCAGTTGTTGTTATTGATGGAGCCTCTGGTGATTCTGTTGCTGTTTTGTTTCTGTATAAACGAACTGCGTGGCTCAGGTGGGAGCAGACACCATGATTATTACATTATAAAAACTAAAACATGCATGACTCTACTTTCTCCTTTTGATGAACTCTTTGGACTAGATAAATAGCAGTGATAACAGGCTTGTAGTCCATAAAACAACAATTTTAGGATTAAATGACACACAGCATTCAACCTTTAAGCTGGAATAGTTGACGATTTGGAGTCGGACCATTAGCAAAACAGATCCACCATGTCACAGTGTGCTGTCACTGTGTTGTCATTCCCAAAACAAACTCATTGCTTCAGTTTATCACACATTCCCTCCAGGGCGTGGTTAGGCAGATGATAGTATTGCTGGTGATCATTAGAGGAGATTACTGTATGTGTCTGTATTTTCGTCAGCCCTGAGTTTGGAACAGCCGTGGACTCATCTCTCCTGACATGAGCTGACAGAGAAAACTAAATATAGCTGCAGGGTCTGTGCGTAAAGTGACGGTGGAGCAGACGCAGCTCCTTTGGCCTGAATACAGATGTACAAAGGGGAGACAGCTGTGAAGAAAGATCGAACCAGTTTTTACAAATGAGTTACGTTATATCCACAGTTGAATTAAACTGCCCATGTAAGGTATTATATAATATTGGTTCCTTTTGATGGTTTGTTTGCTGCCACAGCCGTCTTGGGGCAGGCTAGTGGAAGAGAGGCTGCCAATGTGAGCCATCCTCATTCACCAAGTTTAGTCAAGAATGCAAGCAAATAGGTATCTTAAAAAGTACTGGCTGAAGGGAATAAGACAATAAACAGCTTGATTAAAGACCTTAGATATAACTTTAACAGCTGTAGTTCATAGCTGCTGTTTGTTGTCATTCTTGTATTCTTCCTTTTACAATATTCAAGATTTAGTTTCTTTGCCATTTGGAGTAAAACCACATCGGAATACCTGTAGATGTATGCATAAGACAGAGCAGTAGTGCCTTGCCTACAGATATGTATTGACTGCAATAACAGCTTATAAAGTTGCTACAATACTCAATCAATGAAATACATATGAGGTCAGTTAAGGACAAGGAATAAGTAATTGTCATAAATCTCACTTTGTCATTTTCATGTTAACCATCGCGCCAGACGCCGACAGAGAAAAGTTACTGACTGAATTGTCTGAACCGGTGTCAGTGTGAGGGCGGAGGCCTTCTGCACTTTATGAATAATGAAACTATGACGTAAACAATGCGGTGCTCTATGCAGCTCGAGCTGGAGGCGCGCGCACAGGAGCGTGATGCGCTCATGACGTAGGTGGCGTCGTGGAGCTTTAATCCAGTGCCGCAGCAGCGCAGCCGGGAGCTGACAGAGGAGGGGGTAGCACGGCCGCACGGACACCGATGGAGCTCAGGAGCTAGGCTATAGGCTACAATCAGGCCCGAACCACTGGGACTTTAGATAGACACGCGCACAAATCACCCACAGAGCCTAGTCGACGACAGGAGCAAGCCGTATGTTAGCCTGGGTCAGACCCCCTCCTCTCTGTCTACGGAGAATTAAAGACTCACTGTGAAACCGGTCCTAAACCTCTGGTCGAATACATTAATTGACTAACACAGTGTGCATATCGACTGGAACCGGAAAACCGTCGACGATCTGTCCCTGGTCGCCTTTCAGCTGCGCCTCTGTCCCGTCAGCTGCTGCGCATCAGAGGAACATGCAGGATGAGCCTGTGGGGGTGACCACCGAACACTCACCCCCGTCCCGAGAGCACAAGGACAGCAGCAGCACAGAGAGCCGTCACAGCACTCAGCTGTGCGCCTTTACGTCCGTGTACAACCTCCTGAACCAAAGGACTACTGTGCCCGAGCCTTTATACGCGGCACTGTCCATCAGTGACCTTCAGCACAGTCATAAAATACATCTGCAGCCGGCCCCGGGCCCCCCGCTGAACCAGATCGACCCCCGGTGCGCTGCTGACTCTTCCCTGGACAAGGCTCACGCTGATGCTGCGTCGCCATCGCTCACTTCCAGAAAAACGCTCCAAATGGACTCCCCCATTACCCACCACAACGGCAATGGCAGCAGCACCGCCAGCATGCTATCCGGGGGTCTCAGCGCTGCTTTCTCTAACCCCACCCAAGAGATGCAGAGCGCCAGCGGGGGGACCTCACCTTCCCTTCCTGGTTTTGGGACCCCGTGGTCGATCCAAACCAGCTCCTCTCCCCCTCCCGCGCCCATCAACCCTGTGCACATGAATCCGATCAGCACAGAGGCAGACTCCAGCAGCTTCTACCCCAGCATCCCCTCCTCCATCAACCCGGCCTTCTTCCAGAGCTTCTCAGCAGTGTCAGCTAGTACGATGAACGTGCCGGGCTTCAGTGGTCCTTTCTCCCCGCAGATGAACGCGCCTCCTCCGCCACAGAGCCGCAGGTCCCCGGTCAGTCCACAGATGCACCCGCAGCAGGGGGCCTTCCTCCAACAGAGAAACAACTACAACCAGCATCAGGTGAGGGCACGCACGGCACACGCACGACACACGCACACACGGCCGCAAAATAATCTCCATCATGTGCACTTTTGCCTCGGGGAGAGTTCCAATCAGGATTTTACGCATATAACAACTGTGTGGTTGCTGTATAGGTCCATATGCTGAGCAGTATCTTGTGACACCGCTCTTGGCTTATTTCTATCACATGGATGGCGTTGTACATTGATTATAAGGGCATGTTATGACCTGTTCAGTGCCCTTATAATGGTGCAATATGGTCAGGGGTGAGGCTGTCAATGTTTTTTGCTTAGTCCATCCTGGAATGTATGTGTATCTACTTTGATAGTCAAGAAAAAGTAAAGAAAATCAAACTGCTCCATCAATATGCTTAATAATGTATAGATATCTAAGTGTGTTTATGCCTATATTGTTGTTTGTTTAATTATATTTTAGTTTTGTGAGATCCATTTAGGTCAGATTTGTAATCCTTTTCAGATTTGTTCCATAACCTATTGATTTAGTAAATGAATGATTCTATAAGGCATGCCTTCAATTGACCAAAAATATATTTTGACGACTATTACTCTTGTAAGAAGGCTTTTTTTTTACACCCTTAACTGGGGTATTTTTGAGTCTTTCATTGCTGATGCAGGAAGGACAGGGAATATCCGAGACATGTATGGACATTTATTAACATTTATTGGCATTGGTCATTCCACTCCCTAGGACCAACGGCTCTCATGTGTTAGTTATTATTGTTGTGGGTGTATTGACAACGTTACAAAGTCTTTCCAGATGACTACTGTTGTGATTTAGGGCTATACAAAAATAAATGTAATTGAATTTGTATTAGCTTTCTGATTTTCCACACCATAGGCCTCCTAATGGTGCCACCTTGATAATATTGTGTGCCTTAAACATAGACAAAACCTATTATTTATGGTACATAAAATTGGAGTTATCTATTCCCGCTTAATGCCAAAATCAAATTCACTGGTTAAATGAAAACATATGCTTTTCTTCCATCTTGTCATGTGATATGTTAAGGAGTCAGGGCCAATAATAGGATGAATTTGTCAATCAGAGCAGCAGTCTGACCACCACTGCTGCTCTTTACTTGAGGCAGCAGTGAGAAGGTCCCATGATGATCGGTACAAAGACACCAATGGTTTGACTGTGCCTTCAGTGGTCCTGTGAAGTGGTGGGACATTACAAAGCTGGAGGTGAAGTGTAGTTTTGTGGTCAGGGAGGTGGGGTAAAGTAAGTACATAGTTGAGTTGTTAGTTGGTGCACAGCAAGTTCTGGGCTTGCTCATGTGATTTGCAAACAGGGCGTGGATCCCTCTGAGGCCGTTTGCATCTCATTGTGCAAACTATGAGCTCTTTTTCCGGTCAGAGATTGCAGGTTACAGAGCCAGAAATTGATATGATTTCTCTGCACATTCATAATTATTCATTTCCAAATACACAAAAATATTTTCAAGATCTTTCACCCATATACAGTATACCGTACTTTCTGGATACAAGCCGTAACACCTACATTTGAAAAGAAAATTAATTTGTTGTTGTAATTTAGCAGATAGTCAGATGACAGTGTTTAACAGCTTCACCGTATACCTTCCATGCCAGTACTCATTCACCCATCTATTTTGGCATTAAATAAGTGTCCTATAGCTACTTAAACTTGATGGAGTCAAAATAATAAGTCCATAAACTCTGCTCTGACAACTCTACCACAATAAAAATACACATATTAGCCGCATCGCTATTTAAGCCACAAGGTTAAAAAAGCTAGAACAAAGTAGCAGCTTATAGTCCAAAAATTACGGTAAATCAAATTATAAGTTGTCTATTCCCCAAATGCAGGATTAAATAAATCTGATAGTGATAAAACATAGTTATTAATACACACTATTTATAATATAATAATAATAATATCCAAGATTATAATATCGACTACACATTTAGATTTTGCACTTGTACTTCTACTGTGGCTCAGTTGGTAGGGCATTGGTCTCTGAACCTAAAGGTTGTGGGTGTCATTCCTCCAAGTCAGCTGCCGTTGTGTCCCTGGGCAAGACACTTAACCCCACTTTGCCCAAAGCCCCGCTGAAACACCAAGGCTCCGTCGATGCAGTAGCCATCTTCCAGTAGACCCACCACCTGCAGGATGATCAGCGAGGGGCCGGTGCTATATGATTTGATTGCCATCTCCCCAACCCAGAAATGGACTAATAAAGGGGAGGAAAATGAGTTGACACTTGTACTTCTATGGACGTTCATGTCTAATGCGCAGACAACTTTAAAGTTTTAAAGAGAACCAATTTCAGCGCTCATATGGTCTTCCCTCTAACCTTCTGCAAACCATCTTGGGTGAATTCACACTTTTTGGGTCTGGTTCACTTTAACCATCTGAAGATCTATGGAGCACTTTCTCTCCAAGTTAAACCAGACTTTGTCCAGTTAAATTGAACCAAACCAATAAGCGTGCGCGTGCCCTTAGTGAGACTTATTGTGGCGAAACGCATATTTGCAATTCATTCAGTCATGCTCTTTGAGATTACATTGAGGAAGGATATAACAAACAATGTTGATAAGCTTGTGTGGAATGGGGCCGCTTTCCCGGTCACAGTTGTGCAGAAAACCTTGTAAAAAAAAACGTGAAAAGGAGAAATTGTATTTAGTGAGCGGCTGTGAGCATGAGTGCAGGGAGCAGGTGCCGGGTGAGTGCAGTGTAACTTACACTAGCCGTGCACGAGAGGCCTGGTATTAGACTTAAAGCCCTAAAGCTTCTTATCACTCCTCATTATACTAGCACAGCGTTTCTCAAGCTGTGGTTTGTGAACCGATTGTAGTAGATGAGCTTCTGCCATGGTTGTCATGTGGTATTGATGTACGGGAGCGAGGTGACCTATATTGACCACTATTGGGAACAGGTCGCCACTGTACATAGCCAGTTGGTTTGAGTAGCTAGTTGGGATGGTTGTTCCATATTTCAATGCCATGAATAAATGATAACATATTAAAGCATCAAGAAGTTGGATAAAAATAACAAAAAATAGGAATACATTTAGTATATATGTGGTTGTCCCTCTTTATTCATCATCTTAATCATCTTAAATGTTTTGCTAACTACAGTATATGCTAGTGCCATGTGAACCAACTCGGGAGTAGCACAGGGACTGGCCTCCTACTAGTGCCGGAGTCAACACTAAACCTGGGGAGGCCGCATTTAAGCTTCATGCAGCAAAAATCTGCAACAGTCTTCCTGAAAATCTGAGACAGGCTTCTACTCTTATCATGTCCAAAACAGTTAAACAGTTAAAAATTGTTCGCTTTAGCTGTGCATACAACTGAAGGATTGTATCTTCACCCCTTTTAATGTACTGTGATTATTTATGATCTTGTTTTTCTTAAGCACTTTGAGTTGCCTTGTGTATGAAAAATGATGTGCTGTGAAAAATAAACTTGCCTTGTCCTTAGTATGGAAATGGGATCAAAAGCTTTTACAACATACTGTAAATCTCCCACCAAACCCATGTGTTTTATTTCTCTCCTCCGCAGCCAATGGTGAAGCCCTCTCCGTGGAGCAGCCACCAGGGAAACGGCTGGGGCTCTGGGGGGATGTCCTGGGGCAGAGACCACCGTCGAGGGGGGGGTGGTTTGGGCGTACCTGGCTCCATCAGTCACCTCTCCCCGCACAAAAAGCCCTTCCCCGCTAACGTCATCGCACCCCCAAAGTTCCCACGCTCGGCCGGATCTCTGGGACCCAAGTCGTGGATTGAAGAGAACGTCTTCCGCACAGATAACAACAGCAACACCCTCCTGCCCCTCCAGGTGAGTCTGTCGAGGGAATACATACAATAAGGATTAACTACTGTATGTATCAGTTTAGATATTCTTTATTTGTCCAATAGTAGGGATGTTTCAACAATAGTATTGTCAGGAATGAACCAGACAGAGACGGATCGTGGTGCGCCAAGCTCTGGAAGTTTATTAGGTTTCTCTAAAGTTCCAGTGGTTTCTGTTGTTTCTTTCTTTCTCTCAGACAAAATGGAGTCAGTACATGTTATATATAGTCATTGTTACGTCACACATCGAAAGACACATCCCACTAAACATCTGACGTCCACTCAACCTCCAGATCACGTCAATATCGCGTTGGTCGGTCGTGACCTTTTATTCACGTCCAAACGACGTCTGTGTAAAGTGCGCATCTGGACGTAAAACAATGACCTCCCATAGACGTGGATTTGACGTCCAATCCCTACCTCCCTTAGACGTAGAAAACAGGTCATCGGCCGACCCACGCATTAGGACGTGATGTAGCAATAGACGGGATCGGCTGTTTAGCTATTGGTGAGTGTCAGACGGTAGTGTAGTGGTTAAGTAAATATGTGCAGCCGCGGTAACGTGGGTTCGAGCCCACGCGTGAGCTTCATAAAATTTATATATTTGTTTCGATTTTAAGGGAAAACCTTTTCTCTGTTTGGTTAGAAACTAATAAACGCTCAACATAGGATTATGTAGTGGTTAAGAATAAAACTTGTGAACTAATGCATTTGTTGTGCTAACAATCTCAAGTACTCACCCTCTAATTTGCAAACTTCTATTTGTCCACGATACTATGTGTTTTTTGGACACTCAAAGACGCTTCTTGTGGCGGTGATGGAAATCTACTTTGATAAACTTCTCTAGATTCATGTCTGATGACGTTACACACGTGGTCTGTAAATAAAAGACACTTGGGAGCAACATAGCCGTGCGGATTTTTATCTTTTTTTCAGACTACTGTAACCACCTACTGACAGAAGCAAGGCCACCAATATGTGCCATCAATCCCTCCAAGTACCACCAATTATTCGTACACACACACAGACACGCACACACATACACACACTCCTACAAAGTGGATGAACGACACGACAGCAGTTTTGCAGTTTACAGCCGTCCCACTGTGGTTCTTGGTGTTCCCAGAGGTCTTCCATCACAGTATTATCCAGGGCCTAGTCTGCTTAGCTGGTATCAGGCTTTCACATACAGTTGGCGCTGTTATGGGCCTCTGATTTGTTTAATGAGTGAGAATGATACTTTTAAAGCAACTCTGTGTATTGTCAGTGTTTGGCCATTAATCTATAACAGGTAGATTATAGTTATACTGGGTTAGTTTTGTTTCATCATTGCAATTGGATAGAGCAGAAAATAGGTATACTGCTAAGGAAAATGAGAAAAGATAGACATGTTTTATTGTTGGTAGACAGCATTAAACGAAAGTACCACAGCGTTCACATGTTTTATAGTATACATGTGCACAGACACACAAATATGGAAGCTCTGCCTCAGCGTCTGCCGTGTCATCCATACATAAGTTTGCTTCGACCTTCAGATAACCAAAACATCAAGCAGAAAAGTATTGATTTCTGTTGCATCTGTTGTAATGACCAGCTCAGTTTTAACATAATAAAGTCTCATAAAAGATCCATAATACATAGCCCAATAGTTGCAGGGTGTATAGTAGTAGGCATTATAGTCGTTAGTTCCATCATTCCCATTGATTCCATAATATCTTCTGTGAGATTTCATAACACTTTGAAGCAACTTTTGTTAAAGTTAAACTCATCATTCTATCAATGTGCAGAAGCCTGTACTTTTCCCCTTGTTTTGTCTATCTGAAGGCCAAGCTACAAGCACACCGTGGAAGCTGCTGATTGGAAGTCTCCATGCCTCCGCTCTGTATAATACACTTGCATTCTGTTGTATCTGTGATCGTGTGCTTTGTTCGTGCTGTCTCTACCATTGACAATAAAACATGTCTTCTGTCTGAATTTATGACACAAAAAAAAAAAAAAAAAAAAAAAAGTCTTCTGTTCTCTAGATGTTACAGACAAGGCCCGCATCCTTCCACCACCTGAAGAAGATGACATAGTCTGGGATCGCGTCTTAAATTCAGACAGAAGACATGTTTTATTGTCAATGGTAGAGACAGCACGAACAAAGCACACGATCACAGATACAACAGAATGCAAGTGTATTATACAGAGCGGAGGCATGGAGACCTCCAATCAGCAGCTTCCACGGTGTGCTTGTAGCTTGGCCTTCAGATAGACAAAACAAGGGGAAAAGTACAGGCTTCTGCACATTGATAGAATGATGAGTTTAACTTTAACAAAAGTTGCTTCAAAGTGTTATGAAATCTCACACTTCCTCACAAACAACTGCTAGATTATCAAACACGTGAGGTATTTGTTGCAGAAGTTCAATACAAACTTACAGTAAACCGCCTGTTACATGATGCTGTGATATCTCCATACGAGTAAGTGCAGCCAGGGGGAGGGGAGGCTGTTTGTATGACATCAAGCTTATGAGGAGCACGTTTTGCATTTGCGGCACGGTGGCTGAGTGGATAGCACTCTCGCCTCTCAGCAAGGAGGTCCTGGGTTCGAATCCCGGCCGGACCAGGGCCTTTCTGAGTGGAGTTTGCATGTTCTCCCCGTGTCTGCGTAGGTTTCCTCCGGGTGCTCCGGTTTCCCCTACCACTAAAAATATGTACAATAGGTATGGCATGTGCCTCCTGTACTGGCGACCCCACTCCCAACAATTGTAAACCGCTTTGAGACTCCGATGTGCAGTGAAAAGGCGGTATATAAATAAAAGCTTACTTACTTACTTACATTTCAATTACATGCGACGGGTCCTAACTGACACACGCTGCAGGTTTGAGGGTGTTCCCCAGTGGGGGAAGGGGTCTTTTTTTAATAGGAGTATGCTTCCAACGAACAGGTTTGCTGAAAAGTACAGATACTAGATTTGTCTCGTGTTTTTATCAGAAAGATGTAAATGATAGCATACATTATCCAGAAGCAATCCATGAATATGTCCCTGTAGCTGGTGTCTGCCATGTACAGTAGGTGGGAGTATTCAGGGGAGTGGTGTCTACTCTAGGCCCAGGGGCAAATGGTTGCTCTCCGAATAAATGTTCATGGCCCTCAGGCTTGTTTTGGGATTGACCAAGATTATATCAAGCACCTTTTACTGAACAAGTCTGAAAACAAATCTGTAATGGTTTACAGCATTTAACACTGATTTGAGGTATGTATAAAAGTGTGGCCCTCAAAGTAAAAGGTTAAATTAATTTAATCTGTGTTAATTTAATCTATCCTTACTCTCTAATGTAATCTATGTTTTCGTAAGAGTTGGTAATTTAAAATTATGTTGAAAATAACTTTGTTTGCTATCAGAAGAATATACAATTACTCCCTGTTACTTGTGGCTCGGAAAACAGATTTAAGTAGTTAAAGGGGAGGTTTATCCTTTTTATCCTTATCCTTAGGAACATATTTTATTACACTATATTTCAGTCAGATCTGTTTACCAAAGTTTAAGATCCAAT
The DNA here is from genome assembly GCA_964034765.1 of Knipowitschia caucasica. Taxonomy (NCBI): domain Eukaryota; kingdom Metazoa; phylum Chordata; class Actinopteri; order Gobiiformes; family Gobiidae; genus Knipowitschia; species Knipowitschia caucasica. Next base: position 30,874,592 of record OZ035824.1, on the reverse strand, counting down.
TATTATCAATACCATTGCCAAGAAACACAGGGCTTCCTATTCCAGGAAGCAGGCCCAGCACACTGGATTGTTAATTTCCATAAACAGTTATGAATCCAGGATTTTTTAGATTCCAGTTCTTTTCCTTCCTTCCTCTCTGTTTTATGTTTCAGAGACACGTCTCACTGCGGCGTTCCCGAAGTCTCCATAAGAGAGAGAGGGACAGATGTGTGTCTCTGTACACGCTGTGTCTTCAAAGTTTAAATGATTCATGTGGTTTTGTCATTTATCATCACATTGTTATACTTTAAGATCGAGAACCAATGGTAGTTCCATGTTGTGTGATTTGAAAGTTAGTCCTTTTTATCTTTTTTTGCATTTCATACAAAAAAAAATTATGATTGAGTTTCTCAGTGTACACCTTATCCTGGTCACAGTTTTAGTTTTCTATGTTGAATCAATCCCAACACATTTTGAAAAACAAACCTTCGCATGACCCCTAATGGGAAAAATATGGAAAGAATGTTAATCCAAACGTGAGTTAGTTTGTTTTAAATCCTCTGACATCTGAAGCCAAGATCTTAATTACTATACTAATATAATGGGTTTAAACATGTGTGACCTCAACATGAGCTTATCACAGTGGCATATGAGAATAAGCCCCTTTATGTGTGAGTACTTACAATAAAGATTTCTCTTATTAATATTGATTCTGCACAGTCTTTGTGCAGCAAGAAATGGGTAATCCAGTCCAAGTCTTTGAAAATGTATTAAGTTCTGCTAGATCTTACATATACATGTGTGTGAAGTTTCCTGCCCACTGACACAACAACAGTGTGGCACTTTACAGCCGCAGCCGCCCCACTGTGGCACCTGGTATTCCTCAGAGGTCTTCCATCCCAGTACCACCCAGACCCTGCCCTGCTTTGTTTCAGAGTTCTGACGTGATCTGGCTACTAGATCTGTAAAGGGACCGTATCTGCAATCATCAGAGTTCTCTATTATGACCCTGATTTACCTTATTACTGCACGATGATCTCCTTTATCATTTGTTCACACTTGTGTTTCCAGGAACGGTCTCGAATGTATGACAGCCTGAACATGCACTCTCTGGAGAGCTCTCTCATCGACATCATGCGGGCCGAGCAGGATCCTATGAAAGGTAGGGTTGCCTTTCCCTTTCTACCAAACGCCCTGGATCAAATGATCAGATCAGGTTTACTCTGGGCAGGAACTGTGTGTGTATTAGACAAGTAGACCAAAGCAAAGATCTGAGACTGCATGCTTATTTTCCACTTCAGATGGAAACTGTACTGTGACGAGATGTCTTCACTTGATATGTAGTTGTAGTAGCAGTAGTAGTAGTAGTGATAGCAACAGTAGCAATAGTAGTAGTATGGAAACTATACTGTGACGAAACAGTAGCAATAGTAGTGGTAGTATGGAAACGACAATGTGACGAGATGTCTTCACTTGCTACATAGTATTAGTAATAGGAGCAGCAGCAATATTAGTACTAGTAGTAGAAATAGTAGTTCTAGCAACAGCAATAGTAGTACTTGTAGTAGAAATAGTAGTTCTAGTAGTAGCAGCAGCAAAAGAAGTACTAGTAGTAGCAGCAGTAGCAGAAGGAGCAGCAGCAACCATAGTAGTACTAGTAGTCGTATTAGTAGCAGTAGTAGTAGTAGCAGTAGCAGTAGTAATTCAATTCAAAAAAAATTGTAAAGCCCTAAATCACAACAGCAGTCGTCTCTGATGACTTTACAAAGTTGTTGATTTGCCAACACAGATCAGAGAATCAAACACGGGAAATGTGTTTGAACTGAACTGCAGCCATAGTAGTAGATGTAGTAGAAGTAGTGGTAGTGGTCATACTGGTGGGATTGAAATTGTCGGCAGCTTAGCATTTAACTCCAACAATGAAGACGCTAAACCTACAACATTTTAACTAATTAAACAAACCAGCTTGTATCATTTCACTATGTGCCCTCCTAATGTCGAGGTAGAGAATCATTTTTATTGACCTATTGTGGACATTCATTTGTTTTTTATTTAGGGGTCACAACGAACCCAATAAAAAGCCAATTAAAAGTCAAATTCAACATCACCATGATCACACACTTTCCTACCTTTATCTTTTTATTCAATTCAATTTATTCTTGTATAGCCCTACATTTCAACCGTAGTCAGATCAGAGAATCAAACAGTTGAAACACAAGAAATGCAATGATAAAACACATAGAGCCATTGGTCCATAAGGGGCAGATGACCAATGTCCATAAATGTCCATGATATCTTTTTTTAATCAATTTGAAACGTTTTTTCTTGCTATCTTTTGTGCTTGTGAAGAAACATACCCAAAATTATAAGTGGCTTCGATTCAAAAGCTGAGACATAGATGCATGAACTTGTTGTTTTGCAGCCGTAGGTAGATTGGCAGTGGCAGAGAGTGTAGCCTGACACTGGCCTCTGAGGCTCAGCTGCTGGACATTAGAGCACTAGTGTCAAATGACCAGCACTAAATGAGACTGGTTTACAGCTCACAGTTTAGCTCCACCAAAAACCTCCCACCAGTAACAAACACACTATCAATGTAAGGCCTAACATCGATGTATGCACAGTGACCTATTTGAATCCTGAAAGGGCACATAGCATTTTTCCCATGTTACAACGTTGTTCCCTCATCAAACACTTAACTGGATTGGTTTTTAGCTCCATCCACGCTAATATCATCACGAGGCATCTAGCACAAACATGTCCTTCTGCCTCTTTTGTCTAAATGCTTCCCACCTCAAACCTGATACGCTTTGATGAATCCTTATGATATTACGTCAATGACAGCCATATTGTTTTCTATTACCTAGTATTGCCTTACTATTAGTCTTAGTAGTTTCTCCTGTTCAAACGTTGCTTTAATATATTAGTATTAGCATTTCTGACACCATGAAGGTGAATCAACACATTCAACACTCAAAAGGTCACAATATTACTCATCCCATAAGTTGTCCATGCCTACAATCTGGTATATTTACAGGACCTGCTCTTCAGTTATACACACTGTCCAATCCAAATATACACATAAACTGAACTAAACTCAATGAGAAATATCAACATTTGTCTTCAGTGTCCGGCTGTACCATTATCGTACAGAGGCAAAAAGTAGGTTTATAATGTCTCTGTTTGCAATATATCTTCCTCCAACATGAGTTATTGTGACAGCCCTAATGACATAGATATTATTTACATATTTGTACAAATTAAGAATAGATTTTCTCAGTAAATATCAACACTAATGGCCTTTTGAAACGTGTGTTTGAATTGGCTATTCATACTGAACATCTCATTGGACAAATGGACATAAAGGGCAGGGTGTTGGGCCTTGCTGTCCTCAGCAGCAGCAGATGGAGAGGACATGGCCCTGTGTTTTCAGTCTATATTTAGACCAAATCGTGCTGCACTGCATATGACAGAGTCGAGCACTGGACATATATAGCACTCACCCGAGCAAAACACAGACTCAAACGTCAAAAGCTGCACAGACGTTGTATAAGGACTCCGATTGCATAGACTAATTAGAACATCAAAGTACTATAAGTAACTCAACTATATTTCAGTAAGACAGGTGCTGAAATAGTTTTAAAAGTTTTATAATCAAAATAAGCCTGGAAACATGAACATCAAGTTAAAATGGTATAGAACAGAATAGAAAAGATCATCTTTATTGTCTACTGAAGTACAAATTTATCTTTAGCCAACATCACATAAAAACACAAAGAACAGTGATAAAGGACATTCAAGAGTTTAGCATGACCTTTAGACTACCCTTTTTTCAAATTAGTAAAATAATTGTAAAGTATCTGAGGGGACAAAATAATCTAATGTTCTCCTCTCTTGAATTCAATTTGTTTTATGAACAATATAGCAATGATAAGAGTATTATGAATTCAGATGGCAGATAGACATATTCCATATAGTCTCATACCCAGTTGTGGTGTGTGGATAAATAGCTCATTTTCCCCTTGTGTTACCAGTGTGGCCAACGTGGCATAGTTTCTTTCTTTAATCGCCACTTTCTATTGTACATAATATATCCTGCACAGACTATATTTTTGCCTTTAACATGTTTGCACACTTCTTTCTTTTGCACAAATCTTGAGTGATTCTATCCATGCCAGATGTCACATGTACATTTCTCCTGTGTGAGATCAATAAAGTCTATCTTATCTTATCTTATAGTGCGTTCAAATACAACCATTGTATGTTGTGTTTAATGTTGTGATGCTGCTGTTTGACCCTGTTCTTTCCATATGCTGTCTCTCCTCTGGATGTGTGTGTGTGTGCGTGTGCGTGGTGGTTGCGTGTCCATTCAGGCCGAGTGGGATGCCCTTATCCGGGGGCAGAGGGTCTTCTCATGCTTAATGGTAATTATGATGTAGCACTTCATCCCACTCAGCTGTGCGGTTAGTCTTCAGGATCAAAGTGTTACTATAGGGCTATGCGAGGACTTAACGTACTGTACGCCCAGGTTAAAGCTATATTCTCTCTGTTATAACCATAGACTGTATATAGGAGTGGACACTGCAAATCCACCGGCCCTATGAAGCCTAACAGATAGAAGTTTTTACTTTGGCTCCTTTTGATTTGTGTCACACTCACTTTTTTGGACTCAAGAATTTGAGATTTAACGACCTATTGGATCCTGATGTTATTATTATTTTTATTGATGCTCTCTATGTAAATAGAGATATGGCCCCTAACAGTTGACCAATTAGGTGACTTCTATCCGGAAATTCACCTTTGGCGAGTGATTTGCGCTCTTTGGTTGCTCGGGGGCCAGATTCCCACTCATTGAGCCGGATTGCATTCTAGTCAGCTTCTTTTGGGAAAAGGCGAATGATATTTGTACTCAGTTTATCTGCTTCTTCTACAGTTTATGGTTATAATGTGATTTGTTTTGTTAGTTATAAATGTTTGTAAGTCCATGATGTTCCTCGTGAAGTCCATAATTGAATACCATGCTTAGAATAAGCAAACATTGGTGGGGATTGTTGAAAGATTTATTCCTTGAGAATAGAGACATATGTAGAGTAACTATCTGCTGTTCTTCACAGAGCTTTCATTGATTTGCTCAGAATGTTTCATTATGGAAGTAAACATCCCAGGAAGAGTAAAAAACCAACTCTGTTGAGAAACACACCTTTGGCCTCATACTATATCTATTTTCCCATACTTACCAAATACATTCAGCTTCTAAACGGGTCGGAGTTGTTTTCTCTTGACCACATTTCTGGTCATCGTCCCAACTACTTTTAATATAACAAAAGAAATAAAAAAATGTTTTGCTAGAGTCGCTGCTTTCATAACATTTGATTAAACTTTAAACATTAAAGCATAAATCTATTATTGTTGTTAGTCATAACTATGAAGCTAGTGTCTGAGAATTATATGTCATCAGCTATTCCCCACTTACCCCAGCTGGTGAAATAACAGGGTTTTATAACCAGGACACTATCTAGGTCAGATCACATTTGGAAATTACAAGAGTCTGAAACCGATTTGTTACACATGACCAGTGACAATACTAACACACTAACACTCACTTGTGACAAGGTTATATTTGCCAGTGTGTAGCTGAATCTGCTCTCACTTCTCCACATGCAGCTAGAAGCTGTGCGAGACGTCGAGGTAAATGCAAAACATTTTGTGGCTTTTATTGTGGCATGCTTACAGCTTGAATGGGTTCAAACTGAGGCCTCAAGTCTTAATGTAGTCATTTCATGATGTCAATTAATCATTTATAATTGATTATTGAAAAAGGGGTAAAAACAGGGATATTTATACTGTGATTAAGGTCTCTGCATTGGTCCTTTCTACATACCTGATTTTTTTGTTTTTTGTTTAAGTAATCCAATACAGAATTTGTTCACTTGCAACAATTTTCAGATAAGCAGATTACAACAGATTTGTTGTTAGTATTTATAACACAAAACATATTCTGCTCAAACATGGAAAAAGAAAATTGGGTACATGCTCAGCTTTTTGTACTAACTGCTTTGTGACGCACATCTGGCCTTTTCCACTCACTCCAGTTTCCCGGTCCAAAACAAAACATATAACCGCCTGGAGGACAGATGGGGATTGGATGTAGTGGAAATGTGTTGGTTTCTTATTCTGCTGACGTCTGTGTGTATTATACTAAGTCTTGATCTAAATCTGATGTTTTTTCATCAGGCCGCTCATCTCTGTTCCCCATCGATGACAATCTCCTTGACGACGGTCACATGAACCAGGGCATCCCGGGACTCAACTGTTACCCGCACCAGAACGGGGAACGCATTGAGCGCTTCTCCAGAAAAGTCTTTGTGGGAGGTCTGCCCCCTGATATCGATGAAGGTCTGTGGATGATCTGATTTCATTAATAATTAAAATGCTCTTATGTTTTAACAAAATGTTGCGGGTTTCTTTTGTGCTGTACAGATGAGATAACATCCAGTTTCCGTCGTTTTGGTCACCTGGTCGTCGATTGGCCGCACAAAGCAGAGAGCAAGTCTTACTTTCCACCTAAAGGTATGAATGATGCGAGGTACAACTTAGTCTACACACTCATTGTATCTTTGAATTTTTAAAAACCTAAATGGATCATATACTTAAAGGGAGATTTTATGCAAATGTGCACTTGTAAAGTGAACATGTATGCAAAAATGACCAATTATTAGGGGGCACGGGAAACAAAACTACAAAAACAACACAAAGACAAAAGTCAAACGCGTTCACAAACATGGTTTTTCTGCCTCCGCAAAATAAGGAGCAACTGTTATGCGACTGTTCGAACGTCCTGTTCAAATGAATTACGATTGATTGCAGTTGATGTTAGTTATTGTTCCCAGCAGCAGTGGTATTTGACAGCGTGTTGTGAACATATGTTGTTTGAAGGGCTTCTCTCTGTCTCTAGGATACGCCTTCCTGCTGTTCCAGGAGGAGACTTCAGTGCAGGCGCTCATCGAGGCCTGTATGGAGGAAGACGGGAAGCTCTACCTGTGTGTGTCCAGCCCCACCATCAAAGACAAACCAGTGAGTGCCGCACATCACACTGTAGTATTGGGTTTGACATAAACACAAATGGGTCAAGATTCTAGCGATTTAACTTTACCCTTTGGTGACTAAGTGATCGATAGAATTCAACAAATCCCAACCTGAGCAATGAGGACCCATATAGGGATTGGCATGGGTATTACAGGAGGAAATTCACAAACTAGTAATACCCCCGCGACCCGGCAACGGATGAAGCGGAAGAAAATAGATGGATATTGATACTCAATACAATTCAATTCAACACAGTAGTTGTCTCAAAGGCAATAGCATAAACACATAATTGTATGCGTAACAATTGCAAGATTATACTAATACTCATCTGTGCTCACATTGAAGGTTCAGATCCGCCCTTGGAACCTGAGTGACAGTGATTTTGTGATGGACGGGTCTCAGCCTCTGGACCCCCGTAAGACCATCTTTGTGGGAGGAGTGCCCCGTCCCCTCAGAGCGAGTAAGTACCATATTATTCAGACTACTGTAAGGACATGGTTTTCTTTATGTGTGAAGTGACAAGTGAACCTGTGTGTAGTCGAGCTGGCGATGATCATGGACCGTCTGTATGGAGGAGTGTGTTACGCTGGGATCGACACAGACCCGGAGCTCAAATACCCAAAGGGGGCGGGGCGAGTGGCCTTCTCCAATCAGCAGAGCTACATCGCAGCCATCAGCGCCCGATTTGTTCAGCTGCAGCATGGAGACATTGACAAGAGGGTATGAACAGTGGACTTGCAGACAATTTAGTTATAGTAAAAGACAGAGGCATTGGTGGCAGCGGGGTGTCCAAACTTATCTAATCCATGGCTACTAACTGTCTCTAAATGAACACAAGGCTGCACCATTTTCAATCAATCAATCAATCAATCAATCTTTATTTATAGGGCGCTTTTCCTGCACAGGGCAACACAAAGCGCCTCACAGTCCACACCACACAATGCACAAATCATCACCATTAAAATACAATTAAAAACACATATGTAATTAAAAAGCATTAAAATCACATAAGTAATTTAAAAACATAAGAATCACACAAGTAATTAAAAACAATAAAATAGTTAAAAACACAAAAAGTTACAACAATAAATAACAAGGTGTGTTAAAAAGATAAAATTCTCTAGTTGTATGCACAGGAAAAAAGAAAAGTCTTTAACATGGATTTGAACATTGACAGAGAGGCAGCCAGTCTCACATCCTCAGGAAGACTGTTCCAGACTTTAGCTGCATAAATCTGAAAAGCAGCCTCCCCCTGTCTAGTCCTGACTCTGGGCACTAACAGGAGTCCCGTCCCTGCGCTCCTCAGAGTCCGGGCTGGTTCATATGGGACTAGCATATCATGGATGTACTTTGGTGCAAGGCCATGGAGAGACTTGTACACCAGGAGAGCTGCTTTAAAGTCTATCCTCTGGGCCACGGGAAGCCAGTGCAGAGACCTGAGGACCGGACTAATGTGGTCGTACTTCCTGGTTCTAGTCAGGACTCGGGCTGCAGAATTTTGAATATACTGCAGCTGTTTTACTGCATGTTTGGAGATACCTGTGAGCAGGCCATTGCAGTAATCCAGCCTACTGGAAACAAAAGAATGGATAAGAATCTCCAAGTCTGCCCTGGACACAATATTTTTAATTTTGGCAATATTTTTCAGATGATAAAAAGCTGCTGATGTTACCGATCCAATGTGGCTATTGAAGTTTAAGTCAGAGTCCATTATTACTCCCAGATTTCTGACCTTATTTAAAGGCCTTAGGGAGAGAGACTGAAGGTGACAAATGACGGTCTCTCTTTGTTTCTCGGGACCAAAGACAATCATTTCGGTTTTGTCCGCATTTAGCTGGAGAAAATTGCATTGCATCCACTCACTGATCCGCTGGATACAGCGAAGGAGTGAGTCCACCGGTCCATGCTCTCCTGCAGTCAGTGAGACATAGATCTGAGTGTCATCAGCGTAATTGTGGTAGGACACTTTCATACTTTGAATTAACTGACCTAATGGCAGCATGTAAATATTGAATAGGAGAGGTCCCAGAATCGACCCCTGTGGCACTCCGCAGGTCAGGGCCATATTATCTGAGACATAGTCTCCAATCTCCACACAATACTTCCTTTCTTCTAGATAGGACCTAAACCAGCTTAGGGCAGTACCAGCAACACCAACCCAGTCCTCCAGTCGATCTAAGCAAAGATCTAATTGCTATATTAATAACCAAAATTGCGATTGCAGTGCGATTTTTGAGAAAAAGTTACAGTTGAAAAAGCGATTACCTCATACACAATCTCAATTTCAGAAACTGTTTGTAGCATTCTGAACTACATTACTACCATTTTTACCAGTAAAAGTACAAGATGAATTGCAAAAAAAAAAATTGTTATGTATAAACGCTTGAAAAAGTAGTAATTTTGTATCTATTCTTACAAAAGTCTTATAGTCAGACCTGTACAAGACGAAAGCTATGTGGTTGTTCCATTGACAGATCTTCAAAATAACCCAAATCCCGAGGACTTTTTTGCGTAACTCACTATATAAATCACGACTTGCTGTGTAGATTTTGACCATATGTTTTCTTCAGGTGGAGGTGAAGCCTTATGTCCTGGATGACCAGCTCTGCGACGAATGTCAGGGGGCTCGCTGTGGGGGAAAGTTCGCTCCATTCTTCTGCGCCAACGTCACCTGCCTTCAGTACTACTGCGAGTTCTGCTGGGCTAACATCCACTCACGGGCCGGCCGCGAGTTCCACAAACCGCTGGTCAAAGAGGGCGCGGACCGACCCCGACAGATCCACTTTCGCTGGAACTAGAGATAGCCCACCACAATGAGAGCAGAGGAACGAGTAAAGCCGAGTCTACCCGGCTTTCCTGTCAGTGTAACCCTATACGTAGCACTAAACCGTATATTCATAAATATCTATATCTTTTGTAGCAGCCAAACACCACAAGCCTATGTTTTTCACCAAATCTCCCTTTCACATCTCAGGCTGATAACAACCTTTTTGTGGTACGTTCATCTTTTCTAAACTGAGATTTAAAATGAAAAGGAAGAAGAGATTGATTTTTGTAGGTTTTTTTATTACCATTATTTTTGTATGTGAGATTTTGAAGTAGATAGGGGAATGTTTTTTGCATGGGGGCAGCTTGTCTGTCTGTCTGTCTGCTGCTATAGCCACCCAACAACAGTGCGTTAAGTGCACATATGTTTCTGGGAGAAAAAAAACCTCAATTCTTGTATGTCTAGGTCATGACCAAAGGTAGCAACAACATAGGAAAAAAAAACCTTACTCTTCGAAATACTGTTATTGCCATAGACTCAAACACCATACATTTAATAGTGTGATACCTCAAAATTCCAAATCCTGGTTTCTGCAGACTTTGTTCACTACAATGGAAATGTACTAAGCTCTTTGAAGCTTTGCTGCTATGTATACATAAATATTAGTAAATGGACTACACTATTACTATATTAACCACAGGAATCAAATCAATTACAATGCAGTATATTATGCACTTAACCACTTATGGCCCCCAGTGCCATGAAAAGTGCATGAAGTTTTTTTTTTTTTCTCAATAAGCTTCTCTATTCAAACGCATGCCAGAAACATGTGTCTTTGGCAAAACACAGCAGAGATAGATATAAAAATGTGGGAATAATTTAGGATATTTAGTTATTTCGTAAGTAGCATGAACATCTCTCGCAGATGTTTGAAAGAAAAGACATACATAATGAAAACCTATTTAAACTCGCATGCGTTGATGTTTATCTGTTGTTTACATACTAAACAATACAAAAAGTGATATTGGTTCTACTGTAGATTTAGCGAATGCCATCTCTTTTGATACGGTGGCAAAAAATACCCCTTTGACAAGTGGTGTCCAGTGTTTCGTGTTGTCCCCGTGCTGTGTGCGATCTGTCGGCTAAGGCTCTAGTATAGTCAAACAAAGAGGAGAGTTCGAACATCTTTTCTGCCTTTAAACTGCTAAATAATGTATGTTTCCAAAGCGAATACGAGTTGGCAACGCCGTGCGCAGACCTAAATAGCACAGAGAACGACACATTGAGGTCATTGGTCAACTTGGCAATGTCTTTCAATGGAATATCCTTAATGAAGGTCTGCGGGCTTGCTTGCGTTTTTGGATTATTGGACAATCTTTGGGCGAGGATTGGCATTTTTGTCGGTCCGTTTCGGTACTGTATCTGTGCGTCACTTTTTATGTCTGTGTGGTTTCATCTATTTCAGTGTTGAGGTGCGTGCTGTTACAAAATGAGACCTATCGGAGAATTATCTACTGTCGACGTTATAATTTAATGTCCTGTCACTGACCACCCGTTGGAAACTTTTTATATTATGCACTACTTTTCTATAAACCCTCACGCCTGTTACTTTTGTCCCTATGTGATTCTCACCCCGCCCCAAAAAAACGCCTATTTATAATTACAGATGATTTATAAAGTTTTATTTTTGCATACGTTTGGATGTAGTGAAGCAGTGGTCTTAAGTTATTATAATATATGTTGTGTAATTAAATATTTTCTATAGCTAATATATTATACTGTAGTTTTGATGTTGAGCAGCCGTCGGAGTCAAGTTGTAATTTTGACTTTTTGGGGCTTCAGTTCTCACAATATATCGTCACCTGTAACACTTGACTTGTGCTGTTTTTGTGCGATTTTCTATGTTCAAACATTGTTACTTTGTTCTGTATGTGTTTGTTTTTGTAAAGAAAATCATATTTATTTCACTATTTTTGTAGAAAAATAACTTGATTTTGATTGTATTTTTCTAATTATATATTATACAATTTATTTACCCCACTTTTCCTCAATTATCTTACATGGAAAGACAAAGAATTATGTCAATAGGAGCGGCATCGACTTTGGAATTGTTTTAATTCAAAGGAAACAAACATATGAAGGTTTAATTTTGTTCTTGGGCGAAACTTGAGATCCCCTGTCCTTGTAGATGCTCTGAAACTTGAATAATAACACATTTTGAAAGGCTGACTAACCTCGATTCTGTGTTGTGACGTGCAATACTGTTTCTAATGTTTGTATAAAAGTAAGATCTACCGTGTAAACCTTTATATAATGCAGATTTTATTTTTTTCATTGCATATTTTGCAGATTTCTGATCCGCAGTGTCATTTTTTACAGTCAGAAAAAAAGAAACCCCTGTTTTTCATTGCAACTATTTTTAAATCCAGATATCTTTGTACTGATGTAAATGATTGTAGTTATTTTGGATAGTGTTTTGCTAACAAAACGAGATACTTTTTTTCATGCATATTATTCTAATTTCTTTTCATTTAGTTTTTTTCCCCCACTTTTTTATTAAATAGGTGCAGACTTTGCAGAATATTTTTTCATTAATTTTCTCATTGGTATTATTTTGTACTTTTATGTGAAAATACGCAATATATAATTTAAAAAAGCGAATTGCTAATATATTATTTGATTTTTTTTAAACAAAATATTTGTAATTTTACTGTTAACTATATTGATTTTTAAATATAGGTTTGTTATTGACTCACAAAATGGTTTGCTTGAATTGTATCACTGAATGGTTCTTTGATATGCAAATTATTTCTGTTTATTTTGTTTTTGTATTTAAATGGGGTGTTGAGTGCGACTTTTTGTTTCTTTCACTTCCCAAATAAAGATCCATTTTGTTTGGAAATATGTTTTTTGTAGTCCCATAATAATAACGGGTCCCCATAGATCCATGGTCCCCAACCATACTTGCACGTTCACATGGTTGACGAGAACGATGAACAGCCAATCACAATATATCTTAAGAATATATCCCAAAGTACAACACTGTGGCAGCACTCAAAACGCGCGCAGAAAGGTGGCAGAAGATTACAGATGGTGTGAAAGTGTGTCATGATCTTATGAAAAAGCGTAAAGAAAAAGATAACGCTGTAGCGCGCTACTCTCTCCCACCCTCGCTCTCCTGCCTGTTGCTAAGCAACATGCTGTAAACATGTTTGGCTAATGCATGTGCTAATGATGGCAAGTGTCAAGGGGCAAAGATTGTAAGCCTATTAAGTACCTCTTACACAGGAATTAATCTTAAAACAACGAGCCTAATTGTTACAGGTATGAGGATATGATTATTAGCAACACAACTACTTATCTTGTTGTAGGATCGAATATGGCTAGCTATGCTAGCATCAACCATGCATTCTACTCATGGATCTAGCTTCGCTAGCTGCTGTATTCTTTTAATGATGGGTGGATTAACTATTAAGTTAACCTTTAATTAAAAACAATTATTTGCGTCGGTGTCTGTGATTCACAAAGGGCTATCATACTTACTCACATCCCCAGTGTAGTCAAGTTAAACATAGCTAATTCTTTCATGGAAAAAAATCTATAATGATTTAGTAAGAGCTACTGGGGAGGAGTCTGGCTGTAGTGGATGCAAACCTGCTCACTGTTAGGACAATGATGATGTTTTATACTTTCAGTGACATAAAAGCTTTAAACATGAGACAAGTGGATGTTTGGTGGTGGTCGGGGCTCATACTGGTTACTTTTCTTATGTCAGTGTGTCCCACGGCAGCTGTGGCTACAGTGGTAGATTATCACCACTGTGTTTGGAGTCAATGAATAATGAAATGTGACGTGTCCAAAAAAAGGGTTATAAAATTGATGCATTATTATTATTATTATTATTGTTATTACAAGAAAAAAGGCTTGTATATTAGTGTAGAATATAATCGTTGTTAAATGAAGAGTATTGTAAAGGGTGTGTCTTATTATTTATTGTCAGTTGTCAGGATGCCCCGCTCAGCTGCCTCCCGTAGGTCAGTGGCTGGGCCTCACACTCACGAAAAAGAGTCAGAGGAGCCAGTCCGTTTGACTCGGACACAATGGATGGATATGTTGAAGTATGAGGATGCAGAGGAGGCTGTGGCCGAACTCATGGAGAGATTTCTCAACAAAGTCATGGATGAGTGTTTCAAGGTGGACATCAGACAAAAGGTAAAGGGTATGTCCCAAATCAAGCCCTATGGTCGTATTATTGTGTTTTTCATTCAAACCATGTGTCTTATGGGAAAAGAAAATTTGCTTCAAGTAGGCCAGGTTCTGAATATATTTATTTTTTAATGTACTCAAAAATTGTGTCTTTACTTAAAGGTATAGAAGGATTTTCACAAATGTTAGGAAAGAATTGCCCTCGTCAGAGGGAACGCCTAATAAAAGGTGTCTCTCTCCAGAATGATTGACAATTAGCAGGACCACATCCAACCGGAAGAAAAAAATCTTCCCGTTTACCTTTGAGTAAAACAAGATACTATATTTTATGCTTGTTCCATGACACAATCTTATATTGAAGGTACATGGACATCAGACAAATTTTAGGAAAGAACCGAAGAGAACAAAACTACCTGGTCTTATTTGATGGAACGCCTATTAAAACTCTCTCTCACCAGAATGATTGACAATTGGGAGGACTAATAGTCTTGATGAGCCACCCGGAAGTATATACCTTTAAGTAAAACATACAAGAATATTTTATTCAACTGTCAAGCACAACAATATTTTCTTATCCTTGAATTGTAACAAGTCATGAGACTCTAGTGAACATCAATATTGGAAGCAATGTATCTTGCCTCACGAGTCAACAAGTGATTTACCTCCTAGGTTAGGCCAAGCGGCTAATCACACCAGTCATATTTATTCAATATTGCACGAATAATATGAAATTCAAAGTGCTTTACCAAATATTACACAGTAAAAAACATCACAAATCTATTAAAAGACAACATGCTAGAAATATAAAATGTAAATGAAATGAAATGTAAAACAAAGCATTTGCACAACTTACCAAATGTGAAAATGTTAATACAGATTCTCTCTGCCCTTCAGTTGATCCCATATACTGCAAACTGGGTGAAGAATGACCTTATCCAAATAGTAGAGCAGCGTTTCCTGTGCAGAGACGAGGGAGATGAGGAGGTTCTGTCTGAGGACTCTGCGGTGGTTCCAACTGAGCCAGATGCCTGGGCTCAGGGCTGTGTACCACTAATAATCACCTCTACTCCACTGCAACCCATCCCTCCAAAGGTATACACGGCCGCAATTCAATCTGCCTGCTTGTTCAACAATTTGAAAACAAGTGTGGCGATAAACTATGAACTAAAGTTGTTATCTTTTTAAACAGGGAGATGTCCATAAAGATGCTGCCCCCAAAGAGGTTGAGGTACAAGAATGTAAAGTTTCTCAGTCTAAAGTTTCTCCAAAGTTGTCATCGAAGAAGTCCAACACTAAACCTGCTGTTGTCATTAATAGCATGCAAAATACTGTTCCCCAAACAAAAACAGAAAGGAAAAGTTACCAACCATCAATGCGTCCCAAACCGAGTAAATTTCTACCCCCATTGTCTCATTCTACAGAGAAACAGACCCCAAAGGCTGAAAAAGCTGAAGTGGAAATTAGAAAATCAATTGGTAATAGCAAGCCAGTGCCATCATCCAATCTAGTCAGCAAACATAAAACCATAACAAAGCTAGATCCTGCAAGCTTCCCTGACCACTGCATTTTTCCCAAATATGAGATTTTAGATGCCGATGCTAAACCCAGGAATCCAAGAGATTATAAACCACAACAAAAACGTGTGGAAGCTGAAAGGACACTAAAGACTCCAAGGTGTGACGTTGATGTTAGGCCAAAAAATGGAGCAGTATTTTCTTCTGAATCTGGACCAATCCGACTAGATGCTATGACTTTGGCAAAAGGTGTCACTGTCTCACAATCTGCAGAACTGAATCAAAATCTTGTTCCACAAATTCCTCTAGTGAAGCTGAAGCCTATAAGGACAGAGCCCCTGCAGTTTCGATTATTAGAAAGTCACTTTTTTTCAGACCCTCAAGTGAAGCCAATATTGTAGGCCAGACATGTGGGCAGAAATATACAGGCTCTGCTTGTGTGTAGTAGTGAAATCATTTTTATTTTATTTTATATATTTTTTTATAAAGAATGATGTTATAGAGAAACTTGGCCAAAATACTCATATCTGAGACGGAACTGTCTAATAAAATTACATCTCTGTAACTGTTGTAGTATGTTTTATTCAACTTTATTTGTGATACTCCATTATTTATTTGATGGTATAATCTCTTATGCCCCATGTATTGCTAAACCCACCCCTCGAGGCTTAATCCTTCATACATAGTCCTCTGCCAGTGTGTCAAAATAGTTTGTGTCTGCATACAGAAGGAACCCAGAAAACAGGCTGTCAGCCTGCCCTGGGTCGGTGAACAGTCCATTCTGGTTTACGTAGAAGATCTCCAACCACACTTCATCCTCTGGGTTCAGAAATATCGCAGTGGATCCTGAAGCCACATCATGGTGACCTGTGTTTGTATCAAAAGTCTTGATCCGATACTGGCCATTGTGCACTAATGCTATGGCAAGGTGCTTGTTCGCCACGCTGATGTCATAGGAGAAGTAGTAGATCCCTGGATAAGCACAAATGAACTTTCCTGTTTCTGGACTGTAATGTCCGCCTTCATCAAGTAGGATCCTGTCAAATTTGATTGGTATTTTTTCTGTAGGGTAACTACTGGTGATGGCCACAGAGAAGGCAGATTTTGGAAGCAGGCTTCCACATTTGCAAACACCTCCTGTCCCACGCCTCCCCCTCTTGCCCTTGTCACCCTTCTGTCCCCCCTGTCCTGGTTGACCAGGTCGCCCCACATCCCCTCTCTCCCCCATTGGACCCTGTTTGCCTGGAGGACCAGGGTCTCCACGCGCCCCAGCCCCAGGAGTACCAACTCTCCCCTTCAGTCCTGAAAATACAAAAATATGGGTAAATGTGATTTTCCAATTACAATTTCATTTTCATTCAATAGGAAGAGATTTGTGCATAAGTAATTGATTATTCCTGTTATAGTCTATGATTCATTTATGCCAACAAATTTACGTAAGTCTGTCTTAATAATGTTTGTCCACTTAAAACACTTTACCTGTGTCTCCCTTTTCACCCTTTTCTCCTTTTCTACCATCTCTCCCGTCCCGGCCAGGAATGCCCATAGGTCCCTGTGCCCCGGGTGGTCCACTAGGGCCAGATTTCCCTGGCAGACCTGGGGGTCCTGGGACACTACTGCAGACCAGATGAGAAGTTTTCAAAAGCTTTGACTCTGGGGGTTGGGCAGAGACACAGTGGTACAGGCAGGCTACTGTCACCAGCACCCACATGCTCAAATCTGTGGGCAAGAGACACAATACAGTTACAAGAATCCCTCATTTATATTTACATATAGTTTAATGACATGGCCACAAGCTCAGTCACAGGGGAGGAGCCAAAAATAGAGCTGCGGCTTCTCCATGTTGAGATGGCTTGGGCATCTGTTTCATTCGCGACCCAGCAACGGATAAAGTGGGAGGATAAAATGGATGGATGGATATAGTTCATTTACATGGATCAATTTATGGATGGCATGTTGATGCAGTCAATCTCAGTCATACTCCTGAGAAATCCCATTCTCAAGACACAAGAGCACAATAAGGCACATTTTGACAGATGAAGAAACTTGTAATGAAAAGCATCCATCGTGTTAAAAAAGTAAAGCCTAGCCAGAACCTTCTTCTCTCCACAAATATGACTTTTTGTTGCATGTTTATGTCCAATATAGATTTAATGTTTAATGCCGTACTGTGAGGTATTCCAGGAAAAATAACAACTTTAATAGACCTAAGCAAAAAACAGTCTT
This sequence comes from Knipowitschia caucasica, assembly GCA_964034765.1. Lineage (NCBI taxonomy): Eukaryota > Metazoa > Chordata > Actinopteri > Gobiiformes > Gobiidae > Knipowitschia > Knipowitschia caucasica. The sequence goes on along the minus strand of OZ035824.1, from coordinate 30,856,817 downwards.
TTTGATTTGAATTAGGTATGAAATAAAATGAAAACAGCCTGCACTTCATCATGCATCCTAAAACTGCATGTTTGCCATAACTGATTTCATCCTCACCAGAATTTAATGCCTTTCACCTGTTCGCTACCTGGGTTTTGCTCTAATGCAAATAGACCTAAGCAAAACCCAGTATGCTGAATCATTCTGAGCCTATTATACAAGATAATTGTTATCATTCATCTTACCTCACAACAGTCAGCTGTTCATTGGTAAAACATCAGCCACTTAATTTCTCGAAATAGGGTTCTGAAAAATAAACTTTGGTCCAAGGTCACAGAAAGCAGATGCAGCAGCGCTCCATCCGTGACTTCCTCTTCTGAATATGAACCCACTCTCTCTGGTGAGGTGAGGTTCCTATAACAAACTGTCAACAGACAGTATGGAATGTTTCACATGAGGTCATAAGTACAGGCCCAAACAAGCCTGTTTCTCTGTTATTTTCTTAATGGAGGAAATAAGGGTCTTGGATTTTCTTCCATACAGTATGATCATATTCAAAAGCTATAAAAATAAATGGGTTGTACCTGTATCTTGCCTGATAAATTACATATTGTATTAAGAATGTTACATTGTCTGAACATGATCCAGATTGTATCTCGCTACACAGCAAAGACTTTCCTCTTGTGAATGGAATGTCTCACAATTGTATTGTTTTTTTAGGAAGCTTGACTTTCAAGGCTCAAATTCTTTTATTGTCTCCGACTCCAAAAGTACAACTTTTTCTTAGAGTAGGGGTCAGTTATCCAGTCACAAAACACATTTAAACATTCTACATACACGCATGTAGATCCTTCCATACTGAATAACTTACGCAGGATGAACACGGGTGAGATGTCTTTCCAGGGCCGGTTTCATTGTTGACTGTCCAAAGATGAACAGTCAGAATAGCGCTTTGTGTCTCCGGTCTGTGAAAGGCTATAATTACCAAAAATGAACTTTTAAGTAATTAAATAAAACTTAATTACTTAAAAATACACCATCTATAAGACATTCGTAAAATGCAACCATAATTTTACCTACTTGCTGAATTTTGAAGAATATAAATAGTAACAATAGCAATGATACTAATGATTATTAATGTTATTATTTATTAACCAAATAGGTACCATATACATTATTGTAAAAAGAAAGGAAAACAATAACTAAAATAAAAATAAAATAAATTTACTTATCTAGAGTTCCTTTATTATCATTTTAGTTACTATTATTAGTAAAAACCAAACAGCTGCCTTCAAAAACATATCAAGTCCAACATATATAGTACGACCGTTAATATAATAGATCCATGAGTACGACAAACAACAGTTTTTGTTACGCGGAGGTTGTTCTCGTAAAAGTTAAACATCCGGTAAAGGCGTGACTGCAGATTTATTGACAGCGCTTTGGGCCAATGAAATGCGAGCTGTGACTGACAGTTAGATTGATCCGCAAAGTAGGTTTCACGGTAGTTTATCTCTCGTTACTAGGCAGCAGTAACGGGGCATGTTTGCACTATGTGGGAGTACTACGTTTCTTTTGCCATTTAGCGAAGCAAAAAAACGTCTGACTCGTTTTATCATCTAAGTCAATACCAAACCATGATGCTAATGTTCAGCTAAAGTTGACACTGTGTGTGGAGCTCTCGTCTCTAACCTGCACCATGGCGTCACCTCCGATGTAAGTTTTCACAGTTTTTGTTTGCCTTTTACCTGAATATTGTTGTTAATTGCATCCCTATAGATTATCATAGAAAATGTGATGTTAAGAAAATGTGGTATCTTGTTCCTTTGCAGTGATTCTCGGGGTAAAGCGCGAAAGAAACGCCAGGAATCATTACGCAAAGATGACACCCAGGTCAGCTAACTAGTCTGATCTAATATTGATATGGCTTAAAATGGTTTGAATACTTTCTGTACTTTGGCGATCAGGGCATCTTTGTTTGTTGCGTTTGGATTTTCATGATAGTTTCAGTGGAATGCAGGCCATGTGCTCATGAATGTCTATTTTGATTGTCAGGAACCTCAAAGCAGTGATGAAGACCCAGGAGAGACTTTGAAACGCACAATCAGAGCTCAGAGACAGCGGCGGAAGAAAATGGTATCGTTATTGCATATGATTTGTTGTAATTAGATGTACGAACATTGGAATCTTACCTCCAAATCCTTGTATAGCTACTTGAACAGTCTCAAGAGGATTCTGAGGATGTTGTGGAGGACATTTCTCCCATTCAGCACAAGACTGAAGATGCTGAAGAAGCTGAGAAAATGACTGATCCACCCAGGACTAAGAAAAGTGAGCACTTCAAGCTAACATGAAAGGCTAGAATAGTCATTATTTGATTCAAATACGCCATGGAATATGTACAACACATAATATTAGTCATCTTTACTTTCTGTTGAGGTTTGTCTAAACTGCCACCTATTCCTGGCTCACAACACTTGGAGGACTTGATGACACAGAACTTGAAGGAAAAGCTTCTAGCAGCCAGAGTATGTTTTACACATTTAAGTCTTACACACGTCTCATAGCGTATTCATGCTTACGTCCGTGTTTTCAGACCAGAGTCGAGAGTCTTCATCAACAAGAATCCAGCATCAAGCCACCCAGTCGACTACAAAGATTAAAAGACCGAGAAACAATAACCCGGTTTGATAGAGACGTGAGAAATTGCAAGAATCATGATTTAAAACCATTTAATCTACACTTTTTGAAATATTACTTTGGCTCTACTTTAAAGCTTGATGCCAATGTCTCTCAATCTCTCAGCACAAGAGTTCAATTCAGAGAAGCAGCAAAAAAAGTAAAGATCATATATAACGTTATCCATTCAAAAAAATATTATTATTCTTGTAATATCCTTCATAGACTTGTATTGTATCTTTCTGTCAATAGAATGATACCGGGATCCCAACCGCTGAGGAAGCATATAATTTCTTCACTTTTAACTTTGAACCAGAGCCTGAAGAGAGTGAGGAACAGAGTAAGGAAAGCCTGACCAAAAGAAAAACTTCTTTGGAGGATGAGGACAGTGAGAGGGAGCAAGAGGAATCGGACATTGATCAGGCCAATCAAGACAAAGACCACGTAAGATATGATCGACACAGAGTATATGAATAACAACTATGACTGTATGCAGTGTGTCATATACTTCTTGTTTATTTTGATAATGATTTTGTAGAATGAGGAGGCCCCCCTTGTCCAAGGAGACGACTTATTTGCGATCGAACAATCAACACAGGACTTTATTGTGGTGAAGAAAGCTCAGTACATCAGATACCACAAGCGTCTTCAACACGAGAGAGAGCTGCTCTTTACACCCAGTTTACGACCAGGTGATTACGGTATTTTTAAATGATACCTGTTTGATTTCCAAATACGGCCATTTTTTGTTTTGAAAATGAGCCAAAAACATTAATACTTTTTTTTTTTACAAACACTAAATGACACTTTTAAATGCTAATTGATATCCCCTTCTCCCTACCCGCCCTGCACACTCATATTCATACGCACAAAATTAAGCAAGAAATGTTGGACCACAGAATGATATTTTGCGTTTTTTCCATAGTTCCAACATCTGTGAAACTACCTGAGAACATTAAGCCACGCTATCTGGAGGACGAGGGTCTGTATGTAGGAGAGAGACCCCCTGTTTCCTTCACCAATGAGAACATTTTCGAGAATCGTCTTTTAAAATCTGTGGAGGTAATACCGGCACATGTCATTTTTTTCTTTCCTCTGAATATAATATCATTGTTACTGTGTAAAGGGGAAAAAATGGTTTGGTGACGATGGCAGGATAAAAGCATTACCAAATCCTATAAAAGAATCATCAACGCGACCCCCTCTGTTTCATATGGAGGAAGATCTGGACCCGGCACTACAGACAGTCTTTAGGAAGGTAATGTTGTAAGAGGAAAGTCACATGCAGTAATAATGAGATTTCACAGGTGTAAGGACAAAAATTACACGTAAGTATCAATAGTTTGTATGACTGACGTGTAATCATGTGATGTGGCAGCCATTTTTGTTTCTATATCATTTGCAGCCAGTAATGTCAAAGCCAGAGAATGTGTACTTTGCTGGGGTGGGGGACTCTGCCGGAGACTTCCAGTTGGATGTTGATGTCTCTGGACTGATCTTCTCCCATCATCCCCTGTTCAGCCGCGAGCACGTGCTGGCGTCGCGTTTAGTCCAACTCTACGACCAGCACCTCAATAGGCAACACAATAACCTCACAGGATACCTCAGTGAGAAGGTTCGCATTTAGAACCTGCGAATGATCGGGCCTGTTTCATGTCTGTTTCATGGTTTTGTGCTTTGGTTTGTTATAGTTGAAAGGACTGAGAACGGCATTGAAAAATATGATTGAGATTCACGGGACAGAAAATGTCACAGAGGCTTTGCAGCAGAGATTTTTAGAGTACAGCGTGGAAGTCAAGTAAGTATAGCAAAGGATTTATTCTGTTTGTACCGTCCTCAGGCATTTTTGACGATTGTAAGGATGCGCAATTAATCAAAATGCAATATTACACTCTACAATTACAAAAATGGCATCATAGATAGAACAATTATTTGAATAAAATATATTGTGCCATGTTTTTCACTCAAATATTTGCTTGAAATAATTTATTGTGTATGTGCAAAACTAACATAATAGTTCTAAGTTGAAATGTTTGCATTGTTTTTGAAGAGTATCCATGATTTTTTTGTATTACTAAAATATCCATGTTATTTTTTGGCTATCACACAGACGTTATAAGATAGACTTTATAGATCTCACAATAGAGCTATTTACATGTCACATTTGGCATAAATATTATCACTCAGGTTGTGCAAAAGACAGGAAAAGTGCAAACAGGAAATGTGAAAACATGTTAAGAAAGTGCGAAATATAGTTTTTTTCGTGCTATTGAGTTGTTGCCGTAGTAGTGATGAACGTATTTGAGAAAATTGTTGATTCTTTTCTAGTGACACCCGTCAAATGCGAGACCGTGAACAGGAGAAGGACAGGACTCTGTTGAAGAATATTATTAAAGTTTGGAAAGACATGAAGGCCCTGAGAGAATTTCAAAAATTCACCAACACACCATACAGACTGCAGCTCAGAAGGTGACCATAATTGCTGTAGTTATATTTTGTCGTTTGATATAATTGTTGTGCTTTAAGGCTGTCTTTAATGCTTTACCCCACTTGTGCTGTTTTGATAATAGAGAAAATGTAGACCGTGGCTTGGATGAGCAGGAGTATGAGGGAGAAGTCCTGGCAGAAGTCATAGAGTTGGAAGCAGAGGCCGACCAGGAGTACCAGCGAAAGATGGCGGACTACAGGACTCAGCTGGAGAAGTGGAAACTATGGAGAAGAAAGCAGGTGCAGTATACTCATGACAGAGGACATTTTCATCTGACTAATACTGTTTGTATGGTAGAGTTATGGATAGACAATCCAACTTGTTCCTGGCTCTAAAAACAGTTTGGTTCTATGACTAGTTTTCACATATATTTTTGGTCTCTGTCAAATCTTTAGGTCAAATTTTTCAGTGAAATTACCTGCTCTCTGTATGCAAAAGAAAATGTTTAATGTTTTATAATTAAAACAAAGACCGCATGCTGTGGTCTAACAAGACTATTTCTGTCGGGACAAACCAAATCCACATATATATTTTGTGCTTACAGAAAGGTAAAAAGAAGAAAACTAAAAGGAATGCTGCAGCTAACTCAGAAGATGAAGACATGAGTGAATCTGAATCAAATCAGGAAGAGCCTCTTCCAAAACCAGACCCTCCAGAGAAACCAGACATTCAACGTTTGGAACAGACTGTGAGGGAAAAGGCATCAAGGATACGCAGAAAACCTGGAGAGCCCATCCTGATCCCTGAGCTGTCGGCATCTGGCAACATCACAGCCACTGACCAATGCCCTAGGTATGAAAAAATGTCTCTTTCTTCTTCTGTTGCATATAACATCAACAGTCTCTTCAGAAATGATTATGTATCCAAAGTATAGTTACTCATCTTCATGTTGTTTTGTTTTTTGAACATTTAACACTAAAAGTTATTTGGTTGAAAGTTATTTCAATGAATATGATTCTGATGATGATTTTGATATTTATGTATTTTTCTATTTCATTTAGAGCTGAGGTTTCTCGAAGGACAGATGTGGGAAGGCGCACTCTGTTTGTCAAAATTATCTATAATGACAAAGAAGTGTCAAGGACCGACAGCTGTGCCCTCAATTCTGACTTCAGGGTGCATTTTGGACAAATTTTCAATCTCAGAATCATCAACTGTCCCCAAAGCATCTGTCTGCAGGTACAGTAGATTCAGATTCAGATTCCGTTTGAAGAAGATGACAAAGTCTGGGATCGCGTCTTAAATTCAGACAGAAGACATGTTTTATTGTCGATGGTAGAGACAGCACGAACAACAGATACAACAGAATGCAAGTGTATTATACAGAGCGGAGGCATGGAGACCTCCAATCAGCAGCTGCCACGGTGTGCTTGTAGCTTGGCCTTCAGATAGACAAAACAAGGGAAAAGTACTGGCTTCTGCACATTGATAGAATGATGAGTTTAACTTTAATAAAAGTTGCTTCAAAGTGTTTTGAAATCTCACATTCCCCCCTCTGGTCATACATTTACGTGTGACCATCAGGATCGATAAACAGCAACATAACATCATAACTCAATACTTCAAAAACTCATAAACTCGGTACTTCACTCGGTACTTCAAAAAACTCAGAACTCGGAATACTTAAAAAACTCAGAAAACTCATAAAACATGTTCAGATCTTTCATAAAACTTGTCAACAATCTTCAGTAAAATACCAAACTTCATCAGTCGATGGTGGTTCCAGATATTGCTTTGAAAACAGTCTCTCCCACTTTTCCGTGTTGGTTTCTTCAGGCTGCATTTGTGTCGAGCCATGAATTCTTCTGTGACGTGTCTTTCAATCACACGTTTCAGCTTTAGTGTCCAGATTCAGCAATTCAATTCAGTCCAAATTATGTCCAAATTCAGAAATCCAGATTGTTCCAAATGATGTCCAAATTGTGTAATCCAATTTTTCCAAATGATGTCCATGCAAAAGAGGACGCTGGTATTGTCCATGTCTCAGCAGCTCACAGCCTGACTGGAATCAGGGGCTGTGCAGATAGTCCAAGTGTGCTGGTCCAGATGCATGGTTTCATTTGAGGTTTCTCAGTTTTGGCTTAAAAAAAAAAAAAAACACTTTTTGTGTAAAAAAAAAAAAAGTCTTCTGTTCTCTAGATGTTACAGACAAGGCCCGCATCCTTCCACCACCTGAAGAAGATGACAAAGTCTGGGATCGCGTCTTTAATTCAGACAGAAGACATGTTTTATTGTCGATGGTAGAGACAGCACGAACAAAGCACACGATCACAGATACAACAGAATGCAAGTGTATTATTCAGAGCGGAGGCATGGAGACCTCCAATCAGCAGCTTCCACGGTGTGCTTGTAGCTTGGCCTTCATATAGACAAAACAAGGGAAAAGTACTGGCTTCTGCACATTGATAGAATGATGAGTTTAACTTTAACAAAAGTTGCTTCAAAGTGTTATGAAATCTCACACGTTTATTTGCCATTTGCAGTAAAAAAACCACATTGGAATACATTAGCAAAAGTCACCAGTGTGCACAGACAAATACAGACATAAAACAACATTAAAAGTACTCATCTGTGTGGCTTTTGTATTACCAAAAATTACACTTACATTATTCCACTCTACAGCATTTACTAGTGCCATTTGTATGTTGTTTAATCTTAACACAAAGTATACATTTTGTGTCCCAGGTGTTTGAAGAGGGTGGTGTGCCCTGCTCTTTACTGACTCAGGTCTTCATCCCGGCCCCAGATCCCTCCGTTCTGACTGGTAGCGCTCTCATAGAGAATTTTGAGTTCAGCAGCAACCAGAGAGTCATCTATGACCACGAAGGAGTGGGAAGTGGTCAGTTGGGTGTTTTATTTTCTTCCCTGCAATATCTCTACTTGTTTAATTTATCTGCTCATGTTGTCCCAGATGTGCCCCTGTCCTTTGAGGCAGATGGCAGTAATAAAGTCACCTTATTGACGTCTGGAAAACTGGCGTGTTGCGTTTCTTGGGCCATTGGCGATGACGACGTCCCTCTGGCTCCTCCCGTCTCACAACAACATGGTAGAATACACAGGTACTAATTAATTTCAGTCTTTACTTTAAAAAAAATGGATTCTGAGATGACTGCTTTTGGAATAATAATATTTTTTTCATCAGACTTAATATTAACTTTGCATTTTAACTGTTTCTTTAACTGTTTTTTAAATGTGCGTTTTTTCTTGGACACTCAAAGACGCTTTACAAAGTTAATAAGCACTGCTTGTTATCTCAAATACGAATTGATCACAAGCTAACTGTGTTTTAGTGGCTTGGGACACCTAGATGCCGTCTCGTCTATTGGAGCATCTGGGTTGTACGACTTGAAGAAAATTGGCGAATGGGCAAAACAATCACGGCTGGATCCCAACGACCCAAAAAATGCCTCCATCATGCAACTTTTGAAAGTAGGAGTCCTCGTATTCATACACACAGCTCATTCTACTACCAGCAAATATGACTATACTACTGTAATAATCCATAGGTTGCGAGTAGTGGAGAGGTGACCGCTCCCGACTACTTCAGGCTCGAACAGTTGCAAGAAGAATTTAACTTTGTCGGTGATGAAGAGTTGGACAATTCAAAAAGATACAAACTGCTGAGACTCAGGAATCAAGGTGTCCCAGAGTTCAGGAATTATAAATTTGTTCCGGCTCTGGAGAGGGAGGTGTCTGATAAGGTTTTTCAGGTCAGTCTGTACCTTTATTTTAACTTCATCATTACAGATATCTTGTATTAAACAATCCTGTTAAATATGACAGGATTATGAGAAGCGATTGAAAGAGGGGGATGTTGTCGACACCAAACAACATCTGGATTCTCATCGGGCTTTTGTGGCCTCTTACCTTAAAAAGGTATGTAAAAATAGGTTTGCATATACTCATGATAATACATCATTTGCTAATTTGCAGTATGGGTTGTTTTTGCAGATCAGAGAATCAGTCTTTAACAGATTTCTTCTGGCTAAACATCACTACCTGCTAACAGACCTGGTTGTAGAAGAGGAGATTCCCACTATTGGGTAAAAACTAAAATGTATACTAAAATGTAGTTTGCAAAAAAATGTATAAGCACTAAAATGAACTAAAAGTATAATATTTTTACACATCAGTCCCTTTATTTTATTCCATGGCAGTAGTATATGTTCTAACTCGTAATTCATCTTTTGTGCAAAGGGATGTGTGGCCATATAAAAGGCTTGAGTGCGTTTTGAGCGTGTTGGGGAAAATGTGATGTAATTTGAGCTTCTTTGTGATATTCTTTTTCCAGTGGGGCAGGTGCTGGGTATGTTTCTAGCCTTTTCTTTTCTCCCACTGTTAAACCCACAACCCTAGTTTGATCCGAAATGCAATACGTTATATAGAACTAGAATAGTTGGTAAGTACAGTGAAACCCTCTCCCTAGTGACCAACCCTAGTGCAAATTTTAAATAGAGAAATTATGATGTGAAAAGGTGTTATTGTTAATGGATTTTCAGATGAGGAAGTTCAATTTGAGTTTTTGCGGTTTTCCTCAAGTTGTGGCAAATGTTTATTTTAGATTGCTGGGTATAAACATTTTCAAATTGGCCGAACCCAAGCGCCCGCTTAAGCCACAGAGAAAAGAGAGGAAGAAGGTAACTGCACAAAACCTTTCTGACGGAGACATCAAACTGCTGGTCAACATCATCCGGGCCTATGACATCCCTGTGAGAAAACCCCACAGCAAGTAAGCAACGAGTAACACTGAGAGAGAGAGAGATCAGATTCATCCAAAACATTGTTTTTTAATTTCAGTAAACCAGCACCAGTACAGACCTCTCAGGCTGACCTTTATCAGGTAAAGTCAGTGAAACTCGGTCCGTTTGTGAAGTGTTGCAAATGAATGTAAATGTGCAGGTTCAGGTGCGGCCTTTCGTGGAGGTGTCGTTCCAGCGTACGTTACTCCAGACGACGACCGCAGAGGGACCAAACCCCAGCTGGAACGAAGAGCTTCAGCTTCCATTTAGGTGCAGATTCAAATATATTCCGAAAAATGTACTGTAAATAGTAGGAGTATAAACGAAAATAAAGTATTAACTCAGAGCTGTAATACAATCAAAGTGGATTTGTATTAATTTAAATGTTATTACATTTAATAGGTCATCAAACCGTAACCCAAACCACCTGGCAGTGCCCTTTGAGCTTGTCTGCCTCAATCTTTACATTAAATAGTCAACAGTAATCAAACAGTATCTACTTAAGATATAAAATAAATGAAGTCACCATTTGATATGTGTAACTCAAGACTGTCCCAGTTTCTAATCACCAGTCTGATATTTGAAACTGTTTTGACCTGGCACACATTGGCCTTTGAGGACTTCTTAATAACTTACTCTGTTGAGTATTTAATGTTAATTCATAACACATACATTCAGGTTGTAGTAGATGTTTAATGAGAAGACAAGGCTTTTGTTTGTTTTATTATTTTCTATCCCCTGGCTTTTGCTCAGTTGTTTATATCTGTCCATAACATGAACTATGGACATTATATGTTTTTGTTGCAGTGCTCCAAATGGAGACTATAGCACTGCAAACCTGCAGTCTGTCAAAGATGAGGTTTTTATCAACATTTTTGATGAAATGCTTCATGAAACCGGACCAGTGAGTAACAAGATGTAATTTATACATTTTGAAATATGTTTCCTTTTTATTAATTTGATGTGTATGTTTGTTTGTAGGGTGATGGTGAAAAACAAAAGTCCATCCACACTCGTTTTGAGAGGCACTGGTTGGGTTCAGTCAAGATCCCCTTCAGCACCATTTATTCTCAGTGCAAGGTAAGGAGATTTGTCATTATTGTGTGTGTGTTTTTGTATTCATATTTTTAACATTATATAAAAGCAATGTGCCCTTTTTTAGATTGAGGGGACTTTCAAAGTGAACACGCCGCCTGTGCTGCTGGGCTACAGTAAGGAGCGCAGCCACAATCCGAATGGAGGTTATGACTTAACTGTGAGCGGAGGAGCGTTCATCAGTCTCTTCATCACCATCGAACCTCAGCTCGTGCCCGGAGAGTCCATACGGGAAAAGGTACTGAGTGCCTGCAATGTGGTATATTACCTCTCAAATGTTCTTGTTTAGCTTAGCAACAAAGATTTTCTAATTATTTAGTTGAGCTTGTCTTTGGGAGTCTTCATCTTCACCTCATTGTAAAAGTATAGATTGTAAAGAGGGTATTGGTAATGTCAACCAATACATTTACAAATACATACAATCTAAAGCAAAGTGTTACATGCTAGAGCCATGTCTTTATGATGTTCTTAAAAAAAGATACCTTCACCAACAGCCTAACTGTTCTACTTGTCCTTTTTAGATTTTGTTTAAAACCTTAATTAATATATTTATTGTAATGCCTTCACACTCCAGGGGTAGGCCAATGTTGAGATTGGGTTTGTGTGCCTGAAGGATTGGTGGTAGCCCAAGAGTTTAACTGCGCAAATTCGTAGCCTCGCTTCTGTCAATCTACCCCAGGGCAGCTGTGGCGATAATAGTTTACCACCACTATGTACGAAGTGAATAAGTAATGCCATTGTAAAGTGTTGTTAGTGTCCAAAACGCACTGTATATGGCTGATGCAATAACCTAATAATTTGGTTTTTTTTGCATGCTACTACTAACATAACCATTTCATAATGATAAATTCATTCTTCTATTTTGATTTTTTTTATTTTGCTTTTATGTTAAATCATGCATTCTTTTTGTTTTGCTTGCTTCTTGCTCTAGTTAAAGGAAGTAGAGGTAATTCTCCATAAATTGTTGAACCAAATAAACCCAAATGATTTACGGTACTTTCATGATTCCTTATTGCTGTCTCATATATTCAGTTTGACAGTCAAGAGGAGGAGAGTTTGCTCCTGGCCACAGAGAGGTTTGAGAGAGAAGCCGCCCGCAGTCACCCAGACAGACCCTGCCTCACCACCGTCATAGACCTCAATGGAAAAACGGTCTTCATAACTCGCTACATCAAACCTCTCAATCCGCCGCTGGATCTGATTTCTGACACGGCGATGTCCATGGTGCGTTCCAATAAAACTTACAAGTTGATGGCAAGTCTTTTCCATCACCATAACCTTGTGTTGTTTCTCTACAGTCTATGGTGGCCCGGTTTGTGTCACTTATCCCATCATTGCCCGATAGAGTTTCATTCTCTGGTAATTGTGACCTCTGGACCACATGTGATGTAAGTAATGTATAACTTGTTTTTGTTGCTAAATATAGTTCCTCCACCAGAAGACTTTCATTTTGTCCCTTTAATGTAACTACAAAATACAAACAATATGATATTTTGTATGTATTTCTTGATTGTTTTTTAGCAATTTCTGACATTCCTGGCTGGAGATGAGGAAGAGCACGCTGTTTTGTTGTGCAATTACTTCTTGTTCATGGAGAAGAGGGCCTGGCTCGTCATTGGCACCGCTATACCAGAGGTGGGCTTTTCTGTTTTCCTGTGGCAATAAAAAAATGCACCAATATTGCAAAAATAGATTGCTGGTGAAACGCAGTTCAAAAGTTCATTTATTTCTGCAATTCAATTTAAAATGTGAGCCCAATATGATACTTAACTTCACTTTTAGCCCAGAGCCTCATGCTGCTAATATGTACAGAAGTTTTGTCATTACTGTGAATATTTGAACCTTACTACCTCAACATTCTTGCACTAGACGCTTGTACAGGTTTATCTACAGTATTATTTCTTGAGAAACTCTGACTCACTACAGAACTTTAAATCACTTTCCTTAATTTTGTGTTTTGAAAAGTGTCTTTGAGTGTCCAAAGTTGGATGTATTAGTATTTCTTTGCACTAGTCTTTGTTTCTTATGAATCTAAAGATAGAGTTGTGGTGTACCTAATATTCACTTATCTTGTGTTGCATCACAAGTTCTGTAACATGTGATGCAACACTGAAATATCCCACTGTGGAACAAATAAACAATCTCCTAATCTTTAAAATAGACTTGTTTTTACAATTTTACAAAGCTTGCTGTAAGATTATACATTATATTACACCTGCATCTATATTGCAGACTTCTGTATTGACTGTTTTTGTTGATTTGCAGGGACCCACAGCATATGTACTGACGTATGATCAGAGTCGTTATTTGATCTGGAATCCCAGCAGCGGACAGCACTACGGCCAGTACGACACTTTCTGCCCACTTAAGGCTGTGGGCTGCTTGGTCGATGCTCACAATGTACGTGATGTTGCAAATATTTTATAATAGTAATCTTTTGTGGTATTATTTTCTTAGTCAGTTTTATTGTGTTTTTGCTATAATCTCAACAACAAAAACACTTGCCATATAGTATAAATGTTATTATAAAAACATTTGTATTAATGTTTGTATGCAATTGTAGGTTTGGTTTAACGTTCAACAATACAGTTGTCCAACAAGAATTAGTTTCGACACCTCAAAAAACAATTTGTGGCGACCATTTTTCTCCCGGTCTTTCACTCACCCAGGTCTTTCCAGTGTTCAGGTAAGGATTTATTTAATATTTGTTATCAAGTAACCTCTTGAGTTGGTTTAATATTTCCCTTTTTATATATTCTGTAGCCAGAACAGATGATGTACCACAACACTGACAAATCAGCTGTCGCAGAGCTTCAAGACAGGCAAGTCCACCCCAGCATAGATGGGCAACGTTAGACTGTTTCTTGCAAACATGGTTACAGTAGTTTACTGGTTATGCTTGTTAGTACAGTAGATTGTTGGCAATAAATGTTTGAGTTATGAATATATTTTTTTCCAGGATTGAAAAAATCCTTAAGGAGAAAATAATGGAGTGGCGCCCCCGTCATGTCACACGCTGGAACCGGTTCTGCTGCAGTGCACTCAAACAGTTCCTGCCCAAACTGGAGAAGAGCAGTGGACAGGACCTTGTTGAGGGACACCGGCACGATCTGCTGACTCTGCTGGGAGATCACAAAGTATGCAACAGTACACATGATTGATAACATACTGGGTTTGATTACAACCTTTTTAGCTTGGCTATAAGATGAATATGAACTGTGAATGTAAAAATGACTGGTCTATGGATTTGGTTTATGCTAATCTAACGTATATGGCTTCACCATTTCAGATTTCAGGTTTCCCTTTGAATTTGCCCTTCTCTGAAATCATGCCCATCATTGAAGCAGTCCACAGCACCGGCGTTCACAACATCCAGGCGCCCAAAGTGGAGTTTGCTCTGGCTGTGTACGTTCACCCCTACCCCAGCAACGTGCTGTCCGTCTGGGTCTATCTGGCTTCACTTATCAGGGACTAAGCATCAAGAGCAACAAGTTTCGTCTTGGGTTTTTTTAATAATTGTTTTTGTAATGTACTGAATTTTGATATTAAACAAATACTGCAAGTCTGATTCCAAGTGACTTTATTGCTCTGCTTGTCAATGTAGGCATCATGCACAACACCATATTACTGCAGACTAATTATAGATGGACACAGGTATCGAAAGCTGAAAGACTTTACCAAATCTGAATATTTATCCACTTCCATGGAGTGCTTTATATGAATAACTTTTGCAAAAGATAAAAAAAGACAAGGAAATGATCAAAACTGTAGTCCAGAAAGGGTACTTATCTATAGTTGTTGTATTGTAATTAAAGTAATCTTGAGGTATTGTACAGGATTATAATCCCACATACTACAACACAGTTGGTTATCAAATTATAGGACCAACAGTCAAGATCTCTATACCTAATGTTTAAATCCATTCTGACCTTTTTATTAGGTACATTTCTATACAGAAGAAAAGCCAATGATGAACTAATGGGCGAAAGTGACAGGTGTGGGCTTTAGTGATTGACAAATCAACACAAGCACTTGGCATGTACAATTTGTGTATTTTAACGTTCCCAAACAATTCTTGTATTTACATTTGAACTTGCACTTCAAATTCAATAATTTCTATGGTTCAATTCTATTAAAACACAGAATGTAAATATTAGGAGATAATTACAGTTTCATTGGGAAACCCAATGAAAACAGTTTAGACCAAAGGGTATTTATTTGTAGTGCAATAAAGTGCAATATAACATGACAAACATGAGGCGACAATCACTCCCCAGAACGGCAGCATGCCCTGAAGCCACACTGGAGGTTCTGGCAACCGCTGGCTGTGTCAGCAAGAGGACCTACGGAGAACACACCAGTCAGGAACCGGTAATATACTGCTAACTTAACCAGGAAATACCAGAGTATAGTCTACCTCGGCTTTGTCTGAGCAGTTCAGAAACTTAAGACTTCATGTTGGCTACAATAAGGGCTGCTTACCTTGTACTTCAGCATTGCTGTGAGGGCTTGGTTAATATTGCACGTCAACAATCATTCAACAGTTGTTCATTTACAATAGTAAGAACCACTCTCCAATGAAGAGCATAGTGGCACTTCTGATTAGACTACTTGTTAATTTGCTGTGTACATTTCCCATGAGGCGTTACCGTTGATATTGTCGCAGTAATAGAAGTGCTCATCCTTCAGCGAAGGACAAGCAGACACCAGTTCTTGAAGCCCCACCTCAGTGATGAAGAGGCAGCCAGACAGATTGAGATGCTCCAGTACAGGGAGCCCCCCACGCTGAGATAGGGACCTGGAAGGAAACAGCAAGTGAGACAGGAGCTCACTTTATACAGCTCCTGACCTGTGTGTCTCTATAAACTACATGTGAATTTGTGAGAGAGGTCAGAAGACAAGAGCCTTCAAGACAAAGGACAACAAGGTTTAACTTTTTTTTTTACAATTAACCTCACACCATCTGACTTACATTGCGGCTCTGTATTTGTGCACCTTTTAGTCATTAATAGTTTTTCTCTCAGAATAACTATTAAAATAATTACTGTACAATACAGTGTTTGTGTCCTTTACCTGAGCCCAGCGTCTGTGACTTGGTAACATCCAGAAAGACTGAGAAACCTCAGCGAGCGTTTTGAATGTTCAGTCCTGTATTCCTGCTGCAGACACTGTCGGACTCCAAAAGAGGAGCACTTAGTCCGAAAATCAACCGTGCCATTTCTGCAGGACTCAGTCTGTGGCTCTGAAAACGTCCTGAGAGCCGAGTCACTGCTGCAGCAGGTGGAGTGACCGCAGAGCACATCCGCAGATACAAACTGAGGGTGTAAATACGGCACAGAGCCAGTCCTGAGCATCCGTCTCCTGCAGCAACAAGAACTTGACACCAGTTGAGTTTGAACAAAATGATCCTCTTCAGGGGCAGACAGACGGCTCCACTCTGCTGCGTCCTCTATGTCGGTCAGGTGGGAAGAGTCCAGTACCCACACCTGTGACGGGCCGCTCCTCTGCTTGAAGATGAACGCCTGACGCCTCCTCATGGCCTGGTGGAGGCTCCTGTCATCCATGAGGGAGATAGGAACAGGGGGAGCTTTGAGCAGCTTGCCTCGTTGGTCGGGATAGTTCTCAGAAACGTAAAAGCCCTTTCCCAAACCCACAGACAGTTTCTTCAGAGTGTAGTCAGAAATCTTCTCACAACCAGACAGGTCTAGGTGCTCCAGAGAATGGCAGGCTCCATAAAAAGACCAGCTGAAAGATAATGCAACAGAGGAGTTATTAGTACCATTATCAGAGGTTGTTGTTTTAAAATCAACATCTTCATTGGTTCATTCTTTGAGTCTAAGGGTAGATTTAGAGTTGGGGTTTTTTTTTGATTGAATGATAACTTTATTACAGTTTAACACCACCTTCCAAATGTCAGGGGACAATTTAAGACAATTCAAGTAAACTTAGAGCATAATACAAGTTGAAAAGTTGTGCCTAGGACCAATTCCTTTAGGTCAGATCAAACGTTTCAAGTGTGACCCGGATGCCATTTGTGTTTAAAACCAATTAATATGAATGCGTTGTCTAGAATAGCCTCTGGCGAGTTTGGACTTACCTATCAAAAGCAGAATCAGTTACATCTGTCTGTGTCAAGTCCAAGAGAGATATGTTTGGGCAAAGATTCAGGATTTGACGAACCTTATAAAAAAATAAAATCATTAATATTCAGACACAGAGCAATTCATTATTATTATAATGATCATCATTAAGAACACAATATATTGAGGTCCATAGACAAATGTTGTTTAAGTGGCGCATGTTGCCACGGTTACATACCATTTTACTGGAGACTGTAGAGCTGTATGCCAAAACAATAGACTTGACTGAACCTCCTACAGCTGGTAAAAGATGGTGGATTAGGTCGTTCAGAAGTTTCTTTTCCCTCTGAGCATTAGTGATGGCTTTATAACTATCCGTTTGGCCCGATACATCTTAAAAGAAACACATACCGTGGATTAGTTCAGGCCAATTGTATAACCTCCGCCACACCTAGCTTTTGAAATGTGGAACGCACTCTTAAAGGGCTGGGCATGTTAGAATAAAGACTACATAAACAAAACATACCAGACAACTTACCAGACTCATCCACATCTGCATCCTCGTCCCTCTCCTGGTAGGCCAAACCCTCCTTTTGGCAACTCTTTACCCAGTCATCATCAGGTTCCTGGTCTTGATCTGCAGGTGGGCCATTGTAGTAGTCTCCTGATGACAAAGCATTGAGATCCAAAATGTTCTGAGTCACCACGATTCATTATAGAGTATATCAACTATCATATATCAGCATTGTTGTATAGTTTTACCTCTGGCCCACCGGACTGGGTAGAGATGCCTCCAAAGTGAACCCGTCTTGGCAAGTTCCGACCAGGACCTGCACACCTGGCTGCAGCGGCACAGATCCTCCGGGCCCAAATAACGGAACAGCCTCAGCATGATCTCTGTGGGCAGCTGGGAGATGTGTGCCTGAGCATTTCTGTCCACTTCAGAGGGAAAATTTCAGATATATAAACAAAAAAACTCACATTTGAATCTAAAGCATTACTTGAGGGGTGACTATTACCATAGATGATAAGTAAGGCAGTCTCAAGCAGTATGAAAAAATACAAACCATAATCAGCTTTTTCATGGTCAGAATATTTGAAAGCCTTGTGCAGCTCCTCCGCTTGGCTCCACAGACTCAGACCCTTCAGAACCTCTGCAGAGCTGTCCCACTGCTGCTGGCTGCTGTGCTGGGCAATCACCTGCTTCTTTATGTCTTTGAGCTCCTCATATGAGAAGTACTCCATGAGCATGGGCTGAAAAACCTGCAACAAGTAGATTAAGAAAAGTAGTTTAAAAACACAACTGAAATATTTAACCATGTGTCTTTAAAGGATTAAAAAACCTCTTCTTCTTCTTTCATGTGAGGGAGAAAGTCTTGAGTGAATGCTTCAAGTCTCTCCTTTAGTTGTTGGGCGTAGTTCAGCTGCTCGTATTCATTCTGAAAATCAAGCATGTCATTTAATTATATTTATTCAGCGGTGCTATTTCTGAGCCATTGTTTGACACTGAGTGTGCCTTTTGCCCTCAAGAAATAACAGGAGCAGAATTTCACAAGCAAGCAAGCTTGTGCAATTCTTGCAACAATAACAATAAAGGAGACGTACAAAAAAAACTACAATTTAGAAGAATTAACTAAAATAGATGCATAAACTATTAACTCACCTTCACATTCTGTAGGCCTTTCTCAAAGAGAGAGAGCATCTCTGAGAGCTTGTTGTCAGAGTGTACATTGTATACAGTGCAACAGCGCTGCTGCAGCAGGTTGATTATATACTCGTTCTCTATTTGTTCATGCATCTTGAACTCCTTAAAGGTGGAACATAGGGATTGTAGGAAAGAGCGGAAATCATTGTTGTTGGAGAAGTTGGTTTGTGATAACTGCAAACATAAGAAGTTCGATATACAGTATTAAAAAACAATACAGTTGACAAAAGAGGCCACATTTGCAAATAATAAAGATCCTGCAGTATCACAAAGCAGTAGTAAATAAGTAAGCGTTTACATACACCAAGCTGCTGGCTAGTGCTTGTGCGTATAATCCTACATACACCAATTGCAATGTGTATTATACAATGTAAGTGTAATCGTGGCTGCTCTAAATTTTAAACTCCAATTTCACAAACAAGTGCATTCGTAAAACGGTTAAGTAAAACCGTCGCAATGTCAATATTTCAGCCTCAATAAAACTGCTTACTGACATAACGCTCAGACATTATTTATTGCGTTACATAAGAATCACGTATGGTGCCGAGCAATTAGTTCTGTACAATCCAAAAGGTCATTCACGCAGTTGCCAGTCGTAATATGTAACTAAAGTGTTCAGTTAACTACTTATAGTGACCATCCTGTGTTATTACACGGTTGTAATGGAGTGGCGACACAAACACCCCCCGCAGTTATGTCCTGTGCAAAGCAGTGTGCGTGTGCGCTAGTTAGCATGTTAGCACGTTTGTGTATCTCATGTGAGGGTTTAGCTTCATTGATTCCTTCACAAACGTCAACATTAAAAACTCTTCTTTCACTGCACTTACCTTCTCGCAATATAGACCCACGAGCTGCTTCATTCGCCAGTGTGGGCCAGTAAAAACATCTACTTCGTCCGGAAAAGGTGCCATCTTCACTGTTCAGTGCGTCATCTGGACTGACGCTGATACAATCTGGAGGCGTGCACGTCTCAGTCACGTGACCAACTAGTTGTATTTATTATGATTTTGTTTTTATTTATTACTTGTTATTTTTGAATTACAAGCAAACAAATAAAACAAATACAATAAAGTACAAATATAATCATGCCTTATTGTTGCTCATTAAAAAGCATATTTCTCTCACTCAGTATGTTACTTAATTTCGAGAGAAAAACAAAATTACAGTCATTTTTTTATACAGGCTTTATTAGTTTTGTTTCACGGCCGCGGTTGCTATGGTAAATGTCCACAGTAACGGCAAGCAGGCGGAGCATCTTTGATAAACATGACTGACAGTTGAAAGAACCAATAAGCTTGATGAACGAATAGATCATAACCAATGAAAATTCACATTGACGCCTACAGTTACAGTGCTTTGACAGCATGCAAGCAAATCTCCGGACAGTGGCGAAAAACACTAATGGTGAGTGTAAATGCTTTTTATTCCTGATTGCTGTACTATTTAACGCTCGGAGTAGTTGTGACGATCCATGGAAGTAGTCTGTTTTTTTGTTCAATTTGTCTCGATGTCAATCAACTGTAGCGAGAAAAAGCCCAGCGTTAGTTAGGTTAGCTCTCAAGCTACCAGAAGAATGCGTCTCCTCCTCGCAGCATCAGTCTTTTCTTTAACAAGACATACTGTATTTACGTTATTCTACTGTCCCAACTGAGGGTTGCTTTCTCAGTAGAAAACGAGATGTCTGAAATGGCAATGAGTTCTTTCTACAATGTATTGAACACATCCGAAGTTAATCTGTCAGTCATATCTTTGACATGTTTTATGTTTGTTTGTTCTATCTTCTCTCTCGCAGACCAGGCATGACGAATCTGTCACCGTATTAATATGGACAAATACGAACAAGTGAAGAAAATTGGTGAAGGTTCATTTGGAAAAGCTATTCTTGTAAAATCAAAAGAAGATGGGCATCAATATGTCATCAAGGAAATTAACATATCTGGGGTAAACAAAATCATTAACGTGTCACTCGTGGATATTTTTGTACCCAAAGTAAGTACCTAATTTTCTATCTATGTCTACAATAAAGATGTCAAGTAAAGAGAGGCAAGAATCTCGAAAAGAAGTTTCTGTACTTGCCAACATGAGCCATCCCAACATAGTTAAATATAAAGAATCATTTGAAGGTAAAATAAATCCATTCTGAACTGGCTTTGAAAAATACTGAACTCTTAAATTATTTCTAGAGGGAGGCTGCTTATACATTGTGATGGACTATTGTGAGGGAGGAGACCTCTTTAAGAAGATCAATTCTCAGAAGGGAATGCTTTTTTCAGAGGCGCAAGTAATATATCAGTCTCCATTGTACTTTTAGTAATTGTGTTGCTGCTTCTTACACGCTTCTCCTCTTGCAGATTGTTGATTGGTTTGTGCAAATTTGCCTCGCTCTGAAACACATACATAATAGAAAAATACTTCACAGAGATATAAAATCACAGGTATGACATATGCTGATAGAGATGTTATGCCTTTTTATGTTTCAAGAAAATCTTAAACCAAGCCTAACAATTTTACAGAATATTTTTTTGACGAAAGATGGAACTGTACAGCTCGGAGACTTTGGAATTGCTCGAGTCCTTAATAGGTACATCTTGTTAGGGTGTTGGGAGGACCAATACAACACGGTAAAAGCTTAATTCAATTAATGTTCTTCTCTTATTACACAGCACTGTCGAGTTGGCAAGGACATGCATTGGGACACCATATTATCTGTCCCCAGAGATCTGTGAAAATAAGCCCTACAATAATAAAAGGTACTTAAGTTATGACTCTAATTTCTCAGTTAGTCGCCCAGACACAGCGCCGCAAATGGCGAAGTGGCACGCTCTCTGCCAAAACAATTTCCAAGTGATAACTTTGTTACTCACGTGGCAATAAAAATGATTCTGATTCTGATTTGTATATGGCTTACATGGAAAATTGATTTGTGTCATTTGAGCTTAAGATTTCTGGTAAACTTGATGGTCTCCGGTGTCTAGTCTATTGATTAGATTCTGAGACAACACAAATAAGAAACTTCGTAAGGACTTTTTCCCCATTCAAAAGAGCGATAACAAAAATCTAATCATTTTGAAACTCCAAATTCTGTAATCGACTGTTTTGTGCGTAAGATGTGTTATTCCCCATTTATCCCTGTTTGTCCCTTTGTGTGTAACGTATTACTTTCCCTGATTCTCCTTCTGCAGTGATGTTTGGGCTCTAGGCTGTGTCCTGTATGAAATGTGCACTCTTAAGCATGCTGTAAGTATTTTGTGTCTGACTTTGGTTTCTGAGCTTTACTGATTAATGTAAATCTATCTTATATAACATTGCTGTGCTGACTGCTTCAACGGTTTTATCCATTCTTCTGCGGTTCTAGCACAAGGGATTAAAAAGTAGTTTTACATATCTAGTTCCAGCTTGGCAAACCCAGACCCAAGATGTATTTGTGAACTTCTTAGTCAGTCAGTGTAATTGGAAATAGCAGTTTTAATTGATTAAATACATGCAGTTCATATTTAGAGGTGCCCCTTGCTTTTCTTTACTAACACTAACTGACTCAAATGTTTTTCTTTCCATAGTTTGAGGCTGGAAACATGAAAAACCTGGTGCTGAAAATAATCCGCGGTTCATACCCCCCGGTGTCTGTCCATTACTCCCAGGAATTACGCGGTCTCTTAGGTCAACTGTTTAAACGCAATCCTAGAGAGAGGCCTTCCGTTAGCATCATTTTGGAGAAACCTTTCCTTTCCTCCAGGATAGAGCGCTTCCTCACACCACAGGTACACCATACTTTTCTTGCATTTATTCATAATGACTTTGTATATATGGCTATTACAATTGTTTCTTTTTCAGTTAATTGCTCAGGAATTTCAGCATACCTTCAATCACAAGCAGCCTAAAGCGAGTGGGGCACAGGGGCAATCAGGTATGAACATTTACTCCTAGCATCGTGAATTCTATGCACTGTGTGTTATAGCTGTCATAAACTTTAGAGAATATAAATGACATTCTTGGTTCCCATATGCATATGGTTTGAAAGGACACAACAACATTTATGCATGCAGCCATCTTACATGATCTGAACGATGACACAGGCAATATTGTGGTGGTGCTAGTGGTTTATCTCAAACAACTGTGTTTACACCATTTAATTCATAATACCAACTGAAACTAGCCAGCTCAAATGTTTTCACAGTGTTGACATGGTTTTATCCTTTGGCAAAACCATTACAGCAGTCTCCCCAAAAATTTGTTCTTCATCAATGGATAAGTTTGCTGTCTCTTTCAAATAACTATACCATGAAGTGGATAATCATTTACTACTACGTAGTTGTGTAATGACTTTCTTGCTTGCAGCACAGCAATGATCTGGCATCTGGACCCAGCGCTGATACGAATGTCACAGCTTTCTCTTACAGGAAACAGTGCAAGAGAGACACAGCATTTGCAGCCATTAAGCCATTGCGGCAGCTCTGAGATGGAGTTTTATTATAGCCGTTTTTGACATTGTTGATTATTCGAAAAGTGGTCAAGTGGTTGGAGGAACTTGAGAGAAAAACAAACAAAATCACAGTGTAGGAGTATGAAATCTGTGTCAAGGCCCTCAACGCAGAGGAAGTGCTGGCGAGAATCTTGTTGATAAGATGAAAATTCCTTTATTCGTCCCACAGTGGGGAAATTTCGATGTTGCAGCGCACATATAGGACAGTAGTAAGAGCACACAGGGAGCACACACAATATATACAAATAAGTAGTAGCTATGTTTCTTAGCTAACATAACTAGCTGTAGACGCTGAAAGGGCTTCAATACCAGTCAAAAAATATATATGTAGTAGTAGTGCAGTTATATACTGTACAGTTAAATAGTGCAGGATAATAAGTAGATAAGTAAAGTGACATGAGGTAAAGTGACATTGTTCTGTGACATTCTGAAGTTGCAGTATTGCACATTGCTCATGATTTAGAATGTACTTAATCGCAGATGAATGAAATTTACAGGCTCAGCAGTTCTTATTGTACAGTCTGACAGCAGCAGGAAGGAAAGACCTACGGAACCTCTCCTTCGCACAGCGAGGGTGAATTAGTCTGTCACTGAGAGAGAGTGTCCTGCAGGGGGTGACAGTCATGGTCCAGCATAGATGTTAGTTTGTCCAGGACCCTCCTGTCCCCCACCTGCTGCACTGTGTCCAGGGAACAGCCCAGGACTTAGCTGGACTTCCTGATGACCTTGTCCAGCTTCTTCCTGTCCCTCTCTGTGATGCTGCTGTTCCAGCAGACCACACCGTACAAGAGGCTGATGCCACCACAGAGTCATAGAAAGTCTTCAGGAGTGGCCCCTGCACTCCAAAAGACCTGAGCCTCCTCAGCAGGCTATTAGCTTATAAAAGATCAAAACAACCATCCCTGATGCTGAATTGGTTTCACCCAACCTCTAACCATGGATGGGAATAACCCTTTCATCATTCATATTCTCTGAAATATGCCTATTAAATATTATTGCCCATTTTACTTAGTTCCAATCCAGTCAGTTGTGACATCAAACTTAATTTCTTATTTTTCTGAACTCCATGTATATGATATATTAATTAACCCATTAACCCATGTTTTTTTTCTTTGCCTTTAGCTAAGCGCCCAGCTCCCGTTGCCATTCCACTGGCTCCAGCCCAGAAGATCACCAAACCAGCCTGTAAATATGGAGTGCCTTTAACCGTGAAGAAGGTTCCAGATGCCTTTAAGAAGGCTGTGGACAAGAAACCAGCAGTGAAACAAAAACAGGTATGTGGAGTTTTTCCTTGTAGTTGTATCACGGCCTCCTCTGTCTTGTAGCATCATCCATGTGCGGCTGGGGTCATGTGTGTGAAGAAAAGGGACGCACCCTTTTTGTCATGTCTGAACCACCATGTTGTATATGTTGCTCAGGCCCCTCCCCCAGCTGCCCCCCAGAGGAGAGTGAGTCAAGTGGAGGAAGAGAGGAAAAAACATGAGGTACACCAAAGAGCCCAATGTAGAAAAAATGCATCTCCGTTCCTGACCCCCCTGACCCTTTACTTAGCAATGTCCTGCATCTTCATCACATTTTGAAATGTATTGTTATGTATGTAATGTTGTTTTTAATTGACTCATGTTTTGCTTTTTCCCTGGCTTTACTTTACTTTCATTATTCATGCATTCAATTTTTTTTGTATGTAATATTTTCTTTCACAGGAAGGTATGAGGAAGAAGAGAATGGAGCTGATTGATAAGGAACGAAAACAAAGAGAGCAGGTGGATGTTTGATTCAAGTTTTTACGTCTGTTAAATTCTCTCATTAAGCAATATTCTCTTTTCTGTAGATGTTCTTATTAAAAGCAGACCAAATGAAAAGATATGAAAAGGAAAAGGTATGATGCATTGCAAATGTTTTATGAATCATTAAGGTGGTGCATAAACACACAGCGCTTAATCAGCATGATTATTATGTTGAGTTGTCTGGTAAAAGATGGTCTAAGAAGCGGACAGGCTACCACTCTCATGGGCCTAGCTCTTACATGCACACATTGCAAGTCCATCTAATGCCTAAATAATAAATGAATGAGATGTGTTTGCTACAGATCAATCGGATAAACCAGGCCAGGGAGCAGGGCTGGAAACATGTTTTAAGTTCCAGTGGTGGAAGCAGTCCAGAAAGAAAGGTATGCAGAAACTTTACCATCAGCAAAAAAAAAAAGTCCTTTGATAATAATAAGTTTAACTTTTACAGCTTTGCTATCTAATACTGTGGATATATGTACCTGTTTTCTTCATTCTAGTGCTTCATTGGTGGTGCTAAAAGGGCTTTACCCATAAGCCCCTGTCATGTCCCGAGCTCTGCCGCAGGACACCCTCCTAAAAGTTCCTATAATCCTTATGTAGCACTGGACCAAATGTCTAAACCAAAATCTGGAGATGTCTGCAGGAATGGATCTTCTGCAAGCAGTGTTGTTGGGTGGGTAAATTGAACCTCTAGTTTAATTTTTGTTTTTGGAGTTCTACATTTTAGGATTTCATGTATTGTGTCACCAGTGCCCAGTTTGCTGCTGGCCCAGTGCTGCAGCGCCACAGCCCTGACAAAGTAAACCATAATTTCATCAAACAGGAGCTACTGAGGCTGCAGCATGTTTCAAAGCAGACCCCCATACATAGGTCAGTTTCTAAAAAGAATTATATTGTATTTCAATATATTGAGTTCATAACACACACTCAAGGTTTCTAGTTTTCTTTTGTTATGATTTTTATAATATATAATAATACAATTATGATTTTTATAATTATTTATTCAAATCAAATGCTTGTATCTTATCTTTATTTAGGCATCGTGGTAACGTGCCTGCTGAACGAGCCTTTCAAGTTGAAGAGTTTTTACAACGAAAAAAAGAAGCCCTGATCAACAAAGTGCGTGCTGAGGGACAGCTGGTGCGTACCACGACATTTTAAATCTTTCCATCACACAGTAGATTTCAGTGTATTTGCCTGGCTGTTTTCATATAAACGTCCATCGAAAAACGGGACTTATTTTGCCAAATCAATGGCATCAGGATTTTGTAGTTTATAGATGTATAAATTAGTGTTAGGACTAAAGAGCATGCAATGAATTTGGATGGTGACTGTCGCAGTGAAATGTTCAACTGAAAAATAAACAGGGTTTGCGGCAAAACCTGGCAGCCATCTTAGGAAGTCGAACTGTCCGCTGCAGGAGACCTCGGGCCAACAAAGAGGAGGAGGTAGGAGTCCAGGCCTGTTATCTGTTGTCCCACTCATGGCACGTCTGGCTTGGCTGATGTTCATAACTCGACCCAAACCCTCACTAAAGTTTCAAATATGAGTTTGTTTGGCACCTCAACAATTAGTCTGGTCAGCCATCCTTTTTTTTTTCAAACAAAGGTGTCTGCTCACTGATGACCTTTTATCTCGTGAGGCCCTTAGAGTTGAAAAATACCCATCTCAAAACAGATTAAGAAAACCGTTTATAAACTACAGACCCAATTTAGAAAAAGAGCTTGACTGGCCAGATTTTCTGCTTGAAGGAACTTGTCATTTATCATAAATTCCCATTTGTGTATGTTGTGGTTTATATTCATTTAATTGCAACATCCAAGTGCATCCGGATATATACATGTTTGATATTTTTTGACCCTGTGAATGTATGCCTGTATTTTCTTGAAGGATGTTGTAGTATATTTACTGTTTTATCATGGTGTATGACCGTTGTTCATTTGTTCCAAGGAATACTTGGCACGACTCAGGCAGATTCGGTTGCAGAACTTCAGTGAGCGGCAGCAGATCAAAGCCCGGCTCAGAGGGGAGAAGGTACAATCCAGTTCTATATGAGAATAGTTTTTTTGGGCTCTGTGTTCACATTTTGGTTTATATTCCAGTATGACAGTGATGGCTCTGATAGCCAGGAGTCCAGTGAGGAGGCGGAGCTTAGGCGTAAGAAGATTGAAGCTGTGAAGGTGAGTTTACCTATTCTAGGCCGTAAAAAGTTATCTTTCCACAATTGTTTAAATCAATTTTGGTCTGCGCACTGACTGGGTCATTCTATTACATAAATATGTTTTGTTTTAAACCATTGCATTGTATAAACCCCTCATACTATATTGATATAAATGTGCAATAACAGAGATGCTGTTTTTTGCATTATGCGCTGTTCTTCCCTGGCGCAGTCAAATCAACCAACCTAAATAGTTTACTGCTCCACTGGAGAAGTGCATCCCATTTCAAACACTGCTTTTTAGCAAGCAAAGATTTTCTATGGCAGATGTCCAGGATAAAAAGAAAAGCACTCATAGAGCACAGACTTCTGCTGTTTATATACTGTACAAATGTCTATATTCAGACAGTGCTCACCTCCAAAATCAAATTCATTTTATCTCATCCTTTTTTCGAGATTTTCTGGTACTGATGTGCTGGTACCTTTGAGTTAGGTTTAACTAACTATTGGTGATTTATTTTGGTGCAGTGACGAGATGAAATTTTTATTTGAAAATGAAGTGTTTAAATTGTCTGTATTTGTAAGTAAAGCCTGGAAGAAGCAGCAGACTTATATATTTAAATGAGAGCATGTGTGTTTGATTTTAGTTATGTGCCTGATGTTGGCCTGTGTTTCTGTTTTTGTGTTAATGGTGTCTTATAAGCCCATGTGGGCTGGGTAACTATAATAAAAAATTATCTATCTATCTATCTGTAATGGTTTGTGACAGGCTCAAGCCAATGCTCGCGCTGCCGTCCTGAAAGAACAGCTGGAGAAGAAGAGAAAAGAGGCCCATGAGAAAGAGAAGAAAGCATGGGAGGTTTATGTGAGTCCAGACTATTATCATTCCTGGTCCATGAGTCTATTTTATCTAGCCTTAGTTAAGAGGCTGCTTGACCTCATACCCATCATGTGCTTTGTAGGACCTGGAATATTTTATATTGGTATATTGTTGCAATTTCAACATACATAGAGATGGTTATTTGACATGATTACTGTCTTTGTTTGTCTGTTGCCCATGCAACCAAACTCATGTTAATAATAACAACTATTCTCTACGTCAAAAAAAGTTCTACATCTCAGTATTTGTGCGTGTGCATGTGTGTGTGGAGCGTGTGGGCGTGTGTCACTCCTTCCAAGTCTAATGAAGTCCATTGTGTGTTGAAATGCAAAGCTGGCAGCTCGGGGGAAGAAGGTTAGTCCAGCAGTGTCGACCGCTGCAGAGACATCCACCAAGTCAGATGCTGCGCAGGCTCTGGTTCACAGGACGCCGGCTGAGTCCTGTGAACCAGAGCCTGCATTGCCCTGCTCCTCTCCACCCACACCAGCTATATCCATGACCGCCGCCCTCCACAATGTCGGAGCGGTCAGTGCCAATTCATATTCAAATCAGCACATTATAAACATGATTTCTAATCCACATTTAATATAATACACTGGTCATTCTAATGTGTTTCACAGATGGCATCACTGAAAGAGACAGTGGCTGAGCCACAGGGAGCACTAGCCACCCAGGTGAGCATAAAAACAACCACTTAACAACAGTAATGTACACAGATATGATTGCACCACTTTTTGTTCTTTGTTCTGCATGAAAAATTGAAACATTTAATAGACAATACTAAGGGTGTGCTCACTAAGAAAATATATTGGAGCTATGTTATTATTTAGAAATAAGTCAAATTTTATTTACTAATGTAATTAGAATCTCAAGACTCAATTTACTCTTTTCAGAGTGAGAACAAGGTCATCCTGAACATACTGAACGATAATCTAAAGACCCAGGCAGGAGGTGATGGGGAAGCGAGTGCCCCCTCTCTTCCTCACCCCTCTGTCAGCGAAGAGCAATCTTGTGATTCAGAAAGAAATGGATGGGATGAAGCCGGAGTTACAGAGCCGCCTATGATACACTCCAAATCAAGTGCCACTGCTGCCACCAGTGAGTTGCCGTCCGATCCTTTAACTGGTGTGGGACTAACAGAGTAATGTGTGTACATGTGGTTTTATCAGCTTTCACTGGGTCTTCAGAGGAACAACCAAACTCTGGCGGGGACAGGAAAAAGTGGGAAGCTGGAGTTCCTCTTCTACTTCCCACATCTGAAACTTTGGGGGAATCCTGTGTCACAACCATAAGTGAGTTTTAACTTAATTATACAAGCCAAGGGCTGCGCCAAAAGTTGCGCATGAATGATGGCCCAACTTTTCGCAATCTCATTTATCAACTAGTGCATTGAAATCGAAACACACCATTCATGGAGCTGAAGAGGAGGACTTGTTCTTTCTCCTGAACTCACTGTTTTGGAGAAATTATTAACAATTACTATTAATAGTTAATCATGTCAATAAGAAAAAGAATCTAGATCAATCCAGTGCATGAATACATTGCAGAAGTTAATCTTAATGTTTTAGCCATACAGTTGCGTTTTTTGAACATTTTGTTTATGTGTGTTCATTCACAGTTAAATATTTGTAGCTGAATGTATGATTTTTTTATTTTTATTTTTTCAGGTCACACACTCACAGCAGAAGTTTTTCAGTCAAGTGTTCCTAAAGATGAGGGTCCCCGAAAAGTGTGGGGTGTGAATCCTGACTCTCAAGTTCTGAAAATCCTACTAGAGGCAGAACTGCAGCCTCTCACTCAGAAACTCGAAAACACCAGCATCTGTGAGGGAGACCTGTCCATCAACGGTACTATTACACATTGAAGCCTCTGATGGGAAGTCTTGAATAGTAAACAGGGGCATCTGTGAGAATTATTTTTATGTGATTTATAATAGGAGAACGGTTTTGTTAATGTATCTGGAAACAAAGGATTTAATTATGAATACCCAATTGTTTTCCTGCTACCCCTTCTCTGGTTCCTCAGTTTCACAGAATGAGCCCGCAGAGGTTGAACTGATACAGACTCTCGACCCTGAGCCAGCTGTTGACCTTCAGTGTGCAGATGCTCAGAAGGAGAGTCCTGTTGTAACAGAAGTCCCCCATCAGGGAACGACTGAGGCCCATGCGGACAGCACGCCACTGCCAGAAAACTACTCTGACTCACTGGGTTAGTGAACATCATCTTTTTTATGTTTTCAACCCTGGGCTTTTTAATTCAAACAAGGTTTGAAGATAGAGAAGCCTGCAAGGACATTTAAAACTAAAAGTACATTATGTTCGTTTCGTACCACCTTAAAGAGTCAATGCATTCCATGGAACAAGGAAATTGAGAACTTGTATTAAATATGCAAATGAAATGTGCCCAGAATAACCTTTTATTGCTAAAAAAAAAAAAAAAAGTAATTGTGAATCAAACATGCAGTATGTGCAAGCATAGAGAATGTATACTGTATGTATGTATGTATTGTATTGTTGAGTACCATCTGTCAACCGAATGACAGAAGGACGTGAAAGAGAGTAGGCAGAAGCAAAGTTTATCAGGACTTACCCTTTACCTTCATAAATATTCAAATCTAATACAACCTATACCATTGTGCTCAAAATAGATAACTAACTGAATCAATGTATCTTAATATATATTTTGCATTTAAGATCCAGAAGACATAGAGTCATTAGTTTTGGAAGAACAACCAAAACCATGTCAACCTCCTCCAGCTGATGTGCAGCAGGCCTGGGAGGACGTACAACTGCCTCTGTGAGTTTTTATTGCACTCATACCTGAATTACTGTGGTAATTATACCATGCATTTAAATTAAAATACCATACTCTTAATCAGTAAGATGTGTAGACAATTCTTCATTATATATATTTTTTGAAAAGGGAAGGGTAAATCATATTAAGATAGGATTGACGCTCTTTAATTAGACTTTACTAAAGTTTGGCTAAATTATTTAGGTTCATATATGCATTACTCTACTTGAAGATATATTTTTATATTGCATCTGTATTCTCTTTCTAGGCCAGCAGGTGGAGATGCAGGACCAGCAGGTGGAGATGCAGGCCCATCAAACCAGTTTGACACTGAAAAGCCTGCACACAAACCAGGTGAGATCAATGTGCTGTCTGCGTCCAATGGTCATATATATAATTCCTCTTGTTCCTCAGGAGCAGTGCAGAGCGAGGAGCCACTGTTTATGAAGTTGTGTTCCCCGGCCCACCGCCGCACCGCTGCCCTGGCTCTGCTCTCGGCTCAATCCTCAGTGGACGAATCGTCATCTTCTCTTGCTTCACGGTCTCGATCAGTCTCGCCTATACGCTCCAAACACAACTCCCTCCTCATCGGCCTTTCCACTGGCATGTTTGACGCCAATAACCCCAAGGTATCCCCAGCTCAAGTAACACCTATGACAGCTTTGTCTCATCAAACAATCAATCGACATAAAGTAATAACATGCTGACAAAAGAATTGCACAATCATATTTATAATATGCTTCATAGATTCATCCTCTTGAAGTCTTCACTCACCATATTTCAAAGTTGGATGAATTCTGGCAATAAACTTTTCCTATGAGCATATGTTCTTCTTTCACACGTTGTACTTCCTGCTTTGGCTCTAAAGTAATGAGAGATCATGATGAGCAGAAAACATTATCTGGAGATCGCATGCCCATCTCTGGACCATGACAGTGTTGGATGTTCTTTGATCTGCAGAGCGGATGTTACCGAAGCTTCAGGAAATTACTCTTGTGTTAGGTGTATGTGTAGCCCCATGTGTGGTATTTTTAGGTTGGATTTCTCTTCTTTATTAATGAGGCTTTGGAGTGGAGCCAAAGCAATTAATCACAAGTCTAAACCTGCAGAGGGTCTGATCGGACAGAAGCTGCATCCATCAACCTATATCTTTCATAACATTCACCAGAGACATTGAGATGTACAAAGCTTTGCCCCTTCATAATATGAGCTTATATGGGAAAATCTAAGAACAAGGACACTAGTGTCTGTGGTCATCTAAATGGATCGAATGACATGGTTCAAATCTCATTTTGAGCAGCCAAAAGGCGAGCTCAAATGTTCGGCTGCAATGTAAGAATTTACATCTGTGCTCGAGTACAGAATATCCAGGTTTGTTTTATCTTCAAACGCTGAATCATTTTGACCGTAACTTGACACAGCTTTCGCACTGCGCTGCAAAAAATGAGAAGGGAAGAAAACTTTTTTTGAACGTTTCTGAATTTCCAGTCCAATCTACTGTGGCTTTCAGTGGAGAGTTAAAAGCACATTTTTAAATCTTGTATAACTTTTGCGATATACACTGTACACTATGGTGACTTTGCTATATATTCTGTCGATATCCTTCACCCCTACTGAGTTATCCGTCTTTCATAGAACTGTAGAGTATGCATAACTTGTGCTGTGAGTGCTTCTTTCCTACTGCTCTACAGTTTAGTATATGTAAAGATTACTGCTAACCAAGAGGAGCAGTGTGGCTGTTGATGGGTTCATTCTTAGGCTTGTTAAATCATGAGGACCTCCAAAGACATCTCTGATTTGACAGTTAAATTTAACCAGGGTTCGTGTGGAATTAATCTATTAAAGGGTATTTCTTATTTTGACTACCAGATGCTGCGGACTTGTTCCTTACCGGACCTCAGCCGTTTCCCCAGCTCCCAGCGAGAGGCAGAGGTCAATAGTAACGCAAATGTGGTCCCAGAGGATAACTTGGAGATTGAAGATCTGGAGGAGACTGCCAAGGATGATGATCAGTCTGAGCCAGAAGAGTAAGAAATCACCTACTTTCTCAACCGTGCCTATGTGCACATGCCTCTATTGAATTAAAATATGGCTCAATTCCAATTTTGATACACTTTTTAAAAATCTATAACCATAGTCATTAAGGCCGCACTCAAACCAAGACATTGTTGTTGCTTACCTAAATCAAAACTAGCAAGCAACAAAAAGTGTCTGTTAGTATGGGTAGGAGAAAAAGTATAAGGATTGTACTTTCAACTCTGTTAACAAGAGTTCGACCCACATTCAAAGACATTTACATAGGTTTATGATGTTTGTTATAGTACAGCCTGCAATAGTTAATTATTCAGTCTTCTCTCAAATTTTAGTGTGTATGTGCACTTTGATTATGATGTCTATGTAAGTCAAAGTTATGTAAAACAAAAACAAAAAAAAACAATTTGATAATGTATATATGAGAGAGGGACTGGTGCTATGTGAACTGGATGCAGCTCTGACTGCCAACCCCTGACCCAGAAATGGATTAAGGGGAAGAAAATGGATGGATGGAAATTTGATATATTCAAAAAATCATGCAACCCTATTTTGCTGGTGTGTCTCAGTGCCTACGAGGACGAGGACTTGCGAGACATCCGGGCCTCGATGGAAAGACTGCTCCAGGAGGAGGGAGACCTTATGGACTGTCCCACAGAGATGGGAGCGGGAGACTTTAATGGCAATCCTCCGGACATACGGCAGCATCAGCTTCTCCAGAGGATCGCAGCCGAGATGGTCGAGCAGAACAACATGATGGCCATGGATAATGACGAGGATGAGGATGGCGAGGAAGATGAAGAAGAGGATGAAGGTTCGAACGGTAGTCCGGGCGACGAGGAGGAGGCCGGGTTGCTGCTGAGTAATGGAGTGAGCGGAAGAAGCCACAGCAATAATGGACAACTCAATGAAGAGTGGCAATCAGGTGAAACTATACTTTTGATAGAGAATTATTTGGGGAAAAAAATAATTGTGTTATCTTTCAAATGAAGTATCTGAGATGATTAGAACCAATCTGTTGCAAAAAACAAAGCCCCACATCTTCTCAGTATAGTCAGTATAAATCAACTGGTCTAATTATCTTATCACAAAGGTGTTTATAAGTGGTGACAATATTCAAAAATCAAATGCATGATCATGATGTTGGCCAGTAGAAAGGACTTTCAGAGATAGAAATAATATGACGGGTTCATGAATCTGCTCATAATTAGATGTTCTGGAAAAAGGATTGGACATTTGGACATTGAAATTGAAACAACAAGTCTCCAATAGCTTAGATTAATGGTCAAGGATTCTTCAATCTAAAGTAGTATAACTGAATGTGTAAATCCTGTCTAAAATAATACAATTTTGTATTGCATATTTGCAGACGGCAGCGGTGAGGATCAGTGCAGCGAACCAGAGCATCAGGACAGTATCTTCAGCCGACTGGAAGAGCTGCGCTTCAACCTGGAGCAGCAGATGGGATTTGAGAAATTCATTGAGGCATACAACAAGATCAAGGTACAGTGCATGTTCATCTTGCTGTCGCCCCCTGACTTCTGGATACCTGGAACAAGTCTCTTCCCTCTGTTAAAGGCTATACATGAAGATGAAGATGAGAACATTGACCTTGGCTCCAGTTTCGTCTTGAACATTTTGGGAACCGAGCACCAGCACCTTTATCCCAACATCTTGCATCTGGTCATGGCTGACGGAGCATACCAAGAAGGTAAAACTTGTTAATTTATTAACTACATATACATGCAAATGATAATTTATAGCCCCTAGATATCTGAAATATCAATCCCCTGCGGGCACTTTACTTAGCCACTTAGAAAGTGACTAAGTAATGTGACAGTGGACACATGTAGTTTCATAATTCTGACATTAGTTAGACAAGTTATTTGTACATCTTCATACCATTTTTTTCAATCCACTGATGATCCTTCCATGGCCTTAGTGCAAACCGCCTGTTTGTACAGAACTGCCTGTTGTGCCAATGGAGCGCACAATTTTCTAACAGCTCCATGCGTTCTCCGCGTATGCTAATGTTTAACTTTTCCTTATTTACATATGGTGCACATAAGGTTATGAACACATGGTTTTGATATCAGCGTTGCACTGCAGACATTACAGTGCTTGCACACATGCAGAGGGAGGCAGAGGGAGGCAGAGGGAGGCAGAGGGAGGCAGAGGGAGGCAGAGGGAGGCAGAGGGAGGCAGAGGGAGGCAGAGGGAGGCAGACCACTTCAGTACGTCATAAAAAATGGGCGGCCCATTTCCACTTTGTTCCTTTAATTGTTTCCAAACGTGCATTTTCTAAAACCATGAAATACATTTGAACTTACAGACATGACCTTTTTTGCTAACCTTGATAGTCTTTTACCATGTATTTATTCCTGTTTTGTCCAGTTAAAAGATTACAATGATCAAAAGATGAATCATTTAGATAAAATATATTCCAGTCTCTCTGTAATTTTTCTTCCAGATAATGATGAGTGATATGTTGGACAATCTGCCTGCTCTGAACTGTCTTCCCATGAGACACATCGTTGGTGGGATCTAAGCATGAAGCGCTTTTCATCCATAAGGCACTTGCATGGGAAAATGACAAGATGTTTTTTCTACTTTGACTATCCTCCAGATCTGCTACGAGTCTGCTCTTTCTCTTCTTAACCAAAGTTGACTCAAGGGTTTATATCAATTATTTATGAATGTCCTTTGTGAAAAAGTGAACAACACTACCTTCTGCCAGAGTTTTTATCAGAGCTTTATACTTTACAGCCACTTTACAGTTAATTAAGTGGTTTAGACCTACTTTACTTCAGCGTTATTCCGGTCAGGACAGTGTAATCCTCTTTAGTTAATTCAGTTTTATTTGAGCAACTTAAGTTAAAACTACAGTATCTGATAAATATTGTATAGTTTGTTAAGTCTGACAACTGACAACTGCTGCGCTCTGGTTGCCTCAATTCCAAAACTTCAATACAACCGGTAACCTCTTTTTTTTTACTTTCTCTTTTCACTTAATGTGTAGCTATAGTCTGACACTTTTCCTATTCTTTGAATGTGTCTGGTTCAAATCAAACTGTCTTATTGATGGTTGTATGTTGCGACTGTAGCAAAGGGTTGAAATGACAAGATAAATCAGGTAACTAAGTGCTGTGCTGTACCGAAGCAATTGGATACATAATAATAGATGCCATGAATTATGTATTTTTTTTATATATATTAATAAACACTTTTGAAAAAAAAATGTCTTCTTATTGCATTTTGCCAAAACAATAGTCATTTTACTGGGGATTGAGCAATATGCCAAAAAGTTAAAATAATTGTATCCCTAGTAGGGCCTAGACGCTAATTATTAGTTCATGTTATTATAATAAATTTACAAAGTAGCAAGTGTGTGGGAGAAAATATCAGAGCACTAAGCTGTGATATGTAACCACAGTTTGACATCACTGCATTCTCACAGTGCTCATTCAGTCACACAAAAGACACAACTGTGGGTACATGTACTGTAACATGTCAAAGCAGGTGGCCCACAGCAGCAGAGGACCACACTGGGTGATACAACGGGATAGCTGAAGCCAAAAAGGGCTTTCGTCATGGTTTATCTATGCCAGGCATATCCAAGTTGCCAATATGACCTGCCGTACCTTGGTTTAAGGTTTCATTCAATATTGATAAACAATTTTTGACTTTGATACAAGTGACTTTTCTTTGACTCAGTAGCTTAAACAAATGCAAAATTAAGTGGACAAAACGTTAAACGCATTAATTCATTCATTTATTTTCAACCCCATTATTAGTCCATTTCTGGGTCGGGGGCGTGGAAATGAGAGCTGCCACCCAATGCTCATAGCACCAGTTCCTCACTGATCTTCTGGCAGGTGGTGGGTCCACGTTAAACGCAAATTAAGTTAAATTCCATAAGGTATATACACCAAACAATAGCGCAATTAGGTTGAAATCTATATTCATTTAAATTGCTACTTAAAGTCTGTCTTAGTTATGGGTTTGATCTTATTGGTACTGTTTCATTATAGTAGGATGCAAGTTCAGGGCTATAGTTTGCGTTTTTAACAAGAAATGTTTTATTTTAACAAATCAAATGTCAAAAATGGTTTTACCCTTACTACAGGGCCTTGAAATATCATCTAAATCTGGCTTGAGTTGATACATGCCTTCAATTTGATGAATAAAAATCAACTCTTTCTTATACTGTATATCTTATACATGTTTATTTCTGCTCTTTAACAATTCAACCGCATCCTACCAAAACTGTGTGTGCATCATATAGTCACCTATTTTTTTTTTTTCTCAAATCAAAGGTATATTTAACTTGTACGTGTCTCTTTTCCCTCCAGTCAGTGTGCAGACAGAAGCCTATTCCCATCCACAAGCTTTCAACACATCCTCTCATCGTTTTTTCTGTCAGTAGAGAGATTTATTTGTGGATCCGATCCCTGTGGAGAAATATTGCCCGAACCTCCAGCCATTTTCTGAACCGTGTCTGATTTAGTGCGACAGACAGAAGTGGGCGTCTTCCTATCAATCGCTTTAGGTTTCCATAAATATGACATGCAGACCTCTAGTATGCTTCCACCATCACTGCAAGATTAACATTAAATCTGATGTCTTATTAATATTACACTCAGTTTATATCGTGAAAAGCAGATTGATCCAGTTTAGTGTGGCCATCTGCAGCATATTATGAGAAAGCAGTCTTTTTTATTCTGAGCAGGCTTTATGGATTACCAAAATATAAAGCGTAAATAATTATACTTATGTAAAAGTATAGGTACTAGAATAAATGTTTCTGGGAAAAGTGAAAGAATTGAAAACAATCCGTTACTTAAGTAAAGCTTTTGTAAAAGCACTGCCTTTTTGTTTAATAATTGATGCACTTTATTTTAGGCTTTGCCTTTAAAACACTTTCAAAAATGAAATACAATTTATGCTTCTGAACATGGGGCATTGTACTATTATGTGAAGTACGTATTTTTCAACAATATATTAAAACAAACCCTTCTCTTTGCTTAACTATGACCAGTAAGATTATCCAGAGGAGAATGGTCAAACCGGCGACGAAGGACCACTTGGATCTGACTTCATTTTGACCTGAAGTAAGAATGGTGATAATAATCACAGATTGTCTTCAAAAAGTGTCATTTTTTTCTACAGTTTAAAGTTAATGTCTGATACTTTTCCTACAAACGTTGCAGGAAATTGTTGTAGAAATATTTCATACTGTCAGAGAATATGGCAATAGATTCCTTTTATTTTCAATTTGCAGTACATAGATAAAACAAGATTAAAAGTACATCGACACAGTGAAATCAATCAACTAAAACAGTTTAGCTAAACAAAACATAATCTAAGACGACAGTTGTCATATATGTTATGATAGTTGGGTTTAAAAGTAAAAAGTCATAAATGTATGTAGTTAACTTTCCCAGAAAAAAATACTTAGGTACAGTACTTATTAGAAATATCATAATCAGCTTGAATAATTAATTACTAACAGACAAAATCTCAGGATTCAAGAGCTCTACATGGAAACTTTCAGCTGATTTCCCACATTTCCCAACGCTCCCATTCATTTTTCTTACATTTTTACACCCCTTTGATTATTTTTGTTATTGATTTTTGTAGTCCTCTTCTATCTCTCACTCTGGTGTCTATTTGACTGACATAGACACACAAAAAGTTAACATTGTCCACAAAGCTATTTTGTAATTTGGCACATTGGAATTTGTTCACATTCATATATATTTTTTTCTCTTCAGTCTTGTGATGTAAATATGAAACAGGATGTCATTGCCATTATAAAATGCAGCATTTCTGACGTGACTACCAACACACACACACCACTTTACCGACAGCTTCAGGGTAAAGGCCAGAGAGATAATGTATAACAACGTAATAAAGTGCAAAGTTTGAGATCACACTGCTGCTTGATATCTATCCACTCAGCCAACAAATCCAAACATTAAAAGTAATTCAAAGTATTTGCTTATTTAGCCAATAGCCTGTAGTTTGCACAGTGGCAGTGCAAGTCTTCTTGAAACAGAATTATTGAATCAGAAGTGAAACCACAAACAAACACGGAGCCACAATGACCCATAAATGCTGCATGAGGTGTTTGATGTGAGCTGTCACCCGCCTCAAAGTGATGGCCTTTCTACTGTCACAATGTGAAGCTCATTAGACTCATGGGAAAATGTTGCAATAAAGTGAAACATTGAGACTATTATATATCACAGCGCAAATATAGCACAGTCCCAGTTAATCCTGGTAAAAAAAATGTCAAAATCTATAGTTGCAATAAAAAAGCATAACTTGATATTTTGATGTAGTTCAACCCTCGACAGTGGCTCAGATGGTAGAGCATTGGCCTTTGAGCCTGAAGGCCTACTTCACGACTCCCACTGATGTCGACTGTCGTTGTGTCCTTGGGCAAGACACTTAACCCCACTTTGCCTGAGGCCCCCGCTGAAAGATCAAGGCTCCTGTGGACTCACCACCTGCAGGAGGATCAGCGAGGGACTGGTGCTATGTGTACTGGTGCAGCTCTGACTGTTGAAGTGGTCCCCTGTTCATTGACATTCAGCAGCAGACTCAACTCTAATTTAATTCCAAAACAAGTTGCCCTGGGCTGAGTTTGTAACTTTTCATGTCTTATCAAAGAAATGCAAAACGGAGACCAGAGTGTGGAAATGTGTTGGTTATAATTGCATATTGAGCGGGGGAGAGAAACCAGGCTGGTTTCAACAAAGCCGTCAGCGCCATAAGTCAATATTTATTAAAAAGAAATATGTCTGTCTTGCTCTGAGATCGAACTTTGTGTTAGGTAATTATTTATAGTCATAAAATATACAAGACTGAGCAATATTACTGTCAAGGTTATCCGTTTATGGAAATTGGGGCGTATGTCTTCCTTGTCCTCCTGAGAGGTTTGACAATCCTTATTTATAGGCACTGGCCCGGCTGTCACCTCCATCATATACAGTAGGCGTTCGTGTGGGTGTACAGCGTTCACAATTTTGCCGCAAGATATATTCTGTGTGAAATATTCAGTGTTGGGGAGAATACTTTGAAAATGTATCTAGTTAGAGAATACTGTCGCACTTTTCACACTCATTACAATGTAACAAAGCAGCAATGGAAAAAAACAACTCTGTTCTTGCAGTTTGTATACCTTTTTTGTTATTGTTCTTTGAAAATGATAAACTAGCGTTACATCATTGCAAGAGACGTTTTCATTAGTGTATATCTAATATTTGGTAAACATTTCTGTAGTAACTATTCTGAATAAAAGATAAAGTTATGTATTCCAAGTAACATTGTACAATAATAGTATTCCATGTATGTATCAAAGGTATATGTATTCTGTCACTCCCAACCCTGGAAAAATTGCCTGAGTAGTTGCATAACTTAAAAGTGGGTTACCTAACTTTCAATTAACTAATTTGTTCCTCGCTCTCAAAACAGTGTGGTTATTTTCACATGCGTGTGTTTTTGGTCTGTGTCATACTTTTAGATCAGCATTTTTAGACAAAAAGTTAAAAAGAGACGACCACTCTCACTCTACCCTAGTACCCATACTGTTAAATATTGACTCACTGGTATTGTGTCTCAGCAGAAGATATGTATCATGGTTGGTTCAAAGCACAAGCAACACGACCAAAGTTTCAGAGCGTTCACATGGTTTTATACTTTGTATAATAATAATAAGGTTAGGTACCCCAGCTTTAGGAAAGTAAGTGTAGTGTTTTTATGTGAGACTGGCTCAATCCTGTGGATATGAAGTCTATGTTTTCCCTGTTAATTGTCACAGACCTGAATGCCGCAAGCTTCAGGGCTGCAGATAGGCACGTCTGAGTCATGTGTCTGGTGTCTGACACTTTTACTGGTTTTCTTCTTACACAAATTCATGTGTAAGAATAGCAGCATATTGTGTCATGCCCAATTGGTGACTCAGGATTAAGCCAAGCATGAACAAATTCAACCTGGCTATACAAAACTATAACTTTAATGGACATCTGTACACAGACGCCTTGCCTTAGAAGTTAAATTAAACAATGCTTTGTCTAATATTGTGGTTTCACTGCACATGTGGTGGTACACAGAGGCCAAGTCAAATATACAGCCAAGGGGTCCATTGTCTGCTGCAGAGGTGAAGGGGAGGGGCGTTGGCTGCCAGTCTGTCCACAGTCAGGAAATATGACCTAGGGGCCCCAGCCAACTCCCATGGGATCACAAGTGACAGCAGAGCGCCACCTACAGATAAATCTCCTCCTTTATGGTTCTTTCCCCGGCTCCTTCTGCTCACCAGGGTGTTGTCCAGAAAATACATAGGGCCTAGTAAACATAAATCACACAATATAGGCTTAGTCTGCTGCCTTTTTAATCTGGTAGATAGATGGTGAAGATACATGCCTTTCTTCTTCCTTTAATTGTTTTGATTCGGTGGGTTGTTTTGCTTCTTCATAATCAACTCTTCAAATAAACATATCCGAATTGTAACCATTCACGCACTGACTAAACCTCTTTTTTAGAACGTGGGCTACAAAATGATGAAAATGATGCTTCTTGATTATGTGTCCATACACCATAGGCTACGGATTATTTATGACAATACCTGTTGCAATCCATGACGGTTTTGAGTGAAGAACAAAGACATTACAATATTCTCTTCTTACTATATCGTGACTATAAATTATATATTAAAACAGCCTAGATATAGTGGTCTAATTGTTCTTAAATAATTGATATGCTAATTTAATCAGCCTGTACTCTAAAATGATGTTTATTGTTGCCACATTATTCTGGCCAAGCCCCTTATCGAACAACAGCTTTGCGGCGCCTCGAAAATTTCAAAACAAAATTCCCCCAACACCATCTTTTTTCCCCAAACTTGAATTAATAAATACAAAAACAGATATTTTGCACCAAATAACAAAGTATTAAGACAAAACACTCATCATTTTATTTTTTCAAAGCATAATTTGGCATTTATCCATCATATTGTGCGGTGGTTCGTGAAGCCCCCATTCTCCGCCTCTCATTGTAGACTCCCGCAGTCTGCCTCCGCTGTCTCAGTTTCAGTAGCATGGCGCTCAGGCAACTTCCACCCGTGTTCGCCTCTCCTTTTCTCTACATGTTCGCCTGTGATCTGAGCCCATATTGAACTTATTTTGGACGCCACTACTTCTGTCTATCCCAGGACACAATTCAAGCGTTATTGGTGGGGTTGTTTTATTATTTAAAGACGTGTTAAAACGCCCCGTCTCAGCGCTGCTAACTTGTAACATTAGCAAGAAGAATTGTGAGATACGGAGCTGTAGGAGAGGAGGAGTCGTGTTTTGGAAAAGGGGTAAGTTTAATATCTCTTGTGCAAAACTGAATTCGTTATATGTCTCATGCAATGTTTATTCTAACTTAATTCATGTGATTAAATTATCTCTCTTTATATTTATATAATCCCAATTCAATTAAAGTAAGTAAGTAAGTTGCACTGAAGTTAGCTACCTTGTGCTAGCAAAGTTTGTTAGAATATTTTTTACTCCACATATTTTGATAATATTGTCAGTATCTTGTGGAAAACATCACGTGTTTTAGTTTTTATATGGATAAGACGCGAAAAGATTGTATTACGATTCCCCGGGCAAGTACACTGCGCGTTACGTAATGTTGACATTTTCTTGGAGTAATGTTACACTTGTGTTGGACAAGTTCAACAATTAAGTCAGTGTTTTAGAGAAGGACCTTTTCTTGTCGCAGGGATGTTATTATAGCTCTCTGTTTTAAGATGAAAAGAAGAATAGTTCAAAG
Organism: Knipowitschia caucasica; assembly: GCA_964034765.1. Lineage (NCBI taxonomy): Eukaryota > Metazoa > Chordata > Actinopteri > Gobiiformes > Gobiidae > Knipowitschia > Knipowitschia caucasica. The sequence goes on along the minus strand of OZ035824.1, from coordinate 30,814,098 downwards.
GAGACCTTCCCTGAGTGTTGTAAATCACAGTTTTTGACTTGTTGGCAGCAGACCACTTCTTCAGGATTACAGGTTATAGTTGTAATTACCCGCAGGGAGTAAATTAGATTAAATTCTTTACCTTTTAATCCTACACTTTATAATCTGGATCATCATGTATTGTTTATCAAGACGTCGTTTTCTCTTGTAATGTATATACATCCATATTATACAGCTGTATAATGCGATATTTCTGACCAATCTAATCGCGATATTTCTGACCAATAATGTTGCCCAGAGTAAATAGAACCACACAATTCCCAAAGATTTCAGAGATTGTTTATTTAGTTCTAAACGTTAGTACAACTTTTTTCTAGTAGAAATAAAAGTTTCCTTGCAAACATATAAATGCTCGAAGTAAGTAGTTTTTATCCTCTCTTGTACATCACTTTTATGACAGTTTGTATAAATTATTAAATAAAAATAGATGTCTCCTTTTGGAATGAAAATGTGTTGCCTTTACCTGACAAGACAAAAGATGTATGCATTGACAAGTCTACAAAAATACTCAAATCAATAGACTGTTCCCAAATTCAGGGGACTCTCTTTGGTTTGAAAATGTGTCAAAAAATGGCAGTCAAGTTGTGGTTAGACTTTACTAATTGCGGCCACTGCCAAAATGTGACGTCCATTCATTGCGATTAATAGCGCAGCCCTAGATCCATACATTAAAAGCATATGTAGCAGAATGTATGAATGACCCAATTCCAGCTGATTAATCTCTTTGCTTTGTTCTCTTCAGCCAATGCAGAGGCCATGGCCATAACCGCAGCATGGGAGTGACATGATGGCCCCGGGGCTGCTTCCAAACAAAACCCGTTGCCAGCGTCCTGCCCTCCTGCTAAGCTAGAGGCAGAACTTGGAGGATGGACGAGTCGGTTTTGTTGGATCTTCTGGAGTGCCCCGTCTGCCTGGAGCGCCTGGACGCCACAGCGAAGGTCTTGCCCTGTCAGCACACCTTCTGCCGACGCTGTTTGCAAGGCATCGTGGGATCCCGGGGCGAGCTACGGTGCCCCGAGTGCAGAACTTTAGTCGAGTGTGCCGTGGATGAACTCCCCAGTAACATCCTCCTGGTCAGACTTCTGGATGGCATCAAGCAGCGGCCGCGAAGAGCCGGTCCGGGCGCAGGAGCCTGTACAAATGGAACTTCTGGGGCGGTTGCCAGGGCGCACTGCAGTGGGAGACAAGAGCAAGGCACTCCCGGGACACAGCCACAGCGAACCCAGGCCAAGAGCTCCGTCGTCAGGGTGAGTGTACCAGTGACCCGCCATGCTTGACAGAGCATTAATCATCCAATCAGCATTGTCAAGGTCAAAATGAAATATTACTGAGAAAATTGGTTTGAATCAAAAGCAGCATGTAACATTACCTTGGCACTGTGATATGAATCTCCTCCAATTGACTAATGGTCCTCAAAGGTGTTTCTACAGTCTTAGTTATTTTGGTTGGAAAAACTTTATGATTTTCTCCCATTGAGACTATTGCACTTACTGTATTTTCACCCTCTGAATGTGTCCAACAGGTTATATACTCTTCAATGTTCCAAGAAGTTGTGAGCTTTACAGACTATCACAGTGTTGCAAGATAAAATTACTTTCTTGCTGTAACTGTAACTACTAAATGACAGCTTTATTATGTTCCACCGCACACCTTAATACATATGGTTTCAGAACATAAATATCCTATTCTCATATTGATGTCTTATGGCTCTCAGTAGAATGCGTTGGCTCATCGTGCATTACCAGCAGCCATTAAAGTGTCTGTGTCTTGAGGCTGTTGACAGTGGAACGGTTGATTGTGCCTCCTCTTGTTTTCCTCTCCTCTCTCCTTTGCTGCCTGGCTCTCTGTTTTCTCTGCAGGAGTCCCTTCGCGTCTCATTGCTGTAAACTTTGCAGAACTGCAGACTTGCACTTGAGGCTTGCTGCAGCGTTGTAGCTTCTGCCAGTGTGAACTGCTGTGACAAATGCAGAGTGGGTGAGCCGAGTCGAGTGGTGCTTGTTTTAAAGTGGTATAAATCGAATATGAGGATGCAGAATGCGTCGCAGCAGATGAAAGAGGTGTGTTTTTAATGATGCCAGGCAGGAAACGGCACCTTAAATGACCCCTGTAAGCAGGAGGAAGCGCGGGCGTAACTGAATTACTGTGTTTTTGTGGAAAAACTAGGTGTGTAAGGAGACGCATGCCAAAGGAACCCAATTGTTAGTGCTATAGTGGAACATGGTTAACTTTTGACTTTAAAAATACCATAAGTGGCTAAATATTTGCTCTTCTCTCCATTGGACTGTATTATAAAGATTTTGTAGATGTGTTGGGTCCATGCTGGCGATCATGTTGGGTCAATGTTGGGTTCATTTTGGGTCCATGTTGGGTCCATCAGAAGCAAAGAATCACCCTTTTCCCACTGCATGATTAAGGGTAATCATGCAGTGGGAAAAGGGTGATCTCACAAATATCTGCTCTTGGATAGTTTTTGTAACCCTAATTGCAACTTAATTTGCTTTTGATGCGACCACATTTCACTGAGGCTGCGTAAAGAGGCAGAGTGCAAAGCCATATATGGCAGAACTGAATATAAGTTGTCAGAAAATGTAACCGGGAGATTTTGAGAGGTTTGCACTACCCTTTGAGTTTGCTACCACAGTTTTATGGTGAAATTCTACACATAGGCATGGAAAATTTGTGTTGCGGTTTCTTTTAATGAAGCTTTGTCAATATAGCAATAATCAAAGATTGTCCAGTCATATATGTGGGATTTAATCTTTTTATTGCGCCTTTTTAGAGGTTATCAATTATCTCTTATGAAAGAAGAATTTATGAATGCACCACCACATAGTTTTCATTGAACATGATGCATGCTCTAAAAATGTGTGGACTTGGCTTGCACATGTGTGTGAGGAAGAGATGAAAAGATGTTTGACCCTGTGTAGCATCCTTGGTATGTTCTTACTCAGTGTCTGCTGCCGCAAAGCATTATGGTGAGGGGGGAAGGGGGAAGGGGCGCACTTAACTTCCTCCCATATCTGTTCAGAGCATTTACATAAAGACTTATTTATATGACGTTTAATATATTTAACATTCACAAAGTTGTATATTGATTATTGTGAGTTGAATAGCCCAGGCCAACTTCTGTTTGTGCCTTTTATTGTGCATCTCCACAAAACATCACAGCTCAAGATGAAGACTAACTGCATGAATTACTCTGGGAAAACAAGTGACTGGGTTAATGGGAGGGGAAAAGAATTTGCACATATTTGTGTACTTGTACTTGAACCGCTAATAAACTGCCTTTGTGTTGTTGTTGCTGAGTCTATATTATTTGTTTGGTATTTGTGTGGTATTCTGTGTGAAACATCTGATAGTCACTGCTTGTGGTTGAAACAGGATTTTTTTTTTCCTCTAAAGCTTAGTTTTATATGGCGGGGTTTCCCTACAATGTGAAAAGCATGGTTGTAAACATGAAGCTGGATATAAAAAGCAATTTAATGTTTCTGTGCATGTGGATAAGAACAAAGAGCCCATTGCCATGTTGGAAGCAGCGTAATTCACATTACCCTGGGTCGGATGATATCTTGGGTTTAAAAGTGCACATCTTTTTATTTCTAAGGGCGCTAATTGAAATTTCCCTTTCTCAGACAAGCTATGCACACAACACAAGCCCTTTTACTGACTACTAATGCACCAGATATTTTCCTTAAGTTTGCTGTTCTGTTTCATCAATGCTTTTTAAATGGTAAGTGATTGTAATGATGTAAAATAACGCTGTAAAATATGTTAGAATAAAAGACTGAGTTATTTTCTTTGCATTTATTATTTATTATGTTGTATGTAGGATTTGTATTATGTTTTGCAAAAACAATTAAACTGAAAGTAGGGGAGCTTTATTTTTAATAGAAGTCACTAATATCTTTTAAAAATGTACATAACCTGTTGAACCCGATTCTCGTCTGAATGTTGAGGCAGCGTCAAACATCCCTCTTCCTAGTGTTGTTGCAAACGGCCTTGGAATCACATCCACATGATGAGGCTCCTAAAGAAAGGGCAGTATTTTCTTACTTTAATCCAATCATGCTGCAGTTCTTCCACTTTAGAGCATGAAACTTTTCCTTAACATCCTGATCATAAATATAAGAATAAACATGTATTGAAATCATTGATAACAAGTGCAAAAATATACACTCAGAGGTTTTCTTAACACGTAATAGCTTGTCTCAGATGGATCAATTCAATTATGTGCTTTAAGTCTAATTACAGGTTTTAATCAAGCTAATGGCCATCGTCCCCTTAAAAGCTTTGCATATTTTCTAACCCATAGTGGCCGCTGACTATGACACGGCCAGCTCTGAGTGACAGAAGTGCTGACTACAAGCACTACCACTGCACTGTTGTTACCAGTGGTGACCGATAAGACACGACAGTTGTGCCGGTGTAGCATTTTCTCAACATACAATATGGACATCAAAGCTCTTCAGTTATTTGGAGCACTAAACATAAGAACCGAAGGAGCTTTTAGAGACTATTTCTCAGAGAAGAATTGGAGGTGGAGTTGGGCTAGGGTGAGCGGCCCCCAACCCAGTGAAGCAGCCTGACAGGGGCACAACGGGGGTTTTGTTTGGAACCCCTCTGATCTCTTTCACGGACCCACATATGTGAAGGAGCCGGACTAGACCATGTGACAGCATTTGCGTTGTAAGGATACACAGAAATCTTTCATTGTGATTGTTACTGTCTTACTATGTTGGATTTTATTAAAGCAAGTCCTGAATATTCCTAGCACTCTCTCTTGTGGCGGTTTTTGTGAATGTTCTCCGGTACTTTACCTCCCTAAATTACTGGTCCCGCGATTGTCACTTTACCATGGCAACGCAAGCAGGACATATTTTTTTAAGCACTCTCAACCCTGGCGAAAAGTGGATTTCTGTCTCATATTACTACCAATTGTCCATGCCAAAAATCAAAATAAATTATTATAACACAATATTAAACAATGGGCTCAGTGATTGTGTTGTATTTTGGGCAAAAATGGCTTGATCAACCGCTACTTGCACTTTGAGATTTAAGGCTGTTTTCAACACATGGGCCTTTCTAAGAGGTGAAATGAAACCTCAAACCTCTGCCTTTAGTTGCTGTCTTTCTAATCTGAACCATGACTCATCTGTCTGCTGCTTTTTTCCTCTATTGTTTTGTCTTTCCTGTGCCCTTGTTGGCTCCTATAACAGGCAGTTTTGAGTGAAGAGGCACATTTTTCAGTGCAAGTGAAGTCATTTTAGGAGCAGGCGACGGGTCAAAATAATGTCAAGGCAGTCATAGGTCGGACCCTTTGAGAGTAAGAAGAGTCAGAGATTACTGTGGAGGGCTTTATTTTAGTAGAAGACCAAGAAAGGTTAGTAATGGAAAGCTGTTTGTTTAGTAACGTAGCCCTGACCTGTTATTACCAGATACGTTTTCATACCACAATGTGCCAAGGAATTTTGTTTGCAAATGTGCGCAATCACGATGTCAAAACTATTCATTTAATGGATCGGTGTTATGGTTCCAATCTTGAATAAATTACCTAGGGCCAGGCGATGTGTGTTTGTGTGTGTTATTAAAAGATTTTAATCAAATACTCAATTTGTACAGATGCTGAGGAATCCAAGTTGAAAACCTTGGAACGCTGTTGTTTACATTTGATGTGCTCTGAGAGGAGGGGCTCTGCAAAGAAATGTGCTTGTTATCCTGGCCTTGATTTCACAATTTAACTTTCTTGTAATGTATAGCCCTGAAACACGCTACGAATTGACTAACTGGCTGTGGTATTTGCATGTTTAGTCTTCTCTCTTACTCTTGATTAGTTCTTGTCAGTGTTTACCATTTCCTTATGTTTAGGCATTTTGGTGAAATTCCTCGGCTCCGCCCGCTGGTCTGAGGTTGATGACTCATGCCGCCGTCCCTCTTTGATGACATCACTGTTCTGTGCCTGACCTCCTCAGCCTTTGTGACTGTAGCCGATTATTACAGCCCACACTTTGGCAAAGACTGAACTTGCAGTTTTCCTTTGGGAATTTCTGAAAATGTTTGGTTTATTCAGTCCCACACTCTATGCACGCACACTTGCTGCACCATGAGTTTCCCTCATGTTTAACAGATTTCATTTTGAAAACACCACATCAGACTTGGATTTTAGGCAGAAAAACTAAACTGCAGAATCCTACTTGGAATCACCAGGTTACAGACCCAAACCCTTTGTGTGAAATGTGTATCACTATCCTCAGGTCTACATTAGGGATCGTTTGCATGGAATAAACAATTTGACTTAAAATGGAAAAGTCACACATGAACCTTTTTGCGGACCCTTGAGTTCTTGTGCTGATCAGCTTTTAACTTGTGTTACTTGTGTATTTTTCCTGCCTGAACCATTTTGCTTTGTGGCGTCTAAATCCAGTCTGGAGCCAGTTAAAGGTGTAATGAGATTAGGCTTTATTAGACAATGAGCTGCTGCTGATGAATCTCACTCTACATTAACAAGAGGCCACAGCTTTCGTCATACAGAACATCTCAGTTTTAATGGATCACAAGTTCACAACATGATTGTTGTTTTTGTTGTTGATCAATATTTGAATTATAAAAACGGTATTTTCTCAACCTGCTCTTGAACCTTGTAAATGATTCTCATCCTCCTTCACTTTTGCTGCTCGTGTCATTGTGGCGTGCAGTTATGTGGTGTAGAATGACAGTGTTTCACAGCCTGCTCTGACATCAGCCTCTCAGAGCGGTTCAGAAGGTGCAATCATAGGATTTCAACTTTAACCATCATGATGCTGCCGTTGTTCCACAGCGATGGGCGTGCTCTTTTAGTCACTCAAACTGCAGTGTTCAGCGCTATGCAAGGTAATGTGACCAATATGGATAATGTCCATCCAGTCATATGTAATCAGTGCTCATACAATATGTTTTTATTTTTTCTCAGTAAGACGTTGCACTAAAAGACCAATCTTTCAAAAGCAATTACCAATTTTGATGCCTAAAAGTTACCTTTTTGTGTAGATCTAATACGTATATTCTTCCATAAGTGATAGATCGAAAACATTTGTTATAACATTTAGAGTGGTGAAATAGTAACGACTAAGTCTCCTTTCTGTTTTTACACTAAATTGTCATTTTTTGCTATCATTGTATCAGAATTGGTATAGCCTTTTTTTCGGTTTTGACCCACCTCTCCGTTTGAACATTTGCTTGGTGAGTTTTTTCTTTCGTCTGTGATTTGTTGCCGCCGTAGGAATGTCAGGACTGTTTGCAGGTCAATGTTTAACCTCTAAACACTGGGCCTGTCTCGTCTCGCCCTAATTTGTTCAACCTCTTAACAGTGCTAACGCGTCACCGATCAATTTACATCTGCAATATTTGTCTGTCTTTGCTCAATTCCTCTTATCACAAAGATAAAAGTTGGATGGGTGGACTTGATCTTGCATCTGCTTTCTTGTATACCTTTTTAGAATGACTGCAATCATAGCGACTCATATTTCAGACATGCTTTGAATGGGAAAAGAGTCCCTAAAATGTTGTATGAAACCAGAAGCAACCATGAATATATTGATTTTGTGTATGTCAGATTCCCCTCCCCCAAACGGCTCTGTTTATCCAATATACCATTAATTTACATAAAAACGATAACTGCGCGGTCAGGGTAGATACAGAAACCAGTTCAGGTCTAATCAGTTGTAGAATCTGAGTTGTTCTGGGAGTGTTGGGTGGTCTCCCATGTGCTGTCCGTTTGTCCATCTGTCATTCTGTCTCTGGTTTGTCACAGTTACAATGAAGAGTCAAGCAGCCTCGGCCTCTACGATCACAATGAAGTCACACCTGGTCACGGGCCGCCTTTCATCTCCCAGCTGCCCCCCCACTCCCTGCCCACTGAGCTAAATCGACGTTATAGCCAGATCAGCCATTTAGATGAGCAGGAGATAGGATGTTACCCCATTTAGAAAAAAGCATCACTGCTATTCCCACTCTTTTATTTTTTTTTTTTATTACCCCTTTTTAATTGTACATAATTATATCTCGCACAGACTATATTTTTAACATGTTTGCACACTTCTGTCTTTTGCACAATCTGAGTGATTCTATCTAAGCCAATTGTGACATATACATTTCTCAAGTGTGAGATCAATAAAGTCTATCTTCTCTTATTATGAGAAGGTACTTAGCAACAGGAAAATCTATAAATATGTTGAGTCATCTACCATGTCTTATTATTGATGGTTCCCTTACTGAAAATGTGAATGCTTTTATATACATGGTTATCTTTGATCCATTGCTTATTTGAATCCTCATATAGACTTTCTTGTCAAATGGAGAGATTGTGTTATCATTTATTGGGTGGCCCAGGATTTTTCTCAATACATTTAAACATTATATTTTAAAAAAAATTAATAATTATACTATATTTTCCCTTTGGAGAAGTAAATGCCTCTCATATTTTTTTTTACATTTCTTGTTAGATTAAGAATGTTTTAGTTTTGCATTTTGAATAAGCACATTTTACTTAAAAAAAGTTTGAGCACGTAAAAGCACATATTACAAAAAAGCTTTTGAATGGATTACTTATTCAAATGATAAATTAATAATTAATAATTACTTTATCAGTTACTGAGAGTAGTATACCCCGGCCTTGGTTGGTATTGGTGGCCAATCGTCCATGGGCTGTTTGACTGCTGGTATCTTAAGTGTTGAGTTCCCATCCCTGAGGCAGATTCTGCTTTGGAAGTCGAGTTTTCAGTTGTTTGACCATTGACCCCAGAGCTATCAGTGGTCATTGATACAACAGCAGCTGTCTATAGCTCATCTTTACCTCAGGAACATTGTGTGGTCTGCGGACTTCTCCCGGATAAGACTTTAGTTTCAGTTCTGTGTTTGTGCTTCCACTGCTCTCTCCTAAGTGTTTTTTCTTTAAGACCTGAGGGTGCTGTTAATCTGCACTGGCTCCCTGGTGCCACATTAATCATTACAGCTTTAGGAAACCTTTTCTGTGGGATAGTATCCTTTTATTTGCTTTTTTCATGTTTTTGCATAAAATATTTACACATTTCCAAGTACAACAGTAAACATTAGGGACGGAACAAGATCTCATGAGATTAAATTGCCAGAAGATTGTGCAGAAAAGTGGCAAATTACGCTTGTTTGTCCTTCTCGCGTTTTCCATTTGGCTCATTTACCAGTGTGAAGAATAACACCACTCGAGAAGCTCTAATTCAAATCTGCAGTGCTACACTTAGAGAAAATTGAAAATGTTAAAGAGGCTTATGTTTTCTTAAATTGCATATCCGTTTGATTCATTGTATTGATGGAAGCTCCACTATAAGCAAAGTCTTTGAGCACTGACCAAACCACATCACTGTTTGTTTGAATGAACTATTTCAGGCTACACCCATAGCACAAGTGTGAAGCCCCTTCTGTGGGCAGTAAAACCAGAGACAGAATAATAATCATTAAGGCCCTGTTTACACGGAGACGGCCTCCAGTGTGTAACAAAACGGCTTCTCTGCGCTGCGGGAGGCTGGTCTGTAGAAAAAGGTGCAAACTCTCCCCATACATGTGGACATGCACAGTAACCAATAACAAACATGAGCAATAATGGTCGGCGGATCAACTTGTGGTGTGTGCTTCAGCAACTATTCGCATTGTTTAGTCTCTTAAAACAGAATGATACATCGAGTAGGTTGCAAAGCTGTAGCTGCGGTTTCCAGGCTCGCTGCATGAAGAATGATGTTGGTGCATTCTTTTCCAGCTTTCCGGTGGCCTGAGGAGGACGTTGTTGAAGTGGTTTTACTGGTGTGTGTTGCGCTGTAAAGACCTACACATTTTTTGATTCGCCGTGTAGACGCCTTGCACTTTGAATCCGGAGTGGGGTTGTTTTTGCAAATTTCTTGGCTGCGTCTCCGTGTAAACCTAAGCCTAAGTTTTGTGATCCTGAAAACATAAGGGCATGAGGTGTGATTTTGATATTTCGCTGTAATGTATATTTCTTTATTTAATGTGTGTGCAATATTGATACTCCGAATCATTTCAAGATTTCCAATGCATTGCAAAAATACAACCAAATCTCTATAATTAGGTTAAATAAATACAATTGTTGTCACTTGTTTGGTGTCCCAGCTGTGATCTATACTTTTATAGAGCCACAACCTGCGGTCTATTTTAGGAGCCTCATTAACGGCGCTGTACAGGCACATCTTGATTAATTTAAAGGCTGCAGCATCTGCCACAGTGCAGTAATGCTATTCAAGAGATTACTGAGGGCTAAGTCAGCGTTTCGGTCTAATGCATGTTTACGACACAGAAGACACAACAAGAGAAAATGCGAGTGCCTCAGGTCATCTGGAGCAGCTTCGAACCGTTTTATCATTGTTCTCCATTATGATCCTACAACACACATCCTCCTTCCCTAAATGATAATCAGAGGAGATCCAACTTCACAAGCTGCACTGAAATGGAAGTTACTTTGTGCAGTGTGTCTTGGCCTATTGCCATATCTCAGCTTGGTCCATGATCATGTGCAGGTTCTCTGGTTGCTGGAAAAGTAGATCTTGGTTGAATTTGTGGGTACCCCTGGTGTAAAATGAAGTTTCTGGCGCTGAGCAGAGCAGGTGGTTTGCTGAATGACCAGACGAACAAAGGGCCACAGACATTGCACGCTTTCAGCCGCACAGTGAGAGATGTCGGGAAACACTTGGTATTCAGCTGAGGGACTGCCTCAGTGTGTAGATACTGTGACATTTGTGGCTAATCCTGAACCAACTCCGATAATCACTTGTATTTGCAAAAAAAAAATTTATCTCAAGATCCATTTCTCTCAAGATCTATTTCATATTGATCCGCTTTCTACTGGCAATATATTCCCTATGAAGACCACAACAATCGCCTTAAACCTTTTCAAGCCACATAATACATGTTTTAAAATATGGTCACTGAAGGCTCCTAGATATACTGTATATGTGTCTTTGTTATAAGTTTGTTAGCATGTTTTTCAGTATCTACAGTCCAGTTAATGATTACAATTATACAAACAATATTATACTGACTTTTATTAGTTGACCCAAGACATTTTAAGGCAAAGCAATTGCATATCTATCCAGAGAAGCAGGTGACTGTGCTGTGCTGTGGCACTGTGGCATGTTTTTCCGCCTTGTTACAGTTGATTGTTTCATGTGCATAGAGCAGGGCTGTTGACCCGTAGTCTGCAGGACTGTGATGTGGACTCAACACTCAGATCTTTACTCGGCCTCTCTGCTCCAATAGATTTTCGCCTTTCATTTCATCTCACACCACTTGCTTTCTCACTCCCCTCTCTCCAGTGTGAGTGGGTTCCTGTGAGAGCATTTGTTAAAGAAGCTATACCCGATTTTTTTTCTAAGTAGTTCATAAAAATGCTTTTTACTACATACAAGTTGTATCATAATACATAATTTAATTGAAAACTTGAGGTCATTGATTCCACTGTGTATGAAATTCAGGCAGTGAAAAGTGCTGAGTATAGAGATATCTCACGTGACGTCACGATGCCTCGAACTCGCGGGGCATCCGCCATACTGGAGGACAAGCAAACGCTGTATGATAGTGGCGTGCACCCGGGACCGCATAAACATGTTCAACATTTTTACCGTTTTTGGCTGCAGCAAAAGGAGAGACAGGGAAAATAAGTTGTGTTACCGACTGCCAGCCGTCCTTACTTCACACGGCTCAAAAACAGAAGACATCTCAAAGAAACGAGAGAGAAATGGCACAACCATACGCAACAACAAAAAACTAATAGCCCCCAGAGCGCCCGAATATGCTCGGATCATTTCATTTCTGCTAAGTGAAATCAATTTGATGGCGGATTTAGTGTTATTCCAAAACAAACAGAAGTTTAAGGATAAAACATATCTGTCTGACTGCAACGTGGGGTTGCTCCATAGACTGTAGCTTAGCTTGTAGCATAGCTGTTATATATTTGGTCTCACACAGGACCTCACCCGGTTCACAGGGTATCTGACTTACCGAAGGCCAGCAGACATGTGAACGACTGAGCCGTGCTCCAGGGTGCCCCGTACTAGTATTTATTAATAAAATATACGGCTCCTCACAGTAGACGCAGAAAGCTCAATTGATTTGAATGTAATCTCATTATTTCCACTGCAGTGTAGCCACACATAGATCAATGGTGTAACAATAAACACATTAAATGTTAATCGGAGAATACATTATACATATACATTCTTAATACACGTGCACAGAGGTTTTCAGAATTTTCTGTTCACGTTTTCATGAAAAAACACTGTTTTAATGCGACAATATGCGACCGCGGTAAACCTGGATGTAACGAATACATTTTAGGATGCATTTTCAGAGGATCTGATTCATGAATTTAGGTTGAGTATATATTTGGGTCACTAACTGCAGAAGTTTCAAATTCTCTGTTCAGTTTTCATGTAGTTCGAGAGAGTTCTAGTTTTGAACGTCCAGTTATAGATAGCTAGCAGGGCTGTTACTCGCCGAGGTTGTCCTCCAGTATGGCTGCCGTGGCTGCTAGTCACGTGACCGTAGGATCCCTCTAGTCTGAGCGGGACGCTCGTTCTCCTCCGCTCACAGAACAAGAAGCGACCAGCCTGCGTCCTCTAGCCTCTACAGCGCTGCTTAACACCAGGGCTTCGACTTCAAAATTTTAATATAATTCTAAAATAAAAAATATATACATATTTGAACAAATATTAGACAACCCTTATAATTAGAAATGTATTTAATGACTGCAAATAAAATAGTTAGTTCCCAAAGGTTTCACCGGGACGTGCTAGGCAGGTAACAGCTAAGCTAACTAGCTGTTTCATGGTAACTTCCGGGTTTTTCGCGATCGCTTTTTGTCACTTTAAAACAGTATTTTTGTCATGAAAACGTTGACAGCAAATTCTGAAATCGTCCGTGCATGTGTGTTAAGGATGTATCTGTATACTGTATTGTCCGATTGACGTTTAATGGTGTTGATTGATTGATATGTATTTGTTTATTGAGCGTGGCTAGCTCCGCTAGCTTCTCTGCACAGACAACTGTGTGCAGAAAAACTGCACAATGTAGAGACAGGCGCTGATAGCTTTTTGTACTTGCAAAGTAATGGCAGTATTTTACACACCTGAATTACAAACTGAGATTGCATTGGGGCTGCGGTCATTATTGATTTGAGAGTTCTGTTATCAAGAAAAAATTATCGGAAGAATTGCATTCAAGTCAATGGAGTGCTGCTGCTGTGAGGAGCTGTATAATAAATTATAATTAAATATTAGAATATATTCTAATGTTTAAATTAATACATCCGGACGCGAAACGTATTCTTTTACTTATATATTGTGTTAGCAGTGCATTGCTTTAGTGCCATTTCATCAGTGATTGTTGCACAGCTTACAAGTTGCGCCAATGCTAATGTTAGAATACGTATCAGATCGCAAATAAAACTAGGTGGCTCCGTGTTATGAGAGCGCAGGTGAAATGAGAAGCCTGTGAGCGAGCTGGGGGGCGGTGCTAAACATTCAAACATTGTAGAAACGGGTATAGCGCCTTTAATTTCAGCGTTTGAACTGGCCGCAGTTTCAAAGCAGAGTTTTTAAACTGTCTTCACCCACTCATGTAGCAGCTCGAGTGATCCTTTGGCCACCCACCTCCAGCTCTTCCCCCTGAAATACCCAGTTCAGGTAAGCCATAAGAGATAAGATAAGATTGCTTTATTTATCTCACAGAGGAGAAATTTACATGTCACATTTGGCATGGATAGAACACTCAGATTGTGCAAAGGGAGGAAATGTGCAAACATGTTACATGCAGGATATATGTACAATAAAGTGACAATAATTATGTACAACAAAAGTGACAAGTGTCAATTGGAAACAGTGTCAATAGTAGTGCAGGTTTTCACACTATCCAAATATGCAAATGCAGTACTGTATAAAGAGTGCAGGGATTTTCACATGTCCCAAAACTTATGAAAGCCATATGGAAAACAGAAGCCATAAACTCTACTTCCTGCTTTCGTCCTGATGACTAATCTGCAGCTTATGCCATGCACGCAGCTCTGTAATGTCTCTTTTGTACGTGCTAGTGCAGAATGTTTTCATAGACCTCTTCACCTTTTTGCCTTGGCCCCTCGGATGGAAGTTTCAGTGTGTTTCTTGCTTGAGCACGTTCAGTCTTTAAGGTGAGGGCTCTCTACTAAAGGAAGTTTGCCTTTGATCCCAGGGTTTAGCTCCGAGATTCCCAGGAGACCCAGGCTACAGCTGGAGGCTGGGACCTGCCCATTACAGTGTGGACTGCAGGGTTCACAGCGTGGCTACCCTCAGGCGTGAAGAGAAGTGATGTAAGAGAGTTACAATTGGGTTTTTGACCTTGTGTGCTGTTGCCTATATTCTTATACATACAATTAAAAAGATGAATATATACATATTTTAATTCAATGTACTTAACTTTTGCACCTTAGGTCCCTCATTAGCCCTACTGCTGCGCAAAGTTTTCTGTGGTTAGCTTCTTCCTGTTCCTCACAAATTTCATTTTATGGGGAGATTTGTCTTTTGTGTTAGGGATCATGGTAATGAATTGCTACATTAACAGTTTGAAGGACTGCATGTCATTAAAATTGAACCATCACCCATCACTGTACAGACATACTGAAATGTAGTATTAAATAAATACATTGGATGTGATGGTGACGTTTTTGTTTGTAGTACTGTAAACTAAGTAAGTAAGTAATCTTTATTTATATACCGCCTTTTCACTGCAGATCTGAGTCTCAAAGCGGTTTACAATTGTTATTATTTTTTTTTATTTTGGGCATTTGTCTCTCACTCCACACAGAGATGGGAGGGGCCAGTACAGGAGGCGCATGCCAGAACTATTGTACATATTTTTAGTGGTAGGGGAAACCGGAGTACCCGGAGGAAACCTACGCAGACACGGGGAGAACATGCAAACTCCACTCAGAAAGGCCCTGGTCCGACCGGGATTCGAACCCAGGACCTTCTTGCTGAGAGGCGAGAGTGCTATCCACTCAGCCATCGTGCCGCCCTAAACTAGGGCTGGGCGATATGGCTGAAAACTATATCACAATATAATTCATATTGGTCGATAACGATATATATTGATTGTTTTTTATTTATTTTTTAAAACATAAATAAATACATTTGTCGTGTCAGCTAACACATTTGTTATGTCGGCTAACACATGCAGCCTTGTGTTAGCCGACTGGAATGAGGCTGGAGCCAAATGTTCACAAGCAGTCTCCACCACTTTAGTCCTGGTTAAATCCTGGTTTAGTCCTGGTTTAGTCCTGGTTTAGCTCCTGTTTTGGCTGTTTTCGAGTGTCTTGTGTCCCCGTGACGGCTCCGGAAAAAGTTAATCTCTTGCTTTTGTCGAATGCATAGAGCAGGGGTGTCAAACTCATTTTGGTCCGGGGGCCACATACAACCTAATCTGATCTCAAGTGGGCCGGACCAGGAGATGCTCTACAAAAATATCCAAAAACGGTACAAAGTCCAACTTTTTGTGCACATAAACACATTTATTTAAAACTTCCTTTAAAACACTATCCTTTAATACTCAGTTTTCTGTTACAAACTTAAATGTAACAGAGTTTTTCATAGTGCAAATAATGTAATGTATTTACAATATTACATTGAAAATGGTATTTCACAATATGTATATTAATATTTGTATGTTAGCTTTGTTTTAAGGCTCATTACAGAGAAAACTTGCTCACAAAGGTAAAGTAGGTAGATAGAAAAAAATACTTTAACACAGCACCTCAGCTTAACCATCTTCAGTGTGGTAAGGTCCATGGGTATGTTATTATCACATTAACCATCTTCAGTGTGGTAAGGTCCATGGTTATGTTATTATCACAGAGAAAGCATCAAACTGAACATTTTTCACTTGAAATGAATAAAACAACTTCCATAACGTGATCCATTCTTAACGACTGCAGCAGTGTCTCTGTGTAAAATACAGTCAAATGTCCAAAAATCATCACCTCCATTTGCAGCTTTGTCACTACACCTGTTTTTACCATCGGTACCCTGTCCAACACACCAGCAACAACAGCAGAACCAGCAGCAGCACCAGCAGCAGCACCAGCAGCAGCGCTCAAAACTCCTCTGATAGTTTCAGTAACACCACAAATGAATATGTGACATCAGTAACATCAGTCTCTTATCAATGGCAACATGTTGGTAAAAGCGAGTGGTTTCTCAGACCATGTCTGCAGCCTGTGAGAGTTTTAACAAACTCTCTCTCACTGTGCGGCTGCGATGCTAATGCTAATGTTGTTAGCACAGGTAGCTTCCCTTTACAGCAGCAGAACTAACCTCTCGCTCTGGGCACAAACAGACTGCTGTGTCTTCAGGGCCAGACATGTTTATCTTCTGTTTTCTCAATTCTCCGCTCAAAGTGCCGTATTTTTCGCCGAGTCTTGTAGTTTAAGATGTTATTCCTCCATTACCGCTCTGGTGGAGCCACTACAGACGCACTGGACTCACCCCTGAGCGCGGCGCTGCGGCGTCGCGTCGCGGAGCCTTGCGTTGCGTCACGGAACCTCGCGTCGCGTCGCGGAGCCTTGCGTTGCGGAGCCTCGCGTTGCGGAGCCTCGCTTCACGGCTTTTTAAAATGTATTATTATATTTTTACATAAATGAGCCGTGGGCCGTGTCAAATCTCTTGGCGGGCCGGTTCCGGCCCGAGGGCCGTATGAATGACACCCCTGGCATAGAGTCTCTGAACCCACTGCCTCTCCCGCGCCGCACATGCTGTTCCTCGCTCGGACGTGTTTAACCATTGACACGGCCCTGAAACACGATCTTTAGATCCATGGCTATTATAATAGATCCATGATCCATGGACGCTACGCATGGTGCGGTTGTTGTTTTGCTTTTCCCAGAAAGTTTTGCGGTTTTTAGTCGGCTGTGATAGGTCGAGAAGCCTTTGCCTACATCCCCCAGAATGCCGCGCGCTTCTGACTCGGCTTTACTTCCTGTGTTTTGTTCCTTTTTTTTTTTAACGGACTGAAGTGAAACTATCGAAGTTCTATCGACCCCGTTTTCTAATGATGTCGAACACGTGTCTATTGCAATATATATCGTTATCGTTTTATCGCCCAGCCCTACTGTAAACCTAAGTAAAGATGAGGAAATCTTGCCTTGTTTTTATTCACAATGTTGGTATTCGGTAAGATGTTGTGTTTTGCTAAAAGGCCAGTTGTATTAATTGGCTAGATCAAACTGGTATACTGCCATAGTTTTACACAGATGTTGGAAATATGTCCTCTGCTTCTGCCATACTTCCAAACGTAAATAACATCAGTTTGTTGAAGCTCCTAAAATGACCTGGCTGAACACAAGGAGAGGACATACGAGCTCTGAACACTTCCTGTCCCTCTTACATGTTCAAGCTCCATCTGGCGTCCAGACTGCTGCCTTCAGACTCAATGTTGGCCTCATTTGCTGCGGTGAACGAGACAAACAAGTGCAGTGCTTCTCAGGATGGCAACGGTTAGAACAGTGGGCAAAGTGAAAACACAGCTGGAGTTCCCTTTACGCACCTGGTGTGGATTTGAGACCACCAAACATTTGTACTTGTGGCATTGAGTAGGATATGTATGTTCATGGACCATTTATATTCCTTGACATGTTTGCATTAAAAGGATCAAGGCTTGACTTCAATTTTTTTGTTTAATTTGTCACTACTTGTTAATGAATGTTTATTTTTCATGGTTGGTAATGCTAAAGGAAAAACTATAGGTTAACCCTTTTTCAGAAGTTTGTGAAACCCATCCATCCATTTTCTTCCCCTTAATCCATTTCTGGGTCAGGGGGTGTCAGTCAGAGCTGCACCCAGTACACTTAGCACCAGTTTGTGAAACCCTGATACTTGATATGGATGACTACTGTAATAAACACAGAATTATAAGAAAACATGTATAAGACACTTTGGGCCACAATGTTGCAACGTCTTGCACTCCCGCTCACTTGTCAGACTCTGGAAAAATAACATATCTCAGGAGTTTCTGCATTCTAAATAAAATCTCATCACTTGCCTTATAGTTTAGTATTGGATTATAATTCATCATATGTATTGTGATATGTGTGGTATAAGGCAATGTACAGCCAGATCACTGTATAGAAACTACTTTGGCACCTGGAGGTTATCTACATGTCTTTATTTTTATGCGACTTGAACACCAGCAATTCCTCTGACTTATTACTGAAGGAATCCAACTTCTTTGTCTTCAGGCCCATAAATAGCAACAGAAAGTGTATCTGTGCCGTTTCCACAGTAACGACAGAATAGACTTTTCGCTTTTGTTTCAGTCCCAGTGGCAGACCCCAGATGAGTGAGCTGCTCTGTGACCGCGTTATTCAACAGTCAATGATGAGTCAAACAAGCGGTCCGCTCCAACGCTGTCGGATTGACTTTCATTTTATACTATTGGATATTTGATCACACTGAAGGTAGAAAGGTAGCATTATCTAGCTATGTGATGGTACTGTTACAATGTTTTACTATAACTTCAGATCGTTTTCTATAGACAGTTGAGTAAATCAGGGCTTAAAGTTTTCAGGCACCGTGCCGGAAATCCGGCGTGAGAAAAAAAAAAAAAAAAAACATTTTTTTTTTTTTTTTTTTTTTTTATATATATATAAATAAATAAGGATTGCTGTCATTTGAAAAAGGTTCAAGTGTGTTCTACCAATTGTATGAAAGGATTGCATGTGTATAGCGCAGGGATTAAAGAGTTCCGTCTAAGTGACGGATTTCCGTCAAATGAAATTGGTCTGAAAAAAAAACAAAATATATAATAATAATATAATACACACAATGAAATGGTTAATTATAACAAAATATATAGTAATACGTGTGAATCTGTTGTATATATCTAGATATATATTAATAATTTGAATATAATTGTATTTATATGTATATAGAAATAAAAAGTAACGAGTGGGCCTTGAACGTGCCGTGGCTAGCTACATGAGCGCTCCGTAAATGATTCAAGGCAATGGGACGTAGCCAAGTTAGCGATGGTAACACGGAGGTGAAAGTTTCTGAAAAGTGCACGGAGCTTTTGAAAAGGAGAAGAGGACAAGGAAAATGTAATCCCGAACGGAGCAATAACAGCCAGCAGCCCGCGGACCGGTAAACTGGGCGCGTTATCAGAGGAAAGGTAGGACATAATTAACGTTTACCAAACGCAATGCTTTTTTATTTAACGGAATGTACAATATGTACTTTGCTGTGACTGGGAATGGGGACAAGCATGTCTTGGTGAGCTTTTGATAATATCTTGGTGGCGATCCCCATGCAAAACTCCGTGATAAAAAGAGCCAATCAACGAGAGCGAACGGAAGAAACTCGCTGAAGAAAGGTGTGTGTTAGCAGGTCTTATATTCATTCATCAAAGCTAGCCTAGCATGCACGCACAATCACAATCATGGATCGTTGTTTATGGAAGAAGGAGCTGTATAAGTTGCTGTTGATAACGGAGTGAAAAATAAATGGAGGTGGGCATGGCTGGATGAGGTGGAGACGATGGGATTCTGTTGCTTCCTGGTGCAAAAAGATGAAGGTGTCCGGTGCTTGTTCGTACTTCGCTATTATTATTTTTTTATATGGGAGTAATGAGAAAACAGCTTTGGATTCACCACCAGCTCAAAACTGCGCACTTGGCAGCTGTCCGTGCACTTTCCACACTTCTTTACCTGGTGCATCAGATTCAGCGACAACTGAGACTAGGCTTGCTCTGGTGGACTGTGTCTGTGACCTAAAACTAAGAGTCTGTGGTTTTATCGCAGAAAATAACCTGTCGTTCAGAACCATCACTACCGCTGGTAGATTTAATTATCATTAATCATTTGCAGTTGATAAAACTGCGCTGTGCACTAGCACCAAGTTGATAGGGAAACCTTTTTCTTAAACATTGAGTGTCCACAAACAAATGTGGACAGAATTTTGAATGTCCTTTTGCGATATTTTGACGAGGACAGAGCCAAAGGACAACGCCTCATCTCGCCTCAAGTAAAGCCAATGATGCAGATGAACTACTCTCACTAATATTCTGTCAAAGAGTTGACAAGTTGCTTGATCCACTGGTTGTAATTTCACATCAAAATACACCAGTTTAAATGTATATCTTTGAAGAATTCGTTTGATCTGTAATTCATTATATTTCCATGAGAAAATTTTCAGTCAAATCTTTTTTTTTTGCTTTAACCCCTGGTAAATGTTTGACATATGAGGTATCTAACTTTTAATTTTACAATTGATGATTTAAAGGTAAAAGTCCCGCCTTTGTAGCTTGAAAAGTGCATGATGTCCACCAGGCCATTCTAGTTTCATGTCTGTCCAGTACTGTCTTTCGTCAGCTACCTACAGAACGGCCCCCTTGAACCTTTCAACATTTCGCCACATTTCAGGCTTCAAACATAAAGATATAAAAAATATTTTTTTTGTCAAGAATCAACAAGTGGGACACAATTGTGAAGTGGAACAAAATTTATTGGATAATTTAAACTTTTTTAACAAATAAAAAACTGAAAAGTGGGGCGTGCAATATTATTCGGCCCCCTTGCGCTAATACTTTGTAGCGCCACCTTTTGCTACAATTACAGCTGCAAGTCGCTTGGGGTATGTCTCTATCAGTTTTCCACATCGAGAGACTGCAATTCTTTCCCATTCTTCCTTGCAAAACAGCTCGAGCTCAGTGAGGTTTGATGGAGAGCGTTTGTGAACAGCAGTCTTCAGCTCTTTCCACAGATTCTCGATTGGATTCAGGTCTGGACTTTGACTTGGCCATTCTAACACCTGGATACGTCTATTTGTGAACCATTCCATTGTAGATTTGGCTTTATGTTTTGGATCATTGTCCTGTTGGAAGATAAATCTCCGTCCCAGTCTCAGGTCTTTTGCAGACTCCAACAGGTTTTCTTCCAGAATGGTCCTGTATTTGGCTCCAGCCATCTTCCCATCAATTTTAGCCATCTTCCCTGTCCCTGCTGAAGAAAAGCAGGCCCAAACCATGATGCTGCCACCACCATGTTTGACAGTGGGGATGGTGTGTTCAGGGTGATGAGCTGTGTTGCTTTTACGCCAAACATATCGTTTTGCATTGTGGCCAAAAAGTTCGATTTTGGTTTCATCTGACCAGAGCACCTTCTTCCACATGTTTGGTGTGTCCCAGGTGGCTTGTGGCAAACTTTAAACAATACTTTTTATGGATATCTTTGAGAAATGGCTTTCTTCTTGCCACTCTTCCATAAAGGCCAGATTTGTGCAGTGCACGACTGATTGTTGTCCTATGGACAGACTCTCCCACCTCAGCTGTAGTTATCTGCAGTTCATCCAGAGTGATCATGGGCCTCTTGGCTGCATCTCTGATCAGTCTTCTCCTTGTTTGAGATTAAAGTTTGGAGGGACGGCCGGGTCTTGGTAGATATGTAGTGGTCTGATACTCCTTCCATTTCAATATAATTGCTTGCACAGTGCTCCTTGAGATGTTTGGGATGTTTGGGAAATCTTTTTGTATCCAAATCCGGCTTTAAACTTCTCCACAACAGTATCTCGGACCTGCCTGGTGTGTTCCTTTGTCTTCATGGTTCTCTCTGCGCTTTAAACAGAACCCTGAGACTATCAAAGAGCAGGTGCATTTATACGGAGACTTGATTACACACAGGTGCATTCTATTTATCATCATCAGTCATTTAGGACAACATTGGATCATTCAAAGATCCTCACTGAACTTCTGGAGTGAGTTTGCTGCACTGAAAGTAAAGGGGCCGAATAATATTGCACGCCACACTTTTCAGTTTTTTATTTGTTAAAAAAGTTTAAATTATCCAATGAAAAAAATTAAAATGTTATATCTTTATGTTTGAAGCCTGAAATGTGGCGAAATGTTGAAAGGTTCAAGGGGGCCGAATACCTTCGCAAGGCACTGTATGTAAGCTATAGTAATAGTTATTGTTCAGTGCATGTTTGCTTAATTTGCCACCCTCAAGTCAAACCTTATTCATGTATCTTTTAAATGTATATACCAATTTTACGTTCATTTAAACCTAAAAAATTTAGATTGTCATATTACTGTATGTATTGGCATTACAATTACACAATCTCGCAAAGACCCCGTCAACAACAGGGCGTCTCTGCCAACTGTCAATTCAAATCTATGGTGATAATGAATTATATATTTTTTTATTTTGTTTTTTTTTAATGTAGTGAAATTCATAAAAAAACAATCTGAATGTCACTCAATGGCATTTCTACGAGCCTTTTTTTTCCCTCTGCTCTTTCACACACAAATGGCTTGAAAGGGCCTCTGTACAGTACCATAAAACACCCATTAGAAATCATTAAGCCGTAATGGATTCAAGCTGTCTCCTATTTTCACAATCGCCCACTCTTCACATGTGCTTGTTTTACCCTGTTGGTGGCACGATCATCACTTTGGGAGAACCGTGGTCTTGCCCAGGCTGCCTCCATCTGTCTTGTGGCAGATGCAGTGCAAAGTCTGACACGTTCCGGGTGTGGAAGTGTGTGGATGAGGGCAGACGAGACAGATTTGCCCCCAGACCACGCAGTCTTTGGCTCGGATCTGGCCCAGCTTGTTCCCCCGCCCCCCACGGTTCTCCTGTAGGCTCCATATGGGGTGAGATTCACGTCTGGTACTAGGACATTAAGGCTTTTGTCTAACACGCAACCATCAGACTGCTGATGGGCCAAAGGTTAACTACAACTATAATTTATTATTATTCACTGTTATTGAATTGTGGGCTGGGTCTTTTGAATCACTTATTGTGCAAATTAGTGTACTCATGTTTTATGGGGCACATATTGTATAAAGTGAATTTTATGACTTTGTTTAGTTTAGTTTGGAATTTTGATGGATTGACATGTTTGAGTAATCCTGTATTGTCCTGCATTCAAGACTTTAGAGCAAAGTTTCACCTCTGACTTATCACAAGTCTTATTCTAGTTCAAGGGCGGTGATTTAGTATGTTACAAGTTATCAAAACCTATGTATATAGCAATTCTTTCCATATCCCTTACCCATAACTTAACCTAAGGCAACAAGACTCTCAACCGATAATTTCTGCAAAATAGGAAATGTTTTCTAAGGCAGATGGCAGGTTCTGATCTGTTTTGTTTAAATTCAATGTAATGGTTTAAATAAAATAAAATGGTCCGTATGCTGCTGTCCCCTTCTTGCACCTTCATTAGACTTGCTTTGCCAGTTGTTGATTGTCGGTGCATGGCTGCTTGGTGTCTGGCTCGCTGCTGAATGCTCTGTAATTCACTTCTAATCTGAGACTGTGAAGACAGCCCTGGCAGCCAAATCCCTTTAGCACACAGCTCTAAATGCATTAACTGCAATACAGGAGAGACTCCACTCACCGGCTGAGCCTGCACACCCACATGGGGCTCTGTCACAACCCAGGCCAAAAGCACTGGGCAGAAGTCACCACCTGGATTTAACTCAGGGAAGAGGTTGCTGCTTTTGGGCCAAAAAAATCAGCTAAAGGAAAGATGTCATGTGACTTCCTGAATACTTAAAGACCATGTTGAAAGAGTGGTTTAGGGAGCATGAGAGGTCTTATTCTCACATGGATAGACCACCACATAATACCCTCGCTGTAATCCTTATACGTCTGGCTGTTTGGCTTCATGCTAAATGATATAGTCGCTGACTATACAACTTGGGCTTTGTAGTCTATTGTGTCTACAAGGCAATGATGCAGTTCTAATATAGTATGAAACTTAAGCATATTGTTGGTAGATTTGCAGGTGGCCAGACTAATTGCCTTTTTTCCTCCTTCTCTTGTTTTTCTGTAGAATGAAAATACATGGTTCCCACACGCACACAGTGGGATCTTCTTTGAGCCAAAGTAGCAATTAGCTTGAATAATTTGTTTACTTCTGATGTAGCCTTATAGTAACATTCTACCAGTCCAATGTTTTCAGGAAGGAATTGCCAAACTAAGAATACTGCTTTAAAACTGGTGTTTTTTCAAGATTTGATTATTTCTCTATACATGTTAAAGCATTGATCGTTTTTAAGACTTAACAATTATTGATGTGACAGTACACGCATAACAATCACCGTTTTGCCCATTTGTTGGTCCCATTGTCCCATGCCCAATCGACACTTGATAAAGTGGTGTAATGTCTGCCATATGTTTTACTTTCTAAATTTAACCACAGAATGAGCTCTTTGTCATAAAACATTATTCCAGTCTCTGCAGCATCAAAGAAATGCAGATAACGGCAAGTATAAATAGCTCTTGAGTTCATTTATCAGCTTTATGCATTTGTGCCACTTTGTTTTTGGTCAGGACGAAGACTATTCACTGCAGTGGCAGAAAAACTGGGATCTGTGCCCTCCAGCCATCTCCAACCTTTACTTTTTAAATTGCTTTGTCGTATACAGAGCTGTAAAAATACTCACCTATGTCAAGATTAACTCACTGAACAAGACTATAGATATTAGATTGAAACTGTGTGACTGAGGTGGAAAGCATTTTTATTTCATTTGAAAATAAAGTGCTAGTCGTAATGATTGCAAGAATTGATAATCATTTGTTCGTCTTGTATCTTCAGATGGCTTGTAGTGGGAAGTGTTTTATTTATGCCTTTGGTGGGATTTAATTTGTTTTAGCACATTTTTATGTGTCCAACCACTTCCGACACATTCAAATGCTATTACATAACCACCCTGACTTTGGACGTTATACATTGTATCCCAGTAATAATAAAACATTAAGTGAGCGTACAAGCAGCCACTTCCATTTGCACAGTGCGAGGCAGACAAGCGTTTTATATTCACCATGTAATCAGATCCTATTGATTCTGTGAACTCGAGGTGTCACTGGTAACAAATGGTTGTGCATTCATTAGCATTAGCAGCCCTCCACACTCCTCCACCCCTTGACCTGAAAGAGAGGCCCAGCTCCGGTGCAGTGTGCTGGGGCCTGGGCTCCTTCTGTCACCAGTCCTATGGTTGTCATAGAACAGACAATCGGAACAGTGGTGCAAAGACTGAATTGGGGAGTGGGGCTACACTTTAAATATTGTTCTTTGTCATATAAATTCACATCAATGGTTGTTTAGCTTTGGTTGTTCAGTTGATTTGTCAATTACATTCTTGTTGACCAAAATAAGTATAAAGTCGACTATTATGCAGGGGTTTTAGTAGCGGTGGGAATCTTGAGTCACGATTCAGCCTCTGAATCTACGATTTTATTTTATTACATTTTATTACCTTGGGTTAGGGTTACCTTGGGTTAGGGTATGAAAATATATATCAGATTGGAAATGCTTGAACATTTGAACTGTACTGCTCAATGTGCTTTTTGCTGCTTTTAGTGTTTTATATGTTGGTTACAAATATCAAAGTGTTCTCGGGCTTAAATGAACTACTTATTCAGTACCAACAGCTCAAAACGATAACTCTGCGATGCCTTTGGTTATTCGCATTGCCTTTTGCGTTGTAGGTGGCAGCTTACCCAAAGCGTCCTTGTTCTATGAAACAATGTTATTTTTGGCCAAACGCTACCCTTTTTTCTGTAGAGCAGTTAAAATTGTATAGTTAATAGATGCACCGATACCACTTTTTTCAAAACAGATACAAAAACGAGTTTCTTGATTTGAGTACTTGCCAAGGAATACCAAATACCGATGTGAGTACTTCACTGTTATTCCTTGGAATTCATAAAACTAAAATCTGTTATTTTTCGGGAAAGGGTCAAATTTGAACATCTGAAGAGAGTATTTGAGTAAAAGTTCAGTTGTGTTTCAGTCCTAAATTACAAGATCTGTTAATTAGTGCATTAGTTAGAACTTGAAGGTCAGACATTGGAGAGGTGGGTCTTGGTGTGATAGTCTGAAAATGTCTGCCCGAGGCTGTGTGCAAAGGGCTCATGTCAGTCTGGCTCAGAATCACTGCCTTGCACCACTTTTCTTCTTTTGCTCTTTAAATGCTTCATTAGACTTTAACAGGACTGGGCAGACTGCTCCAAAATCTGTGTTCGTTGCTCTCACTTTCTGTCCCTGGCCTCCACCGTGTCACCTTTTGTCTCTGGGGATATAGGCTTCAAGTTCACTTCCTCATGTCAAAGTAAACACAATCTGCAATTTTTTTTTCTGGATTACTATTATCAGGGTATATGCAGAGCTTAGACCACAAATATGGTCACTTTGAAGACAGCACCAGTGTTTCTCTCACTGATATTTCACCAGCACCATTGAGTTTAGGGGCAGAACTAGAAGTAAAGGGTATGTACTGGGCAGTTGTCCAGTTTGGCGTGGCGATTGCCTTGTGTGTACCCTATTTGAATGTGTGAAATGTAGCAGTCCTTAAAACACAATATAAAAGTATACAAGAATGCAATATAAAAGTATACAATTCATACTGACTGGCTTCTTTTTCAAGTCCCAACTATTTAGAAAATGGAATCAAAGGATTTACTTCATGAACCTTATCACTGAGCAAAACGGTTTATCCTATCTCAGGAGATGCTTGCTTCTGATATGTGACTGCAGTTGTGCCTTCGTCAGGTGCTGGTGCTTGTGATTCCGCTCACTCTAAGGATGTCTGTGGTACAAACAGTGGGGACTACTTTGGACCCAAGCCTTCTTCATGGACACTCTTCCTGAATGGACAACATTGATGCTTGTCTATCCTGCAACTCCCCCTACCCATGCTCCCTCTTTCCCGGGATTGTCACTACACTGAATGGGTCTTTCAGGGGTCCACTCTCAAATAAAGGAGCAGAGCCGCGGGGCCAGTGAAGGCGTTAGTCAGCTAGTCACAACCAGAGCAGCTCATCAGCCCTCAACTGTCAACACAGAGCCGCACATCTTTGAACGATTGCAGCAGATATAAAAAGGCTCTGAAACTCTTGCTAATCACACAGAGGCTTAATTGTGCGCAGTTGTTTTTTGAAGTGTCAGGACATCAAGTGATTTATTGTGCGCTCGATTAGGCAGTGACAGGACTGCTAATGCAGCTAATCTCTGCTTCTGTGGCACAAAGATTGAGCTAGGGCTTCACAAATAAAAACATGTAGCTTATAAGCCACATTCGAAATGTTCAATTGCATAAAGATTTTGAAAAACGTCTCCTTGATGCCATCTTTTAACAGGACACGCAATGTGCAATTAAGTGCAAAAAAAATTCCATACTCTTGAGGAGGGAGCACAGCTTATTTGAGGGCTTAGCCGTCACTGTGCCCCAGGGCAGCTATGGCTACAGTAGTAGTTTATTACCATCGTATATAGAGTGAAAGAATAATGACATGTGAAGTGTCTGAGTGTCCAAAAAAGTGCTATATAAAACCAATGCATTATTATTTCCATGTTCCATTGTTCATTACAACATATATTTTCAACTTTATCAATCTAAACATTGTATAAATACTACACAGGTCACATCCTCAGTGCTTTTTGTCAACTATTATGTGCTGTAGTTGGTGTTCAATTTTGTATAAATTTGTCCCCATTTTCCCTTGTCAACCCAAAGTTGATGAAAGTATATTTCCCAAAGTTTTCTTTCTCTAGTTTGAAACTTGCCCTGCTGCTGCTCTGCTTGTGGTTTGAGCCTCAAGAGGCTGTGTTTTGACAAGTGTCTTCATTTCTATTGAATGTTCCCACTCACTCTTTGCTTCCCTTTTGTTTTTGTAGTGTGCACCTCAGCTCCCGTGCGCCAAAGCTCTTTACAACTACGATGGCAAAGAACCAGGTGACCTCAAGTTCAGCAAGGGTGATGTCATCATTCTGCGACGGCAGGTGGATGAGAATTGGTTCCACGGGGAGATGGGCGGAGTCCATGGATTCTTCCCCACCAACTTTGTCCAGGTCATCAAGGCGCTGCCACAACCACCGCCTCAATGCAAAGCTCTGTACGATTTTGAGCTCAAAGACAAAGAGGCGGATAAAGACTGTCTACCATTTTCAAAGGTACGGATTATACCAAGGTTTCCCAACAGGTGTGTAATGTTGACTTACCCTCACAGAGCCCTTTTTGTTTAAACTGCACTTTAAAAGAGTAATATTTAACATTTTAGGAGCTTTTCATCATTTAACATTGTTCCTTATCAAAAACAGACCTGGAGTTGTTTTTATCTAAATCCACGTTAATATCAGGAACTTCTTGCACAGCACAACCATGTGGCCATTTCATATTGACAATAGAGTAAATTCAACACTCCTCACTGGTGGGGAATTACATGCCGAGCACATGTTGTTCATCCATATATTTACTTCTTCATAAATAATTTTCACTATTTATTATTTCTAAAACACAAACATGCAAAAGTTGCTAGTATAACTATCAAGTTTACAGGCCAGAAAATTGAAAGCTCACTATTTCTGAGATACTGCATGCTCTCGTATTCATTTTATTGGAAGCAAGTTTGTGATTAGGATTTGTATTACATTGTCATTGTTCATGTGCGACAATTCAACACTGTGGCCAACCCCTGAAGAAAAGTTGTTTCCAGACGCTATATTGTCTGGAAACAACTTATCTGCTGTTAGGTTTAGAATCCAAATGATAAACTGATACAATGATGAATATGGTGAAAACTTCCAAAATAGGTAGAATAGGGTTTTCCAATGAAATGTTCCAAAGCTCTGCTACTATCTCTTAGCTCCTCCTTTTCTGCTGCGTGTCGATGTTGTGTCTCTCATTAAAGTCAAACAGACCTTCATTTTGTGAAGTTATGTGTTTTTATTGTGCAAATGTCAGGGTTGGGAGCTTGAACACCTCAAGAAAGTGTTTAGATTTGAGCCGGTGTTGATAAATGTCTATAATTAAATGTGATAGACAAACCACCAGACTGTGGTAGAGCAACTGTGAAGTTTTAACAAAGTCTGGACTTTACTGCCACGTCGCGAGTTCAGGATTCAACATCTACTTAAGGCCAAACGATGACGCTCGAGATAAGTCATTATTCTAGAAATACTGTTCTTTTTGGTTATGAATTTTGTCTGAATTTCATTACACTAATATTTTTTATAACATTTAAATGATGTACTACAATTCACACGCCCCTACTTTTATTGGATTTCTCCTTGTTTTGGTAACGTGAAGGGACAGGGAGGACAAAAAACGTTAAAAAGATTCAACATCCCTTGGGAGAAGTTAACTTTAAGTAGCCGAGTTGCAACTCTGAGCCGCTTAGTCCACTGTGCTTTCTATGCAGCGCTCTGGCTTCCACAAATGTTTTCCTTCATCTTTCCTAAAAAATTGTCCTCATCTTTATTTATGTACTTGCCTTTAGTATTCCTCTATCTCTTGTAAAATTTCAAAGCCCCACCCTTTGTCTGTTTCACATCACATTTCTGACAAACTGGCGCCTAAAGGGTTGAGACACTTTCCCAGAGTTCAGTGCTGCTCCTTATCATATTATTGAAGCAATTAATTCATCATGACTTTTTTTTTCAAGATTGTCTATTTCTAAATTCCAGGACGATATCCTGACGGTGATCCGCAGAGTGGATGAGAACTGGGCCGAGGGAATGCTGGGTGATAAAATTGGAATTTTCCCCATCTCATACGTTGAGGTAAGACTTGGTTTCTCTGAGATGTGTTCAATATTTGATAAAAACATTGAACATGTCTTTGAACATTTTATTCATCGACAGTCCCTCCCCCTGAGCCATACAGCACTAGGATTACCCTGCTTCTTTAAGATTTCTTGTAATATCAAAGAAGACTTTTTTATTTATTTTTTGGTCTGGACCCTTCAGGTTCATTCATTACACACTTAATTTTTAGTTCTTTTTGGAATGCCTTTTATGCTCCTCAGAACATTTGCAATTTGAAGATTTGCTTGGCTTGTAAGAAGCTTTATTGGATATTAATGTAGTGTGCCTGTGCCAAAAATCAAATTGGATGTTCACCGAGCTCTAAGCATGCATTATTTCCAAACAACAACTCCTTACAGAGAGATAATGGCATGTGAATTATCTTTTTTGTTTTCTGTTTTTTCTAATTGCACCCTTTCAAACAGCTTTGAATCCACTTACACGCTTTCCCTAAACCACAGAAGCAGCTTAGTTTTGTCCTCGTCTTTGTTGCTTTTTGACTTGGCGAGACGGTAATCTGCGAGTGCCGTTAAATATGCTCTTCAGGGTAATGAGCTTATGCCTCTCACCTTGTATCTGCGTCTAATCCCAGCGGCGCGCAGACCTGTGTTGGATTCTCTGGGATTCAAACCTCCTTTTATATTTGAAGTAGTGCAGTAGAGGGAGTGGCCCGCGGCAGAGTGTGCGAGGAGGGCGCCCTGTGATTAGCCTGAGTCTTTTGAGTGCAGTGTCTTTGATTTTCACCTTCCCGTCACACGTTGCCGCGCCTGACACCGAGGCTTCTGCCGTCTGAACACTACTGTGGATTAAATTATTATATATATATATACCCTCAATCATTGAGAAGTTGCATGTTACATAGAGTAGATGCTGATGTACACCATTGTGCTAAGATCTATATTGAAAAAAAAACAGGTTTTCTAATTTCATTGTCCCAATCTGGGGAGATCTCAAATGTGCAGTTGATGAAAACCGCACAGAAATGTGAAGTAACTGGAGGATTAATGCCAAGAAGAATGGGCAGCTTTAGCATTAGAGAAGAGATAAAGAACTTCATCTACAACTACCACAAAAAACTCAAAGCTGTCACCGATGTTAAAGTCAGAATGAACGCTATTGAGAACTGGGGGATGTAAACCTCTAATCAGTAGTTTCTGTTGCAAATATAACTGGAAAATGGAAAACATGTTTGACAATGAACATTATGGTTATTGCACTATCCATAAACTTTGAAATATCCCCCCTGCTGATCTACTTTCACATAGCACAATAGAGAGAAGCACACATATGCATTTCATCATGTACAGTTGTATGATTGGGCTGCGAAAGTGCCTTTGACTCTCCCTCTTTCTGCCCCTGACCCTCTCTCCTCAGTTCAACTCAGCGGCGCGGCAGCTGATCGAGCTGGACAAACCAGACTCCAGCGGGGACTCTGGAGAGGGAGCCTCATCCGGGCCCCAGACCAATGGGGCCCCGCGGGATAAGAAGAACAGCAAGAAGCGACATTCTTTCACCTCTCTGACCATGTCCCACAAACCCATGCTGGCCCCACCCCCGCAGAGGCACTCCATGGAGATCAGCGGGCCGGTCCTCATCAGCTCCAGTAACCCCACTGCGGCTGCTCGCATCGGGGAGATCACAGGCGGCCTGTCCTGCAGCGCACCATCGCAGGTCAGAGATGTTCACAAACCTGAATCTCAAAGTCTTTGGTCAAGTCGCTCTTTCTGAAAGTATAAAAAATAAAATAAAATACATTTTAATGATCCGCACCAGGACTGAAAAACTCGCACTGCTAATAGTCACTTGGGATTTTATTATACATAATATCTTGCACTAAAGAGACTATATTTCAAAATGACAATAACATCAACACCATGCCTCTTGCTGGATACTGAAAATATCCCATTCCTTTCTTCTAACGTCGTTCTTATTGAAGTATAGTACGTTGGGTAACTGAAAGGAGTTTTTGATAGTAGACTTGCACTTTGTAATTTCAGTTACAACAGACAAGATAGTCAGACAGAAGGTGTGAAGGGGAATGCAAACTCTCTGAACTTTACCTTCTTTATCAGACTCGCTCAATGGTGGAAAACTTCAAACATGAGAGACCTGCAGGTTGGAATAAAGTGTGTAAAAGAATTGTAATGTGCGATACACAATTCCCAAATCACATCACATCACCTCTCCCAAGTCTTAAAGCAAACTCCAATTTACGTCTTAAACAGTTGACATTCACGAGTAACCACCTTCTGAATGCACACACTTCAGACTATAGGCCTTTTAATCAGATTAGCAGTTTTATGTATACAGATTAGGGTTTCATAATGCCACTGTGCATTTGGCTGTATTTCTAACATTAAATGGCTGATAGTCATCAAATGGTATTTCAGATTGCCCCTTTTCTGTAATGTCAATTAATAATAAGTATCAATAGAAAGGAACACAAGACCAAAATAAACAACGAACTAATATAGATTATTGTGGCATTGAACCTTTTTATTTTGAATGAGTCCAGTTTACATGCATTGAATTGCTGCCAGCACAACCCCCAACTATGTGCTAATTAAAACCACTGGTAAATGCTGAAACTTTATTTCCTCAATCGTGCATTCAGTCCAACTGCTAATTTCCATTTTATCTATTTGTGTAACATTTGGCTTGTTAGACATGAAAGTGCTCAGGATTTTTTAAAGGCTTGCTCTTTATAGACATTTTACTAGGCATGTTGTGGCTTTAGCTCAGTGAACTGGTTAAAAGGCCTTCTAACCACATGACTCATTTTGCTGCTCAGTGGTGTGTAATTGCATACCTCAAAGGGACAACCAATACATGAACAAGATGCACGATTGTTTGCGCGTTAGCAAGAATTATTTTGCCTTTTTTTAACCACCAATTATTTATCAGACGTTTCACAAATGTCCTCCTCGGCAGGTGATGCTGAACCGTTTGAAGATTTACCTTCCTGCGTGATTCCATTCGTCCGTGAAAGCGAATGCCACTCTCCTCACACTAACCCAGAATTACAGAAAAGACAGCTGCTTTACAACCACGGCAGACAGACGAAGGTCAACTGTCTAACCGACTTACCTCTATCTGATCCTTTCATTTTGAGTTTATTTGACTATGCTGGGGTCAGACTCAGACTCATGCAGGCATTAGACAGTGACAGAAATATGGTAATGCCAGTGCTCGTTCTCAAAGTTCCTTTTTTAGAAGTTTTTATGAAAAATAGTGTGCGTTTTTAGACCTTTGTAACATAACGATGTATGTAGTTTGTGTATAGTGAGCTCTGGATGGTTTTAGATCTGATCGGTAGTCCTTAAACAATTAATTCTCCATTTAATCATCTCTTGAAACTTTAAAAATATCGTTCAAATGTGTATGTATTTCTGTAAAACATCTTGAAACCAATATTATACAAACTTATTACAGGCAAAGTGATATAAGCCAAGGCCTTGATATAATTTTGATATTTTTTTCATACAGACTATTTTCAAAATGTTAATCAGGATTTATACAAGCTGTGAGAAAATTATTAAAATTATAACAAAGGCTTGATATTTTTTTGTAGATTAAGTTTAATTCCAGCAGTAAATTGACTTTTCAATCATATTCTAATTTTTTGTGCCACCTGTAATGAAACATTCTGTTCTGTTTTCTGAAGTGTCTCTACTTTTGGACAATTAAAGGATCTCCTAATCTCTATATTCATTCAAGAGCTACAACTAAACATTTTCAAGAAAGCTCTTTCAGTTAGCAAATAATTGGTGACCCAAAATCACCGATTATCAGTCATAGCATTCACTAAAACTGTAAATGTCTGTTTTTATAAGTTTTCTCTGCTTTTGAAATATAACGTAAATAAGTTTCAGGCTCAGAATGATCACTAAACAATCATTTAGTTAATGCTGATATGTAGTTTGTTTAACCACACCAACAACACCACTTGAGGCAGACGAACACTCTTGTCTAGTGCAGAGGTTATAATCATATTTAATGGCCTCAGACTGATAACCCTCCATGTGCTCTAACAATTAAAGAGTCTTGCTCCAGCACCTGTAAGTAATCCTCTCATTGTCTTTGATATGGATCTCACTGTGGTTAATAAAACATAGGAGAATATCTTTGGTTTCGCTCTTCATCTCGACTCTTCGCCAGAGACAGAAACAACAAAGGTAAACCCCAGCTGCCTCAGGGTTCAGCTGTCTGTCTTGAAAACAGTGCCACTCCCATCTCTGCGACACACACACAATTTTTCTCGATGCCAAAGCATTCAGGGAGTCACTTGTAAACATCTTGGGTTTCCATAATAACATTGTATATGCCTGAACATGTCTATAATCTGTACCAGAGTAGTGCATACGGAACGGTGTGGATCTGTTGAAGTGGGAGATACGTTCGTGCTGTTGGGCTTTAGTCGTTTATACGATTAAGCGGCTGATGGTTTCTTATTTTTTGTTTCTTATGTCTACTAATTCCCATTTCTTTGGGAAAACTGCAAAAATCAGAATGCATGGAGGAAAATAACTCACTTTGGTATTTGCGTCAATATTAAATCCAGGACGAACTCTTAATTCACAATTTTGGTCATTGTGTTGTATGTCTAAAATCTGTTTAGGTCAACTGCATGTTATGTAGTTTTGAAAGTTTGTGCCACTTCCCCTGTTTAGTCATTTTTAATAGATTGACTGGACATGCATTTAGACAATATCATTTCCTTTGGACAACTACAGCCCTAGACACTGTTGTCAAATAGTTAAAGCCAATTGGAGAATTTTACAAAATTTTAGGAGAGAACCGCCTTCTTCACTTAAAAAAAACAAAAACGTTCTGGTCTTGTTTGACGAGCACGTATCACCAGAATGATTGATGATGAGGACCAATAGTCTTTCTTGATAATCCACCCGGAAGTAGAAAATCCTCCTATATACCTTTAAATATATAGGTTTCTTATCATTACTGTCATTTTTACTACCGCAGAATTATTTTCAAGGCCAAGATAGAATTCCTCTTGCTTCACCTGTATGGATCAGTGGTGCTTGGACAAACCTTTGGCTTTTGGGGGATATTGAGTGTCCCACATTAAGGCCTTGTTTCCAGGATACCTCTGTGGCTCACTTACTGCCTGTCCAGAGCTCCATGCCTAACCATTCAAATGTTCTGCTCCACAGTCACCTGATTCTTGCCCTCAGAGTGTCAGGTCACTGTGGAAAGATCATTGGCAAGTATATTGTAATTAAATGTTGAATATCTAGGGAGGTCGCATTTTAAAAAGGAAACATCTATCTGGTGTTGGAACTATGCATGAGATGACACTTGTAAAAGTAGGAGGCTGGTGTTCATATTTGTTTTCAAAGTCGATACATTTACAAACTAAGTAGTACAGTACACAGAGGGAAGGGACAAGCTCTATTCAATTTCTATGTTTTCATTGTTAATAATAATAGGTTCTTACACCTTCTTCATATGCTAGTAATTCAAGCGTTTTTGTCCTTTTTGCCGTTTGTCCTCTCATCTCAAATTTGAAGCTGTCTTTTTGTTTTAAGGTAGCGGCCCCTGTATTTAACGCTGCCTTCATAACATGTCTGAACAGGAGCAAAACAAATTACTACGTAGGGAAAAAACCTGATTTTTTTTCTCTTGTTTTTTCAGGTTCACATTTGCACAACTGGCCTCATTGTAACCCCGCCCCCAAGCAGTCCTGTCACCACGGCGACAGTGTTCACGTTTCCTTCTGAGGCGAGCTACACGGCCATCCCTCTGGTAAATATATTTCCTTTGCATCCCTCTCTGCACCTGCCGTATCTATCCTTATAACTGATTTGATGATCACATCCCTACAACTACAGTCTTTATTCCAAACACAACAGACTGGAGTGAATCAGTACAAATATATGCTTTAATTATTGAAACAAATAATGGCTTTAATAGCTGCACGCTGTCAACCGCAATCCCAGGGCATTAGGGTAAGTGCTGCCGGTAGTAAAATAAAAAAGCCTCTTCAACTTCAGACACTTTTGATCACACGGTAAAAATATGCACCTTGGGGCTGCAGGAAGGCAGCAGTAGTGCTTAACGCTTGACACTTTTAGTCTGGGGAAAAAGGAGAGAGACAAGTCTGGTGGAAGGCCAAAAGTTATCTGACTTTCAGCCCATGCTGTACAGTTAAAGGACATATGAAAAATCACCTTTTCGCTGCTTTTTTACCACTTGAATGGTTTTTTCCTGGTTGTCTTGTTACTGGTAATGAAAAAGAAAGAGGGGCAAACGCACAGACGGGAATTTATCTAAACCTCTTTCCCAAAGAGGGTTGCCACGGTTGGCGCTCGTACTTCACTGCAAATAAGGTGTTGGGTTTAATTCCACCCATTTCCTCAAATCTTCATGTTAAAAGTGGACTCACCTGAGGAAATGGGTGGAGTCTGGTCTTAATCACAATTTTTTGCTTGGGTTGAAAGTAAAACTTGCTGTCGTTTTCAAGCTTGTTTGTCAAAAGCGTCTTCTGTCTTCTGTGACAAACATTGTTTTCCTTTGCCACAATCAGACAACCCCAACAAAGTTTAATTCAGTCCTCTCAAAACTCGTAACTTCTTCCTTTCAAATTTCCTTGTCCTGACTTTCCTCAATAAAAACCTGCTGCTAAAAATGTGGAGAAAATCCCTCTTGCCGGGCTCCCTCACTTCCTCTATGTCTGCGTCTCTCTGAATGACTGAGGAATGTGTTCACAAAAGGTTGCGCTCTCGCTTCACTTGGGAACCCTACATGATGTTTTTGTACAGATGATTTCTCTAGCCTGCAGGCAGCCTAATTATCTCAGCCCCAGCGCCAGCACTGAACCGAAGCACGCATCAACAACACGTACATGCACACATTTGCCTGTAGACATTCATAACACTAAGGGCTGCCTGTCCTCCCACAGTTTGTCATGGAAGATATTACTTTGCTTTTTCACATTTGGAGTAAGGACTTGGGCAGCTGTTTGCTTGTTCAGAGTACAAGCTTCTGTGTGACTCTTTTGTAGGACTGCCCAATTTACCAACAATATTGCCAAATTGTGATAAAGAGTCCTTAGTGTGTGAATAGTGTTGCTGATTTGTTACTAATGAAAAGGCTTGATTGACCGAGGACTTTGTTTCGAAAGACAATTAACTAGCTATATGGGACCTCTATCCACAGCACAATTGTTTTTTAACTTGGCAAAGTGTGTTAGTAACTGTTTTTTCACGTTTCACAAACATTTAGATATAAACGTAGTGAAAAAAGTGCATGCAATTATTACTCCTGAAACCTGGAGGTATTTTTAGAGCAAGGAATTCAATTACCTGTAAATGTTTTACTTGATGTGTGTAGTCTGTACCTGTCATTTTTAATGTAATATTATCTGTCTGTTGTGTTCATGTGTAACTTCCCTGCATCTTGGCCAGGACTCCGTTGAAAAAGAGGTTCTTAATCTCAATGGGATTTTTCCTGGTTAAATAAAAAAAAAACTAGTTAAACAGATTTTTCACATTGTTCCATTTTTAGTGTTTGAAAGTTTGGTGCCACAGCTTTAAATACAATGTCTGCATGGAAAGATCTTGCTCTTTAGCTGCTGTCCTCTTCACCCCGTGGTGTTTTCTTATGCTTTATGCTAGCTTAGACTGACTACATGCTAATCCCTCTGATTCAAAACCAAAGCAATGGCACGAATATTTCCCTTTGGGCAAAAAACACAAAACTCCTTTGACATAGTGCTCATTCAACTGCGGATAAACGAATGAGTCAAGATAAATCTGCCAGGATCTGTTTTAGTGACATGTTTTTTTGCTTCATACGTTTCCAATTAAATTTTCAGAAATGGCTTAAACGTTTTGCACGGTGGTTTCCTAGCAGCAAACAAATACTCGGATTCTCAGCGCTGAGTGGAAGTCGGGGACAAGTTGATAGCGTCTGCCAAACCACGACTTTGTGTGCAGACTGGAGGAACAAGCCCAGATAACAGATGAGCCTCTCTCCCCGGCTCTTGTTGCTGTAAACATTCTGGTTTCCCCACTTACACACGACACGCCATTGTTTTCCTTTAGGCCGAGCTGCTGCTTTTGTCTGCAAATATAATGTTTAATTAGTGTGAGAATTGAAAGTGTTCAACCTTCCCAAGTGATGCTGTTCTCTTAAAGTGATAGTCTGGAACTCTAAATGAATTACAAATGTTAAGAATTGTATTAAATTGACCTCCTGGCCTTAAATGTTGATATAAAATTAGTCATTTTATGAATTCTAATATTACGGGTAAGTCCCGCCTTCCCTTCTCTTAGCTATAGCTCAAAATCCACGATGCCGTCCAGTTTAACCAACCAAGTGATGCCAAGGGCTGTCAATCATCGCGCTGATGCTCGTAGCTGCTCATGCTCAGCCTCCATTAGGCTCTGAAACTACATGAAAACTGAGCAAAGAATTCTGAACATCCGCGCTGAGTTACCCATTTATATAATGAACCTATATCCATAATCAGATCCTCTGGAGATGTTTCCTTTAATGTTCAATTCATGTTACTACTACTACATAGCTACTGCCGGGATTACCACTATCGCTTTTTTTGTGCATTAAAACATTATTATTGTCATGAAAACGTTAACAAATAATTCTGAAAACCTCCGTACATGTGTATTAATAATGTATATGTATAATGTGTTCTCCGATTAACATTTAAATGTGTTGATTGATTGTTACGGAAATGTAGGCGTAGACCAATCTAAAAGGAAGGGGGAGGAGCTTGGGTCAAACCATGTACCTCTTTTTTCTGACAAACTCCAGACAATCACTTTAAGAAAATTATGATGATGGAGATGTAAAATCATAAAACTTAGCTATGTCTATGTCTTCATGTCAAACAATCACATTTTGAACTGGTCATGTTTGCTTGGTTAGCAGTGTGTGTTAAATATACATAATAATAATGAGGTTGTTCAAAACCATTGCATCACTCAAGATTCCCATTTGTTGTTATTGTCACAGAGAACAGCTGCTAGTTTATTGGTATGGCGCATCAACACCACAGTTTGAAGTGCCACATGTGCCTAAAACTCAAAATAATTTCCACCAATGCAATGGACCAACATTATACAATCATAAACTCTAAACTCGTCATTGCATGTTATGTTGACATATGGGGCCCATTGACATTATTGGAAAGCTCTGATTGAAATCTGGCAGACCAAAACAAATGTTTACAAAACACAGTTAATTTCATTTTCCCTTTTTGTCATATTTTCCCAGGATGCTCTGCCACCCCCGCCCCCTCCACCCCCACAGTCGTCTGCTGGAGCTGCCTACTCATTGGCCACTGGACAGAGGCCCTCCCCCAGCATCAGCGACCAAAGCGGGAGACAAAGACCCACAGTGTGAGCTATAAAAACACTCCCGAATATGTGCTCTTCCTAAATATACGAGCGGTGAGGTGTCAGGGTATACTTTGTGATGGAGGCGCTAATGCATACTGGAAAATGACAGGCAGCCTCCATTATGACTGCTCTAAATACCATAGAAAATGTACATTGCACAGCTGTTTTTTATTATATTGATATGATATTGGTTAACTTAATGATGCGTTTATTCACATTATGTAATCTGCTCACTCATAAAAACTATAAATATATTAAATCAATGTGCCTCTATGCATCTAAGAAAATAAGTGTTCTTAACTTTGAGTAGTTTCCATGCTCAGAGTTCCATGGGGCTGCCACACGAGGTTGTTCAATAGACACTCACAGTTTATTATCTTTTTCTACTTTTTTTAGTCCATGTTATGCATTGATTTAGGCCGATCTTGGCAGATTTATGCCCTGGACATGTTTTATTTTCAGCCATGTACCACAAGCGTTTATCATTGTCCTTGCATGTCGCCAAGTATTTAAGTTGCCGTCATAGGAATTAGAGCTGTTTATACAAGATGATTAGCTTTCAAATATTTTTCACCTCTTTGTAATTCTTACCAACTTGTTTTTGGCTGGGTGTGAGGCTCCTCTTCAGCGCCTGAGGTTAGAGAGCACTAGACTTCTGTTGCAGGGGGCTGCTTGAAACCCCTCAGTTTCAGGAGACCTGAGCCACAAAAAACACATCTTTAGTATTTATTTGGGGGACTACCATCCATTTACTTTCCGTTGCCGGGTTGCATAGGAAGCAGTCTGAGTGGCCCATACTTCCAGCCGAAAGACATGGTTCCTCCAGTGTGTCCTGGGCATGTTCCTCTGTCTAGTAGGCAACCCCCGGCTCGTGGGCCAGATGTCGCCATTTGGACATTTCTATCAGGGCCCTGAGCCCTCTTCAGTTTATATAGTTATAATATGAAGACTATAAAACCCTTCTGTGCTGCATGCAGGGATCTGGAGCCGCAGTCCCTTTCTCTTTCGTGATATATAATATTGAATACTATATATAATATATTTATGTGAAAAAAATGAAGCCCAAGAAAAACATTGGAAACTAGGTCCGGTCCCTGACAGCAGGATGATATTCCAATGCAGCCCTCAGCAAGGGAAGTTTTCCCATGCCTGTGGGATATATCTCCAGGGAAGCATCTAAAGCAGATGCCCAAGACAACTCAACTGGCTTCTACCAATGTAGAGGAGCAGTAGCTGTACACCAAGCTCAAAGAGACAGTTTTAGAGATTAGGATTGGCCTGGTCAGCCTTGGAACCGTTGACAATAAACTGTGTAAAGACCCCTTGATATCCAATGGGCGTGACTAACAGGTAGGCGGTGAAAGAATGGCCCAAACTGATGATCTGAACACATGAACATTCCAGCGCACAGGTGATGAGGTCATGGCCCGTCTGCCTCTCCTTGGGCCCCTCTCTGCTCCTCTGTCTCACCTCTGACAGTCGACCCTTTAGCCTCATTACCAATGCCACACACCTGATGCGAATTAGATCCAGTCCTGTGTCTGCCTCCCGCTGTGGACTGTGTTAGCATGACGGCTCCTAAATGCATGTTGCATCGTGTGAGGTTACATGAGGGTGGAGGTATTTGTTAGTAACACATAATGTCCAAAAACCCTAACCTTAGTTTAGTGAAACCCGTCATAATCAAGTATTTTAAGACTTCATGGCACACATATACATAAAGACATTACTTGTTTATTATACTTTTTTATATATTACAGTACTCTT
Source organism: Knipowitschia caucasica (assembly GCA_964034765.1). Classification (NCBI taxonomy): domain Eukaryota; kingdom Metazoa; phylum Chordata; class Actinopteri; order Gobiiformes; family Gobiidae; genus Knipowitschia; species Knipowitschia caucasica. The sequence continues at coordinate 30,773,291 of OZ035824.1, read as the reverse complement.
ACTAGTACATGCAGATATAACGTAATTTCACAGCCAATTGGTAACTGTTTCAGAATCAGAATTATTTCATTGCCAGTTACTTTACACATAAAGTTAACCTGGATTGATAATTATAATGTATGCACCTTAGTGTCCAAAGAGTAAGACGACACTGACCTCCAGTTTTGATATATCACAATCACTACACTGTGTTGTCATTGTCTACAAAACTCTCAATGAATGACACAACATGTTGACGCACACTTCGACTTTACTCTGGCCCCTGTTTCTGCTGGAGAGTTGACCCCAGTTTGTTGCTCTTCACTTGGGGTCAGAGGCCACAGACTGCAGGCCTCACACACATCATACACAGAATCTGGGGACATGTACTAACAGATAAAAAAGCTGTATTATTTGTCTTTTTGTTGTTTATATGAAACTGTGTATGCTTATACTGCTGTATGTTCATCTTGGGTATGTGTTCCTGTTAAGTACTGGATCTGCATTAGAAATTCTAGAATGTTATCACAGCATTTGTTTTACTTCAGTACTATATGTTGTTTTTACCGTACATATCTCGCATTGGTTAATATGTCAACAAACCCCATACTGTTACTATTGTTAAGGCTTTTTTGGCTCAGTAAATTCAATTCAATTCAGTTTATTTTTGTGTAGCCCTAATTCACAACAGGAGTTTTCACAGAGATCTTTACAAAGTTGTTCATTTGCCAAAAGATTGCCTAATAATTCTCATTGTTACTTGAAATTGTTCTGGAAATTTCCTCTCCTAATTCTTCTAATCATGTTGGATTTTATTATAAGTAATCAATTTTTAAAATAAAAGTTACAAATGAAAATCCCCACTGACTCTGAAAGGCCACCTAAAACAGCTTTTTTATTTTTTATTGCGGAAATTAAAAGTAGTGATACGTTTTCCTGTTCCGTCAATACAATATCTGCATTTTTTTTGCCTCAAATCCCAGTCATAGCTATTTTTGACTTAAAGTAGCAACAGAACGACTTGGTGTCACTAAAACTATGACAATTTTTGGGTTAACCAGTTGATAGTTTCATTTGCGGATGTTGGTTTCACAGAATAATAGATTACATCTTAAAAGACAGACAAAGCAAATACGATTTATTTGAGCCTTTACAGATGTATAGAAAATGCCACACAGAGCTCAAAATGCCTTCGTGCAGTCTGTGATTGATGCCATCTTGTTCTTGTTTCTCATTTCAGATACGTGGCCATGTTCCCGTACACGCCTCGTAAAGAGGACGAGCTGGAGCTGAGGAAGGGGGAGATGTTCCTGGTGCTGGAGCGGTGTCAGGACGGCTGGTTCAAAGGCACCTCGATGCACACGGGGAAGATCGGAGTCTTCCCTGGGAACTACATGAGCCCCGTCAGCAGGTGGGAGCACTGCTTAACGACAAGAGCTAACGATCATGCTTCAAGTGCAGGCGACGGGTTTGGTGCTGATTTGGTGGGATACTACATTTTGTAAATATAAATGAGCTCTATAGCATTCCTGAAGCCGTTTGTTGGAAAAATATGTCTGAAATGTCACAACCTTTTTGAGTTAAGTTTTAAAAATAAAAATAAAAATAAAAACTGCTGCCTAAAGGTTTCACATGTCATGTCATGTCATAGACAGCGGGGGCTTCAGACGATGTGGGGTTAAGTGTCTTGCCCAGGGACACAACGGCAGACAGACAACAGTGGGAGCAGTTGACATGGGTTGTGGTGGGATCGAACCCACGACCACCAACTGAGCTACCGTCGCCCTTGCGACACAAATGTTTGCTCATTATCAAGGATTTAATAAATGTTCATCATTATTAAATCATTAATGATTAATGAATCAATTTTTATATTATTTTTTTCACATGTTGAATTTATTTTTAAATCAAGTGCATTTATCAGTAATAATTGACTAGCTTAAAAAGTAAATTTTTTTACGTGTTTACACTGTACTTGTACATGTAAGACAAAATAGGTAAACCTCTGCTGTAAATGATCTCTTGTCTCCCACAGAACGGCGTCCGGCAGCAGCCAGCCCAAAGTGCCCCTGGCTCTGTGCACTCAGGCTGGGAGGGGAGTCACCATCGTCAGCCCCTCTCCGGCTCCTCTGGGGGCCATCGTTACGGGTCCAGACTTCACCAAACCCCTGGTGGTGTGCACCAGCTCTGCCTCCTCTGCTCCTCAGCCCACGCTCATAGTCAGCTCGTCCCAAACAGCCACGGGACAGCAGCCCAAACTCCCCATGCACGTCACCTCGCAGATGACTGTGAACCAGGCTCGCAATGCAGTCCGCACAGGTGTGAAGCAAACCATACATGCCTTTACAACAACTAGTAGAATTAAAAGATTGTCACCCTTCAAGTTATTACCAAGATTATCATTGATTACAAAATTTAGCAATAATGACGTCATGACATCAGCCAAACAAACATTTAGATGGATCTAAGTGTTTGTAAATAAAGATGACTTACTTTCTTACAGCATGTACTGTAGCTTTCACTTTAGGGACAAGCAAAACAATTAATACTACACTAAGGTGAGCCAACCCAGTGTAAAAACAGCTTGAGTTTCTGAGCAGTAAAACAAACTAAATAAATAAAATAATGCAAAAGTTCTATATAATACTGAGGGACAGTTCAAGCCCAGTAGCACCCAGAGCAAGCCTATTCAGACACAGGGAGAACGTTCAAACTGTAGACTGCCTTTGGACTAAAAACCGTGAATGAACAGTTTACATTTGAGCCAAACCTTCCACTGATATAAGCACGTTTGATAATGAAAATGAATCATTTGTGTCCATAACAGCCCTAGTGCGTTTTCACAGCACTGCAGAGAAGTCTTCCAATTCCTCATTAAGTTTTTAAGTTTAATTTACTTTCATGGAAGTGACTTTCCTCAAAACACGTAAAAAAAAAGCTTTTCATTCTCTTTGGGTGCCTTCTCAGAGAAAATCTGTTGAAATCACTGTATTTTGTGTTGAAATTATCAGATTAAATTAGAGAACAATTTTCCCATTATGGCGGCTGATATCGTTATGCATCCTTAATATTGATCTTTCCATCACCAGCGGCTGCTCAGAGTCAGGACCGGCCGCCCGTGTCTGTAACCCCGCTCCAGTCCGGGACATCTGTAGCCTTCCTGCCTCACCTCTCCATGTGCACCCTGCCCTCCGCCGCCCCCCCTGCATTGGCTTGCTCTCGGGGCGGTGTAGGGATGGGATGTGCCACTGCCTCGCTCACCCCTCCCAATGTCAGCGCAGCGTCTCTGGATGGAGACTCCCTGAGGCCCTGCTCTGCTCCCACCGCTGCTCCCAACAACACTGCTCCCAACAGCGCCGGCCTGGCCAGCAGACTAGACAAGGACGGCAAGGTGGGGCTGTCGATCCACCATAAACTACACAATTCACTAAAACATGATTATGACAACGTTTATAGTATATATATAGAAATCTTACCTATAAGGTTACCAATATGACTGCTGTGAAGCTAGCTATGAAAATTAGGGACTGCTTGAGGCTTGAATGCTGCTGACATAACCATGCATAAATCTTGGTAAATTAGGAGGATGTAATATTATCTAACTCAGAGGTGTTCATATATATTGGTAAGAGGGCCATACAAAATATTTTAGCAAGATCACGTTGAATCAGAGCGGAAAACATAGCGAAACAGTGCAGCTGCGAGGGCAGCCTGCGAGTGTTGTACCGCACCAAACTCACACTTTAGACACTTTGCACAGAGTCAGCAGTGGGAACAGTGTTTCTCAGAGTCAGTGCAGTCATTGGGATGTTCGGAGACCGGTTAGATTTGCGGAAAACAAGCCTGGAACTCGTGTCGGGGGGCCGCGCCGCGACCTCCAGCCTCCACTGAAGTCTCCACTGAAGTCTCCACTAAAATCTCCGCTAGTAGTGCTTCCCACAGACGTATTTTCATGCCTCCCGTAATCACGGGGACAGTAACGTGTTGGAGAAGTCTTTGTCTTGTGTGTTAAAGGAGAGAGAGATCAGGGGAAATGAGAGAGCGGGGGAGACAGCAGCAGCAGGAGGGTCACGGTGACGCGCTTCACCTGGAGGCGTGCGTCTGGACAGACTGCTCACAGCAGCACCATAATTTGTGTTTTTTACTATTCACCTGAACATTTGCTATGTTACAGTGTGAGTTCTGTGTGTGTTCATGTCCTAGTGATCAATATATGTCAGTTAGAAAAATAAAAATATGATATGAAAATTTTAAAATCCACTATTTTTAACGCCATATTATGTCATAATATGCAAATTAGATGGGTGGATGTATTCTCTACATAAACTTTGGACCATCCTTAATATTTTCCTAATTTACAGAAAGCCTTTATCTCTTATCAATTTTAAGTTATAGCCTTTTGAAATTAAGATGTCAAAATTGAGTGTTTTAGTAAAAAACCTCTGGCGCTTAAAGGGTTAATGATCTCAATGGCTACTTTCTGTAAATTTATGTGACCCACCGACTTGCTTACCCACTGATGGCAGAGTGGCCCTAGTTTGAATATGTCTGATCCAAGTCATTCCTTACTCTCCAAACACTTTGGCTCGATCACTAGTTTTCACATGTTTGTATATTTGCCTTTTTAGTTACATCTTAAGATCATATTTGGATTAAGTGGGGAGTGGAATAAACGAGTGCTAATGTCACCCATTAGCATTAGACTATGCTAATTGCGGAAGAATAAATTGTTTAACTTTTGCTAGCTGGAATCAATAGTTGGAACCAATTTCTTTATATGAGCATTTGTCCATCTACTAGGGATGTAAAAAACTATGAATTTTCATGACCGACCACCAAGCCTCATTAACCGGTTGAAACCGGTTAACCGCGTAGTTTAAAATAGTCCACGTTCTTTGAAATAACAGCCATTTCGAGCCGCGTACTTTTCATAAGTGCAGCTCTGCGTTCTACTGGATCAGAGCCGAGACAGCGGCGCCAAAACCCGCAACAGCTCCGGCACCTTTGCGCACAGAGAACTGCTTTTTTAATCTTCCCATTCTGCTGTGCTGCGGGTTAATACCAAAACTTTCTAGCAGCAAACGACGGCTCGTTCACATGGTCAGAGCAGCGAGTGACGAGCCGCGTCTCACAGGTCTTCACAAAAGTTTAAATACAAGTGATGTGTGTGGAGCTGATCCCGAGGACCATAAACACAAACATGTCCCATGTGGTTTGACTGGAGCCGCGTATTTGCGCGAATCCTTTGGGCTCCGTGACACAGAGGAGCGCGACAGACCGGTATGTGTGTGTGTATGTATGTGTGTGTGTGTATGTATATGTGTGTGTGTATGTATGTGTGTATGTGTGTGTGTATATGTGTGTGTGTGTAAATGTAAGCTCCAATGTAGTTCTGACCCGCGCCAGTGTGCAACTTTGACGGTAACAGAGGGGAGAGATGATGCGTGTGGATGTTACGTATGGAGAGGGGGAAAGTGTGTATGTGTGTGTGTGTGCACGCGTGCGTGTGTGCGTATGTGGCTCGTGCGGCGTGAGAGTCGTCCCGGAGTTTATAATACATGGGCGCACACAGCTAGATACAGACCCGCTCGTCACACCGTGCAAATAGGGCTTAAAATAGCGTTATTAAGAGACCTCCCCTCTCCCCTTTTTCTCTTTTTTAACCGACAACTTTGACCGGTTAACGCTGTGACGGTCAACCACCGGTTAAACGGTCGCCGATTTACATCCCTACCATCTACGTATATACAGTTTATAGAAAAAGAGTGGACCATTTTTGCTCATAATGACCCGGGGCTTTTTATTGCACGTATGCTGTTCAAAAAAATTGGGTTCCTCGGCTTTAATTTATCTTTACTCAAGTCTAATGTGTAAACAACATGCCTCCTGCAGAGGGAAAAGAAGAGTCTACTGAAGCTGCTGTCGAATAAGAAGAAGTCGCGGCCCTCCCCTCCCTCGTCGCCCACGCTGGACACTGAGGTCGGGGGAGACCTGCTGCAGGGGGCCGGGGCTCCAGACACGGCCCAGGGCGTAACCACGGAGACCGAACCCTCCTCGTCTGTCCCGGAACTGTCCCATCGCAAACCCGCCCCTCTGGAGGTGTATGCACCCATTGCCCCCCCGCCCCGACAGCCCTGCTCCTCTCTGTCATCTCAGCAACATGACGCACGGCCCATCATCTGTGAAAGGTGCGCTCCACAGTTCAGCCTGTCGCCGTCATTACTGCATCAATAACTGCAAATGATTAAACTCACGTCAGTCTGTACGAATAGTTTTATTTTTTACAAAGACGGAAATAAAATGCATTGAAAGTAACAGGGCTATAGGGCTGTGGGAAGACCATTCCAAGTTTTGAATATCAGGAAAATAAGTGTTTAAAAGAAAGACTGCGGAAGAGACAAGATACCATTTTGCCTGATTACCAGTATTTGAATTTCTGTCTGATTACATGAATTTTGATTTATAAATTACACTTTTTTGTACATGTTTTGGTTGTGCTACACTCTGGCCTCCTCAAGAGTCTGGTTGAGTGCAGCTCAAAGCAAGTCAAAAATCAGTGTTGTGTTGTTCAAAAGAACGCGTTCATTAGACACGCTCATTTTTTCGTGAACGTTGAACGCAACACATTTTTTACGAACGTGAATTAGTTCATTTTATGTGTCATGAACGGCAGACATCACTATGAACATTGGAATCTGTTTTCTCTTTTAAAACGCAACGAGAGAAAGTTCCTCCCTCCTGTATTCTCGCACTTTTTCCGCCAAAATCTAAACATTCCTACGGTTTCCACCGTCTGTGAACGCACCCCGACTCTGTGTTGCGGTGCGGCGCTGTGAGCTGGTGCTTTTCACATGTGCCCGAGTCGTGATGAAAACACAGGGTGAGTTAGCGACAAAGTTTATACCGTTTACATTTGACATAAAGTATAGACACACGCACTACAGCGCATTACGGTCTGTAGTTTATGAGCAGAGATGGAGCAACTCCGTTTGGCTCCCATTGAAAACCATGTAGTCTGATTTGTAGTCAAAAGGCTCTCCTCCTGTGGGTGTACAGGAGATTATATATATATATATATATATATATTATATAGCTCGTAGTGTGAAAAACATATGTATTTAAGTATCTCACAAAAAAAGTAAAATGAACTGAACTTTGAACTAGTTCAGAATTAAAAATGTGAACTTTGAACGTGAACTGTTCACTTTGAGCATGTATGAACTGAACTTGAACTAGTTCAGAAAAGCTGTGAATTGGCACAACACTGTCAAAAATAACCCTAACCCTCGAGCTAGGGTACATGTATTTTGATTTGAGCAAACATTGGCAATCTTAAATCTTAAAGGAACAATATGTAAAAATCTGGCCAAAGTGGTACTGCAGTCACAGTCAATATTTTGTAGTCCTCTCCCACTCTCCCTGACTCAGGTTGCCAGATACACACCAAATCCAGCAGCAAACACAGGGAATTATTTCATCAGTTGTTTGTCTGTCTCCATTCACATTGCCATGTGCCGTGCTAATGTTGAATGAATGTTTATTTTAATTTTTTTATTTGGACATTTGAGATAAAAAACACAAAACAATATAAAAGCAATGTAATTATAGATTATCCAAAATAAATAAGCAATTGATGTCCAAAATAGGAGTGGGAAGAATGGATGTCGGAATGTATTTCTTCAGCGTATCAACATCAGGGCTTGCTCAAGAGGATATCACCTTTCAATTTTATTTATTCCCTATTTTTTAGACAAACATGTATAAGTCCCACATCAAAAGGAGGCTAACATTATTTTAATTGGGGTACATGTGGTCTTAAATTATTATTTTTATAATTAAGCTATAATCTGCAAAAAAATGTCTTGACCTTCGTCTTTTACCATTTTTAGAGCAATCTGTCATAGAATGTGATAACATGCAATCAATACAAAAAGACTCTGCCCAGCATCAAACCCACGTTACTTCATTGAGAGCGCGTAGGTTAAACCTCCAGACCACCGGTTCACGCGGTAAAGACTGCTCTGAAGAACGGAGTCAAAGCAGCAAATTTTGCATCACACGTAAACTTATCAGCTGTCTCAATTGTTCAAAGGCGTCCCGATATAAATCCTCGTTTTAGCCTTTGTTTTGTCATTAATTATTTGAGAGTCATAGCAAGACCTTTTTTAGTTCTGCGCCACATGTTATTTTACCACTGAGATTAATGAGCCGCGCGGAGTTCTGGCAACCCGATCACGGACTTACATGACACTTCCTGATTGGTGAAACGGCGGAGGGCAGGGCATAAAAAAATCAAAACAATAACAACTTTTACGGGTCGTAAAACTAATTTTGATATTCAAATATCTCGGCTGAACTACTGTTATCAGTTAAAGGTGTATTCGAAAAGAACGCCTTTTGAAATATGGGGGCCATTTAATGATGACTTGACATGCAAATATTACATACTGCTACTTTAAAGACTTGACAATGCCTTTTAGCCATTTTTTGTGCTTTCTGATTTCAATTGATTCAAGCCTTTCCTAGCTTTTTTTGTTTTCTCTTTTTTTACAGTGCATCTCATAAACACGGTTGTACTTGTATATAAGAAGCCCGGTAAGAATAGGCGTTAGAACGGTCAGGATACAATTAATTAAAAACTTAGTCCAACTTTATCTCGTTTTAAATGTTTAATGTTATTCGTCTGGATGTCTACAAATCCTCACCAATAAAGAAAAAACAAACCAGACTGAAAAACAAGGACATAAGGGGCCCCAGCGAGAGAGGGGTATTGGTTTGAAGTATCTGCGTCAGGACTTTTAGTTATGCCGTTGGTTTCGTGTCATTGTTCTGCTCTGCCCTGTGCACTGAAACTGTAACTCTATCTCCCTGATGTACCTTTGTTGTGGCTCACTGTTTGTGTGTGTGTGTGTGTGTGTCCTGGGGCAGGTACCGCGTGGTGGTGTCATATCCGCCCCAGAGCGAAGCCGAGCTGGAGCTGAAAGAGGGCGACATCGTGTTTGTTCACCGGAAACGAGAGGACGGCTGGTTCAAAGGCACTCTGCAGAGGAACGGCCGCACAGGGCTCTTCCCCGGCAGCTTTGTGGACATCATCTGAGGCTGTCACTGCAAAAAAACACACACACACACAAAATAAGCTGAAAAGTGCTTGGAGTTTGTAGTTTTATCTTGATTTGTTTAGGGCAATGTATAAACAAATGTGTAATATCACACAATTTGAATATTGAGTGTGGTGTTTATAGCTAAAACTTGTAACAGGAATACTAGTAATCTGAAAATACATGTTAACTTGTGTCAAAATCAACCCTAGATATTGAGGTGTCAAAAGATCTGCTAAAAATATCCCAATGGAACAAACATATATGAGAAACCTATGGTATTCTCAAATTAAGATAAATGTAGCACAATTCAAGCATTTTTTCCAGTTTATTTTATATACATTTTTGCAGTGGATAATGGGACAGCTGCAGACAGGCATGGTACAGTGAGTCTAATGTAAGAAAAGTGTCCTCATGACCAGTGTTGGGAAGTAGCTAACAACATATATACACTAAAAAAACTCATGTGGAGGTCCAGCACACTCGTCCTTTAAATAGAAAAAAGTTAGTATATAACTTCTTTCTTCAAATAAGATAAAATTACATATCAGGACATCAGGGCGAGCGAGGGTAATTTTCCTTTCTCTAATAATAAGTTATAAATAAATTCAGACTTATGTAATATATTAAAGCATTCATTTCAGATTGATCCATGTTACAAAATAGAAAGCAATATATTATTCTTCCCATCTACTGTTATTTATTACATTTGATTTCTCTATAGGTAGAAAATCTTATGCCTTTTAAAAATACATTGGAAGTTTCCAGGTTGTCTTGTCTTATAGATTTTATCAATGCAAATTTTTGGAAACACATTTAGATACTGTGTATATACAATAATCTCAGAACAAATTCCCAGCATTTTTCTTGCCTCGTCTCTTGTCCCATGCCTGATGCGTAGAACCCCATGCTGGACATTTGCTAAACATTTGTGAAAAGAGCCCTCGAGCGCTAAACTATGAAATCGCTGCGGAGAAGAACACTTTCCTACGAATCAAAAGCACAGACGCACACACTACTCTTGAACTTTTCGTTTATTTATAACTTTGTAACGGCTGTCTAAATGTGTGCCTTTTACTGTCCCTCACTTTATTGTACATAAATAGCCCTAAAATCCCCATTATCAATATAGATATAGTAAAAAAGAAACAAAAAAAAACAAACACCTTATTAACTTATTTGATAGATCGGACTATTCTCGTTCACGGGGACGAACTGGCAAAGCCTTATTTGATGTCTTTCGATACATTTCTGTCGCTGTTTGCGGCCGGATGTGTCATGCGAGAACAAAATGGACATTGTTGTCAGTTTTTGTGCCAGTTTTTAAAGCCTTTCCTCGCCCCCCAAGGATCTGCCAACATTATTTTTAACTAGATCCACTGGCAATTTCTTCAACCGTTCCCCTTTGTTTGGAAAAAGACGGAGCGTATAAAGACTGTTATCGCTACAGCAGGATATGAAGTTTTATCTATGGTGCGAATTAAAAGGTAAAGTGCATATGACAGGTTTGACTATACTTTATACACATGGTTTGACATTATTATACTTAAGATTTTGCACACAGAATTTAAAAAATCCCTCTTCTCCCCCATTTATATTGTTACTTCATGGTTGTCGACGATGACATCATGCTAAGGACCAGGATGTGACCATTTTGTTAAACTGGTCCAGTGTTTCAGAAATTATTATCAGACCAATTTCAATATTCATGTACAGTACTTGCTCGACTACCAAGTGCACCTGTATATAAACCGCACCAGATACATTTGAAAAGAAAGTACATTTTGTCCACATTTAAGCTGAACTTGTATAAGCCTCCATGTTTTAATAATCAATAAATAATCATTAAAAAAAGCAAAGAAATGAACCACTTAATCAACAGCTGAAGAAAGAAAACAAAACTGATGGACTACTGTTTTTACAATTTTTGACGTCCCTAAAAGAATCACATATAAGCATGTCCTGTGTATTTCCTTGCATGTTGTTATGGCTGCTCTCTGCTGTTCACATAAACACACTGGGAAGCAGGAATGTGTGCTACATCATCAGCTCCAGGGATTAACAGCTGATAGAGCTGTGTCCAAAACTGTTCTGCACCTCAGGCATTGGCTGCATCGCGACATAGGCCACAGAGTTTAAATAACTTTTTTAGTCCAGCAAGTACTGTACTTTTATTTAGTTTAGTTAATCAATGACGTGATGTAAAAGTGTGGAGGAATTTAGGATGAAATGTGAATTTCCCTTGTGTGATGTCACCAGATGCTACAGTACTTTTGGTGAAACTCGGAAAATTACAATATTGTCCATTTACTTTTGTAATTCAACTTACAATGTGAAACCTAATTTATGACATCTCTCAACTTTATTTCTTAAAATGTCGATAATTGTGGCTTGTAAATACCCAAAATACAACCTTCAGAAAGTTAGAATATTCAAGTTAAAATGTAAAATTTACAGATCACTTTAATGAGTCCATATCATATTTTTGTTTCACATTTTAAGATAATTTACAGAAATGAATAAACTTTTGAACACACTTCAATTTTTTTTTTAGTTGGAAAATTAGAATAGTGTTTACTGGTAGTTATTTATTCCCCTCATAACCTGTGACTTTACTGACGTTAAACTACCATTTATATCTTAAACATAAACGCCGAAATCTGTGATATGCACTTTTGCCTCCAACACTCCAAACCCGTGCAGTCTGACTTTGCTTTTTTTGTACGTGACTTTGTATTTAAACCAGAGTAGCTGCTCATTCCCACGTGTTAAAGGAGATTTTATTCTCTGTGAGGGGTATTCCGAAATATATAACTCAACACATGGATAATTATTGTATTTTATTTCTGGTCGTCATTTGCCGCAATGTTGATGGAAAACAGCTTGATGATAGAAATGGGTGAGTTTACATCCTGTTTTACAATACAGTAGACTGAATTATGACCACTTGTCTGAAATGCAATTTAAATATGCATCGCTTTTGTCGCCGTCGCAGCTCCCACACCGCCCCCAGGCTACTGCTGGGAAAGACAAAAAACATAATCACAATATCTTCCTCAAATGGATCAATCTCAGTTTGTTTTGATCTGTCATTGACCATGTTTTTGGAAAGTAAATGCATCTGCGTTTGAAGCTATACTGTGGTACATTCCAAGGAAACAGTCACCATGGTAACAAGCAGGAACCCCCATCTGGAAAGTTAGAGCGTAGCTTTAAATTCCTTCAGAAATGAGATATGTGAAAAATACTGAATTGATTTTTGTAGTCAAGATTTGTCCTCCACTCAGACCTTTTTTACTGGGAAGGAGCGGTGGTTAAGTTATTTATATAGCACATTGTGTACAGGAAACTGCAACTTTATAGGCTTAGGTGGTTTGTGCCCTCGCCTCACACCAAGACAGTCTTGGGTTCGGCTCCCAGGCGGCACATGCGTTTTTAAGTGGAGTTTGCGTGTTCTCCCAGTGTCATTTTCCTTACCACTAAAAACATGTACAATGGACTCCTCCTCTTTGAAAACTCTGCATATCATCCTGCACATGCCTTTATGCTGGTTAAAGTAAAGGTTGATTAAATATTTTTTTTTTTTTGGTTTTATTAGTTCTTTTGCAGTCATACAATAATCAATAAACATTCAACAGAAAGTACAAGCAGTTATTTTAACAAAAAATTAGAGAAAAGGAGAAAATAACCAAAAATGGATAATATAAAGTAAAAATTAAAGTTGAAGTTGATTATTGTACATCACATTGTTTGATAGCCTTTATATTGGACAAGTGGTCATAATCGTATGTCTATGTGAACAAATATTATAAAGTAGCTGCTTAACCTACGCACGAGATTCCTCATCCCTTCAATTGAATGAATCTAAAGCACATTATTGAACTTATAGGAATCTATCCGAAACCCTGGAAAAACTGTCGACCCGGGGGAGAAAAAAAAACATCAGCCCTTATGAGGTTTGGGTTGTAAATGTTATTCTTTACAAAGTTTTTAAAATGTTGTTTATGACTTGAATTTGTGTCTTGTTTTCATTGTGATTTGAGGGGTTGTGTAGTAGCGGTGTTTAAAGTAAAATGCATAGATTAGAATATATATTGAAAAAAAAAGGTATAGAAGTTTTAGGAATAATTATAATGCACAAAGGTTACTTATTTAGCTGACCAAAATGCAAATTACATGTGCGGATATTATGTGGAAACGTCATTATTTCAGTAGTTAATTTAAAGAAATGCAAATATTCAACAGCAATAGGTAGCACTCTACTCTTCTATGGGCTCTTCATATTATCCACCTCCACATTGCTGTTCCCTTGACGATTAACTAATGAAATGATGTACTTTCTCCACAATAATCCACTTTATTAACTTAAATTGAGTGCATTTTCCCTCAATAATCCCAGTTGGTGCCAATAATGACTGTTGGGATTAGCAGACTGGATCAAAGGGCCGGTGTTACTTTGTTTTTATGGGACCATGTTGTGTCTGATGCTGGATGGTTGTGTGAGTGGCATTTGGAGCGTGGATGGTACAAATCACTGCTTTTCTATCTTGAATTTATTGTTAGAAATATTTTGTCTTTCTCTTGGCAATCACCTTGACAACCTCAGGCTAAAACCGTGTCTTTTCATTTCACTATGAAGCCTTCACAAAATGCACTACCATTTCTACTAAGACTGAATCTGCATTTGCTGCACATTTCATCCGTTAAAACCGTTTTCCTCATGCCAAGGTACTTGATTTTGTTATATTGTCGGTGTTTGGTTGTCTAAAATTGTGAAAACATTTTTGAAGTATTTGAGGGAATCGCACATTTTGTAAATTTCTCTATAACAATAAAAATCTAATTGTTTCCAGAAAACTTGATTAATTGTCATTATGTGTATTCATTGTATTATAAAGTAGTTTTCTGGTTATAGGCTTATAATATTAACATATACATTTTATTTACATGTTGGCACTCTTGCTTCGCTGCAAGAATGTCATGTATTTGATTCCACCTCCAGACAAGGCCTTTCTGGATGGAGTTTGCGTAGGTTTTTCCAGGTGCTCCGGTTTCCCCAACCACTAAACAAATCCACTCCCTCTCTCTGGGGCCAGGACTCCCTTGATGAAAAAGATATTCTGATCTATCAGTGAGACGTTGCTTTATACACTATACCATTTTTAGACTCCAAACTTCACTATGGCCAAGACCAAAGAGCTGTCGAAGGACACCAGGAAAAGAATTGTAGACCTGCACCAGACTGGGAAGAGTAAATCTACAATAGGCAAGCAGCTTGGTGTGAACAAATCAACTGTGGGAGCATTTATCAGAAAATGGAAGACACACAAGACCACTGATAATCTCCCTCGGTTGCAAGATCTCATCCCGTGGGGTCAAAATGATCATGAGAACGGTGATCAAAAATCCCAGAACCACACGGGGGACCTGGTGAATGACCTGCAGAGAGCTGGGACCAAAGTAACAAAGGTTACCATCAGTAACACACTACGACGACAGGGAATCAAATCCTGCAGTGCCAGACGTGTCCCCCTACTGAAGCCAGTGCATGTCCAGGCCCGTCTGAAGTTTGCCAGAGAGCACATGGATGATACAGCAGAGGATTGGGAGAATGTCATGTGGTCAGATGAAACCAAAGTAAAACTGTTTGGTATAAACTCAACTTGTCGTGTTTGGAGGAAGAATACTGAGTTGCATCCCAAGAACACCATACCTACTGTGAAGCATGGGGTTGGAAACGTCATGCTTTGGGGCTGTTTTTCTGCTAAGGGGACAGGACGACTGATCCGTGTTAAGGAAAGAATGAATGGGGCCATGTATCGTGAGATTTTGAGCCAAAACCTCCTTCCATCAGTGAGAGCTTTGAAGATGAAACGTGGCTGGGTGCATGACAATGATCCCAAAAACACCGCCCGGGCAACGAAGGAGTGGCTCCGTAAGAAGTATTTGAAAGTCCTGGAGTGGCCTAGCCAGTCTCCAGACCTCAACCCCATTGAAAATCTGTGGAGGGAGTTGAAAGTCCGTGTTGCTCGGCGATAGCCCCAAAACATCACTGCTCTCGAGAAGATCTGCATGGAGGAATGGGCCAAAATACCATCTACTGTATGTGCAAACCTGGTAAAGACTTATAGTAATTGTTTGACCTCTGTTTTTGCCAACAAAGGTTATATTACAAAGTATTGAGTTGAATTTTTGTTATTGACCAAATACTTATTTTCCACCATAATTTACAAATAAATTCTTTAAAAAAACCTACACGGTGAATTCCTGGATATTTTTTTCAAATTCTGTCTCTCACAGTTGAAGTGTACCTATGATGAAAATCAGACCTCTCTCATTATTTTAAGTGGGAGAACTTACACAATTGGTGGCTGACTAAATACTTTTTTGCCCCACTGTATACACTTAATTGATCCCAAAGAAAAGGCGTATTGGTCCCTTGCTCGCGTTCATATATACATAGTAGTACAAAGATAAAAACATAATTAAAAATGACAATAAATACATAAAAAGAGAAGTTAAGGCACTAGAGGAATACATTTTTGTGAAAGATGCTATATAAATAAAGTACTTACCACTAATCACAATAACAAATGAATAGTGACAATCCTGGCAGTGACCCTTCTCTCCACATGTGTGCCCCCCCCCCCCCCCCCCCCTTTTTCTTTGCCTTCAAGTCTCATTCATAAATCATATGCATCAATACCATCATATTTACTTTCTTTCGTCCGTCACAGCACCACTTGACCTGCCTGGAAGTGAGTTACTGGAAGCATATAAAAGTGCATATACAGAGCTGTAAAAAAGAAAAAAAAAAAGCTGTGCATTGCCGTTTGCACAGTGCTTTGTAA
The DNA here is from genome assembly GCA_964034765.1 of Knipowitschia caucasica. Taxonomy (NCBI): domain Eukaryota; kingdom Metazoa; phylum Chordata; class Actinopteri; order Gobiiformes; family Gobiidae; genus Knipowitschia; species Knipowitschia caucasica. Next base: position 30,757,363 of record OZ035824.1, on the reverse strand, counting down.
CCAGTGCTGTCTTCATAAAGTCTGGAAACACAAGGTCCATGTTCCGGGTGTGTCGACAGAGACCAGACTGAGCACTTTTACAACCACTTAAGCTCGGGGAATGTGATAAGATGCATTTTGAGGTGGGTTCAGATGGAGAATGTCTCTGCTGTGCGATAACCTCGGCTCTAGTGGGACCTAAACGACAGTAATTAGTCTGTTTTATTGACATCTTTACAATTCCCTCATATTCAGCAGGAAAAACATGGGTATATGCGAGTTTGGCCAAATAAGCCACAATGAGTAGTAGTAGTGATGGTAGTTTTAGTATGGTACTGTAATAGTGGTAGAATTAGTGATAGTATAGTAGTTATGGTAGTAACTACAATGTTCCGAGTCCAGATCTTGTGTACTAACCAACACCATCCATTCACTCTCATTTACATTCATACCTATTGTGTATGTTTTTAATGGTAGGGGAAACCAGAGCACCCAGAGGAAGCCTACGCAGACACGGGGAGAACATGCAAACTCCACTCAGAAAGGCCCTGTTCTGACTTGGATTCGAATCCAGAACCGTCTTCCTGAGAAGCGAGAGTTATCCACTCAGCCACTTTGCCGCCAGTGTAGTAGCAGAAGTAGCAGCGGTACTATAGTAGTAGTAGACGTCGTGGTAGTAGCTGCAGTAGTTGAAGTATTTAGTAGTGGTAGTACTGGTATAATTGTAGATTAATGCAATGGTTTTATATAGCGCTTTTTAGGATCCTACAAGACTCTTCACATAATGGTCATTTCACTCCATACATAAAAACTACTAAACTAAAAAAAACTTGTACTGTGGCCACAGCTGCCCTGGGGCACACTGACAGAAGCAAGGCAACCAGAATGTGCCAACAGCCCCTCTGACCACACACACACACACACACACACACACACACACACAATCTCATTCTAGGCAATGTGGGTGCAGTGTCTTGCCTAAGGACACAACAACAGCCGCCCCACTGTGGCACCTTGTGTCTCCAGAGGTCTCCCATCACAGTGCTGCCCAGCCCTGCACAGCTTCAGATCTGGCAATCGGATCTGGCTTTTGCATGCAAGTATAGTAGTAGTAATGACACTAGTAGTCGTAATTACTACATGTATTGTCCAATGGTTTTTGGGCTCGACATTTACCATCTGTACATTTTCTTTGAAGTCACTTTTATGTCTGTACAGAGTCATGAGGACAAATAATATAAATGTTTCACAGGGATTCTCCTTCTGCACTGTAACTGCACCAGTGACACACAATCGTTTCAGTACCATATAGCGCAGTACATCTGGTGGCAATAGTAGTAGTAGTATGTACACAATCTTAAACTTACTGTTGGTACACTGCAAAAAATTATAAAAAATAAGTCAAATTTGGCTAAAAGTATATTAATTTCAGCACATTTTGACTGCCTTAAAACAAAATTTGCCAATGGGACAAGCAGATTTATCTTGTTAAAAAGATACAAGAAATATCTCTCTTGGAATGAGAATAAAATGCAACAGTTTGTCCTATTGCCACATCTTGTTTTAAGACAGTCAGAATGTACTCAGATTAAGATAAAAACCACTCAATTTAAGCATTTATTACCCCATAATTTATCCTTTTTTGCTGCGTAACTTAAAATACGGTTAAATACAGATGATTTTAGTTGCATTCTGTCCAGCCCCCCCCGTACAGTGCACATTTTGGGGCCCATATGTGTTGTGAAAGGACTAAAGTAAGATTTACACTTGAAGAGGTCACAGGTCCGGTCAGACACGGGTTGTGAAAGTGATTTAACTTTTACAAATCGATTGTTTTTCTCTGATGGATTGACCAGGTGTGCACGGCCAGGGCCACCTCTGATCTCCTCCGCTGCAGTCTGCATGACGCCGTTTTAAAGATATTTTTCTCCGCTAATAATGACATAAAACATAATCAGGGGAATTCATGGGGAAGTGCTTTGGCCAAGACCACCACTAAAGGGAAATCTGGTTTGCATGTGTCCTTTATATAAATAGATGTCTTAAGAAGTAGACCTCAGGGAGCATTAACTATAACAAATGTATTAATAGAGGAAAACGCTTCAACAATTCATATGGAAGAACTGCACTATGCCCCTGCACTTTAATGACTTATGCTGTTTTTCCATTGATCTATAGCAGGCCATTGTAAACCGCTTTGTGACTCTGGTCTGTGAAAGGCGGTATATAAATAAACATTACTTACTTACTTACTTGTCCAAATCGAGGCCCGCGAGCCAAATGCGGCCCTCTGTGCAGTGTTGTGTGGCCCTCTGCATGGCTGACACAAAGTGGCCATCGAGAGATAAACAAAAGTTTACAGTGTCATCCAGCCAACTTCACCAGTATATGTGTAACCCGGGTTATTTTTATCGTTCTCCGCACCTCTCCAGTTGTTATTTTTTTGCCGTCCCTTGTAAAGGATCTCGCGGTAGTTGTCTACTCCGACGAGCGTTCGAGCGAGAGTTTCCACAGAGTAGACAACTACCGCATGTGTATGTTGTACCTCGTTGTAAAGCTCAGTCACAACTTTCTGAATACAGCATTAATGTAGCTGGTGAGATAGTGCACCTTTGTCTTTAGTCAACTCTAGCCGAATCAAATGTGAATCAATCTGGACATGGCATACTTATGAACCAGTTTTACAATCCGGCCAGGAGGATCAGCGAGGGACTGGTGCTATGAACCCCCCAACCAGAAACCAATAAAAGAGGTAGTGATAGAATGAATGAATGAATATTAGATGCCACAAAAACTTCAATTGCAATTTCCTTTTTCTCTTGCATTTATTATTATTTCATGCACAAATCAGAATCAGAATCATTTTTATTGCCGCATAAGTAACAGGAAGTTACAGACTTGGAAATTGCTTTGGCTCAGTGCAACAGTCAGAAAGAGATAATAAAAATAAAGAATAAAAATAAAGAATAAAAAACACTTCTAAGGAATACATTTAAATTTAAAATAGAGTTACAGTTGCTATTTACAATATACAAGTGCACATAGTGCACACAATGTAAGGTGACAGCAGTACAGTGAAGTAAAGTGACGTATGATGGGCAGTAAAGTGACTTTATAAAGGGCGGGGGGACAGGTTAAGAAGTGTTCAAGAGTCCAACAGCAGAGGGGAAGAAACTGTTCTTGTGGCGGGAGGTTCTAGTCCTGATAAACCGCTGTCTCCTGCCTGAGGGGAGTGGTTGGAATAGTCCATGTGCAGGGTGAGAGGGGTCGGCTGTGATACGACCAGCCCGGCCTCGAGCTCGGGCGACGTACAGGTCCTGCAGCGATGGAAGGCTGCGGCCGATCACTTCCTCTGCAGAGCGCACAATGCGCTGTAGTCTCTGTTTGTCCCTGACTGTGGCTCCAGCGAACCACACGGTGATGGAGGAGGTGAGGATGGACTCGATGATGGCCGTGTAGAACTGCACCAACATCTGTGCAGGCAGCTTGGCTTTCCTGAGCTGCCGCAGGAAGTACATCCTCTGCTGGGCCTTCTTGATGAGGGAGCTGATGGTCGGCTCCCACTTGAGGTCCTGGGTGATGGTGGTGCCCAGGAAACGGAAGGACTCCACAGAGGTGATGGGGGAGTCCATCACGGAGGGTGGGGGTGGGGGGACAGTGCTCTTCCTGAAGTCCACAATCATCTCCACTGTCTTCTGGGCGTTCTGCTCCAGGTTGTTACCACTGCACCAGGACACCAGCCGGTCCACCTCCCTCCTGTAGGCGGACTCATCGTTGTTGGAGATGAGTCCAATGAGGGTGGTGTCGTCTGCAAACTTGATCAGCTTCACGGAGTCGTGGCTGGAGGTGCAGTGGTTGGTGTACAGGGAGAAGAGCAGGAGAGAGAGAACACAGCCCTGTGGGGCTCCTGTATTTATAATCCGAGAGTCCGAGAAATTCTTCCCCAGACGCACTCTGGGGAAATTACGTATATACAGTACAGACCAAAAGTTTGGACACACTCTTGTTCAATGAGTGTCCTTTCTTTTCATGACTATTGACTGTAGATTCACACCAGGCTGTGTAAGGGCTATTTGACCAATAAGGAGAGTGATGGGTGCTGGGCCTCCACAGTCACCGGACCTGAACTCAATCCAGATGGTTTTGGGGTGAGCTGGACCGCAGAGTGACGGCAAAAGGGGCAACAAGTGCTAAGATTCTCTGGGAACTCCTTCAAGACTGTTGAAGACCATTTCAGGTCACTACCTCTTGGAGCTCATCAAGAGAATGCCAAGAGTGTGTGACGCAGTAATCAGACTTTGAAGAATCTAGAATATAAGACATATTTTCAGTTGTTTGATATGTTTTATTTAGTACATACATAATTCCACATGAGTTAATTCATAGTTTTGATGCCTTCAGTGTGAATCTACAATTTTCAAAATCATGAAAATAAAAAACTCTTTGAATGAGAAGGTGTGTCAAAACTTTTGGTCTGTACTGTATTTCAGCCCTAGATTATATGATTTTATGTATGAATCATATGTTTTCTAAAACATGTGTTTACGGGTGTTATGGAGAAATAGCTGCAGCCCTGTATCACACCAGGAAACTGATTCTGTATTCAGCAGGAAATGTAAATTATAACCTGAATAAAAGTAAATTCCTATTTTCTCATTAGAAATTGTTGGACGAGTCTTTCACATGGTCAGGAATGTGTTGTAAATCAGAAAATACAATTATAAACCTAACCGTGTTTTAGTGAATATTGTTGTAACCTGCCATATATGCAGAGTATAGACCATAAACTGTAATATATTATAGACTGTAGAGTGACTATAAAAGATCCAGGGCTGTGCTGTTCTAGCAGACTGTAAATATTAGCAGTAGGTTTTGAGCGCCCTCTCGTGGCTGAAGTGGTGTAACGCAGTAACACCAAACAAACATGGCGCCGTCCACACATTCTTCTGCAGAACCTTGTTTATTATCCTCATTATAAACGCGGAGATATTACTGTATTCATGCTGCTCTGAATATAAAGACACGATTGTAAGTGGGTAAGTAACAATTCAAAACTATAAAGCTCAAATTGGATGTAAAATACTTACTGGACTTGATCTAATATTGTATGACATTTGTATTACAAGATGCACTGTATGTTTTCAAGTGGAGGAGGAGCAGTAACATAGACTGTCAGTCACCTTCTGAGTTCATGACATTTAACAGAAATAATTTGTCTTTGACTGGAATGTTCCACAGTCTTATGGACGGTTTATGAGTTCTGCCCAAAAAGTGGTGTCCCCAGATTTCCAAAACAAACAGTTGGGTTCAGAACTAGAATAACAATAATGTATTCATCAAGATGTTCTATGTTCAACTCGGACAGTTGTGTTCAATTGTGACCCAAACTTTTTTTTTTCTTATAATTGAATAATTCACTTCAGAGTTTGTTTCAGGTCTTTTCTGCAATACTAAATTAGCGGATTGGTCCAATGTCCAAAAATTGCCAAGTGATTAATCACAAAAGAATCGGTAATTGGTAAATAATCATTAGTTACAGCCAGTCTGTCCCTCTGAGTGAAATCAGATGTTTGGATTCTAAACTTAGTGCTAGATACTCATTGAGAAAGTATATACTGTAGATATTGCACCTGTCTATAATACTCAATGAGAAAGTATAGATATTGCACATGTCTAGACACTCGTTGAGAAAGTACAGATATCGCAACCTGTATGTGGATGTGTTCCTTTTCTTTTACGTACTTTTGCGTAGCTATGGCTAATAAAACCCAACATTTTGAAAAAAGTTTGGTAATTTAATTTACACTTTTTATGCAATCTAATGTGATGTTGACCTTCTGCAACCAGGAGGTAACGTTTCAAAGCAAAACTGGTCTAAGATGCGTCGTTTGTATCAACATGCAAAATACCGTAATCTGCAGTTTAATCCAAAGGAGTATTCCACTTTATGTTCTTTGCTGTGTCTCGTCAGGATCATGTCCCGGTTGGCGGTGGTCTGCGGTGGCTCCAGGGGCATCGGCAGGTCTGTGTCTCAGCTCCTGGCTCTCAGGGGCTGCACGGTGGCTGTGCTGTCCAGGAATGAGACCTCTGCCAGGGACACAGCGGCCGCTTTACCTGGAGGTAGGAAGGAAATGGTTCCAACTTTCTGATGGTATGAAGAAAGATTATTTATGATTATTATTATTATCTAGTGAATGTGAATGCAGTTTCTTCAGTGGAGTTGGAATGAGATACATTAGACTCCCACACCCACTTTTTAAAACTAAATAATAATAATAATAATGCATAATACTTATATCACGCTCACTCAAAGACACTTCACATACAATCATTCATTCACTCTGTACACAGTGGTGATAAATGACCACTTTAGCCACAGTCGCCCTGGGGCAGACCACCAGTCATTCACACTCACATCAGACTCAATGTGGCTGAAGCGACTTGATTAATGGGTCCATGTCAACCAGGAATCTGTCTATTTATGTATTCATTAATTTCAAAACAGCATTGAATATAATACAATAGATGCAGTACACACACATACTTTTTTTGAAAGTAGGTCTAAATTTTGGAAAAATGTATATTATTGGTTTCCTCTTATTCGGTTGACCTATTTATAAATGCTACCTTCATCTTTGTCTTTAGATAGACACGTTTCTTTCAGTTGTGATGTCTCCAAAGAGAACGACGTACAGAAAACATTTGAAACAATCCGGAAAGATTGTGGAAATATTTCGTATCTGGTGAACGCAGCTGGAATTAACTTGTAAGTCTGAACTCGGGCATAAAGACAGATACACAGTGAAAGAGGAGAATGAAATACTAACGTGTGTCTTCTGCCGTTGTCCAGAGACGCCTTGTTACTGAGGACTCGCGCTGAGGACATGGTCTTAGTACTGCACACAAACCTGCTGGGCTCCATGCTGACCTGTAGGGCGGCGCTGAAGAGCATGTTACACACCAAAGATGCAGCTATCGTCAATATAGGTACTGTCCACTGGAGAGACCCAAACATACTTTCTCCTCAATCCTTTTGTCTAAAGGGAATGTGAGAGGAACCGGGAAATTACACGCTGTGGGACGATTAAAGTTTATCTTATCTCATCACATTTCCAAATTAATCAGATTAACTAGTTCTAATCTTAACCTGGTTGTCGCCGCTGCCAGGAGTCTAGGACAACATGGTATGAAATGCTCAATTTTCTAGTTAAATTATATATTTTCAAGAATTTAAATGTTCTAGAATAGTTATCAATACGAATTATTCAAAGTGTGGCCGTTGAGTCAGTTGAGGAAAATGAGGAGGAAATGGATGATTCTGTTAAAAAAAAACAACAATGTTTTAAATTAAAAATAACCAAAAAATTAGAAAAAAATAGAACAAGGTACAATACAATACAATACAATTTATTCTTGTATAGCCCTAGGTCACAACAGAAGTCATCTCAGAGGACTTAACAAAACCATTGAAATCACCAACACAGGTCAGAGAATCAACAGTTAAAACACATGAAGAATATAAAGCACACACAGAAGAAAATGTCCATACATGTTGTAGAATGCTGAAGTGTCCTGATCATCACCAATCCTTTCTGTTGGACACTAACTGTCCAACAAGACCCTCCTGCATCGACAAGGAAAAACTCTTAAAAAACCCAGTGGGAAAAAGTGAGAAACCTTGGAGGAGAACTAGGGAAACCCACAGGGAGGGAGACCCATATGAGAAAGGGATCCGCTCCTCCGGACGGACAGGCTAATGATCTAGGACCTAAGCTAGCTACAGAACGTGGACCAGTGGCCGCTGAACGTGGACAGGTCCGGTGCAGGACTGAAGCACTCCCAGGCGGGTCGGGCGGGGCAGTCCGCAGGTGCAGATGGAGGAGGCCAGGCTCAGAGATCCCGTCATCGTACCATGAAACAGACAATGGGACAACGGGTGAATAGCAATGAACAAACTACAGTCAGAATCCTAAAAATGCTAAACAGATAAAGTAGGAAGGAGGAGAGGATAGTGCTCAAGTTACCATACTTCTCCCAGCAAACTAACTCCCTATGCAGCTTGACTGACACTCTGAGGAGTTTAACCTTCTCCGAGTCTTACCTTCCTAACCATATGCTAAACTAAAGAGGACTGTTTTAAACCTAGCCTTGAATAAAGAATAACATACAGCATAATATATAACATAATATACAACATAACACAATACATTATTGAATAATATATAACATAATATATAACATAATACAGCATATATATATAATATATACACTACATATTATATATTACCTAATTATATGCTAAATTAAAGTAAAGTGCTTTAAGCCTGGCCTTGAATGTGGAGACCGTATCTGCTTCCTTAACATAAATGGGAAGCTGATTCCACAGTAAAGGAGCTTGGTAGCTAAATGCTCTGCCACCAACAGTGACCTTTGAGACCTTAGGGACCACCAGACGTCTGGCGTTTTGGGAGCGCAACGCTCGACCTGGTTGATATGACACTAACGTGTCTTGGAGATAAGAGGGAGCCAAGCCATTTATGGCTTTATATGTTAAGAGTAGGATTTTAAACTTTATTCTGTACTCCACAGGGAGCCAGTGGAGTGATTTTAACACCGGAGTTCTGAAGAGCTGGAAGCTCTTCAAAGAGGCTTTAGGGCACGCTGCCAGTAAAGCGTTACAGTAGTCGAGCCTTGAGGTGACAAACGCGTGAATGAGTTTTTCCGCGTCACTTTTAGGAAGGAAATTCCTAATTTTAGCGATGTTCCGTAAGTGGAAGTACGCCGTTTTAGTTGCTTGGCTTATATAAGCCTTGAAGGAGAGTTCTTGGTCAAAAATGACTCCAAGATTCCTCACAGTGTTACTGGGTATTATACTGACATTATCGAGAGTAACCATCTGGTTAGTGAGGGAGTCACGCAGGCGCTTCGGACCGAGTAGGATCACTTCTGTCTTCTCCGGGTTGAGAAGTAGGAAGTTAAGAGTCATCCACTTTTAAGGTCCTTTATGCAGGCACTGAGCTTTTCTAGCTGATCTGTCTGGTTAGGCTTCATCGACAGATAAAGCTGTGTGTCATCTGCATAGCAGTGGAAATTAATTCCATGCTTTTTAATAATGTTTCCCAGTGGCAGCATGTAGAGAGTAAAAAGAATCGGTCCGAGTACCGAACCCTGCGGCACACCGAATTCCACTCCAGAATAAGGCGACGAGTCCTGATTCACATTGACGAAGTGATATCGATCTGATAAATAGGATTTAAACCAGCCAAGGGCTGTTCCTCTAAGACCTATATCACATTCTAGCCTCTGCAGTAGAATGCTGTGGTCTATTGTGTCAAATGCAGCACTAAGGTCCAGTAGGACCAGCACTGACACTTGTCCATTATCGGCAGCTAGTAGTAAGTCATTTGTGACTTTGACTAGTGCCGTTTCAGTGCTATGATGAGCTCTGAATCCTGTTTGAAAGACTTCAAACATATTATTTTCCTGCAGGTGGCAGCGGAGCTGCTCAGCTATAAGTTTTTCCAGGATTTTAGATATAAAAGTGAGGTTTGAGATCGGTCTGTAGTTTGTAAGTATTTCTGGGTCCAGGTTTGTTTTCTTCAGAAGGGGTTTGATTACCGCGGTTTTAAAAGCTTGTGGGACATAGCCACATTGTATGGATGCGTTTATTATATTTACGATAGGCTCAATTATCAAAGGAAGTATGTCTTTGAAGAGCCATGTCGGGACTGTGTCTAACATGCAAGTTGAGGCTTTTGAGGATGTGACCACAGAGATCACCTCTGCTTGGCTCACAGCCATGAATTTATTAAGGCCCACTGAAGAGTCTAAGTGGGAAGTCACGTATGCCGCTTCAACCTGTCCACCACTAACAGCAGGAGCAACCTCCTCCAGCTTGTCACGGATGGATGTAATTTTATTATTAAAGAAGTGGAGAAAGTCGACACTGCTCAGTGAGCTTGGAATTTTAGGCTCGATTGCGCTATGGCAGTTTGTGAGTTTAGCGACGGTGCCAAACAAAAATCTACTGTTGTTTTTATTCGCTTCTATTAAAGTTGAATAGTATTGAGTTCGAGCCCCGCGAAGGGCCTTCTTGTAGTTTCGGAGACCTGCTTTCCACTCCCTGTGGACAGGCTCCGAGTGGGAGTGGCGATATAGCCTCTCCAATTTTCTGACGTCCTGTTTTAAAGTGTGGAGTTGAACACTGTACCAGGGCGACGATGATCTAATCCTAATGGTTTTCTGTTTTAAAGGAGCTGCTGCATTTAATGCAGATTTTAAAGACTCCATAGTGTTGTCCACCGTTTGGTCAATGACTGAGGGACTGCAGCAGCTGTGAACAGGTTCACCTGCAGCAGTATTCAACATAGGCTGTATTAGTTCTTTGAACCTTGTGATAGATTTATCATTTAAGGTTCTTTTCATTATGGTTTTATCTTGCGGGACAGGAAAGTCCTCCAAAGCGAGATCAAACGTGATCAAGAAATGGTCAGACAGCAACGAGCTTTGACGCTGGATGTCAACATTGGAGACATCACAGCCGTAGGTCAGGACAAGGTCCAAGGTGTGGTTATGAATGTGAGTAGGTTCCTCGACATTCTGAGTAAAACCAACACCATCTAGTACGGCGCTGAAAGCTTTGTTTAAGCTGTCAGTGCTGTCGTCCACATGTATATTGAAGTCTCCAGCTATAACTATGTTTTCCCATTCCAAAACTAGGTTTGAAATGAAGTCAGAGAATTCTGTTAGGAACTCGCTGTAAGGACCAGGAGGTCGGTATAAAACTATAAATAGTACTGCTTTTTGTTTTCTCCACCCAGGACAGGTGATTGAAAGTGTTAAGTTTTCAAACGAGTGAAAAGCGCTGTTGGTTTTGGGACTAAGAAGTAAGTTGGTGTGTGATATAATCGCAACACCACCGCCGCGACCTGTAGCTCTGGCTTTCTGGTAGTTAACATGCGTCGGAGGAGTGCACTCATTCAATCTAACGTACTCGTCCTGTTGGAGCCAAGTCTCCGAGAGCGCAAACAGATCCAAGCCCTTGTCTATAATAAGTTCGTTTATGAGAAGCGATTTAGACGAGATTGATCTGACGTTCATTAAACCACATTTAACAACCCTATCGCTAGAACTATTTCTGTCTGTCTGAACTTTTATTAAGTTACTGTGTCTGACACCTAGGTCAGATTTCCTCGCATATAGTGCTTTAGACTTCAAGCGGGGAACACACACAGTTTCAATCTGACTAGGTTCTGAGGCTAGTAACTGAGCACACACAGGCATACACATACATGCACACACAGTTTCAATCTGACTAGCCTCTGAGGCTAGTAACTGAACAGATGGGGGCTCAGAGGTTGTGGCAGAGCAGCTCTGCACCCGGGCCTCAGTTCTGCATCGTCATTTGAGCCGAGCAGAACAGTTTAGAGCCAGGGCCAAATTCTTAGCCAAAAGGGATGTACCCGCCAACGTTGGGTGGATATCATCCGAGCGGATGAGACCGGGCTTTCCCCAAAAGGCACTCCAATTGTCAACATGAACAACACCACTTCGAGGGCACCAGCCAGACAGCCAGCGGTTGAAAGCCGAGTGTCTGCTGAATGCTTCTGCACTGCTAGTGCTAGGTAGGGGCCCAGAGAAGATGACAGTGTCGGCCATTGTGCTAGCCAGCTTGCACACGGCGGCGACTTGCAGCTTCAACACCTCGGACTGTTTCCGCCGAACGTCATTACCACCCGCGTGAATAACAATTCGACGGAAACGCTGCTTGTGGTACAAAATAAACAGAAATAAACAGTTTGAAAAAGCAGTTGGACAAAGCAAATGCTTGTCACTCTTTCAACACAACCCAATACACACACACACATGCACACACACATTTATGCAGACACACATGACAAATATCTCTGAATATCTCTCAAAGAAACTAAATGTATTTTGTTTGAACACCAGACGGCAGCAGAGATTCATATTTAACTAGTGACTACAAAAGTGTGACTTAAAGATACTGTCACAATTACTGTCACACATTACCAACATAAACAAATAACACACATAACCACACATTTACAGTTTAGACACTACTACACATCATAAGTTAAACTTGATCCCTAGTCTCATATTAATTTTGATAAGACATAAACTGCCCTATCAGATTTGTATGTGTTTATTATTATTGTATCGATCGTGAATGTTGTTACGTGTGATTGTCTGGTGTAGGTTCAGTGGTGGGTCTGAAGGGAAATGCCGGACAGAGTGTGTACAGCGCCAGTAAAGCAGCGCTGGAGGGATTCACTCGCTCTTTGGCCAAGGAAGTCGCCTCTCGCAACGTCAGGGTCAACCTCCTGGCTCCGGGTACACACACACACACACACACACACACACTGATCTTTATTGATAAGTTTAAATAAAGTTACCTTACTTTAAACAGATAGATAGATAGATGCATACATACATACATACATACATACTTATTTAGTTTCAGGATGGACTGATAGACAAAGGAATTCTTCAGTTTGACCTTATTAAAGAGAGGCAGACAGTAACGCCGCCCTGATTGTAACCGCACATATTCATAAAATAGTCGCTGTATGGATCAATCAATCAATCACTCTTCTACTTGTGCCACTACCGCTGGGTATTACTAAAACTTATCAATGAGAACTGGTGTATGTTAGCTTAACTTGTATTCAGGGTCATTTAAGTAGTTTCTGTCGTCACTATTACTTGAAATGAAAAGAACATGTTTATTCGACTATAAATGGCTTCACACAACGCAAGGCAAGTTAGTTTGTATAGCACCGTATACACACATGGCAACTCCAAGTGATTAACATACAAAAAAAGAAATAATTATACAAGGCATTAAAAGCATAAATAATCACGGTACATTAAAAATAATGACGACGTATGCTCATCTAAATCAAGACTGTTCCAGATAGTAGCTGCCTGAATCTGAAATGTTCCCCCCCCAATGTTTAGTCCTGACTCTGGGCCCCAGCAGGAGTCCAGTCCCTGTGCTCCTCAGAGTCCGAGTTGGTTCATATGGCTCTAACATGTTACAGATATACTTGGAGAGACTTGTACAGAAGCAGAGCTGGGCACATGAGTGAAAAAAATGTTATCATTAAAAATTTCCAAAATAAGGTGTCTTTATTTTCCCAGAGGGGCTTATTTTAGACTTTTCTCTCCTTCCTTCAGGCTACATCCGCACAGACATGACGGCTGGGGTGTCAGAAGCCCGTCTGCGCTCCGTCCCTCTGGGCCGGTGTGGGGAGCCGGAGGAGGTGGCCCGCGCCGTGCTCTTCCTCCTGGAGTCTCCGTACGTCACAGGGCAGGTGCTGGTGGTGGATGGGGGGCTGCAGCTGGTCATGTGAAGAATGGACAGGCCTGACCACCTCTGGGACAATGTTTCGTGGGGATTCTTGCACATGTGCAAATGTGCAAATGATTGTCACCTCCCACTTATTGTTTTCCCACTAATTTTCATTTGTTCGTCATCATGGTCTGGACAATGTTAATGTGGGAAACCCTAATTCAATTCAATTCACTTTCAATTTATTTTCAATTTATTTTTGCAGTCAGAGAAATTGCCGACAAAGATCAACAACAGTTCAAAGAATCCTTCCAATCAAGACATTGCTCCATAGGGAGTGGGGGGACCAATGTCTCGGATCATCACTGTCCTTAGACCCTCCAGCATCTGCAAGGAACAACTCAAAAACCCATTGGGAAAAAAGTGTGAAAACTTTGGGGGAGGGATCTGCTCTCACGGACGGACAGGCTGTAGATCCAGGACTCAGGCTGTAGATCCAGGACTCAGGCTGTAGATCCAGGACTCAGGCTGTAGATCCAGGACTCAGGCTGTAGATCCAGGACTCAGGCTGTAGATCCAGGACTAAGGCTGTAGATCCAGGACTCAGGCTGTAGATCCAGGACTCAGGCTGTAGATCCAGGACTCAGGCTGTAGATCCAGGACTAAGGCTGTAGATCCAGGACTCAGGCTGTAGATCCAGGACTCAGGCTGTAGATCCAGGACTAAGGCTGTAGATCCAGGACTAAGGCTGTAGATCCAGGACTCAGGCTGTAGATCCAGGACTCAGGCTGTAGATCCAGGACTCAGGCTGTAGATCCAGGACTCAGGCTGTAGATCCAGGACTCAGGCTGTAGATCCAGGACTCAGGCTGTAGATCCAGGACTAAGGCTGTAGATCCAGGACTCAGGCTGTAGATCCAGGACTAAGGCTTTAGATCCAGGACTCAGGCTGTAGATCCAGGACTCAGGCTGTAGATACAGGACTCAGGCTGTAGATCCAGGACTAAGGCTTTAGATCCAGGACTCAGGCTGTAGAACAAGGACTGAGGTTGTGCAGTGCAGGATTGAGGAGGCTCCCAGACGGGGAGGGGGGCCCAGAGGTCTGGGCTCCCCTAGCCTAGACCCCACAGGTCTGGGCATGCCACGGAACAGACCATAGGACAGCGGGTGAATAGCAATGAACAGACGACAAATGACTGTTAAGACTGTTGCAGTTTATTATATAAACAGTGGCTGCAGAGGTGCATTTCCAGAAACCATCACCTCATGTTCCAATGTTAAAACACTATTGTGCTGATAAGCTCAATACTTGATCAGGCATTGCCTGGTTAGCACCATGAAGGGAGACTTAAGTGGGACAGTTGCTCTGAAATGCCAAATGTTCTAGTTATTTTCGTTATTTTCATTATTTTCATTATTTTCAGAATCATTTTTACATACTGTAGCAATAAAAAGGATTCTGATTCTGATTATAGTTTCTGGAGCTCAGCAGCTTTGAGAGATGGATCAAATGCAGTAGACATAATTTATAACTCTGCAGTCTCCGTGCCCCAGATTTTGATCGGCTTTTTGAATGCGTTCCTATTCGGTGACTTTGTGGAATATTGGTTTCATGTTTTTGGTCGCTTCACACACAGCGGCCGCCCCACCTCTGCAGGGGCCCAGCGAGTCGGTCACAGCTGGAGCGGATTAAAGGTAGCGCTGGAGGTACCGGGGGCATATTTTTAGATTGCGGAATGTTTGGAGAGTCTAGTTACGAGCACAGGACTCCCAAGTGTGGGCAGATGAAGTCACCCACGTCTGTTTTGGATTTGACTGAATTCTGTGAAAGTAGGACACTGTAAATGTGAATAAAATATTGTACATTTATTCTCAAAGCATTTTCTGTCTTCATTTTATTATTGCAATAAGTGGGTGGATTTTATGCCATGGTATTAACTATTTGGATAGATACATTATGATGTACAACAGAGGGGAACATGTTGGGTCGATGTTCTATTAAATAAACAATAACAAAGCTACTTTCCTTTGCTTTATATACGTATTTTTGATTCATTCACATTTGTGGATGTATTGTCTATTTGTGGGTATTGGATTATAAAATCATAAGCAATAATGACTATAAGCGACTTACTAACGGAGCGATGAAGACAATGGACCGCTTTCTATTTTAAGTTAATATTAAGTTATTTATGAAAATAAAATGTTAAAAAGGTTAAAATGACATATATATAATTCAGTTCATTTAATGAAGAGTCAAAAAGTGAAAATATGTACATTTCTTATTTGCCTCAAAAGCTGATTTTGTTGCTTTAATGTTATAGCTGTTATTTTACTGAAGTCAAACAGTGACATGGGGGTTGGGGGCTGAAATCTATAGCCTCAGTGTATTAAAGCTGCACTATGCAACCTTCCTGGTGGAGGGTCCTTTTGGTCTTGTCTGTGTTAATATGGTTTTGGGACGTCCCACAGTTTGGAAATCCTATGACTTCACTAGGCTAAGTTAGAGGTCAGATCTGCGGAAAGTCAAGCTAAGAATTCAGGCATTGATCTGTGAAAACATGAGCAGTAATGTTCATCTATACAGGGCAATTTACAGAACAAGGTCACCCAAAGGTAAAGGTGCACTTTATTGATCCCTGTAGGGCAATTCATCCTCTGCATTTGACCCATCCTGATGCCATGAAGGCTTACGTCAGGAGCAGTGGTCGCAGAACTACAGAGCGCGGGAACCCATTTCCAGATGTTGATGATCGGTTTGGTCAAGACTACCAGAGCTGGAGGATTTTACCTCGTGTGCATGTTTTCAGTTGTAGGGGAAACCGGAGCACCCGGAGAAACCTACATGGGGAGAACATGGAAACTCCACACAGAAATTCCTGGAGATGGATTTGAAACACAAGCTCTAACTGCTGCTCCGCAGTAATTGAATAGTTGTATGTTCATTGTCAAGTTGTATCATCATTTAAGTCTAAAAAGTTCCTCAAGGCATAAACCCAGCGTTATCACAGTTGCATATTTTTCTGAGTATTTTATGTTTTGATTATTGAGATACAAAAACATAACACACTGTCTCTGAAGCCTTTATTAACTTTCATATCCTAAAAGAACATCAGGAGAACAGTCCTTATTATACAGGCGCTATTGGCATACAGCTGTGCAAATGTCTTAACTTTGTATCAATAATAGATGGAGAAATACAGCACCGTGTAAAAATCAGTGCATTCTTTCTTTCACCCTTTTATTTTTCTCCATTGCGTGTTTGTATACTCGTGGTAACAATTATTAGCATAATACATTTTCACTTTTCGCTGCAAAGATGAAACATTTGCCTTCAAAGTGATTTAAGGCAGTACATACAGATATAACATACAGAAATGTGAGCAGAAGTAGCGGATATAACTTCTTTTTAAGTCGTTTCTTGTTTTTTTTTTACATACAAAAATAAATGGATGTGACAGGCAAAGACAGCACCTTGTTTGAGTGTCATTTCACACGACATGAAAAGAAGAAATCATTACAATATCGCATCTTTTCCCCACACTTTTCCAACATTCCATAGTCAAATATTATCTGATAGCCTCGCATCCCAAAAGCTATTCCTATCCACTTTTCTTTACCATATATAGCCACAAAAAGCAGCCTTATACATCTCCTGCAATCTTTCAATAACCGACCATATTGCTTCCTTCAGAAATCAAAATAATAAGAATTTTAAAAAATCCTATTGTTTTTAAGGCCCGGCCTCCAATATCAAAGTAATCCAAAGCTTCCTCAGTCAGTTGCCTACTTCCCAAACTTTTGCACTTGAGCTGGTGATATGAATTTGTGAAAATGCGTTTGCAGATGGCACTACACTATACAGTACACTGTTGTCATACAAAACATTGAAACAGGCAACCTTGTATAGTGAGCTAAGGTCCAGTTAATGTATTAAGGCTTATGGAGACGCTAAATAAAATACATATAATCAGTATAAACAGTAAAACCCCATTCCCCGCCATTTTCTTTGCCACTTGTTGCAGTCTGTGTTGACAAAGTTACTTTCCGACTCACTTCTCGTTGACGCAAAAAGTTTCTGAGTGTAAAGGCGTTAGGGGAAGTTTCTGAGCAAATCACTTTCTGGTGGTTATTTTTTTTGCATTGTTGTTCTTTTGCAGGTCTCTACAAGTCGTCGCTCTCGATCAGACCACCAGGGGGCAGCGGGGAGCACTCGGGGAAAAAGGCCGCCTTCACGTCCAGGCCCCTCTCTGTGAGAGCGGCGTAGCGGCTCGTGGACGGACGCACTTTCTTCAGCTTCGGGAGGTTCGGCTGCTGCCACTGAGCTGCAGGCGAGAGAAGAACACGCTTTTATTGTCACAGAAATGAGATGACATTGATCATTTAAACAGACAGAATACTGTGAGATTTCATAACACTTTGAAGCAACTTTTGTTAAAGTTAAACTCATCATTCTATCAATGTGCAGAAGCCAGTACTTTTCCCTTGTTTTGTCTATCTGAAGGCCAAGCTACATGGCACCGTGGAAGCTGCTGATTGGAGGTCTCTATGCCTCCGCTCTGTACAGTATAATACACTTGCATTCTGTTGTTCGTGTTGTTCGTGCTGTCTCTACCATCGACAATAAAACATGTCTTCTGTCTGAATGAAAGACGCGATCCCAGACTTTGTCATCTTCTTCAATACGTAGTTGTTTGCACACATAATCAAATATGGCAGCCTTTGTGATCGTTGTGACGGTTCAAAGTGTGATTTCCGGTTGATTTGGACATTTCTATTCCTATAAATCCATAACTCACTGTTGACGTCGAGCCGCGCGGTGCTGGAGACGATCCCGGCTTCGTTCTTGGCGGACACCGTGTACCAGCCCGCGTCCTCCTTCATCGCCGGCTGGATGATCATACACAGGTAGCCACAGTTATCCTGGTGCATGCTGGGACAAAAAGACACAAAGATTGCAATTACACAACACAATAGAATACAAGTAGTGGCAGCGGTCGGAGTAATAAGGGTGTTGTAGTTGTATTAAATTCATATTGTGCGTTTGTGTTGTCTCTTAAGCGTTATCTTTGGCATGTCATTTTTTGGTATGTGGAGTAATTTAGTATTAGTAGAAATATAAGTGTTGATAAATGTCCATAAATCAGCCTAGTATGATTTGTTCACAATATTCTATTTTCATCAGGCTCTTTCTGTTGGACAAACAGATATATTTCAATGTGAAGTTTCCCAATTTCAAGTTCCAGCTTTAAGGTGAGAGACACAATGGTACAATGGTATACTTCAAATTAAAAGTGTGTTTTGAGTTTGTACCTGATTCTTTCTGTGTTGTGGGTGAAGGACTCGTTCTCTCGTTTCCAGAAGATTTGTGGATATGGAACTCCAGTGACGCGGCACTCGAGGCGGACGGGATGTCCCTCTGCCACGATCGTGTTCTGCAGCTTCTCCACAAACGAAGGCGCTTTGTGCATTTCTTTGGCTGTGGGCACGGAAGGATTAGGTCCACACAAGTTGGATTATAACAGTTGTAGATTGACCCAAGTTTGTTTCAGTCCACTTTATAAAATCCAGCAGACACAATAAGGACACAACAACAGTTTGGCACTTTACAGCCGCCCCACTGTGGCACCTGATGTTCCCACAGGTCTCCCAACACAGTATTACCAGTTATTATCACTTGTAGACTTTCTCATTTGCCCAAACCAAAGTAGACAAAGAGGTCAAACACTACTAGAGGTACAGTAATTAACTAAAATTCAGTGTCAATGGGATATTATAGTAAAAACCAGACCTGTTGTCCTACCATAAACTACCAGTTTTTTAAAATATATTTGTTTTCATAATTTCAATATCTATATCTCTTGTAAGTTTCAGGAATATTACAATTGTCCATTTCATACATCAAATACATAAATCTATGGTGTCTAAAGGGAAACAAATTCTCCATTCACTTTAAACAACAGCTATATTTCTAAGACTAAATATTGGACCTTGGACCGCCAACAAACAAAAACAGCCAGTTAGAAGCCGAACATTCACCTGCCACGATGAGCTCCAGGTTGAAGGAGTTCTGGCCGGCGCGGTTGCTGGCGATGCAGGTGTAGATTCCGGCGTCGCGGCTGGTCACAGGTTCGATCACCAGAGAGTGCACCCCGTTCTCCCGCACCAGCATCTTATGAGCCGAGTCCGGGCGGATCGTCTGCCCGTTCAGCTGCCAAACCAGGTCCGGGGTCGGCAAACCGCTCACCTGCGCAGGGAACGAGGACATGTGAGATTTATGGTGCTATGCCAGTGCATCAAATCAATAATTAAAAATCAGCCGAGTTTGATCGTACAAAGTGTCAAAAATCGAATGTGTTCATGATTTTAAAATGGACAACAGATCAGAACACCTGCCTTCTAACCAGAATAGTGTTGTTAAGTTCAGCATAATTAAAAGGTTTTGAGCATTATTATAAGTGCTCATAACTATCACAAATATTTTTTATTTAAAATCATTGCATTTCTTGTGTTTGAACGGTTTGATTCTCTAATCTGTGTTGGCGAAATCAACGGCTTTGTTAAGTCCTCCGAGATAACTCCTGTTGGGATTTACGGCTGTACAAGTATTAATTGAATAGAATTAAATTTAATTATCAGTTCCCTAGATTTCCCTAGAATTGTAACTTCATTTATGATTCTGACAACTTCACTTCGTCTGATCTCATTGTATTTGGTATTTTACTACATGTTTTTGTTTTCTAGAAATGTGAAAGATCAAGATGTGTCCCTTTTTTTTCCAGTAAAATTTTCCTGGGATGAACCTGGGATTGAGCTCCAAACTCACAAATGAAAATAGTGATACAAAAATGCTAAAAGTAGTAGTAGTAGTAGTAGTAGTAATCTTTATTTATATACCGCCTTTTCACTGCACATCGTAGTCTCAAAGCGGTTTACAATTGTTATTTTTGGGAGTGGGGGTGCCAGTACAGGAGGCACATGCCAGACCTATTGTACATATTTTTAGTGGTAGGGGAAACCGGAGCACCCGGAGGAAACCTACGCAGACACGGGGAGAACATGCAAACTCCACTCAGAAAGGCCCTGGTCCAACCGGGACTCGAACCCAGGACCTTCTTGCTGAGAAGCGAGAGTGCTATCCACTCAGCCAACGTGCCGCCCTCCTAGGTTCCTAGGAATTGCACATGTGTTCCAGCTAGAGCTTTTAACTTTTTTCAGGTCCCCAAATCTCATTTCTAGTGACAGTTGCCTCAGCTGTTAAAGGGGAATAGTTAAAATCCAACAGTTGTCTTTCTGCAGTCCCCAGATACTAGCTCATATATATTTACCAAAATGCAAACATTTTGGACAGAGTTTGAAAAATTAGAGTCATCAGATGGCAAAACTACAGCGCATCACCTTCTAAAAAGACTCTAGTAAGTAAGTAGTAAGTCATCTTTATTTATATACCGCCTTTCACAGACCAGAGTCACAAAGCGGTTTACAATTGTTATTATTTTTGGGCATCTGTCTCTCACTCCACACAGAGATGGGAGCGGGTTCGCCAGTACAGGGGCGTATGCCAGACCTATTGTACATGTTTTTAGTGGTAGGGGAAACCGGAGAACATGGTCCAACCGGGATTCGAACCCAGGACCTTCTTGCTGAGAGGCGAGAGTGCTATCAATACCAATTTGTCTTCAGTAGTTTTAGACAAAATAAGCAAAGGGTTATAAGTGCTTAAACAGCTGCCATCATACACTGGTCTTTAGGATAATATAAAAATGTGACCCTCATCTTCCATTTTAGTTTCCCTCTTCTTGCGATTAGTTGAGTCTTGGGAAAATGAAAACAGTGGTTAATGCGTTTTGTCTGTGTTTATGCAGTCGTCGCTGCGTAAGTAAAAACAGCTCATATTTGATTGAGTGCACAGAACTAGAGCTATGCTGGAAGATCACCAATAGACTCTGGACATTTTTAGCTCTGTAAGTTTGGACGGCAGTGATGCGAAAGAAATATTGACTTAAAAGTAGTGCTTGTTTTAAACTCTCCAACCTTACAACAAAAACAACTAATTTTAAAAACAAAGCGCCGTGTCTTTCATTATTAGGAGAAAAAAATCGGTGTAAAATGTAATGAGCAAAGTTGCCGATGACTGAAGAACCTCTGAAAGACCATATTCTGCAGTAATAAGAAATACAGTGAGCCTCTATCCAGCCACTCTTTTATAGCAGACTAATTGCTGCCTTGTTTTACAATGTTGCGTTTTCAAAGGGTTCATTCTGGTACACGGCAGGGCAAATCGGGACAAAAACTGGCAAAACATTATTCGACAAAAGCAAAAGACCAAATTATACACATACATACATACATTTAAATACATATAATTGTCTAAAAACTCATTCTAAGCTATGAAAGCCAACACTTCTGTAAGGCGTCCATTCAAAACAAAGTAAATGGAAGAAACATTTGGTCTCTGTTGGGTTTTACTGCCTGAAACTCAATTCACATAAAGGATTCTTGGAACCTCCCTGAATGAAAGCACAGGATTAAATAGCACTGACTTCACTATAACTTTGATTTAGATTTTTGGCCAAAGCAACTCGACTCTTTTTTCAGCCAATGCCTCTGTGCTATCATGACCCGACCCAAGGCTTTATTTCCTCTAAGATCAACCAGAGTGGTGGGCAGGTCCAATCAAATTAAAAGTCAATGTCAGGAACAAAGCTGGGGTACATAACTTTCAACCTGCAAAGAATGGAGTCTATCTAAGTAAGTAAGTAAGTAAGTAAGTAAGCTTTTTTAAACTGAAATGTGAAAAAGAGAGGACCACGCTCAATCTTCCTGAAAATGTGAGACTGGTCTTCATCATGAGTTAAAGTACCTTGCAGTCCATCCGGCAGAGACGGCCCTCCTGCACGATGAGGTCTCCTGGTGCCTGCAGGAAGTGTGGTCTGAAGTGGCGCTCTTGGATGTTGTCGTTCTCATCACCGCTGTCTCTGGAGCGCGACCTGGACCTGAGGGTGGACCAAGGAAACCAGTGAGACCAATAAGACCAGAGAGACCAGCGAGACCAATGAGACCAGCAATAACAATGAGATCAATGAGACCAGCGAGACCAGCAAGTCCAGTGAGCCACATTTAAGATCCATTATTATCCTTTTATAATTTCATGTGTGGGACCAGTCGTAAAAACAAATTGTATTTTTTTCGCACCAGTGAGAAAAAGTTTGTGTGGAAAATTACACAAAGCAAAGGTTTGTGTAATTTGTGTGTAAAGAAGACTCAGAATTGAAAATTTTTTTTGGGATATTTTCATTCTAAATACCAGTCCAATCAATATACCTATCAACTAATGAACCATGCGATACATTGGGGGAGTTCTTGTAAACAGTGTACAACAAGGAAACCAATGAATCTCAGCTAAATGTACCAAAACACTAAAACAACTTTCTCCAAAGGTTGAGTGAACGAAGAAACGGTTTCGGAGGGTTCAATTTTTTGGTTTGTCTCTGGTTTCAAAGAACTTTTTGAGATCATGTCTAAAATAACATTGACGTCTGCTATTATCGTATCAAAGGCTGTGGACTTTTCACAACAAAGAGAGTGGGACGAGCTGATCTCCAACCCCCTGTGTCTGAGGCAGGATTATGGAAGGGTCCAGAGCGTCTGAGAGATAAATCTCTGTATTTGGGTTTGAGAAAGTGTCTGAGCATTGCCTATAGATGGTTATAAGAGATGAAAATCATAGAAGCGGCCAGTTCAGTACTCAGAAATGCAATCAAAACTGGTCTATTCCATACTGCTGATGATACAGTACTTTCATGTTGCTATGTCAATAAACAATAGCATTATATACTGTACACAGTGTTTTTATTTTATTTTATGAATTACCTCCGCATTTGTCCTGGTGTGGAACGCTGGCTTCGTCCTCTCTGGTTCACAGCCTGGACCATCATCCGCCCCGTGCAGCTCACTCTGCCCTGAAACCAGGCACACACACGTTTAGATCAAAACCAGAAGAGTTATTACACTTTTCACACTACAGACAACATTGACAAATAAAGCTGAATTACTCAGGTTCTCAGTAAAGAAAACATTACATATATTACGTTAACACTAAGACTCCCACAATTATGACACTAATAGAATACCCAAAGCCGCCATTTTCACTGCTCTTATTCAAACAAACCAATGGAATTCTGAGAAATTGCCCCAAAAAAGTATATTATATATATATATATTAAAAGTAGGTAATTCATAAGGGTGTTTTTAACTTTTACTCACTTTTACTAAGTGCTAAAACTGGTTAATATAACTTTAAATACAGCAAAAAAGCATTTTGTTGAAATGCTAACTGGTAGCAAGTAAACATTATGTTGCTATGGTAACCAGCATTGACACTGCTCTGAGAGGTAAAGGTCAAACATTTATTAAGTAATTACAAAACAAAAAACTGTCAAAGTGACGGCTCTGGGAGTTGGAGTTTTAAGCCTATTTGTGAACAATCCCCTATAGGCTGTATATTGCATATACTCATACCCTACAGGTATACGCAGTTAGATCTCTGCCCTTTATGTTTCTGTAAATTCTAAAGAGTAGTAGTTGGTCAGAAACAAATTTTGGTTTGAAAACAAGTCTATATTAGGAGTAACTATGACACATAGCTAATAGGCTCATGCTCTTAATCCAGAATGATCTGCCTGGGCCATGGTTGGGTCTTACTCATCTGCTTCTGCGCTGGTTTGGCTCAACTCCAAACTCAAAGATGATCTGTCAGAGCGGTGAACTCATCAGAGCTTTGGTAACTTCCTGTCTCCCTTCACTCCCACTTCCTTTTCGAGCCATTATCTCATCATCATCTGTCTCCTCAATGAACCCTGGCAAGGCCTGTGTGTTCTCTGTCCAATAAAACTGACAGCACTACGTTTGGGCTGAACCGGACCTCGATGATACGTATAGGGCTACAACAGATGACCTGAGATTGGATTTTGACAATTAAAAAAAAACTAAATGTACAGCACAATAACTCATCGTACTATAGAGCGGGTGGAGGAATGGTAAAAGATTAATGTAATAGCTAATGTCTGTAAAGTTTCACCCCGGGGTTCCCGGCCATGATGGTGTAGTTGCCGTCGTCGTCCAGAGAGGCAGCAGCCGTGTGAAGGGAGCAGGTGCCGTCTGCGTCCCGGCTGATCCTGTAGTGCTCGCTCCGCTTCGAGATCTGCTTTCCGTCTTTGAACCAGTAAACCTGCAACATATTTTGGGTTAGCTGATTTATTTAAGTCAAGTTATTGTCTGGATGTCAATGAAATCCAGATTGGGACATATGGGATATATTGAGACTTTTTACTGGCTGACTCAATGTTTTAACTTCCAGGACAGATAACGTAGAACATATGGGCGGTTTGGATTTTCTTCTTCCAGGTGGATCATCCAGAATCAGATTATTGGTCCTCCTAGTTGTCAATCATTCTGGTGATATGCGATTATTTTTGTTATTTGGGTCATGGTTCTGTTGTGATTCTTCTTTATATATTTTTTATCTCCTGTCCCGTATCCCTGTTGATTGTCTGTCCAAGCCTAATGTGTTTCACTTGTGTTTTTGCCCCACTTCCTTTGTTGAAATTTGATTTTCATCTTGGACATTCCTTTTGTTATTTACATACTGCATTTTGAGTGCTTCCTTTGTTTTCTAGTTCAGGATAAAAGGTGCCATTTTTAAATAGATTTTGTTTATAGCACACAAAATCTCAAAGTGCTACAGCAAAATAGAAGAGTTATACAAAATAAAGATACATACAAGTTTAAGTACTAGCTTGGCATTGACGATAGTGGTCAAGTAAATTTGGATGGTTGTGGTGGTTCCGAAAATTAGATTAGGCTGCATTATGGCCTCGTCTATTGTTGAATAATTAAGGCGAAAGTATTAGTTGCCTCAATGAAAATCTCGCCTGTGTTCATTTCAAACCCACATAGAGTCTCCCAAATGAGTTATCTGCTGTCCAAAGAGGTTTTTATTTCCCCACTTCCTGGCTGCTGTCATCAGTGTGTCAGGGGCCTCTCTTATCTCAACACGCTGCGTACACTCCGACTCGACGCCCTCCATCCAAAACACGAGCCGTCAGCACCAGCTCCGGCTCTGACGCACTTCTGATTAAACCCCAGGGAGGCATTTCACATCATTCTGTAGTGTAAACCCTCAGGCAAAACAAAGGCAGGACAAAAAAAAATGAAAATGGGAGTAAAAGCGAAGACGTAATGATTTTGTAATGATTCCTGTGTGTTCTATTGGCTTCAACAAAAGATGCTGAAGTTTCAAGACGAGTGAGTGAGTGGAATATTATGATGGTTAAAGCAGTCAATTCTATGTCAGCAAATGTACAAAAAAATTAAAGCCGCAAGCGGCGTCGAATGGCCCTCGCCGCACCGCGCGCACCACCCCGCATTAAGCCACCCCGCATCAAGCCGCCCCGCACCAAGCCGCCCCGAACCATGCATCAAGCCACCCTGCACCCCGCCGCCCTGCACCAAGCCGTAACGCGCCGCTCCACAACGCCCCGCACTACGCCGCACCACACCGTACCACGCAGCACCGCGCAAAGGAGGTGGGGCCGCTGTGTGTTGATTTGTTGCTGTTGCCATAGAAGAACGGTAGTCAAATTGTAATGAATATGATGACTGGAGCTGTTTGGCACCCCATGTAAAACTTTGCCTCAATCTGTAGGGGGCGCTAACGGGCCGATTTCAAATATTTCACTTTCACCTGACCTAAACCCTGGAGTTGAACATTGGATTCAAGTTTTGTGCAAATCAGACTTTGTTTGTGCAACGTTTCACTGATCAAAAATCCTTTTGGTCATTTTGAAGGTACATGTGTTGAGATGATATGGAGCGATTTTGAGGCAAATCAGTGAAACGGCCGAGGAGGAGAAGATTTCCAACCATCCAACGTATGAAAATGATTGCTGTTCATTTTTCCATTTTGCAGTGAAATTTATGGGCCTCCTGTTTGTCAGAGGGCGGAGCCATGATAACATTTTGGTCTTATCTTGACTTGAGGAATTTCATGGCTCTACGACAAACTTGACATCTGAAACTCCCATTGGCTGTTGTAGGTGGCACTGTTCTGGCATTTTTTGAGTCCCATAAAAATAAACACTAAAATTATTTTTCACCACGTCTGATGTTTGATTTTACAACTTTTCATGCATGTTCAGGGGGTGAAATTAAGGCTCTAAGTGCAGAATTTGACATCTCTCGAGCAAAAACAATAGGCCCTTTCCCCATTCGGGGCTAGCGTCACACAAAGTTTCTGCACAGAACTTTTTATGGCCTGAATTCATACACAAATACAGTACTTATGAACACTATGTTGTGATTTATATTTCCATTCAAACAACCATTTACAGAAAAATATGGCATAATTTTGCAGATGATTGGAAATGCGATTAATTACGGTTAATACATTTTTAAGCTGCAATTAACTTGATAAAAAATATTAATAGTTTGAAAGCCCTATTTCTAATACAAGATAATTCCCTCCACATCATTATAACTGCACACTTTGAAACAGCTATTGTGTTATTATGCCTTCTGACACCTATTGACTAGAAATCCCTTGTTACCTTTGGTTTGGGGTCTCCGGTGACCTTGCAGGAGAACGTGACCGGCATCCCCTCGAAGACTTTGCAGTGTTTGAGTTTGTGGTCGATGGCGGGTGCGTCTCCCTCTGTACAGTCTTCATCGTGTTGGACGTCATCATCGGACTCCTCCACCGGCGATCGCTCCAGACGGAACTCGATCTCACTGATCAGACGCTGCTCGAAGCTCGACACTTTGTACTCCTGCAACGCACAAACACCGAGTTTTAGCGCGGGGGTATGTGTAACATGTGACGAAGCGCCCCGAACACTGGGGTGATCGGTCGTTCTCGACCGCTGGACCCAGACTCTGGAACAAAGTGCCCCCTGATATGCGATTGCTTACTGATTTTGGCCCTTTTGAATCTATTCAGACTGACTTTTAACACTTTTAATTACCGCGGTGGCACTTTTTCAATGCTTTTTAATGCTTTCCAACTTTCATTTTTTTATTGCATGAATGTTTTAATAGATTTGATAAGATTTTATTGTGAAGCACTTAAAATAAGCTTCTTGTGAAGCACTCTAAAAATAAAAATGGATTGAAGTGATTGAATTTGGGATAGAGACATATACCGCAACAACATTGAATTTACTGTACTCCAATGACAGCACCAAGCTGGATGCTCCCAGTAAAACATAATGTTTTCAGCGCAAGATGCCATTTTAAACTGGGACAGCAGGTGGAAACAATAACAAGGAATACAGCGGTGCTTGAAATACACCCAGGCAGACATTTTGATTTGGGTCATATTTTCTATTTTCAAACTATAATGACAACAGTAGCATGACAACACAAGTATCTACCCCCAGTTCTCAATCGTGTTGTGGCTAGGAAATGAAAAAAGGGGAACATTGCTGCTTTGACACAATAACGAGAAATGCGAGGAGACTTGATCCTAGCACAACACCCTAAAAGGTGTTATGCTAATAATTTGTTTGTGAGTTTTGTAATTACTGTCACTCATTATAGATGCAATATTCTATTTATATTCTATTTTATTTTAACCAGGAAGGATTGTACATGTTGCTTTGTAGATAGGACAAAAAGGCCTGGATTTGAACAGTATATTTTCTAATGCAATGGAGGACCTTTCCTGGGTTTTTTTCAACTAACTGTCTTAAGAATAGCCATTATCCCCTAATACAAAATACATAGTCAAATACATAGTCATAGAAATTGTTTGAAGAGTAAAGTCAGTTCTTTTAGTGCCACTCCCGACTGTCCGCTCATCCATCTGTCATCGTCTCAGGGAGAGAGGCTGAACATCTGTCGAAGTCCACTGACACATCACTCTGATAATGACAGGGTGCACACACAGCTGCAGTCCTTGAACGCACCACGCAGAGCCGCACCGTAAAGTCTGAAAGAGTCCCGGGTCCAAAGAACAGCTGCTGTGGCCGTATATTCTTTTGATGGAGTTTGTTTTGACTTTATGTAGATGCCACTTATGGACTATTTTGATGTCAGCTGCTGCATGCTTCACGTGGCAGCGAAAGTAAAACGCAAAAGTGCATCCAGGGTTCTTGGCATGCGGAAAAAAATCTACCACAAAGTAACACGGGTATTGCTTATTGCGAGGTTTTCAATAGGTAGTCATCGGGGCAAAACCTCTTGAATTGAAGGTGAATCTTGAACGTAAACCCGATGGCTATGTTTTGAAACCATTTGTTGCCATGTTAATACTTGTAAACTAAAAGTAAAGTGGTGCACAAAGCAAGTTCAATGCTACGATGCAAAGATCCCCCTTGCTATATTATTAATAACTATATTATTTAGCAAAACGTAATGCAAAGCAAACGTTTGTAGTGGCTGTTTCTATTGCAGTAGTAGCAGTATTTATAGTAGTGGTATTTTTATTTGAGCAGTTTTATAATGTATTTTTTTATATGCACATAAAATTCACGAAAGAAAGTTCAAAAGAAGAATGCAGAAGCAAAAAGCTTAGAGGTGCCTTCCCCATTATTGATACTTCATTTATGTGACTGCAAAAAGCACAAGATTTGAATTGAGTCCAAGATGAACATGGGGAGGCAGCATTTTAGATGTAAGCAGCTAAACTCTCCAACAGTCTTCCTGAAAATGTGGGACAGGCTTCTATTCTGACAATATTCAAATCCAGGTAAAAGTCAGCTCTGTTTAGCTGTGCATACAACTGAAGGATTGTATCTTCACTCCTTGTAAAATACTGGGATTTCTATGCCTTGTATTATTGTTACCTTGGTTTTGTAAGCAGTTTCCCTATCAAAGAACTGTGCTATTCAAATAAACTTGCCTTGCTTAATCTAGAAGAAATGTGTATTACTGCCGTTCAAATCAAAACTCTTATTTCGTGAACATGTTTTTGCATAATCAGTGACTGGATAGAAGGATAAAACTTAAAATAACCTTTTGAGGATAAGACTCTGCTGCCTTGTCTTCCTGTTGAGAGAAAATACATCATTTGGTCTTTTGTTTATTGCTGTCAAACTGTGGCACTAGTGTGACACTTTACACGGGTGGTAGGAGGGTGTTTATGGTTCAAATGGAGTGGCTTTTAAACTCACAATTAGTAAACACATGCTCAACATGGCAGTAAAACTTCAAAGCCCAAAGAAAAGCCAATAACCTCCACACATGGCCTCGGTGCAGCGCCACATGCATCAGCTGCAAGAAAACCAGACACCACCAGAGTGACCGCATGTAGCATCAGTGTGTGTGTGTGTGTGTGCGTGCGTGTGTGCGTGCGTGTGTGTATGTGTGTTTTTGAGTGTGTTTGAGACTATTTCACATTAAAAATAATATGAATACTAAAAGGACTGTGGTGATGATCCAGGACCCTCAACATTTGACAACATTTATGGACATTGGACATTGGTAATCTCTCCCCTATGGACCAACACATATGTGTTCTCTATTCTTTTATGTTTGAACTGCTTGATTCTCTGATCTATGTTGGTAAACTCAACGGTTTTGTAAAGTCCTCAGAGATAACTAATGTTGTGGTTTAAGGCTATACAAGAATAAATTGAATAGAGTTGAATTGAATACCTTGTTTGAAAGTCTAATTCTAAAGCAGCTGCAGACAGAGTGGTTCTAATTCATATGATCAAAGTTCATGAGATTTCCTTTTGTCCCACAATAGGTTTTTCACAATATTCCACATGTATTCAATTATAAGCTCAACATATTGCCGACACGTCAGACAAATGATTACAGTAAGTAATCAGACGTCCTTCAAACCGTGTCATCCCTGAGACGAAACACGAACCAGCTGCTTGAAGTTTTCATAAACAGAGCTATTTGTGGAGATGTCTGGAGCACTTTACTGTGTTTATACCCGGCTTTCAAAGTCGCCCAAACACGATGGTGGTGCGTGTGTGATCTTATGGAAAAGTGCTCAAACAGAACAAGTGATTCACAGTGACACCAACAGTTTTCTGTGAAGCCAAAAAATGCGGGGACATTTTTTTTTCTTTGAAACCGTCGCCTTATTATGATGTCATGAGTGTGCATCTTACTTTCTATTTTTGATACTATTGTTAGCTCTTTTTAGAATAATCTTTTAATTTGTTTTGTTTGTGTGAATGGATGTGTTTCTGCTCCTACTGGATAGTGATAGATGATCTATCGATCTACTTTGGGATCCTAACTTTAACAATAGTGAGACATACACTTCAAAGTATAGACATAGTAGAGTTTGAATGTTTGATTTAACTCAAGTTATGGAATCTTCAAGGTTGGAAATGGTACATGGGACAATCAATTACATTTTGGAGGTTATCCAAATCACCATCTGGATCCAGGAATATATTTATGGAATGGAGCTCTGGATGTTCTGATGGGACGGAGGTTTGTGCTCTATGAATGCTTTTATTCAAAACCCCAAAATCATAAACAATTATAATATAACAATATGTATGTACTGTATATTAAATCAAGAATATTGAATATAATATGTTGTCCTATTTATGTGATAATTCTTGTTCTCAGTACACATGTTTATATTACGCAGGGCACTATCTGATGACATCATAAAGCCGCAGTGTGGTCAGATGCATGTGAAGGGTCCATGCAGGAGCTGGTACCTGGGTGCTGCTGGTCTCTTCCTCTGTGTCCGTACTCAGGACGGTGGCCGCGTTGTCGGCTCCCAGGAGTCTGCGCGCCATCTTCTCCTCGTACGTTAACCTCTGCAAGCAGCGGGTTAGTGGGTTAGCGGCCAGGCACACGGGACACATCAAAACAAGTTAATAAGAACACATGGGGTCCCTGGTTTGTTAATTGGTTATAGAGAGCACACATTTGTATGAAATGACCAAACAAAAGATCTCACACAAGTAAAAGTTGGGTTATGTTTAAAGGATTTTTTAAAAAGGGGGCGCTCAGACAGTAATAGAAGAAATATTCAATCTGATCTTTATAGGAAACCGTTTTTGTTGATTTACTCTTGTATCTATCTACTTCTATTGCACAGTAGTCTGAAACATAGACCATATATTAGGAGTGGACTATCCAAGTCCCCCGTAATGTTTGTAGAATGCGGAAGAAGGTGATTTCAACATAAACTAGCAGGAGCACATTTCCTGTTAATCTATTGTAATGTCTGTAACTTTATAAATGGAGCTATAAGGAAGATTTTTGGAAGATTCATCGGTTTTAATAATACAAAAACGTTCATGTTTGCTTTATTTTATATGATTTATACAACATTATATAAGCCATAATAATCAGCTACTTCCTAGTCCAACCCACACCCGTTTCTGATCTATGCACTTACCTGTTGCCCATTGCCGATCCTTTCCTCCTTGAATCTCAGCTTCCTCTCGAGATCCTGGATCACAGCGTCTTTGGAGCCCTGTATGTCGGAGTCAGACACGATACGGGGCGTCCGGCTGCTCACTGGTTTCTTTGGAAATGCTTTCCTAAAAACAGACACAAGCATTTGTCAGTATAAATCTCATTCAGGCCTAAAACTTAGACCTAATCTGGACATGTTCAGCTGCAGCGGTGTCTTCTTATCTCCCCGGGAATGAGGGGGAGAGCAGTGCTGAGCTAAACACTGATAAACAATCACTGTGGCAAAGAAATAAAGGTGGAATGTTGGTAGGAAAAGAGCATCAAGGCCAAGTCAATATAAAACATATTCAATAACTTGGTAAGGCACGCAATAGAGCAGTCAAATTTACACTCGCTAACACTACGGTCTGAATCTAGCTGTTGTCCAAGACCTTGCGTGAGAATATCATGTGATGAAAAAAATATGTTTATGAGTTTTTATTGCATGCACTGTTTATACTAATCACATTACTGTATATTAGGATAAACACAAAGTGCTACGAGATGAATAACATTTGTTCCATAAACATTTTAAAACACTAATCATTTATTTTTGTATATACTTAAGATTTGTATGATTGTCTTTGTTAATCTTACACATGTACCATTCCATGAGCGTCGTATAAAAATGTAAACATGTCGTTCTCAGTCTGATGTATTGTATAACCTACATTATGTAATAAGACAGATGTGAAGCCCACACTCTAGAGTTGCTCAAGATGGGCCTCCTGCCTTTTTCAAAAAGCAGACAGAATGATAGAAGATATATTGATATATATAGATATATACCTATATATATGGATATATATATATATATGTATCTATATATATATATATAGATATATATATATATAAAAATAAAAAAATAATGTGTGTTTGTGTGTAAAAAAAATTATTATCTAGTATGGGGATATGCCGCATCTAATCGTTTGCTGACCCATGAATCGTGACGTATGTATCGGGGTGATATAAGGTGAGAGGGTGGTACATACACAGTGCCGTTGCCTTTGGGCAGCCCCAGGGCGTTGACGATGGGGCTGCCAGGGGCCGGAGCAGGGGGAGGCGATGGCAGCACAGAGGACAGAAAACTGGAGGCAGGAGACGCAGGCACCGAGGAGTACGGCGAGGAGGAGGTCTCTGACTGCGGTGGGGACACAGGGGGAGGAGGGGGGGGAGGTGGTGGAGGAGGAGGGGGGAAGTCCTGAGCGGAAGAGGGAAAACCTGTGGGGCTCAGGAAGGGCGGCGGAGGGGGCGGGAACGAGGGAGACCCGGGCGACTCAACACTGGGCGCCTTGCTGAAGGTAGGGAGGGCGACTCTGCCGAAGGCTTTGTGGGAAGAGGAGGGAGACAGGGGGGAGGACAGGCTGGAGACGGGTGAGGAGGGGGAGTAAGGCGACACGACCGAGCTCTGTGCTGCGATGAACTGCTTGGGCCGGGCGTAGTTGAAGGTGCTGGCCTGCATGACGACGGTGGGGGAGTTGGTGCTGCTCTCCAGCTCCTGAAACGAGGGAGGTGGGGGGAGCGGCGGTGAAGGCGGGGCGGGGGGAGGGGCGTCCGCAGGTGGGGCAAGTGTTTGCTGTGGCGGTGGGAGCTGAGGTGGCGGCGGGAGTTCCTGGATCTGTTGTTGCCACTGCGCAGCCTCTTGTAGCTCCAGTAAGATCTGGTCCTGCAGCTGCTTGATCTGCGACGCGTTCCTGTGGAGGACAGATGGGAATTTACAGTTTAATAAAGGAAAAAGCAATGTATCAATCAGCCTGTAGATAATGATGCTCAAACCATGAAAATAGGAAATACCATGATAATTTTTTTATATTTGAAATCTTTGCTATTTCATCTATAGAATATGTTACCACTAGATCAGCCATGTCCAAAAGAAAAATTGGAATACTGTTCAAACGTCCATTTACTTCTATAATTCAATGTATAATGAGAAACTAGCAGGTAAGATACACGTGAGATATCAAGCATTTATTTGTCGTAATTTTACTAATTTTGTTGTAAGAGAATAATAGAATATACAGACTTCAAATGTTGGTTTCAATGTGAATTACAGAAATAAATTTAAGTTTGGGCAGATCACTGAAACAAAGGTGATCAAAAACCCTACCCTATCTGGTTAACCAAGGTGGAGAAATACTATCAATACCGGCGCATACATTTTCAGAAAAAAATTAAATGCAATTTCAATAAACTGTATAATTACTAAAAACTACATCAATGGTTAAAAAGTCATGAGAGCCTGACCATGGAGGACAGCAGAGCTCATCAGTGTGAGACTCAGAAACTAAACGTGTCGAGTTTAAGATAAAGGTGAAAAAAGTAACACATTTGCGGAACCGTTGCAAAATCATTCAGCTGTTTCCAATTTAGGGATGACCACGAAGCCCCTTTCTCAGCTCAAGCCACGGCCAAACACAGGAGAGCAAGACACCAGATGTGAGAGTGACTGATGGACCTGGCAATCAGTGTCGAGAGTACGACATTTTGAGCCGAAAAAAGCCGAGGAATACTAATTACACTGTCATTTCACCAGTCATAATTTACTATGGCACAGGAATGATAGTAGGAACTGTGTACTTTATGGTCAGTATACAAATTAAGTGACAAATTTGAGGTGAAAATCCTAAATGGACAGTCCTCAAAAAATCCTAGAATCCAGCTTCTACGATACTAGAGACCTTACAAAATAAGATTCTGCCAAAACACAGCCCTGTAAATGGAAGTAACATGACAGTTTCTCATCCCATGCACCAGTGAAAGAATGATGCGGCTGGGAAAAGTACAGTATGATGTGAGCAGATGTTGAAATGGCGTATTGACCTACTTTTTTCTTTCCTTGTACTTCAAATTACTTTACACAAAAGCATTTTTCTGTCATATGTGGGACAAGGTGAGTGCGTGATGAGCCGCATGAAAGAAGTGTAAGTCCTGGTGCACATTGTCAGGGGTCGACCAGGAAGAACCGAGGTCTGAATAGTTTCCAGATGTCGACTAATCAGTTGGACTATTTTTCATGTTAGAGAATGCGGCTTCACCTCCCCTCCTTTCTCTCCATGTGCTGGAGATGCGTCTCGAGCACAGAGCTCAAAACAGCACGAGCCAACAAGTTCTCAACTTGACACAGTGCAGTCAAATCTAAAGCCCAATCCAGTCCAAACGTTAACCATATTACGTTTTAGGCAAAGTAGAGTAAACTTCCAAATTACCTTATCAATTTATAAAACATCTTTGTATATGTAATGTGCAAAAGTAATTTAAGAAAAGTGACGTTATAAGAGATGCTATGGATGTTAAAGAAATATTAGTTTTTTTAACATCCATAAAAGAAAGAAATGTGTAAGAACAACTTTTGTTGCAAGGTCACTGTATAGAAAGTGTCCTAGTTTCAGGAGCTCATGCAGCTACTCAACTCCTTCGGTACCAAAAGGACTATCAAACAGACACGTAGGTCCAATTTCTCCGGTTCCACTTTTGTCTGTTTAAAAAAGACTTTTCGGAAAAAAAAAGAGAAATGGAGATAAAGCAAAAGTTCAGAATAGATCTCAGTGAATCCTCGCACTGCTACAGCCCTGTGCTCATCAGCCGCCCAACTTCACTGGCTGCATTTGAACAGTGCCTCACAGCTCTTCACTAAGCTCCTGCTTGTGCAGCAACCCATCTCCTCCCCATCACCACCTCAACTCTCTTCATGTCAACACCAAGACCATGGTCCAGACCCCATGGGGATTTTACTTCCATAATCTATGTTTAATTCCCTCCTGCATACGCCATACAATATTTCTGGGGTCTAAGCACCAAAATCATATCCAACCTATGATATGCCAAACTGATATGCAAATGTCTTTCCAGGTTAAAATGGACGTAAACTAAATGAAACAAAGCAGAAAATTATTGTATAACTATATTTCTATCAGACCAAAAACCAAAACACCATTAAACGTCACGTTTATTATTTACTCGTCTATTTACTATATCAAAATTTCACATTAGGCCTCCATATATCATAAATATACAATATCTATAACATTTTCTGTGAAATCCCCCGACGCTTTTTGTTCACCTTTTTGTATACATTTTGTCTCCTGATAGGGCCCCACACAAGAACACGTTCACAGGAATACGTTTGGCAGCTCGGTTGATCTGCGGAGAGGATTTGATTCCTTTTTTGGCCGTGTGGAGCTGAGGCGTCTGGCTGTGTGAGGGGAAACACACTTCATTTCCTCACCGTTACATCCCAGACTGGATTTGACACTGAGCTCTGGGCCACAGCAGCAGGAATAAACCCAGAAACCTCCACATGTAACACTTCCACTTAATATCAGCATGGACAGAATGTTTAGCAAGTTTAAAAATAAAAGTGCTTCCCATGTTATATAGAATTACACAATAACAATATTGTTATTTAGTGTTAATGTTTAATGCCTTTCGAGTGAATGTTTCAGAATCCATTACCCATGTTTTATTTATTCAATACCATTGGCTAAAATACCATCCATCTATCCATTTTCTACCCCTTAATCCATTTCTGGGTCGGGGGGGTTGCCAGAGATGCCACCCAGTTCACAGTGCACTAAAATAATTAATAATTAAATAATTTTGGATAGCTATGTTTTTAACTTAAAAGAAAAAAAATCTTCATGGGGAATATGATGTGTCGCTTAAAGAGGTAAAAATGTCTGCATTCAGGCAGTAACATACGATTTGCATTTGCTCGAAGATAGTCGAGAGACAAGAAGCAGTGAGACTGCACGAGTCACCGCCATTTTAAATTTTGACTGCTCAGCAATATCATAGGCATAAGATCGCTGTTTTTATTGACCACAGAGAAGATCTTAGGTGGGGACAAGGTGGGTTAAGAGTCTTGCCCAAGGACACATGGTACACCTACAAACCGGTGGATAAGTAAAGCCAATGGTGTTTTTGTCGGGAGCAGGATTTGAACCGCCAACTTTCAGCTCAAGGACACATGCTCTGCAAACTAATGAGATCATTAAGTAGTGTACCTTAACCTCTAAGGAAAAGTTATTGCTTTGCCTCCATAAAATTAAAGTTAATATCCGTGACAATAAACTTGTCACCAGGCCATGTTACAGGTTAGATCTGAGGAGCGTAAAGCCAGTGGCAAAGTACAACAAGGAGATTTACCTAAATGACAAATCCAAAATCTGGGCTAAACCAATAAAACTTCCAAACCAGAAGTTATAGTTAAACTAAAACGAACCGGGACCAAATCTAGAATCAACGTCTCAAATTCTTCCATGTCTGTGTAGTTTCTTTGTTCACAGAGTGGGACGAGGTCTCTATTATAAAGGGGAAACGTTCCTCCGTCTCCGTAGCAACCACAGTGTTTTTGGGTCCTGATCCGAGTCCAACTGGCCCGCAGAGATCCACTTTGCTCCAGCTCCTTTTTCAGACCAACTGCAGCACTGCATTATTTTCCCATTTCTGCTTCTTAAAGTAACAACATCAAGGTATGAACTAAAAAACACAAAATTATACATTTCTTTCTGGATTTGAACAACCCAGGAGTCTCATTAAAGCTTGTGTTCCTAACTTGTTTAATTAAAATGTTGTGCCCTTATCTGATTAGTAAACATGTTATCTTTTACATACTGAGAGCTGATTGGCTGAGTGAGGGCTGGTTCTGTCTCTGAAAAAGCTTTTGTGACAGAACCAGCCCTCACGTGAAAACTAGTGATAGAACCAAACTGTTTTGAGAGCTCAGAACTAGTTACATGGATTTTATTACATTTTTTGGCACTTCAAAGTCAGGTCCTCCAGGTTTAAGAATGCCCCTGACATTCACTAATTGTATTTAAAAATGAAACCATACATTCTTGTATTAGTTTATAATGATTTCCCACATGCTTCCTATTACACCATAATATTACCTGGCTTCCTCCATTCCAAAGAAAAAAAATAAGCTGTTCCCATACAAGTGCTTTCCGTCTTTTAAAAATACTTTCCTTGGGCAAGATCCTGTCTGTAAAAACGTTTAATGCAGGAAGAGAAGATGCAGTGTGGATTACTCAAGGTGGCTGAGGTACGAGCCAACAACAGCTTAACAGTAACTGAGGGACATGCCAGACAAAGCCTTTACTGGCACCATCTTGTTGTAATAAGGAGATAAAGTGGTTTGTTTACCCTGTGCCACTAGTGCCTCCTTGAATAACATGTCATTAGGGCAATAAGGAAAAAAAAAAAAGACATATACATTGATTACAAGTTTGGATTGATTTTGTGTCTTATCAATATTGATTATTTTAGGAAACACCCAGACTGTCCTGAATAGATTGATTTTGCATAATCCTGCTCTCTATTTTACTGTTTAGACAAACCTATTTACAGTACTTACACAATATCTACACCTTTCTCTGTTCATGGCGCTTGTAACTTTGTATTTTAACAGTTTTTTTAGAATGCACTTTTTACTTGTATGTAAGGCGACCTTGAGTGTCAAGAAAGGTGCCTAAGAAATAAAATGTATTATTATTATTATTATTAGCTTGATTATGCTTCTAATAAACAGCACCTA
Organism: Knipowitschia caucasica; assembly: GCA_964034765.1. NCBI lineage: Eukaryota > Metazoa > Chordata > Actinopteri > Gobiiformes > Gobiidae > Knipowitschia > Knipowitschia caucasica. The sequence goes on along the minus strand of OZ035824.1, from coordinate 30,719,097 downwards.
TTTGTCGTTCTCTCTTGCAGATTTATTGTTTTGGCTTTTTTAATAGCTTCAGCTGATTCAGAAGTTCAAACAGGAAAACAAGATGCCATATTTTAAGCATTGAGGACTTTCTTTCTGCAAACAGGGACTTATGGGAAGCAAGTATTTAGTGGGACAAGTTTGCCAATTCAATTATTAACAGCATAGCCTTGCAATAGTAAATAATTGACCACAAAAAGTCAGTGTCCCTAAAGCCTGGTTCACACGGCAGGATATTTAGGCCGATTTAGACCCGATTTACCCCTTACGACAATCTTAAGAAACGCTCCGATTTCCGTAACAAAATCTTACAGATTATCCTGCCGTGTGTGGTGTGTTAAGACTGCACTCGTCGCTCGGAAGGACATCGGGAGCAGATCTCAAATCGGGGATATCCAACATGTTGGATTGTTTTGGCCCGATTTCTCTTCGTGTGTGGTGTCCCCCGAGGACAGACGTGCGCGTTGCCATGACTGCGGCGTGTAGCCAATCAGAAGACGAGACGAGGCGGTGAGGAAACGCCTCCATATCACGATGTAGCAAGTATAGTCCATGCTCGTGTTGTCTACACTTCTTTGACCATCGCCTTTCCTTTTGATTACGTCTTTTCTCCGATAAAAACAAACTATCGCCAATGCATCCTCTTCGTCCGCCATGTGTGTTTACTCTGAAGTCACGCTTGATCTCGCGAGACCTGAGATTTCCGTCTGATCTGTGAATACTCGGGGGGAGGGGGGAGGGGAAATCGGTTCGTGTGTGGTTTGCGTGATTTTTGCCGTGTGGCTGCGCACCACACACTGTACGACCAAAGTGGTTAGACCCGTGATTTTTTATCTCCCTGTGTGGGGTCTCACACAGAGAAAAATCAGCCAACAATTTTAAAATCGTCTTGTGTGAACCAGGCTTTAGGCGAAATATCTTTGCATTCATTACATGTGCTCTCAAACTTCTTCTTGCTACTGTACATGCTAAAAACAGAAGACCACATGCACACAAGACTATGTAGATCCAAGATGCCAGGGTTTGAAGTTGCATCACCGCTGACAACATGACGTCACTGTGAGTTTGTCAGAAAAGGCCCGCAGCTTAAGTTTGAGTGAGTCGTGCGCTGACAGACGGTAAGCAACATTGTCTGTTTTTGAAACGCCTCACAAAAGAACACTATCAGACAAATAACCCCACGGAGATTAGTTTAGGTCCTGGGCGACTGGAAAAGTGGCGTCACAAGGGAGACCTAGCAATGAGTCACGTGTGAGTCGATGTCGCTGTGAGTCGCATTGTGCAGCCCGTTCGAAAACATCGACGTGTATGAATCGTTTGTTTGAGGGGTTTTTTAAGGAATAAATGTTGACGTAGAGAAACCGGAGGCAAGAGAAAAAAGGGATAAAAACAGACAAAAAATTACAATGTTGTCTTTTGTTTGATTTTCTATTAAAGGTGACGTCAATACTTAAAATCATACTTAATTTTTTCATATAATGGATAATTCTGTTCATGGGACACTGCACTATTATGTGTAGTAAGTCATTTTCAACAAAAATACATTCGAAAAAGCCCCTCCCCTTGGCATAAATACAACCAGTCAGATTTTACGGAGATTATTCTGAAACATTTCCCAGCAATCAAGAAGCTTTAAGTTACTCATGGCACTCTTCCTTAAATAAACTTGTCTCCCTAATTGGCGTATTCAGTGACTGATGGTTTATTATTTGTGATTTTGGTTGTGTTGTGTAGCTACAAATGATATGCTACAAATGTTTAATCTATTCAAACCATTTCATATCATTGTGCTTCCTTGTTTTTTATGAAAAACATCTGCTGGCACATGTCTACAGAGCCTGTATAGTCCATTATTGATTAGGATCCTCACAATCTATAAGTTGAGTTATTGTGGCAACCCTACTGTCAATACATGCTAGAATAGAAGATAAAGTTGAGGGTCACGATAAGAACAATAATGAATGAATTACTGTCAAAAAACTTTCATCCTTCCACATCTGTCACAAAAATGGTGTCACTCCCTCTTCTCTCTCCTCCAGTCGGACCCCACCCCCTTTTAGCCATTGCTCCTAATTGCACACACACCACATAAAACAGAACCAGACTGTTTTCCTTTCTCTGCTCAACCTGAGGGCTCTTTCATTCCTCTTTCAGGCCACTCCACACAACCTACTTTTCTTCCCAATGCAGAAATGTCCTTTTCCATTTGAATAATTCCCAGAAGGTTCACAAAGCAAGATCTTGTTTCCAAAATGTGTAGTCAGGAAGCCTACTTTTAGGGGGGCTATAATAACTGGTTGTAAGGACAAAAGCAGAACCAATCAAGGACTGAAACAAACCAAATTTAGCTAGGATTAAGCCAAGTGGACTAAAAGCTAAATCAAGACTAAAACAGGGCAGGACTAAGGACAAAATATAGTTTAAAATGCACGACAAAAAGAACAATCTCAGGACAAAAACTATAGGATCAAAGGGACTAAATGACCAAAAAATCAAGAGAAATGTGCCTCTTTAGTTCTTACCTTGGTCTAAACCTGCACAAATCCTCTCCTAAAATCATAACCAAATATAACATTAGAGAGTCATGACCAAAACAGGTCAATGGGTTGCACTTTTTCACTAGCCCTCTATTCATCCATCACTCGCTACTCTGTCTGAGGCGGCATGCTTTTTTCCCTGGAATGCCGCAGACATTCTTGCCGAGATTGGAGAGGGAAAGACATCGGCATCAAATGGGATTAGCAGCAGGAGAGGAGGGAGGAAGAGCCGGCGAGGTGCATGAGGCTGATGTAAACTGTAATAATATAAGGGCTATTGTGGTGACTAATCCAGCTGACTCCGGTTCTGAGCTGTGCAAACGCAAAAGACAAGAAAATGTAACTTTGTAAAACTTGTCGCTTCATTGACTTTGCCAGTGACTTTTGAGCAAAGGGTTAGGAATATACATGTAAAGCAGAATTGCATCTAAATCTAATACAAATCTAATAAAAACCTCAAATCTAATAACAAGAAATTAAGGATGATATTAACGTAGTATAAGACAACAAGAGGTCATTTTGAAAAAGACTATGGTTTGCTCCACTAATAGTTGCAATATATGATTAGATCTTTTCTGCATTGGGAAAAAAGTTTGATTTTAAAAGTAGGAAGAATTCATAAGAAGTAAAGTTATGAAGTTTTTACCTTGCTTTCTGTTGCGGCAGCTGCTAATTCCCAACAGTGTGTAGTGCAGAGGTCCAGGTGTCAGCAGCCTTTATAGACCGGCAGCCAGACAGTGACAGACTCTCGCTCTCTCTCCCTCGGCTTGAGTCACTCTCGGTCTGTGTCTGAGAGAGCCCCGCCTCTACACAATAAGAGCAGCCTACCGTTTTTTCACATTAAAAGCCTAGAGATTGTGGTTTTTGCAGTCAAACCGAGGAAGTTCCCATTGCGAAGTAAAAATAACTTAATGTCAAGGGAAAGCTGTATCTTTCCTGCACAGTGGAAGAAGTGGCGTTGTGAGAAAGGCGATTCAGACACGAAAAAATATAGTTACAGAATCTAAACTGGATATAGATTACTAGTTTGTAATATTGTCCAGACTTTTTTATTTTTTACATATATAGATTCGGTATGAGTGAGACATTAAACCGGTCCAGACACGACCCATACAAACTAGTACCATAGATTCTTTCTCAATGTCTTAAATCTAAACTTGATCTACATTACTAGTTTGTAATATTGTCCTGACTTTTTTTATTTATTTATTTTTACATATAGATTCTTTAGTATTTTCTAGACGGTATGAGTGAGGCATTGAGCCGGTCCAGATACGACCCATACAAACTAGTACCATAGATTCCTCCTCGCTGTCTCATAGGACGCAGAGAAGTGATAAAGCTCAAAAAAAGTCAAAATACAAGACAGAAAGCCTGATAAATCCCTGGTCACGCCGTTCTGTAACATGCACTCACTATTATTTACAAGTCCAACATGCAGCGCAGCCAATGGTAGATTTATGTGCAGCCTCGGCATTTTGGGGAAAAAAACTTTGATTAATGGCCCAAAAGTTCAAGTGTCTACTGCGTGTGCACAGACGGCTCCACCGCATAAATGTGGTTTAGATAAATATGCTATGTGAAACATGCTCAGGACTTTTCTGTGTATCATTAACTTTTATTGCCTTTACATGAACCATAGGCCGTGGTCGTGGAGTATGGAGTGTGCTTGACGTCATGCTCAAATTTGTAAAGACTTACATTGAAGCAGCAGGTTTTGGGGGACGTGCGAATGCATAGCTGTTTTATATGAGGGCCACAAGAGCCTTATATGGGCAACGCAAAACCAGCCATATGTTGTATAGGAATAAGAGACTCAGCTTTCTTAAATTCAATTGTAATGTTTAAATGCACTAAATATTCTACATTACAGGGGATATGAGAAACTATATGAACCTGCAATATCATGAAAATTGGTTGGATAAAACCGAAACTGTACCAATTATTATTAAGAAGGCGGAGTATTGTAGCCCGCTTTACAGATTTACCATTTTTAGACAAATATAACTGGGAAGGTTCTGGGGGCTAATCAGAAATGTGATTTTAATTAACTTTGTCCAAAGGTTGGGTCTAATTGGTGCTTCCCTTCTAATAGTAAACGCATATAAATAAATAAACAATTTTTTACGCTCTGGCTTTTAACACAGCGTGAGTTGTGTGGTCCTCTATTTTATTTATTTTACTGTTTTTAACTTACTTTAATGTTTATTTATGTAATAAGTTCATTTCTTTATTTGAATTGTTCTTTACTTAATTTTAATTACTTTAAAGCTGGCAGACTTGTATATTCTAATCTATGACTTCTATCTGTGCAGCACATTGGAAACGTGTTTTATAAAATGTGCTAAATAAATAAAGGGGATTGGCTTGGAATACTATCTCTCTCCCCTCACGGTTTGAAAAGTAACACTGGCATTGGCATTAGCTGTTGAGTAAATTCAAAGCAATAAATATGCACTTAAAGCAATACTAAAAATACACCTTATTACAGAATTACAGCTTTCTTGAGAGTGGGGAAGTTTAGACAATATGGCTTCTACTAGATACAAATGAAAAGCCGATGTACAAATAGCTTAGCAGATTTGGATCTTTCTGTTGTTGATAATTACTGTGTTGTGATAGTAAACTCTCAAAAAAGTTTAGTCCTACTCCTGATAACGCTTGTCTGATATGTCGAGGAACTAGATGGAAACACATTGTACATTTGGTGGCTCACAATGAGATGAAGTTACACTGTGTTGTTTTAAATCGGAGGCTCCGTCATCAAGGAGCCATTAGTGAAACATCATAACACATTACACAACTTTAAAGTCCAACTGATTCCAGATTGAATTTCCTCTCCATTTTTGGTCGATGAAATCAGACATTTTGATGAGAATTGTTGCGTTCTATTCTTGCCAGTAATGCTGCTAAATTTAGAGCTGACCAGTGAGTCAGCCGCGTTGAGGGAAGGTGGGAGGCCCAGGATGAAGTCTGTGTAATTATTCCGAACATAGGTCAAACTCTAGCTGTGGGGGAGTTACATGGGGGTCCACAATGATTTAAGTCTTTTGAAGCCAGTTTTCACACACTCAACTGGGGCATTGTGTAAATATGCATGAGAAGAGCTATACAGTAGACAGTAGTTGCCATAGCAATCATCATGGCCTAAAAAAGCATTTTAATTAGTTTGAATTGACTTTATCTAGAAAACAGCATCTATATGCAGTGTGTGAGCTGTGTTTGTACTATGTTTAGCACTTTTTTCTTTGTAAGCGATTTAGCTCTGTATATAGTCTTGTTTTTTATTCTTTTAAGTATGAGCAGATGAGTTTCTGTTGGGTAAATGTTTCCTCGTTAAGACGGAAATAAGCCATCAGGTTATAAATAAAAGTAGGAATATATTGCCAAGTCACCTGGGAAATTGTGAATGAAAAAAGAAAGAAAGAAAGTGTAGTTAGGATTTTCAGAGTTTGAGTATGTATGTTGTTAAATGTTGACTGAAAATCCACCTCTTTTTATATAATCTTGGTATTCTGGGCCTTTTTCTTGCTTTTTGTTGTGTTGTTGTATTGTTGGAGTGATATAATGTGTATTTGTATTGTTTTTGTGGTTGTTGAATTATGTGAAGCATTATGGTTTGTTAATAGTAGACTTGGGCTGGGAACCACAAGCAGCCAGATTCATGTGCAAAACCCCTTATCAAATAAAATACCTTCATAATGTAAAAAGATGAATACAAAAACACACATTTACACGGATAGGCTATAAATGGGCTATAAACAAACTTTTCACACACACGAAGAAACACTATGAAGGCTCCACGTTTCTTTCTCCATCTTTAAAATATGTGTAGTTTCACAGAAAATAGCAAGTATGTTTTGGCAAATTGAATTAAATAGTTGAAGAAGATGACATAGTCTGGGATCGTGTCTTACATTCCGACAGAAGACATGTTTTATTGTCAATGGTAGAGACAGCACGAACACGAACACAGATACAATAGAATGCAAGTGTATTATACAGAGCGGAGGCATGGAGACCTCCAATCAGCAGCTGCCACGGTGCCATGTAGCTTGGCCTTCAGATAGACAAAACAAGGGAAAAGTACTGGCTTCTGCACATTGATAGAATGATGAGTTTAACTTTAACAAAAGTTGCTTCAAAGTGTTATGAAATATCACATTCCCCCCTCTGGTCACACATTCACGTGTGTGACCATCAGGATCGATAAACAGCAACATAACATCATAACTCAATACTTAAACTTGGTACTTCACTCGGTACTTCAAAAAACTCAGAACTCGGAATACTTCAAAAACTCATAAAACTCATAAAACATGTTCAGATCTTTCATAAAACTTGTCAACAATCTTCAGTAAAATACCAAACTTCATCAGTCAATGGTGGTTCCAGATATTGCTTTGAAAACAGTCTCTCCCACTTCTTTGTGTTGGATTCTTCAGGCTGCATTTGTGTCGAGCCATGAATTCTTCTGTGACGTGTCTTTCAATCACACGTTTCAGCTTCAGTGTCCAGATTCAGCAATCCAATTCAGTCCAGATTATGTCCAAATTCAGAAATCCAGATTGTTCCAAATTATGTCCAAATTGTGTAATCCAATTGTTCCAAATGATGTCCATGCAAAAGAGGACGCTGGTGTTGTCCATGTCTCAGCAGCTCACAGCCTGACTGGAATCAGGGGCTGTGCAGATAGTCCAAGTGTGCTGGTCCAGATGCATTCTCTTGAGGTTTTTTCAGTTTTGGCTTAAAAAAAAAACACTTTTTGTGTAAAAAAAAAAAAAGTCTTCTGTTCTCTAGATGTTACAGACAAGGCCCGCATCCTTCCACCACCTGAAGAAGATGACAAAGTCTGGGATCGTGTCTTACATTCCGACAGAAGACATGTTTTATTGTCAATGGTAGAGACAGCACGAACACGAACACAGATACAACAGAATGCAAGTGTATTATACAGAGCGGAGGCATGGAGACCTCCAATCAGCAGCTGCCACGGTGCCATGTAGCTTGGCCTTCAGATAGACAAAACAAGGGAAAAGTAGTAGTACTGGCTTCTGCACATTGGTAGAATGATGAGTTTAACTTTAACAAAAGTTGCTTCAAAGTGTTATGAAATCTCACATAGTAACCCTATGAAGCCAATATCCATCCATCCATTTTCTACCCTTTAATCCATTTCTGGGTCAGGGGGGTGGCAGTCAGAGATGTCACCCAAGTCTCATAGCACCAGCCCCTCACTGACCCTCTGCAGGTGGTGAGTCCACAGGAGGACGGCTGCTCTCTGAGTGTAAGCATAGTCTTGATCTTTCAGTGGGGGCTTTGGGCAAAGTGGGGTTAAGTGTCTTGCCCAAGGACACAACGACAGCAGTCATCAGCGGGAGTCGGTGGAGAAGGTGCAGAGGTGGGAATTGAACCCACGACCTTCTGGCCTTAAGGCCAATGCTCTACCAACTGAGCTACTGTCGCCCCTGGGAAGCCAATATGATCTCTTTTAAACGCACCCTCAACCTCAATCCTCAATTCCGTCCTGCCATTTTATATTAATCTTAACTATATCTCACTCTATTTCATAAGAGATCCTTCTAAAAGGCAAAGGTCTGTCTTTTGGCTCCGTCTTTATGTCAGGACTATTCTTGAGGTTCTAATCAAAGTATGATCAACTTCATCCGGAAACAATGTGATGTTATGAGGATGTTTTTGTCTTGTGCGGTTCCTAGTGTTTAACATACCAGGCACCTCGCTGAGTTAGTTTCCATACGGCCCCCCCTCCCCTCCCTCCACTCGCTCTCCCCCTCCCTCCCTCCCTCCCCCTCCCTATCCCCTCTCTCTCTCTCTTTTTGTACATTTGTGAAGGTCAAATCTAAATACTGGGCTCCCTATTTGGAAAGTTTCTCCATTCCTTGTGGGTCATTCTGCCGCACGGACCAATCCAGTGTGCTGTTGGTCTGGTTTATTTCATCCCATGCCCTTATAAGGACTGCCCAAACCGTAACTTTGTTTTTTATGATCTTTAAGACAAGATTCTGCTTCTCCTTCTGATTAAATTGAAGATTCTAACCAGTTTTGAGATAAAGTAAAATATTCACTCACATTTCCACTTGATTTGCCAAAATCTAATCTCACATTGAGGTAAGTATAGATAAATTATAATAAACACCCTTGAAAATTGTGCATACACCCATTGAGCTGCTAGTGCTTTGTCTGGAATGTTTTTCTTTCTCTTCCATTTATTTTTTCATGTTTTTTATTGTCCAACATCTGTGGAAATTATCTGTCCACCATAAATGTTACAGAGAGCAATTTATTATATTGTATGTATTGTATGCATAATCATACGACTTACATTAGAGGGGGATATTATTTGAGTAGTTGTAGTGAATCAATTGAAGATGTTTTTACTGTTCAAGTATCTTTTACTCTTATTTTATGCACAGTATTTTAAGTAACACAAAACAATTGATTCTTTCAACTCTGCTGTGACAACGTTCTCCAATAACAAGGTCATAAAATTATTTTGCGGTGCGGTATAAACTCTTGGGGTAATCTTGTATCAGCAAATCACTTGTATTTTTGTAAATATATTACTTTATTACACTAATACTAAATGGTTTTATACAAATTACTAAACATATACATCTAATCGCAATAAACTCAATTCTTAATATGCTTGTATTGATTGATCCAATGATATAACATTTATTTTAAAAGACTTCCTATGTCCTCTCCTCACACTTCAAGAAAAACCGCAGGCAACACCTCGACAAGAAAGTGATTGTTAATAGTTTGTTATGGAGTCCATAAGCTGCACCTCGTAAACACAAACACAGCGACGAGGGGAAGCTCTGCCTCATGGAGAAAATATGTGAACAAGGTCTTACTCAGCAACAACCAGTGCAAAGCATTGTGTAACAAATGATACAATCCATCAGAAACTTCTAGGCATCACTGTCAGACTGCTGCCTCTACAAACAGGCCCTGGAGAAAGCGGAGGATGTAGTATATGTACTAGAAACACACAACTGTTAGCTCCAGGGTAGCTGTGGCTATAGCTGGATATAGCTACAATATATCAGACACATGTTGGTGATATGGTTAGAGCTACGAGCTATGAGAAATCCATGTGACGCTGTATTTAGATACATTCTGACTTTGCCGTTGGTCCTCCCTGCTCTTCACACAACTTTCACCCAGTTTTGGCAAATACATGATAACAAATGAACCACAAATTAGAGAGAAATCTGCTGGTTTCATGAATACATTGTGTTTGTCCCAACAAGAATGATGCTGTCAACCAATCCGACCACAACATGCTGACTTCGTTTTCAAAAACATCTTATCTTTTGCATACTTGTAAGAAAAAGCCCTTAAGAGTCACAGTTTAGGCTGAGAGCTTATTGGCTCAGTGGGGGTGATTCTTGCTCCTTCCCTTTCCTCTCTGTAAAAGCAGATTGTAGTTAGAAAGTTAGGCCCTAAATATGATAACAAGCATCTTTTTGTACTCCTGAAATAATCTCATGATTCTCAGATATAGTGCGTTATAAGATTACTACTGCAACAACACATCATCACTAGGGTAAAAACTAACCTGTCTCACAACAGTCTACACAACAAACTATTTTCAAATAATAAGTTATGTGGCTGTCAGTGTCTGTGGCCTCCACTTTGAAAACCATCCCTCAGTGATGAGAGAGTGACGATGCTTTTGGTTTGTTTCTGTGAGTTTGTGTCCTGTCTCCATGAAGACCGCCTCAGTGTGGACGTCGGAGGTTTGGAGCTACTGCACAAATCAGTTAATCTTCCTGGTATGACAACCATGTAAGTCTATGGGGATCAAAATATATAAGGTCAAACTGTGAGAGAAACCACCACATTAAACAGGCTTAGACCATTCCTCTGTTATCGCTGCTGTATAGACATCTGTGGTTGTATTTAAGTCACTATAGGCCTGTTGATGTAGGCTCCTGTGTGCCCCGACATCGCTCAGTCTTGGCCTTCTGCAATCACTCATATAAAGACCCAGGCTGTTATTATTAACCAAAGTTATTTGGGCACAGCACTGATGCCAAGCAAAATGGGCCAGATCTTGCATAATGGGTCTGCACTTTGTTAAATATGGTAATAGGAGAATGTGTGGTATTTAATGGGGAAAGGCAACAGAAATGTGTGTTTGAAGTGTATCCAAAGCAAAGTTATATTCCATTTTAACTTGTTATGTGAGGAACAACTATAAACTAATTCATGAATATGTGAAACAGACTTCTACCCTGACAATATTCGACCCAGGTTAAACGTTTTCCGCAGACCACAACATACACGAGAAAATCAAAAACTGGATTAAACTGACAACCACATTGTAAAATATAACTTTGGGAGCTGTATACAAAAAAGCCTTTTCTAAACATAAGACAAAATTGGACAGAATTCCAAACTAAACATTAAGATCAAAGAGTTTGTATGTTGAATTGAAATGGGTGTCGTGACTGGATTAAGCGTTGTAATGTATGTAGTATGCATGTTCTCTAAATCCCGTGACATACAGTAAATCTTTGGCACTCTATGATTACATGCACATTACATTTGTTTTCATGCCAAAAGACAAAATTCAAAAGTAAGCTGAAAGTGCTGAGCCTGTCTTCCATCAGCGCTAATCCATCCATACTGACTAAAAATGAACATAAAACGTCTTTGGTTCAACCAGATTCGTGCTACATCACGATTTGGCCTGTCACTGTACATTCCTGGTTGTTTTAAAGAAATACAGGGCTGCATGGAGTGGTTTGAGGGGTAATTATTGTTGCTAGACAGTGTGACAGTCAAGCGGACACAATATGCTATTATATTGTATGTGATCATGCTGCACTCCGCAATTTACTCTCACCATTTTTTCTGGTCAGAAAGCTGCATACCATGGAAATAGGGGGTAAACAAGTTGGACACCAGAATCAAACGAGCACAAACTAACAAGAATTAGTCCATACCCTTCGTCTTGGGCCATTTTGACCGATCCCGATTTCTAAATTCGTAATACTTCAATTAAAAACAAGCTAATGGCAACATTTGTATCACTTGTTTATCAAAAGGGTGACATCACATGAGTGAGTAAATGTTCAGTATGCTGTTTGTCCAGCTCATGCACTTTGTCCTTGAACATACTTTTATCTTAAAACAAGTTTCGCCAATGGGACAAGCTAAATAATCCTGTTTTAAAAAGATACAAGAAAACTCTCCCTAATGAGAAAACAAAGCCACAGTTCATGAAAACTAAATCAAAACTAAATTGCATGACCCATCTGCAAATCTTGTTTTAAGACATTCAAAATGTACTCAAATCAAGATAAAAAAACACTCGATACAAGCAATTAAGAACTCATATTGTATAATTTTTTGCAGTTAAAGCAACAATCAGTTACCCAAACTGAGAAGAGGCACTGGTTAGACCCGCCCACAGCTTCCTGATTGGATGAAATTAACTCAAACTCATCATTGGTTGCACTGTTCTCCTTCAGGAAATCTTACTGGTCATAGTTATTCTCATGCAAGGGCTGTTTTGAATATGGTATTGTTGAAAATGACAAATTACAATAAGTCATTTTAAGTCACAAATGCACTAGGACTAAAAACCTGCACTACTATTGCCACTGTTTCTTTAATTGTCACTTTTTATTGTACATAATATATCCTGCCCAGACTATATTTTTTGCCTTTAACATGTTTGCACACTTCTGTCTTTTGCACAAATCTGAGTGATTCTATCTATGCCAAATCTGACAAGTAAATTTCTCCAGTGCGTGAGATCTTATCTCATCTTATACTTTTCTTCAGAAATATTTTTTTTTAATTTGCATTTCTGACCAAAGGACAGAAATGTGGTACAGTGTCCTTTGGTCAGAAATAAAAAATAAAAAAATAGGAAGAAAAGAACTATTGTCTTTAACAAATGTCAACTTTTTAAAATGTCATCTTGACATAATCTCACGACCCAGAGCTCAGAGAGACACCCGCCTTAGGGAACTGCCCTCGTGACATTTTGTTGACATTTTTAATATTAACTCAAATTCAGCTTGGGTTCATTATGAAACAGGCACATCATATTATGCTCTTACAAGTTACTAAATCATTCCAGCTTTTATCAACGAGATTCAGGTTTAAACACTGCAGCTTGGATATGTCCGGCACTTAGCAGCACTTTGCCAACACATGCTGCTATATACATTCCTCACAACATAAATAAATGTAACGTCAAAACAAGTGAAGATGTGTGAATACATCATGGAGGGGCCATATTTGGAAAAGCTTCGTGACACTCTCGAGAATGTAAAGGGAGAAACCATTGGACACTGGGGACAAGAGCCATAACAAAAGAGCTTTTATGGTCTCTGTCTTCTAATCCATAAATCTCCAGCCACATTTTTTCCCTCACCTGAACAGAAGCCTTTTTTGCCCAAACAAAGTATGGACTGAAATGCTTATATGCCCTGTCATTGTAAAGGATAAAGACAGGAAAATACAATACTTAGCACTAGTTGTACAATCATTTAGCTGTAACTGGAACATTTTGAAATTACTGTCTTCCAAATGTATAATTGCAACTTTAAATCTGTAGGATTTTATGTTTACTCTTTTAAAATGCATTGTGGCTATTTTATCTTAATTACTTGAGATTTTATTTTGTATTTCTTGTGTTTTTTTAATGTATATGTAGATTTTAATGTTTAGGATTTGCTTGATATGATGTGGGTTTTGAGCATAGACGGTAAATATTAACAGACGTAGTCACGCCTATCTCCGCCGTTCAAACAAACGGGCCAAAAATTCTGCTGTACTGGAGCTATCCAAAATGGCCGCGAGTGGTCCCGCCCACAAGAAATTTGTGAAAAAACGCATCCGCGCATGCGTCAGCCGGCGAGAGCTCCATTCATTTGAACGAGCAACTAAACTAAAGTGGTCCAAAAAAATTAACTCCCCTCAGCATTGACACACATGTGGAACGGAGCTTTGGTCCAAAAGCATCCTGTAAAGACGTTTTTGAGAGGTAAGCAGATAATATATGTTAGCATTGGCTAATTCTTATTCCGGGTCCACCCCCATCGGCCCGGGGTGGTATTTCAAGCATGTCAGCGCATGTCATTTTGGCGACTTTTGAGCCTGGACCCGCCCCCACTGGTTGTGAGCCGCTTTGCCTTGTGTAGTGAAGGCGCTATACAATTGATTGATCTATAGTAAAACTTGGATTCCAAAAACACATAGCTGCCCTCTGCCTGTTAACCTCTGTCTCTTGTGCTTTAGAGATTCCTTCAATAGAAAATAAATAGAGGATTGTCCAAATTAATTAGAACATTATTATTTATCTTCCTGGAGAGTCAATGATTATATCCACTGTATCTGCTTTTTCTGAAGACCTAATCTTTTCTTTCATTCCAATGGCATGAACCCCAAATACCTGTAGCTAATTTTAGCATTTAAAACATCTCCTGTTACGAGCCATGGGGCGCAGCACACTTTTCTCAAACACAAACCCCTCCCCATGTTATTCTTTTCATTCAGTCTAAATTTAAGTACACAGACACTTTCCCTTTCTGAAAACAAACACACCAATCTCCCAGTTATTTCAGGGTTATCAGTAAGGGCCGCGGTTGAACACGACTCCAGAAATATTTCCTGTTTTGCGACGTCTTCTTAAACGTCTCTTGGACCTCATGCCCCGAGCTGCAATAAAACCATTTGTCTCTGAGTGGCCTTTGAGGAAGCGGCAGTAAAAAGGTCAGACTTCCTATGATTCGATTTACAGCGGTTCACAAAAAGCAGAAAGTCGTGAAGGCAGTTCAAGCAGAAGAATACCCTTCAACACTAAAGGTGTATTTTATCAATATTGATTCTCAATTTGAGAATTGATGCCATGGTGCTCAAACAGAAAAAGGTGCCTTGCCTTCAAGAAGAGGAATTCAAGCATCTCAGGGTCTTGTCCAGGAGTGAAGGAAAGATGGTGCGTGAGATTGACAGGAGGATTGGTGCAGCGTGTGGAGTGAAGAAGGAGCAGAGTCAAAAGGAAAAGCTCTCGATTTACCAATCAATCTACGTTCCTTCCCTCACCAATGGTCATGCTGGGCTTGGGTAATGACGAGATTGCAGATACAAGCGGTCAAAATGGGCGACAAGTGGCTGGGCGCTCCTTTATAGGGGAAAGAGTTCAGTCACACGAGAGGAGCTCGGAGTAGAGCCACTGTTTCTCCACGTTGAGACGAGCCAGTCGAGGTGGCTCGTGCTTTCTTATACTCCAATGTGGTGTTGTTTGTTTTAGATGATAAAGATGGTTTTCATTTCATTTTTAATCATCTAAAAGAAGGACTACTACTACTTTTCAAGCGTTAAATTAAACATAAATTCAGTCATCTAAACCATGATACAGACTTTAAATTTTATACCTGGGAGTTTTAAAGTTTGCATGTCTTTAAAAAAAAACTATTGTGACATAATACATTTCTCAATATATTTACCACCGCTAAAGGCTAAACAGGGGACTGTCCATACTAAAAACACATTTGGTGATGATTTCCTTCATTATTCTCTCTGGAAAACAAAACCAAAGTGACAACACACGTCGTATACAGCGTCAATAAAGGAAATATTGGTGTTTTTGATGTGAATTGCCAATACTTGAGGTACAAACACTGCTGTTTCACTGTGTCATTATGAAGTAAAGGGAGGAGTTTATTTTAGGCTTTTACTTATTGCCTCACAGTTTGGAGCCTATTGTTTAAGGCACTGTGAGTTCTTGTTGTTGTGGAAAAGTCAATGACATTATAGAGAGACGTATTTTGTGCTAATGAAGAATATATTATTTCGCAATCCCAAGCGTGGTTCTCCCATATGCATATTTACCTGACATATTGTGCCTCCTCCACTCTACCCTCAGCTCTGGAATCACAGAATCAACAAGTCAACACACTGACAAAAGCGGCCGTTAATGCTGCGGTGCACATGCTGTATAGACGTATTAGATCTGCCAACGTTTTTGTCAGTTGTTCTTCAATTTGGATAAAACGTATTTAATTAAAATGTAAATGTGTAATGTGGATGGGTGTTGTTTGCCTGTCATAAGTTTCATGAAAAAAATTAGCAACTATACCAATAAATGTACCAAAGATTCCATCCACTATATTTGACCTGTAGCCAAAAGAAGGTGGAAAAAGGTTTTTGAATGAAAAAGAAAATACTGGGTGTTTTAACTTGAATGAACTTGACAACGTTCATCTTAAGCTAAGACCATCACAATGCCACAAACACATTTGAAACAGTAAAAAGGATGCTCCTAAACTTATGCTTCATATATGCAGAAAGAGCTCATGCACAGTCAAGGCCAGCACACACTACAGGATTTCACCCAAAAACATACAAACATCAATGTTTTTGTTTTTAATAACTTTTTAGACGGAATTATAAGCAATATTCTAAAGACTATGTACAGAGAACTGATCTGAGGAGAAAATACTATGGCAGCTCAAAGATTAAGTTAAATTTAAGATCTTTATGATCTATATTTGTAATGACATTTAGAAAAATTGAATGTCACCATAGCAGGTACTGCATGAAAAGTGTGATTTTCTTCACTATGCGGCACTGTAAATTGTCATGGAAATTTAGGGCAACGGCTTTTCACGGTAATTTGCGCATGTACAGTGGGGCAGAAAAGTATTTAGTCAGCCACCATTCGTGCAAGTTCTCCCACTTAAAATAATGACAGAGGTCTGTAATTTTCATCATAGGTACACTTCAACTGTGAGAGACACAATGTGATAAAAAAAATCCAGGAATTCACATTGTAGGATTTTTAAAGAATTTGATTTGTAAATTATGGTGGAAAATAAGTATTTGGTCACTTCAAACAAGGATGTCCTCCGGTTTGTTTTAGTACTATGCTGGCTAGCCAGGGTTAGCTAGAAGAGCTAACGCTAGTTAGCATCGACGATGCGAAAGTACCGTTTAATAATAAAATAAACGTATGGCACCTCCATGAACACATACTGCTGTTATATAACGTCTCTGGAAGGTCTCTGGACACAGACAGATTGCAGAGCTGCATTATTGGAGAAGAACTTTACACAAAAAGCTGCTAGCTTAACTCCGTTAGCATCAAAGTCCACCCGCTACTACCGCCACTTCCGGCGGGAGCTACCGCAGGCAGGAACTTCTGGTCTGAAGACCCCTGCCTCTGAAATTTATAGAATGTGCGTCTGGTGCGTGAGGCGTTAGCGTTCCAGCGTCGGAACACACCTTTAGCAGACCTTAAATGCACCTTTAGAAGACCTTAGATGTGTTATGAGCCTCAGGATGAGGGGGTGTCTAACCACACCTACAGGTTATAAATCTCCAATTCACGGCTAAGCTTTCATTCCCTTCTTTGGATCAACGTCAGGAAAACCTGCTAAATGAAGATACAGATGATGGGTGAGCCACCTTCTTTCTTTAGTTACTTGATTTACTGTCCCTACAATGTCATTGTGCTGCAGACGTTCTTCTGCCATTCTCAATGCATCGCTGGCTTTCCACTCCCGCCCTGTTCCTACTTTAATTCCTTACTGTTGCGTAACATCATTGCTAAACACACCTTTGCAGTCTTAAACTCCTCATAAACAGATTTTAATGTCAGTTGCAGCTTGCTTCCTGAACAGTACAGACAGATGGAGCAGAAGCTCTTAATTACAGACAACCATATTCTCAGAAAGCTGTTCAACTTCCTTTTCCAAAAGTAAAGGGGGACCTCATAAACCAGCAGGGGCCACGGGGGTCTAGGCCCACTCCATGCTAATATTCCTGGGCCTTGTACTTTTCTAGGAGGCCACTTTTCTCCAGGGATTTCATCCATGATTCTGTTTGATTAAGCATTTCCTTAACACTTGCTTTATCATTCAGTTCAGCCCTATATCACTTACCCAAACTTTTTACTGGCTTTTCAGTCGCAGTGGGGATGACCTCTTCACCTATCTTAAAACAAAAACGATCCTTAGAACAACCTCCTTTCAAACCGAGGCTTCTAGATTTGGCCGGCTTGAATTGCATTCTGGCGGCTTCAGTCAGTTTCACTAATCTTCCCATATCCATCTACCTTTCTGAACGGATCTTGATGTTATGGTAAGCCTTTAAAGTGGCATCAACAAGCTTTTTTGGAATTGTCCCATAAGCATTGGTTAAGTCCAACCACAAGACAGCCAGGTCATTGTATACAATGTAAGTTAATTCAAATGCAACTACCATCAACATAATATATATGAATATATAAGAATATGTAAGAACATTCGGTGTAATGAGAAAACATTGTCAATTGTGACAGCTTCATAGACTCTATAGTCTAAACCGCTGCCACTCACAGTGTTCCTCACTCCAGATAAAGGCCTGATGATGTTGGGAAAAGCTTTGTAGAGCTTCATGAACTTGTTAAAGCTCTGTAGAGCTTCATGAACTTGTTAAAGCTCTCTAGAGCTTCATAAACTTGTTAAAGCTCTGTAGAGCTTCATGAACTTGTTAAAGCTCTACTGAGTTTCATGAACTTGTAAAGGTCTCCCTAAATGCATTGAAATTGCTTTCACTTACAGGATACTTCCGGCTCAGTGAGGTTGGGAGGCTGGGAACACCTCAGCCTATCCACTCTTGCCACAAACTTACTCCTCAAGGTTATGGTTGTTTTTGGCCTTTGATTTGTAGAAAGTGAGTAAACCTCCAAAAGGCAATGGTTTCCCACTGCCAAGTGGGAGACAATCTTCAACAAAGTGAATTTTCTCCTCTAGTTCTAGTTCCTGGTTTGTCTCTGTGCCTTCACCAATCCAAACAAAGTTTTCTTGACACTCCTGCTCATTAAGAAATTGGCGGAAAAGTCTGGCATCACTGATGTAGAAGACCTCTCCAGTTTGGTTAACTGTACATCTAAGCCCTCCACCACCTGTGGGGAGAAAGTCTTCCGCAGTGATGACTTTTTCTTGTGGTGGAGGCTTGTTCACCTCTTGTCTCCTCTGTGGCTTTTCCCACCTGGCTGGATCCAGTAGCATACCCCTCCTGAATCCAATATGTCCAGGCCTCCTTATGGGCCAAACTTTAGGCTGTGAACATTCTTTCGTGCGTTTCAGATTTTGCTGACTGATAAATTGCCGGAAGAGTCTTGCATCACTGACATAAAATGACTCTCCAGTTTTGGAAGCGGTGCACTTGATGCCTCTACCACCGGCAGATACAATCTTTTCTACGTTCTGACTTTTCTTTTCAACTTCTGTCTGTTTGTCTTTGTGAAGCTTATGCTTAGCCGCTAGTAGCAGTAAGTCCTTATCTATTTGAACATACAGTACTTCATCTCCCTCTCTCTAAGCAGCTGCGAGATTTCAGCCTGGGAGGGATTTCCAAGAACATCCTCTGTTTGATTGTGTTCTAGTGACACATCTAACTCTGTTTCAATGCGTCTTTGCTTTTCTTGAACATTGGCATTTTCTGATGTATTCTGGGTAAGACAACTTGTCTCACCCTCTTGACTGAGAGGAGTCGGTTTAAGATGTGGTTGTGTCTCCCACATCTCCTCCTCGCTCGGTGGAGGCTGTCCAAACCTCTGACTTAGGTTGTTAAACCTGTCCATAAAAACATTTGTCCGTGCATTATCCCGCTGCATCCACTGGAGTCTCTCCAGAATGTGTTGCTGGTCTTTGTTCAATGCATCGAGTTGGGCCTGCACTAACGCGTTCTCCTTTAAAGCTAGCTGCTCTTGCAGGTTGCTCTCCCGAAGTGTTAGCTTTGCCTTCTCCTCTTCTAACTTATCTGAGAGATCCACGCTTTCTGCCAGCGCATTTTCTACGGATTTATCACAAATGGTTGCATGCTGTAAGGAAGTTATTTTGGCCTTCAAAGTGAAAATCCTGTTTTTCTGAAACTGGATTTGATTCTGTGAGGCCTCTCCCCTTTGGAACCACGCATCCTTTTGAAGCCATTGACTTCTACAAAACTCCAAGTGCAGTCTTCTTTCACAGAACTGCTCCTGCAGCTCGTATAAGTCTGGGCACTCGCCGGAATCTTCTTCCTGCTTTCTCTCCATAGACCGCAACAACCCTTCTGCATGGATCTGAAAGGATTGCTCCTTCAGGAACCAAGCCTCCTCAGACTCCTTCCATGGGAGGTCTCCTCCAAGATCCTCAGCAGTCAGACAGGTTTCAAGTTTTTCCTGCCAGAGCTGCTCTGATTCGGCATGCTCTCTTTCAGCCTTTCTCCACTTCAGGATCAAAGCCTGTATGAGCCTCTTATCTTGGTCCAGGTGTCCGTTGTCCATCACTGT
Source organism: Knipowitschia caucasica (assembly GCA_964034765.1). Taxonomy (NCBI): domain Eukaryota; kingdom Metazoa; phylum Chordata; class Actinopteri; order Gobiiformes; family Gobiidae; genus Knipowitschia; species Knipowitschia caucasica. The sequence goes on along the minus strand of OZ035824.1, from coordinate 30,699,237 downwards.
TCACTTCCTGTTAGGTCAAATCCTCTGATAGCAGTGGTAGGCTGTCAGGGCCTGCAAGGCCTTCTCTTCTGGCCTAAGATATATCTGAATTAATCATTTTAATTATAATCATTATTTTTACATGTATTATTATTTTTTCTATTAATAGCTACTTCAAGAAGGGCCAAAGCCGACTCTACCTACTGAGGAGGCTCAGGTCTTTTGGAGTGCAGGGGCCACTCCTAAAGACCTTCTCTGACTCTGTGGTGGCATCAGCCTCTTGTACGGTGTGGTCTGCTGGAGGAGCAGCATCACAGAGAGGGACAGAAAGAAGCTGGACAAGGTCATCAGGAAGTCCAGCTAAGTCCTGGGCTGTTCCCTGGACACAGTGCAGCAGGTGGGGGACAGGAGGGTCCTGGACAAACTAACATCTATGCTGGACCATGACTGTCACCCCCTGCAGGACACTCTTGCCGCTTTTCCACAGTAACAATACGGTACGGTACGCTTCGGCGCAGTTATTTTGCATTTCCACTGGTAATAGTATCCGAGTTTGGGTTACTTTTTCCTTACACTGATTGGTCAACGAGTGTCGTCACTGGAAGCAACATCTGACCCTTTGGGAAAAACAACTCAACCACCATATTTTAAATCGGCTGCTCTGCTCCGGCTACATTAGGTCCTCCTCACTCCAGAGAAATGGAATCGCACAGAAAGCCTCAAAAGTCAGCGTCCTGGTCGGTAGATGAGGTCCACACGTTACTTAAACAAACTAAGTGTGGCTCTGTCTTTGGCAACCAGGCACCAGAAAAACACATCTTCATCATGACAACGAAATCTAAACAACTTCTTGTATTTTATGCACTGTTTTGTAATACAAAACTTGTATTGTTTGTTGTTTGTTTTATTTGTACAGTAGCTCAGATTCAGATTCATTTATTTGCCATTTGCAGTAAAACCACATTGGAAAAACTGTGCAAGACTACCCCGGTGTGCGCCAGACAGAGACGACACACACCAGAGCTCTTGCCACGGCGCCATCTTTCCGGCGCCACGCGACAAACAGTAGAATAAACAGCAGAGAGCAATAACATACAGGTTATAACAGACAGTTGGATAGAAAACATTGTGCTTTTTATAAACCACGGATTTTTTTTCGGGATGAGCACCTTCCGCAGCCGGCCCAATGTGGCTGTCAGAGGGGGGCGGGGTCAGGGAGGGGGTGAGCCGGAAACACAGTGAGGAGGGGAGGGGAGGGAGAGATCAGAGGGAGGCGGGGGGAGCGGGATCCAAGCTGGAACTGACTGAAAGAGTGTGAAATTGTTGTAGAGTCCAGATTTATTATGATGGCCTTGGCCCGAGGAATGTGAGATAAGAGAGGAGGGAAGACACAGCAAGGAGAAAAACACATCTTCCTGTAACGAGGGACAATGTTTTATGCATTTTAGCAGTCAAAAACAGGCAGATATTCTATTAAATCCAATTAAACCGAATTGCGGCGCCCTCAGACCCCGTACACAGGGGCCAATCCAAGCCGGGTCAGAGAGTTCAAGCGTGACAAACAATGTCATTCAATCTCAATTCCAGAGTTTTATGCCCATCAAGTGAACGAGCTGCGAGATCTTTGGTCAACTGTTCCACCAACACCACTCTCCGTTGTCCAGCCACGGCACTCTCAACCACGACTCGGTTAAGCTCCTTGTACATCCCATCAATTTTGTTGGCCAGCAGGTCGTGAATCTTGCGAACTGCCATGCCTCCGAATTTATGGTAGAATAGAACCGCTCCAAACCCAAACAGGAGGATCCCCACCACCAAAAAGCCAAAGATATATACGTCTTCCGAATCTTCAATGGACAGGGTCGACAGACAGAGGGGCTGCCACTTGTTCCAGCTGTCAAGCGTATAACCCGCTGGTGAAGTCCCGTCCGGGCACTCGGGCTCTCCAGACCCACGCTTACGTGTTGAAAAGATAGAATCAATTGCGTTGAGGGACCAATTTACCATTTCCATTCTTGCTAAAAGTTGTCTGTGGCAAAACTCCAGGAAAAAGACAAAAACAGGAGATAGCAAGCAGTCAGAAGCAGGAGCGTCTGAGACACGTCTTTGCTCGACGGAGGCGGAAGAGCTTTCTTGTACTGCAGTAGTGGTTGCTCGTACTACATTATATTCCAATGGGCTATTCCTTGTAATAAGAAAAAATAATAATGCATTGGTTTTATATAGCGCTTCTTTGGACACTCAAAGACGCTTTACATGTCATTATTCTTTCCCTCCATACACGGTGGTGATAAACTACTACTGTAGCCACAGCTGCCCTGGGGCACACTGACAGAAGCAAGACAACCAGTATGTGCCATCGGCCCCTCCGACCACCACCAACCATTCACACACACACCAGACTCATTGGGGGTAAAGTGTCTTGCCTAAGGACACAACGGCAGTTTGGCACTTTACAGCCGCAGCCACCACACTGTGGCTGGTGTTCCCAGAGGTTGTGTCTTGCCAAGGACACAACAACAGCAGACAGTGGGAATCGATGGTGAAAGTCGGGCTTGAACCCACGACCCTCTGGCTCAAAGGCTAATGCTCTACCAACTGAGCTACTGTCAAATTTTACATTCACTTAAAAATGTTAAATTTTGCAATCTTGAAAATTGACTTGGGCCATAAGGCTACAAAGCCAGAGTTTAAGGGCACAAAAAGAAAAACAGTTATTGGAAAACGAATTGACGAAGTGACAAAAATTGACAAAACTGAAAGCTCTCTTCATCAAAGTAAAAAACTTGTCTTTGGCTCTGTCCAATGTCAAACCCGTTTATTGATTTAAAGAAAAAGGGCTGTCATTTTTAAGGAAATAGATAATTGTCTCTATTGGCTGTTGCTGTTGCAGTATAATGCATTAGTTACAAATCATGACAAAAGAGAATCACGGTTGTTAAAGAGTATACAGTATGAAATGAGACAAATTATCCTTAGCGTGTTCCTGCCAACGCATTTCCTAAACAGCACTCCAAACTTCTTGAATGAGGCAGACTCTACACACAGAGAGGTGCTGACGGCCCAGAGTGGGACGTGCACAGGTCACAGTAACAATAGGAGCAGATCCGTTTACAGCAGACAGACAGGACAGCAGCTGGCACACGGGCACACAGCACGGCTCACATACCCCCAACACAACAGGAATGCTTTGTATAGAGACAACTGACTGGGATTCCCCACTTTAACCATTCCACAAAGTGCACACAATGTTATTTTCAACAGACAATCAATACAAAGACTGTGAGATTAAAATGTTTGCCAATCACAAACGCACAGACTGAAATATGCCTGCAAGTAATCATCAAACAACAAGAAGTAAAAGTCACTCAACCAAGAAAACTTGATTGCATTTTCCAAATTGGAAGCACATGAATGCCACAAAACATGCTCGAAAAAGAGACGATATAATGAGCTGGTCATCACAACAGGGTTACCACACACCACACACAACACAGTCCTTATCCCCAATTTACACCAAGTGTCTTCAGCGTGTCTCTGCCGCATAAACATGGACGTTCAGTTTCCGTCTAGGGATAGCTTTTGATGGTAATGATCCTCACATATTACTATGAACACGCAAGGCCTGGTGGTGGCGCTGTTTGGCTACAAAGGAAATGGCTAATCAGACGAGGAAGAAGTGGTTATGTTAGAAATGTTCACAAATCTCTTGTTTTTTGATGAGCGAGTTGCTTGGTGTAAATTGACTGTAATTCTAGCGTCAACCTGGCAACAAACAGCCTCATTTTTGCTTTGTTTTTAATTCCAGATGCCAGAGTTTCTGCCCCACTTTGCTCAGATAAAACCATATTTGATATGAACAGGATTTGGATGAGAATACGAAAATGACAGTCTTAAAACAAAGCAAAGGTCAGACAAATGGTAGTTACATTATAAGACAGACAAGACGACCTTTTGTGTTTTAAATAGTTCCCAGAGAAGATACAATAACTGCACGTAATCAATCTCCTATTTGTGCCATAGACGCACTGTACCACTGGGCGTTTGAAGAAAGGTGAAATAACCGCATTGTTTTAGTGTCGTTGGTCCCAGCAGCCCTCCCTGTCCCGGGGCACTGACCACATGGGACCTAATAGCTCTGTACTCACAGTTTGGGTTTGGGCTTCAGGGGCAGCGGGCCGTCCTTGGCTGGAGATGGAGACAACTTTGGGGAGGGGAGCAAGTCTGGCGCCGGTGGGACAGGAGCCTGGGTCTCTGCAGCAGGGTCAGTCTGAGGAGGAGATGGCGGAGGCGGGAGGGGCACTGCTGGCTCTCTATTAAGGGAAACAGTTGTATTTACTATGTTGCATTTAGACTGATTCAGCCAACTTTATTGTAACAGATGGCAATTAAAGCTGGGGTGCCTAACATTCAAAACACAAAAAACTGAGCGACCGTATGGAACACAATAGTTCCTTGTTGTCAACATAATGTATTTCTCTGGCCTCCGTCACATATTTAGATCAGACAGAAAAGTTGAAAAGAGAGAACCACCCACACTAAGCTTTCACTTTAGCAGCAGAGAATATGACCAGAATAAACAATAGTAATAATAGCAGCAGTAAAGTGAACCAGAGCAACAAGTATGAATACGTCCTTTAAGTGATGGGACGAGAAAGTGGGGACTAAATAACTGCCTGCGCAGGACAATGTAACACTTATTTAATGTTCTCCCCTCACCTCTGCTCTGGAGGAGATGGTGGACTTTGCCGTTGACCATTGGGGACAGTCTCTGACGACATGGGTGCAGGAGGGAGAGAGGACACACTGGGCCACAGATCCAGCTCTGTGACCAGGCCGGGCTGGGGCTGGGGCTGGGCCTGGGCTTTCGGGGGCAGCTCGAGGTGGGTGATTTCTGTGGGAGGCGGCGGAGGGGGGAACGGGGCAGAGTCCTCCAGACTTGAGGTCTCAGCGGACACCCCGTTACTGGAAGAGTCATCAGCTGCATAAGAGAAAAGGTGGTGAAGCAGTCAAGTGGCGTCACATACAGAATTACACTGGAATACATAATAACTTCAAAAGTATGACACCTGGGAAGTCAGACTGCAGGATTTATTGAAAATTGAATAAACATTGCAATTTTCATGGTCGCAATATGAATTTGAAATTACTTGGAAATAACGTCTCTTTAAAAGTTTGTTTGAGCCAAAATGCTTGACCAGTGATGAAAAAGGGTATTACTCAAACATGCATAAATCACTCTGAATAGAACTTTGAATGGGGAAATGCAAAGGGAAAACATGGTTAAACGTGCAATTTAAAATAATATGTCCTTTTTAACTTAATGATGGGCTGTGCTATCATGAATGTCAGCTCGGTATTGCTTGTATAGAAATGCCAACAACAACAGCAAGTTTTCTCTTTTTATTGTAACAACACACATTAAAATGAATACACAATCAACAAAAGGAAAGGAAAAAGTATTTTGTGGGATCCCCTAAAACATTTTTCCAGCATATTCAGGAACTGCAGGTCATTACACCCCATTACGCCCAGCTGAATCATCGAGAGCAGCAGCTGTGCTCGTTCACAATTCAGCCACACACATAAATAGAAGAGCACAGTGAAACAAGACTACAACTATTCAACTATAAAGGCACATTTTAAACAATATCCCATAAGCATAGAGCAGAGCAAATATTTGTAATTGACGCGTAAATACACTGCTGGCTATAATAGAGTCCTACAATAATCTGAACTATCTGAATTTTTCAAGCAGGAAGTCAAAGACGTTCGGTATAGTTAAGAAAAAAATATTTTGATCACACTGGAAAGAGAAAAGACCATGATCTGATAAAGGATATAATGGCAATGGACAATGACCTAGCTAACCCTGGTTCAGAACCGTTTGTCTCACACTCCCCATGTTGGGCTCTCTCTAGCTCTATGATCCTTGTGTTTTTATTTTGATAAAAACATTTAAAATTTAGATTCCAGCCATAAGGATAGACCAATCAGATGCTTTAATCCACACTCCTGCTTGCTTCAGCAACAATTGTCACAAGACATCTGCTCCTGTTATGGCGGTCGGCACTAGATCATATACGGAATCGGGACGAAACCGGAAGTAACAATCCTACTTTCGAATTAGTTTTAGGCGTTTTAGGCGTCTGAGTAAAATGGTTAAGATTAGGGTTAAGGCTGGGTTGGGGTTATTCAATGGGAATGGCTGGTTAAGTTTAGGCATGAGTTTGTTATATTTACTTCCGCTTCTGTCCCGCTTCCGTATATGATCTAGTGCTGATCCTGTTATGGCGCAAACGCAAAGCTAACCCTGTCGGAACAAAAGCCCATTTAAGGAAATTGGCTCCAGCTAGCTTATGTTCAAAATAACATCTTCAGCATTTGGCATACACAATGGGCAAACACTCCTAATAGACAGTCTATGATCCAGACAAAGATCTGGAAAAGGAGCTCTGGACACTGGAATCTGCTCCTGACAGGTTTCTCCAGCGGCAGTGAAGGATGGGTGGAATGTAACACACATTTCCCCAAGAACATCCCATCACTGGCAACACAACAGTGAAGCTTAAAAGTTAAAAGGAGGAAAGAAGGAAATTGTCCAATAAAGATTAACATGTCTTCTAAAAGCCTGAAAATCCATCTAATACCTTCCAGATGTATTATCCAGCCATTGTTATGAATGCCTTTTAAGATCCAGACAAGAAGTGACTGTTATCACTTCAAAAACACACTTGTCTGCGCAGCATTACTCTCCAAATAGGTTTAATGTAATTATTTTGATCAAATAACCCATGTTTGTTGTAACACAGTGCAGGCCTGAGTGGTTTGGGTGAGAGTTATGTCGTCTTGCACTTTTGAAGTGTATTTTTGTTTCATTTTTTTCTTTTGGTGCGGCTGACCTGCAGTGACAGAGAGTTGGGCCGAACAGTTGATGGAGCCATAAGGATTTGAGGCAGAGCAAGAGAAAACACCTCCATCTTCTGGAAAGGCCTCAGCTATGACCAGAGTGCAGATCTCCTCTAGAACAAAGATAAAGAGAGAGTTAATTATGTACGCAATAGAGATGGTTAGAGCAGTGTTATTCAACTACTGTGGATGTGTGAATGTTCAAGGCTAAATTAATGTGTTTCCAGAAGGTGTTCAAAGTCTTTTCAACTTTAAAAAACTAGATATAGTTTAAGAAATGAGAGTAAATTTATTTGACCAAAAGTTAGAAAATCACTGACTCAGAGATGTCTGTCGTTTCATGGGCCTCAGTTGTGGAACAATCTAATAGTCGATCGATTTCACAGTGACATTTGTTTACTGTTTTATTTGTTTTATTTTTGTCTTTTAATGTTGTTTTATGTCTGTATTTGTCTGTGCACACTGGAGACTTTTTGCTAATGTATTCCTATGTGTTTTTTTTTTTTACTGCAAATGGCAAATAAACTGAATCTGAATCAATCTCAGCAGAGAGATGGAAATGTGTAATTCTTTTTGTGTATTTAAGAAAAAACTGTCACAGTCGATCCTGGACGGATACCGAACTAAATGATTTTGTTGAACTTGTAACTAAAAGAATTTAATTCATTGAAATACGTTTTGGTAACTTATATTGTATCATGAACATGTAATGGGAGCACAAGTTTTTTTGCTTCTGCCCTAATAATAAATACATTGAAATAATAAATAAACTGAACTAAACTGGACGTTTGTGTGCGTGTTCGATGTGCCTTTGGAACTGATCTGATATCACCTCATTGGTCAAAATAATGTGAAAAGATGAGAATAACTTTGCCTTTGTCATGGTTTAGGTTTATTTCCTGTTTTGTAGTTTTTTCACCATGGTTTTTTGGTTGACACTAGATCATATACGGAATCGGGACAAACCGGAAGTAACAATCCTACTTTCGAATTCGTTTTAGACTAAAAAGTCATTAAGTGGTGACTGGTTAAGTTTTAGGCGTCTGATTAAGATGGTTAAGGTTAGGGTTAAGGCTACCTTCACTCCTTGTTCCATCACTGTCATTCAACGTCTGTTTTAGTTCTTGTCATCAGTCCCTGTTTGGTTACTTTTATTAACCTACTTTTACTTTTATTACTAGTTCTGCATTTTTGGGCTCATTTCATTTTACCCTCATGACAGACTTGTTCATAATGGCTGCAGATTTGGGTCAAAACGGTTGGAGAACACTGGGTTAGAGTTAGAAAGTAGATGTGTCTGATGATTTGAATACATTTTTAATTGACACATTAAAAAAAAAAATCTTCAGGGACATTGCCATAGACTAATATAAAGCACTAGAATACAATAGAAAAGTCATAAGAAAAATGCTTATTATTACAACGATAGATTCAATAATAGTAACTGTTGTGATAAACATTAAACACAAATATAGTATACCACTATAGTAATTGTACAAATGTTTGGAGAGTTTGTAACTGAATATTGTATAATTGTAACACACTTGAATATACTTTCCCCTTAACGCCCTAAACCCTTTTGTCTAATGACCACATCAATAAACTTAGTAGAATAACAGCCAAACACTATTCACTCTCGACCAATGGCCCTCAATAATATGTTTTTCTCTTTGTAAAATAAAAAAAAAATTCTGTAAAACCGTTAAGGGAAATTTCCCTCTCATTGAAGGAAAATATATAATTACGCTGCATTTGTTATGGAAAAGAACACGATTAATGTCTTGTAAACGGTTCATACTGAACTCATCATTATCTACTATATATCTATAATAAATACACAAAAGATCTTTAGCCTCGTCTTAGACCAATGATGTCATGTGAAAGTTAATCACGGTGACTCACATTGTCAGATAAATACAGACTCAGACACGTCGTCATTTAGAAATCAAAAGCTTTAACGTAAGATTTGTATGTTTCCACTTGAAACAGTAGTTATGTTTCCTAATTACTTCATTGGCCTCATACTCAGACTTTTGAACACAAACACTAACACTCTTTTTAACACAAAGCCAAACTAAAGTCGAATCATGCAGTATTTAGAATATAGGTTAATTTACTTTTCAAATGGAGTAGAGGGGGGTTGTTATGGATTATAATGGGTAATGATAGCCTGGAATGTTCCAAAGTCATTCATCTTATCTCTAAAGTTGTGTTGTCAAAGGTATACAAAATAAGATACTAATCAATGCTACGACTAGTATTGAAAAAAGATACTAACTTAAGGAAGTATAGTTACTACATAAAGTTACATAAACAGGATAAACATGTACATTTTTGTATGAATTTAAAACTATATTAGAAAAAAACCTGTATAAACAGAAACCCCATGAAAATATATAATTATAAGCAATTTATCAATAATCGCTGTGGTCGTAATTGGTATTGCGTATGACGTATCATATTGAGACCCACTTTAAAATGTAGTATTATGACAATACTACTACATGAAGAACAGTAAAATATGTTGTTTGTTTAGGTGTAAAAAAAAATAGATTAAAAAACTTAAAAAAATATTGAATGAAGGAACCGTCAAATCTAAATAACAGGTCCTAATCATTAGAAGGGAAGCCATCTAAAAGTAAAGATGCAACATATTCAATAAAATGGTCCCGTTATTGATAATGTAAGTGTTGAATGCAATATTGCGAAACATTCCCAGCATTCCCAGCCATACAAAAATCCACTTTTGAAAATAAAAAACCACACAGGTCTTATGTAATGTTTGATCTAATAGTGTATTTGGTTGGATCCACAGACATGACTACGACACCTTATATAAGCTGTAGCAGAGATTGTTTTGTCATGAGATCTTGAGTCAGTTTTTCTAGTCGCAGATGTTTTGGGACGTCGGCGTGACTCAACTTTACAGATCCAACACCTGAAATGACCCGGACAGACAGGCGGGACAGTATCAGTCAGTGCGAGTTACATGCACACTCAGGACTGCCATCTATCTTGTGATGTAATGCATTGACCAATCTGGCGTGACTTGCTGTTGTCATAACTTAGCGAAAGGATGACTATAAAGCTATCATCGAATTCATCAATATCTCTACACAGCAGCTAATAACGTTTTCAGATTTTGTAACAGATTGACTATGGGGGTGGGAATGAGCCTTTAAATTTATGAGAGCCCTTAGGAGGTGATGACATACCTGGTTCAGCTGCAGATCTGGGCTCTACACGGGAAGGAAAGGAAAAGAAAACAAACACATGTAAAGTCATTTGAATAAGTTGGATTCCCATTTAGTAACCATAACAACAGAAAATATGGCAAGGGCAGGCATTAGACATTGATACTACAATGGAAAGCTATGCATTTTCTAAGTACTAATTGGTGGCTGAGTGGATAGCACTCTCGCTTCTCAGTAGGAATGTCCTGGGTTTGAATCCTGGTCGGAACAGTATCTTTCTGAGTGGAGTTTGCATGTTCTCCCCGTGTCTGTGTAGATTTTCTTCGGGTGCTCCGGTTTCCCCTACCATTAAAAACACAAACAATAGGTAAAATCCTCCAGCCGTGCTAGTCCTGAGCAAGCCGAGCATCAATAACTGGAGATGGGTTCCCATCTCCAAGGTTTATTTATATAGCACATTTTACAGACCAAGGTCACCCAAAGCGCTTTACAATGTTCAGAGTTCAGATATTGTTCCAATCATTCCACACAAGGTGATGACGGAAGCGAGTCGCCGAACACACTGGCGCATCAGCCCCCAATTAACACCATCCATTCACTCTCTCATTTACATTCATACCTATTGTGCATGTTTTTAGTGGTAGGGGAAACCGGAGCACCCAGAGGAAACCTACGCAGACACGGGGAGAACATGTAAACTCCACTCAGAAAGGCCCTGTTCCGATTTGAACACAGGACCTTCTTGCTGAGAAGCGAGAGTGCTATCCACTCAGCCACCGTGCTGCCCACGGTGGCATCAGGATGGGTCATATGCAGAGGATGAATTGCCCTACAGCAGTGTCTCCCAAAGTGGGGTCCGCGGCCCCCTGGTGGGCCGCGAGGGTACTGCAGGGGGGCCGCGGGAGGTCATAAAAAATAATAATAAAAATATATAATTATTGAATGTTACATTTATAATGTTTTGTTTGTAATATTAAAATATTTGTGTTCATTATTTGACTTGAATAATCCACTGTAATCATTTTTGTATTACAATGTTTGTAGCAGAGGCTATTTCCCCAAAAAAAAAATAACCAGAAGAGCCTATTCTTAATGTTGTCTTCTTGGTTATTATTTTGGGGGGCCACGCAGACCCGTCAGATTTTTAAGGGGGCCTCGGTGTTACTGAGTTTGGGAATGGCTGCCCTACAGGATAAATAAAGTAAAGTGCAGTGCTGTAGTCTATACACTGTATATTTATACTCCACTTGCAAATTAGTCTTGGAACTCCATCTTGTATTTATTCATTGGCTCCTTAAATATAGTAAAAGTATTAAGACAATATATAGAACCAACTTTTTTGGAGGATGCGGAAGTCTGGGGAGTCCAGGATCTCCTCTCCCTCTCGGTACCATCGGACCTGCAGGGGTGGGCTTCCCCGGACCCTGCACTCCAGAACCACCACCTGACCCTCTGAAGCCTGGGCGTCCTGCAGCGTCTAAGTCATAAAAATAAAGATTTAGACTCATTAGAGCTGTACAAATGTAAAATCACAATCCCAGCATTTCTCAATCTTCATTGTCAACATGTGCATTCAAATTGAGAGACACAAATCATGGGCTGAGACTATGTATGAAGGTACTTGTTCTTTCTCCTAAACGGTTTGGAAGAGAGAACTGAGCCAGGGATAGACAGCATCAGTTGTCACGCCTCCTCAATCGTCTTTTGGTAAATTTAGCATTTTAAGTGTACAGTGTGTGCAAGAGAATATTTGCCTCTAAAAGAAGTCTACTGAAACAGGCTCTGCAGTTTAAGATAAGAGAAGAGAACCTTTGTAAATACAGGACAGTAGTAAGAACACAGGGAGCACACAAAATATACAATATAAGTAGCTGCTATGTTTCTTAGCAAGCTATACAGTGGGGCAAAAAAGTATTTAGCCACCGATTGTGCAAGGTCTCCCACTTAAAATAATGACAGTGGTCTGTAATTTTCATCATAGGTACACTTCAACTGTGAGAGACAGAATGTGAAAAAAAATATCCAGGAATTCACATTGTAGGATTTTTAAAGAATGTATTTGTAAATTATGGTGGAAAATAAGTATTTGGTCAATAACAGAAATTCAACTCAATGGAAGGAGGTTTTGGCTAAAAATCTCACGATACATGGCCCCATTCATTCTTTCCTTAACACGGATCAGTCGTCCTGTCCCCTTAGCAGAAAAACAGCCCCAAAGCATGACGTTTCCACCCCCATGCTTCACAGTAGGTATGGTGTTCTTGGGATGCAACTCAGTATTCTTCTTCCTCCAAACACGACGAGTTGAGTTTATACCAAACAGTTCTACTTTGGTTTCATCTGACCACATGACATTCTCCCAATCCTCTGCTGTATCATCCATGTGCTCTCTGGCAAACCTCAGACGGTCTGTGAGAGCTGTGTTTGAAGTGACCAAATACTTATTTTCCACTATAATTTACAAATAAATTCTTTAAAAATCCTACAATGTGAATTCCTGGATATTTTTTCACATTCTGTCTCTCACAGTTGAAGTGTACCTATGATGAAAATTACAGACCTCTGTCATTATTTTAAGTGGGAGAACTTGCACAATCGGTGGCTGACTAAATACTTTTTTGCCCCACTGTACATGCTTTAATATATCAATATATCTCTATCTATATATTAGTTTGATTGATGTGATGGGACTAAACACATGCACCCTCCTCGACTGTCTCCCCAGACATCCCGATCAGGGATATATTTGCTTTTGAAGTGAACCGAGTGTGTGAAGCTTAAACCAAATTTACTAGTGTGGTTGATACCCAATGCCTCCACTTGACACCCTGCTTAAAGGTATTTTTATACACTACAGACTTTATCTACATAACAGACCACTCAAGGACAAATGGGGGATTACACTTACTTTGTATAAATAGCTAAGCATAAAAAACAGTCCTGAGTACAGACTGAATGTCGATTTCCCCTTGTTCTATTTAGCTACAGCAACCAGCCATAAACCACAATACATCCTGACGGGACATCTGTCAGCGAGAGCCACTCCGAAGAGCCGTGTGTCTTTGTTTTTTGGGACATGTGTGTCTGCTCTCACATGTGCGGTGACATCACTTGCAGGCCCAACATCCTCTCATTCAGATGATTAAAGCGTGCAATGGTTTCGTAAAGAAGGCGGGTGGAGGGTGAAGACAAACAAATGGTCTTTCTGTAATGAGCTGGAAAATGATTTAGGATCTGACAGGCTGGATGAGAGCGAAAAGAAAGCTGACCCCGGTGGTTTTGGGCTGTTTGAAGCTGTGTCCGGGCCTGTCTCCCAGTCTGGACGTTTGCAGAGCTTTGGCCCGAGGCGCAGAGGGGAGAGAGAGGGAGGAGGATGTGTTTTATATGACCCCCACTGCTCTAAGCCACAAAGCTGCGTGCTGTGACGAGAATCTAAATGATGTGTCTGTAAAGTGCTATAAATGGTACTAAAGGCATTTCTACAACGGAGCAGTTACTGTATGTGTGAAGCATTATTACATTCTTTGGTCAAATTACTCTTTCATTTGAACAGGGACGATGCAAACAAAATCAAATCATTCAAAATGTAATTGCTCATTAGTTTCTAACTGTATTACCCAGGCAAGGTTCATTTCAACTCAATTTATTTGTGTACAGCCCTAAAACACAGCAGTCGTCTCAGTGGACTCCACAAAATTATCAATTTGCAAACGTGCAAAATGCAAGAAATAGATCCCACTGACAGTCGCAATTGTCCAAGGCAAAATGTTCAACGATTTGAGAAAAACATGGGAACTTGTGAAATAGATCTATAGACAAAACTAAAGAAGAGGGATGTACATTACAGTTCCTGAGACAAACGTGTTCTATATTTTTGTATTTACTGCTTGCTTTTATTTTTAAAACCATGATTTGTACAATGACAATATCTGAGGCTGATACATATTTTGAGCCTTACCTTTGTAAACACAGGGGGTCCGGACACGTCCACGCCGTACTGTGACGACACAGGGCTCTGCATCTATAACAAACACTGTCACTGTTTGCAACTCTGCCCAAAGTCACTCACTGTATAGTATTAGTGTTAGTGTAAGTATTAGTATTTGTATTAATGTTGTGTTACCCGAGGAGGGGGCACAGCCATGGCCTGGACCAGAGTGGTGCGACGGGACTGGACCTCTGTTGTTTTGGGCGAGGAGGACCGTATCGTCAGGGACATGGAAGTAGTCTTCTTCTGAACTCTGATCATAAACAAAGATGAGGACATATGTTGACATTAAGACAGAAAAAGAGAGGGTTCTTGTATCAAAGTAAATTGTCAGCAGCAATTAAGATGATATCAGTCTGGTCCTGGCTTCTAAGAGTAAACAAAAAGGCAACCAGGAAACTATGCAGAAATTTGCAACAAGATAAAAATCTAAATATTTGGCAAACATAGCTCTGGGTGGACACTGAAAGCACATAATTTAGAATAATGTAAATAAGCATTTGTTAACTGGAGTATACAGTTCATGAGCACATCGGTAAATAACAGAAGCCAGTTTTGTGTCTTTTTAACTGTTGTTTTAGCTTTCAGCTGAAGTTCACTTGTCAAAGAGAGAGGGTAAATTGGAAACAGGAGCAGGGAGACCATATTAACCCTGCTTTATGTAAACTGGAGCACTGGTTAATAGTTATTGGTCTTTGAGGAGCCTTTTTAAGGTGGCCGTTAAACATAAACATGCAACCCCCCACTGCGTTTAACCAGGTCATGTGGTCAGTTGTCAAAGGTCATTAGACACACGTACAGAGGCATCGTTCCGGATTTGGACTTTGACCCGCCCTCTCCCTCTGAATCTGACGACGAAGCTCCTGCAAAAAGGACACAGTTACGATTCAGAAAATGTAAACAGCACGCCTGTTTAGATCCCCACAAAGTACAGTCACAAAGCACTAGTGAAAACCGGATTCCTCGGCTACTATAGTCCAATTTAATTTGATTGAGAAAGACACATTTAGCTGTGACAGGATCAAAAAATTTCTACTCCGTTTACACTGGCATGTAACCACGTACACCGGACACTATTAAGACAGCTGCATTTAGGAGCACAGGGAAAAGCTAGCATCTTGCTGTATTGGTGTGTGTTTACAGAGAGACAAAAAATACATATTACAGTCTTAACTGGGCAAATAAACAATGCAAATATGAAATAAAACATAGCTTAATGATAGCGTATTTGGACACTATCATCCCTTGCTGCATGCATTATATTATATTGTTTTGTTGCACGAGTCAAAAGCAGGAAACATGGTGCATTTATTTAATTACTGGTGCTGCGTCATGTGTGAAAATCAAAGGCTCAGTGTAAACAAACTGTTGTGTGATTGTATTTGCCAAAAGGTGGCTTATACTGTATGTACGGTATGATAGCAATTGTATTTGAAATGAACCATTCCAAAGTTTGAGTGCATCACAGGGCTCCATCTTCTCAGTTGGGCGCACACAGAATATATGTTTTGCCGTACTCTGTATTTTTATGCTTTGGAAACGTACTTGTAGTAAACAAATCTCACAATAACCAGATCAAAGCAGATATGATGATCCTTATGTATGAACTTTTTGGAAAGCCACATAACCCACAGTGCACAGAGTTTACATCCAGCCCTGGAATCCTCTGACCTTCGATGTAGACCTCGGCTGAGGTGTTGTCTGCTCCCAGGCTGTTGGAGGCCACACAGGTGTAGCGGCCTGTGTCGTCCTCAAAGGCCTCGTTGATCACCAGCGTGTGCAGGTCTCCATCTCTCAGGATCTGGATGTCCGGGGAAGTGTGCAGCTCACGGCCCTCACAGAACCACCTGCGGAAGAGGACACAGCCTGTTAGATACCCAGACACCACTTTCAATCTTTAGGCTTGAAATATGAATGATACTGTAGGTTAAAGTGAAAAGAATATGGACTGACAGATAATTATGTGATTAGATTAGCTTTCATTGTTCTTTTAGGGAAATTCGTCATCTGCATTTGATCCAACCCTCAATGATGCTAAGCTTTGTCAATTATGTTACTGGCGAGTGTTTTGGGTTGTTGTTTTAATATGCTATAATTTTTTATTTTCTCATCTGTGACAAAATGCCTGATATCATGTTTTACAGAATGGGAAAGAGGGGAAAAAAAAGGTATCACTGACACTCCCACATTTCCAAACCACATTTAAAACACATTCCGCCTATTCACTGTGACCCTATATTCAATTGTTCATTTTTATATGCTTTAAACTGTTTTTTGCTTAGAACTTTCCACCTTTTGTATGGCAACCTTGAGTGCCATGGTGCCTATGGCGCCATAAAAAAATATATTGTTATTATTATGTTGATTAACTATACATTGAACAGAAAGTCCAGTCCAGACATTCATAACTACTTGTGCCTTACAAACTTCTTGGACCTCAACTTTCTTGCCGTTTGTCACAATGCTTCTTGTAAATGCTTTGAATAAAGAGCAAATGTGCTACAACGATGAGCTTTTGTTTGGCAAAGACTGTAAACTTATGTTAACTTTAGTTCAACTTTAGCTTCAAGTAGCTCTTTTGTTCTCATAGCCATGTATCTGAGGGATTCTTCTTGGCAAAAAAATCGTATTCCCGTAACAGTTAAAGTGCTCATCCATTTTTTCCAGTTATCATACCATATCATCACAAAGAATGATGTTTGCTATCTCATAAAATGTGTCAAACATGCAAGGACAATGATGACTTATTGAGACTTTTACTGGATGATGGAAGCATGCCAGCTCAGCACTCATCATTCAAGCCGTGACAACTCCCTGTGGCTTTCCCTGCATGTTTTAATTGTGTCGTATGTGTCAATCATCAGCAGTGAAAGGGGATTATGGGTAAAATACGACATGTACTTATTTTGGTCATTGTGTGGAACAACATGGCACCTGAGGCTGATTCAGATATCTGCAGTCCTCAAGACCACATCAAAACCCAGATCAAACACATAATGGCCCACAGATCAAGGGTTCAACATTCAGCACTGTGTAGAAAGTAGAATGACTCCAGGCTTCAACATGTAAGTACCTAGATTACCTCAAATGTTTTAATGATAAGTGCTGAGATATCATTGTTTTGGGCCAAATACAAGAATGTGTGATTATTTATTAAAACTAAGCAAAGGATATAAACATTAACTTATAAAGATGAAAATATTATTTGCAATTATTATTATTGGTGACATACAGTATCTGTCTGTAGACTGAGACATTGATACTGTATACCAGCATATAAAGAATCAGAATACTGTTTTATTGCCATGTGAGTAACAGCAAGTCTCAAACCAGGAAATTGCTTTGGCTCTCATATATAGTGTCATTCAGCCAACTGCAGCTACACTAAAACTTATTGTAAAGCTCAGAAACCCTGGAATTCAGTCGGTAACTTGACTTGTATTTGTTTATGATTGTGTCACAAAAGACCATATATGGCGCAAATGTAGCTGTGGTGTGAATCAATGCGAATGTAAAGTGGCCCTCTTACAACAAGGATTGGACACCCCTGGTTTATATCCTTGATTTTGGTCTGAACCGTGACTATTGCTACTAATAAATTGTGTTATTGAGTCTGCACATTTACCAAAGCGTTTCATGTATGCCTTACTGTATAAATGAGCATATGTACTGTCATGACATCTGACTGCTACATATTTCCATCTTCACCTTTCGACCTCCGTTGATAAGAAATAGGCAGAGATTCCCAAAATGAGCAGCTGTCCTCTCTCTCAGCTCCCAAACCAGAAATCCCTCCGCTCAGTAGTAAACAGTGTTGAAAATGTAAACTCTAAATCGATTGCTGCACTATTTATTTGATAGTGATAGTACTTAAAAGGTGACTTCAATTATAGCTTTCATTTTTAAAAGACTGCATATTTGGGACAATATTACCCTGTACTAGCATCATATTAAGTTTGTAATATATAAAATAATCCCTCAACTTGGCATAATGACCACCAGTACGTTTTGAGGGAGAAAAATAGTTAGACCAATGACAAGGGACCTCGTCTGTCGTTCAATGCATTTCGTCAAATCAGAAAGCTGTATTCTTATAACGTTTGACCAAAAACAACTAAAAATTGTCTTTAGTCTATAGTATCTGTAGTCCCAGACGTATATTAGTCAGTGTTTTTTTGATTTTCCAGACAGAGAAAAATGATGACACGTTTGATCGGCAGTGGTGAGAGGTGAGGTGTTCCCGCTCACCCCTAAGGCATAAGGTGGTGACTCCCGGACACTTCCTGTTTAAGTGAAAGTGCGGAAGCCTGGCGTGCTCTGTCACGCAGCCAGACGCAGACGTGTGTTCAGTGATAGGAAACAGTCCAAGACACGAGACCTTATCCAGCAGAGGCCTGTCAAGACTTCAAACACACGACCCAGACAAAGGCAAATAAAAAGACTGGATGTCTGAAGGATGTAAATGAGATTGCTATAACTTTATGGTAACTGTTTTTTGTAACGCTGTTGTCAAATGAGGATAAAGACATTCTTCTAGCAGAGACAAAAAACCATAAAATAAATAAGGTGAAAAATAAATTAATCCAAGTTTAGAAAAATTGGATTAACTTGGACTGTACATGTTACACATTTTATATCTTATAGCTCCCATTTGTGGAGTCGATTATGAAATGGTTTGACCTGGAATTTTTCATATGACTGTAAAAGTGAAAATAGTTCAAAGTAAAATGCAGTGTGGTCAGCTCTCCACAGTTCTGGGGCCTCGTTTCTAAAACTTCTCATTTGTTTTTTTACGAGTACTATCAATGTAAGATTGTGTGTGTACAAACAAAACCAGAAATTGCAAATCACATTCTGACTCTTCTCTGAACGCTCATACACAAAATGAATACTTTTTTGAGCAAACAATTTTAATTTCATGTCACAAACTTTACATGCAAAGGAGAGACTGTAGATACTGAGCTCTTTCAGTGAAATTCTTACTTATTTACTTTTCAGGCCAGTTAAATACGGGTCCTACCTCCATCTCTCACAGTTTATCTCTTTATATCCTGATTCGTCTCCAGCCATAAACCTCCCACTCATGTCTTCCAGTCTTTCAATATTTCAAAGCAAAAAAGTTTATTGTTGAGCAAACCAATATGTCCATGTGGTTTTGAGATCCTTTTGTGTGGATTACAGCCAAACAAGAGGAACAGGAAAACAACTGGACTGGGAGGCTGCCATGTCTGCTATGAAAGATCCTGGGAACTCATCTTGTTGAATCAGGCAATAATAGCCTGAAGTTGAATGAGAGTCGTATGTGAATAATTCAATACAAATTCTTTCAGAACCAGATGTAAATTCTTGGCCTGATCAGTAACTTGTACACAAATCAATACTTTTAGATTTATATTCTAATGGCGTAACAAAAAGCAAACAACAATTCACTCTCAGCCTTTTTCACTCCAAATGAAAGTCACAGTTAAAGTAACAGTTTGAGTTAAAAAAAAAGTGGTATTTTAGCGTTCCACACGGATCTATAAGTTAGCTTTTGTCTTCATTCTTGAGTTCTTTTCCATTCCCCATGTGTCTCATAGTTTTACCAGACTTCCTTCACTGAAGCTACAGACCCCGAGCAGCAGGAGCACGGGCGGAGGAAATGTAAAATAGCATCATTTGATGAAAGCCAGTTCTTTCTCCTCTGAGATTTGACGGAGCAGAAACTGAGAAGAGCAGACTGCAATAAAACCCATTTTAATCAACTTTAATGATCGCCTATTATGCCAAATTACTGAATAAATATATTTAAAGACAGTTTGTTACATTTAATTTGAGAGGAATGTGCTGAACACGCAGTTGTTACCCAAAGTAAGTTAGTGTATAGGCAGTAGAAGGAAAGAGCCGTAGTAATAGTCAAATAAAATGGCAACACAAGACTTTTATTTGTTTTAAGTTCAATGTGTATTCCTCCATATGGGATTATTTATTGTGTAAAAACTGTAAGCAAAGACTTGAGTCACACTGAGTCCAGAGGGAGAAGGAACTCAACCATCAATAGATCATTTGCACAGGAAGCAGTGCTAGAACATTTCTAATACCACCCATTTCCCTCTGATACAAAACAATTATGAAATATAACTAACAGGAATGTGCTGCGAACATACTCTGCATTTACACTGATACTTGGTACATCTACACACTGCCACACACAATACTTAATAATAATAATAAACTTCAGAAACAATGTTTACAATGGGCTGCAGAGAAAGCATAAAAAAATAATCAACAAAAACATTATGATAAAAATAAAGCAGGCAAAGGTGACACAACAAGAAAGACTAAACAAAGGCAAGACAATGTGTAACAATCAAATACAAAATGTAAAGATCTCGACAGACATTTAAAGGAAGGCCATTCATAAAAGCGGATTTTAACAAGTGATATAAAAAAGGTACTGATCGTGCGAGCCTCATCTTCTCTGGCAGATCGTTACGAGGAGCCCAGACAGAGAAGGTTTGATCACCCTTCGTCCGGAGCCTCGACCTTGGAACGGCCAATAGGGACCTGCCCAAGGATCTGAGGCTGCGGAGGTGGGGGCTCGTAGGGTTTAAAAGATCAGAAATGTGGCTTGGTGCCAGACCTAAACAAGTTTTAAAGGTAATCAGTTAAATAAATTCTAAAACGCACGGGGAGCCAGTGGAGGAATGCTAAAACAGGGGTAATGTTCTCTCGTCATTTATAACCAGAGAGAGGCTGCAGTAAAAAGCCTTGAGGCTGTGTACAGGTTAAGTAAAAGAGACAGAATATGTTGATGTAGTAATTATTGCGACAGAACTATTCACAATAATTCAACACAATATAACAGATAGCTTTGATGTTATATTGTTTCCTATCAAGCTATAGACTCTACAGCTATACTACTGTATGTATAACCATAGTGACTGAATAACAAACCATGAAGCGATAACAGCAGTGCCATCACCGTCTCTCTGTATAGATCTTGCATGTGAAATACCAATTAGAGACAATTGTGGTCAGATGATGCTAAGTTCCTACCAGGAAGAGTCTTGTTCTCATCCTTTTCTTCAGAAAGTCAGTCAACCCCACAAACCCCAAATCATTGCTTCTACGGCGGCATGCGTGTCCCACCCTCGCTCTCCTCGCCTGACCCTGTTTGTTATTTGCCGCTGTCGATGGAAAATCTTATGAAGCAGAAAGCTCAGTTTCACCACAGACCCAAACCGTGCCGAACCAGAGCAGTGGGTAAGTGAAAGGCATTGTGGGAAGAATGGAAAAAAGTAGCACAACCAACGGCGGATTTCATAATTTGCAATTAACTGACATAATTTTCAAGTTGGACCCAAAAATACTCAATCAATCAAAACTTCAACCACATTCTCAATACACAATACTGAAACACTCAATGTCTCGTTGCAATGTGCGATACTCTTCAACACTCCATGTTAAAAGATACAAAACCTCTATGGCTCAATTGTTGTAATTAGTACATATTGTGTCAGAAATTAGATTCAGATTCAGATTCAGTTTTATTTGCCATTTGCAGTAAAAAAAAACACATTGGAATACATTAGCAAAAAGTCTTCAGTGTGCACAGACAAATACAGACATAAAAGAACATTAAAAGACAGAAATAAAACAGTAAACAAATGTCACTGTGAAATTGATCGACTAAAACAGTTTCAAAACAAGTGCAAATCATTAAAGTGCTCTGTTCAAACTGATAACAGCTTGTGGATAAAAACTGTTAGCATAACGAGATGTCCTGCATCTCAGAGAGCGATATCTTCTGCCAGAGGGAAGAAGCTGGAACATGGCTTTCCCAGGGTGGCCAGAAGAGTCATTGACAATCCTAAGAGCTTTGTTTAAAAGTCTGGATTTATAAAGAACCTCCAGAACAGGAAGCTCACAGCCCACGGTCCTCTTTGCAGAGCGGAGCACCTTGTTTAAAGATCTCTTTTCTTTATCTGTGATGTTTCCAAACCACACAGACACAGAACCAACAAGTAAACTCTCAATGGTGCAGCGATAAAAGTTAAGCAGAATCTTAGAGTTAGTGGTAAATTCTCTAAGTTTACACAGGAAGTAGAGACGCTGACGAGCTTTCTTAACGACTCGGTCAGTGTTTTTAACCCATTTCAGGTCGTTAGACAGAGTTAAACCCAGAAACTTGCCCTCCTCTACGATCTGCACTCGGGAGTTGTCGATTACGACAGGCAAATGAGAACTATTGCGACTGAAGTCGTAGACCAGTTCACATGTTTTCGATGCGTTCAACTGGAGGTTGTTAGTTTTACTCCACTCAACCACATTTTGTATCTCTGCTCTATAAGAGGATTCATCATTGTCACTGATGAGACCGATGATGGTGGTGTCATCAGCATATTTGATGATCAAGTTTGAGTCAGAGGAGGACACACAATCGTGAGTGTACAAAGTAAAAAGCAAAGGACTCAAAATACATCCCTGAGGAGAACCAGTGCTCACAGAAACAACATCAGAAAACTTTTACTCTCTGAGATCTGTCAGTTAAAAAGCTAAAAATCCATTTACACATGGCAACACTCAAACCGAGAGACATGAGCTTTTCAATCAGTTTACCTGGGACAAGGCAGTTAAAAGCAGAGCTATAATCGATGAAAAGCATTCTTGCGACAGATTTACTAGTGTCCAAGTGACTGTAGACAGAGTTCAGAGCAAAGGAGATGACATCCTCCACACTCCTGTTCTGTCTGTAACAAACTGGAGCGGGTCAACACTCACAGGGATCTGGCTCTTAATGAAGTCCAGCACAAGCCGCTCGAAAGTCTTCATTAGGACAGAAGTGAGGGCCACAGGACGATAGTCATTCAGGCATGTCACAGGAGTTTTCTTAGGAACTGGAATGATGGTCGACTCTTTAAAGCAGTTCGGCACAGTACAGTTCCTTAGCGACAGGTTGAAAATATCTGTTAGCACAGGGGCAAGTTGCTCAGAGCACAGTTTCAGGACACGAGGAGGGATGCCGTCCGGGCCTGGGGCTTTCCGGACTGTGGTCCTGGACAAGACACGCCTGACTTCCTCCTGAGTCACGGTGAACGCACCTTGATTGAAACACTCAGGGAATACAGCAGGACAGGCATCAGCGGATTCAAAGCGACAGTAGAACGTGTTCAGCTCGTTTGGCAGAGCTTGGCCGACAGATGCAATTTTCCCAGCACTAGGTTTCCACGATGTGATGGCTTTAATACCGTTCCACATGCGCCGAGGGTCATCTTCCTCAAAATAACTCATTAGTCATGAAAGGTAAAGGTACTCTGTGTACACTGTTTTTACAGTGGCTCCAAATGAAAAAAACATGTTAACCAATAACTAATGTGACCTTTCTGAGAACATTCACCTACAATTCACCTAATATTCTCCTATCATGCAAAATCTAGAAACCCGCGTCAGAACAACAAACGTGTGAACATCGCTGGGTTATATCACCAAGAGGCACATTAATGCAGTTTGTACACAATCAGAATCAGAATAATTTTTATTGCCATGTAAGAAACAGGAAGTCGCAGACGAGGAAATTGCTTTGGCTCAGTGCATTAGTCAGAAAAGAGAAGTGTATGCTGATTTTTATTATGCCTTACTCTATTCTTTACCGCTAAGGTATAACATTTAAAATAGATTTATTACGATTACAATTACTATATACAATATACAAGTGCACATGGTGCACACAATATGCGGTAAGCAGTGCAATAAGGTGACAGCAGTAAAGTGAAGTTATGATGGGCAATAAAGTGACTTTATAAAGGGCAGTAAGGTGACTTATAAAGGGCAGTAAGGTGATTGATAAAGGGCGGGGGGACAGGTTATTAAGTGTTCATGAGTCCAACAGCAGAGGGGAAGAAACTGTTCTTATGGCAGGAGGATTTGGTCCTGATGGATTGAAGCCTCCTGCCCCAAGGGAGAGGTTGGAACAGACCATGTGCAGGGTGAGAGGGGTTGGCTGTGATTTGACCAGCCAAGCCCCGAGCTCGGGCTTCGTAGAGATGCAGCGATGGGAGGCTGCAGCCAATACATAACGCTCTTCACACAGACAGTAGTAAGAACGAGGCAGAATTTGATATACACACAGCCTCCTTCTCTTCTCCTCATGCAGCGTTTGTGCAGTGCCGTTTCGGAACGAGGACTTTGTTCACATGTCAGTCTCAGCGCACGTGCGTACATTTGTTTACAATTTAGCATTACCGTGTCAAGTGACAAAGGCGTAAGGAGAGATCCGGTCATTTATCAAACTAAAGGACTCTCTCCTTGTTCTCAGTTCGAATGACCAAGAGTTGGGGACCAATGTCAAAGACAACATATTTTCCCGAAGGCTTCCGTAGTTCTGGTGCTAGAAAGTTGACTAGATTATATGATCGCAACATTAGATGGGAGTAAAAAGCTGAGCTAAGCAGGGTAGGGCCTGGATAGTACTGAGTTGGGAGACCTGAGGAAACAAACACCAGCTACTACTGTGGGACAGCTGTGAAGTCTACATTTTTTGTTGTGTCTTCAGGCAAGACATCTTGTATAAATCTGGTGAATGATTTGTGGTTTGAATAGCAGATGTCTCAGATTGGCCGCTTCACTTGGTCGCTTCCGTCAGTCTGCCCCATGGCATCTGTGGCTACAGTAATAGTTTACACCCCTATGTACAGCGTGATTGAATAATGCCATGTAAATGACATGGCATTTCCCCACTCTGGGACGAATAAAGGATCTCTTAATCTCTAATCTTAATCTTAAATCATCTTGAACAAAAGCATATTATAACATTATTATATAATAAAACATTATTATCATTATTATTATTATTATTATTAGGCCTATTGCTTGTAAGTTATGACAATTGAATTTGGTATTGAACAGAATTTGTGTCTGTTCAATGTAAGAAATAGTAAAAAAAAATAAAAATAAAAATAAAAACAAGGCTTTTCTCTTCCCTTTTTCTGTTTCTGCAATATATGAACCACAAAAGTCGTGCAGAGTTCCATTGGTCAAAAGGGTGCACGGCATCTTAGTTTTCTTTATCCCTAATTACAAACTACATTAAACCGACAAAACTGCCCAAATGCTATAGGAAGCAACTTTTATTTCCACAACACAGACATAGAGGACATAAACTAGATCAAGCTTCTACTTTCTCATGAGTGTGCACCAGAATAAACAATGCGAACAGTAAACTTAAGTCTAAAAGTGGCCTGTAAGTCCTTGTAGTCACAACATATTTAGTTTTTCCACAGTAGTTTTCCATAATTACACATAATGTGCCATTTACCTGCATCACCGTTATACAACTGTAGCCATAATTGTATAATAGACTAATGCAGGATAAGAGCATCCCATTGTGAGGCGACCAGAACAGAGCGCTGCCAGAAATCAACACTAATGTGATAGAGCCATAAAAAGTGTAAACACGTATTTTGTAAATCCAGTTGCTAAGAATCATGGTCTCAAAACGTTAACAAAATACGTCATCATGAGTAAATAACTGCATAAGTACTGCATCAGTAAGAAAGTTCTGCAACTCACAAGTTCACGTCATTGTTTTGTTTGAGAAACTCTTACAGACAAGATTAAGTTTTCAGTTTTTATAAAGAGGCGTGGTTCACAGAGGATGGGTGTGCTCCAAAATGACTTTTCAACCCGAAAGAAGTAATGTTTTTGAACTATATTGTCATGGTTTAAGTTTATTTCCTGTTATATTTTGTAATTTGTTAACCCCTGTGTCTTCTTTAGTTGTACTTCCGGTTTCCTGATTAGCTGCCCCGCCCTCATGTGTATCACCTGGGTCAGCACTAGATCATTTACGGAATCGGGATGGAAGTGTAAATAAATATAAACTACCTATTCATGCCTAAACTTAACCAGCCATTCCCATAAAATAACCCCAACCCAGCCTTAACCCTAACCTTAAACATCTTACTCAGACACCTAAACTTTAACCAGTCACCACTTAAGGACTTATTAGTCTAAAACTAATTTGAAACTAGGACTGTTACTTTCGGTTTTGTCCCGATTCCGTATATGATCTAGTGCTGACCGTATCACCTGTGTCTCGTTAGTCTTGTATTTAAGCCCTGTGTGTTCCTTCACTTCCTGTTCCGTCACTGTCATACCTTGTCTGTTTTAGTTCCTGTTGTCAGTCACTACTTGGTTACTTTTTTTTTGTTTACTCTGGAGTTTGTTTTACATTATCTTAAAACCATTATTTTTGCAGTTCAGCTCTTTGGGTTCATTTCCTTTTGCCACCGTGACAGATATTGGCAAAATGGACAGATTTTTGCGCATTGATCATCATTCCAGATATCTCGATATATCGCTACAATATACCAACAGGATCAGTGAAAACCCAAATATTTTTCAGAAAAACTCCCTCCCTCCTGTGTTTGTCATTGGTTGGCTTCAGAACTTGATCTACCGCAAGCGTGATAGGTTGTGTTTGGCTGACTCCAGTTTTGGCAGTGCCAGAGTTGAACATGAGGGGGGGAGCAGGGGAATATTGTTCCCCCGCGCCTCTATATTGTTTATTTTGTTGCTTTTCATGTTCATTTATTCATTCATTATCATCCCCACCACTATGAATTCATTATTGTTCATTGTTTTTGTATAGCCCTAAATCACTACAGCAGTCATCTCTGAGGACTTTACAAACTTTTTTGAAAAGTCCTCTGAGATGCATTTGCCAACAATCAATCAGAGCTAAAATAAACAGTCAAAGCTAAAATTAACAGTTAAGTGGAGGCAGTTTTGAACAGGTGGGTTTTAACCAGTGATTTGAAGTTCAGAAGTTAGTCTGAGTTCCTGATGTGTTGAGCGAAGGCTCAGTCCCCCAAGGTTCGGCACTTTGAGAAACCCAGACAGCCATGCTAAGAACTACAAGAGCTAATGGACAAAGTGAACAGGAGGCTAATGAGCACAGTAAACCATTTGTCATCCCCTGAAACATGGATGTCTAATTTTATCAGCACTATCTAACACTTGTTAGACACTCTCCTAGATCCATTACATATAAGCTTCACGTTTACGCAACATAAAGGGTATGTGAACAGGCCCGTATTATATACTGTTGACAGAGTTAGAGACAGAAGTAATTTCTGCTTCTGTTATTTTCGCAGTGGTCATTAATGAGTGACTGACAATGCAATATATTTTAGGCCTGTCACTTTAACACGTTTTGATTTACAATATATTGCTTCAGAAAAGCATTTGGATAAAAGATCTTATTGTAAATACTTTTAGGCCATGCTAATATTTACAATGTTGAAACATAATCCTACTTCTTTGATGTCTCCATTCATTAAAAGCCTCTACAGCAAAACTACAGATACAGAAGATCCTGGGTGCAAATTCTGGTCGGAACAGAGAATGGAGTTTTCCGGTGTCTGCTCCGGTTTCCTCCGGGTGCTCCAGTTTCCCTTACTGCTAAAACATGTACAATAGGTAACATCCTCCAGCTCCTGCAGTCATGACCAAGCCGAGCAACAACATCTGGAAATCAGTATTCGGACTTGCACCTGACAGAGGCCTTAGTGGCATTGCAGCATGGGAAAAATAGAGAAATTCCTTATGGCGACAATAACGTAACTTAGAATATTGATCCACACGATGTATTGTTTCTTTCTACAGTGTCCACCTTAACATCCCATAATAGAACAGACATCCTCTCATCACACTACACGACACTTGTTCTGTAGATTATGGTCTCTGATTTTGATGGATAACATGAGAAAGGTTAAAGAAGTTATGAAAGAAAAGAAAGAAGGGAAAGATGAAACAAGAATGAATGATTTACACCAGCAAGTGATAGGCTGTTGCTTATATGGGGGCAATGGTCAAGCGAATATTTTGGACGCATGGAGGGCAGCTGCACACAACAGACCAAACCTGACGACTTTGGCCTATATACGTCTGAGTGGAGTTTGAATAAGAGAGAGGTCTAAATTATGGCCGTTCTGTCAACAGGAGTACAGTAGGAGTCACTAACAACTACTTTTAATGCTGCAACCAGTGTTTTTGTGCTCTTCAGCAGGCAGAGGTAAGTACAAGGGGCTGTCAGTGCAAAGGGTATTTTAGAAATACAGTGACAGACAAGAGCAGCAGCTGAGCCGATGGTAAACTCGCCACACATGAAGATGCATGCAGTCTAGGCCTATGATATTAGATGTAAAGAGTAATAACCGCTATAAATATTACATTATATGCAACTAAAATTATGATATGTTGAGGGGACAACACTTTTGATTGGTTATAGGACTTGTAATAACTGTGACCATTATTACGTTGCAATATTACTTCAAAATATTAATACTTTTAAAGGTCAAAGCCATAATACGCCTTAACATTGAGCAACCGTTTCGACAAAGTATTGTGGTTTTGTTTTGAAAGCCTGAGCCGTATTTCATCAAGCTAACTACTATGCAATATTTGAATCAACAGGTATACATCTAGAATACAAATATGCAGAAACAAATTATTTAGACGTAATAAACAGCAAAAATTTGATTAAATATTTACATTACATTTTGATTTGAACATAAATGGTGGTTTCATCTATATCCTTTTCAGTAGACTAAAGCGAATAACGTTGCACTGCTATTCTCACTCATATAACACAAATACAAAAATCACTCAAAAACAAGCAAAAAAATGAATCAGGCAGCTTTTTACATTTGGCAATGGACGGTGAAATGAACCCGATTATAATGTATCTCTTCATATTACAATTCTGGGCATGTTACAACCTGTTCAAAACTACTGCTATTGTTTATATGGCAGACGTATTAACTTACCCAGGGTCTTTCTTGTCACTCCTTGTGGTTCTATTATATTCCTACCGGTCGCAGTCAATGCTTCTGTCTTGACACTGTCCCAGCAGGACTGAGTCACAGACAGACAGACAGTGGGGTGCGAGGAGCAGTGGGCGGGGGCAAATCAGCCACTAAATTCCTCACTGGACACAAGGCCAAAATGATGCATTCTACAGCTACAGTTCACACAAGCAGAGGACAAGGGGGAAGAGGAGATTAGAGTGGATTTGGTTTGGTTGCCGCATAATGATTTAGAGGAATTTTCTGAAATGGGCCGGCAGTTTTATGTGAGAGAGTGGTCTGTGCTACAATTAAGAGATCCTTAATTTTCGTCCCACAGTGGGGAAATTTCAGTGTTGCATCACCAGTTATAGAACAGGAAGGAATGAGGAGCACACAGCACAAGATAAATTAACAATGACAACTCTAACAACTCCATACTCTAAACTAATTAAGAAGCATAGTGCCACCATCATAATGATATTTTGAAATAATTGCAACATATTTTGTTATTATTCTAGTAACTTGAGCTCAGGATTATTGGAAGAATTATACATTTTTACAAGGTGAAATTTCAAAAAGAAAACATAGAGCAACAATAGCTAAGTGTGTGAAAAATATTATGAATAGTTTTCCTAAAACGGACCAAAGAATTAGAAGAAATCCAATAGTAAGACCATATTCACAGACCTTGAGACCATTTGTGTCTGGACCATGAAGCCTCCCCTTGTAATTGCAACATGTTTGTTTATAATCTTTCCTGCCAGCAACTAAATATCAGAATATTGGAGTCTAAAATGTTGTAGGATCGCTTGTTTATACATCACACTTAAAGCATTGTTTCAAAAAGCTTCTGCAATGTCAGAAGCTTTACTTTATTCTATTGAGTATTGAAGTCATATCTTATCAAATGGAGTGTGACCATATAAAACATAGAAAGTCCACAATCTGCACTCTGTGGTGGCAAATATTGAATGTGAAAATTATGGGAGAAGTTACTTGAAACACTCCTGGCGTCGTAACTATTTTCTCAGTTTTATAAAAAGTGGTTTCTTTGGTCACACAATGTCGAAACAAAATAATCAATCATGGCTCAACCAGGACTTGTGATGCAACACAGTTTGAACCAAGAAAAGAAAAGTGGAAAAACTAAAATAAAAGAATATACTGAAGGTTTAGGATGCCAGCACATTATGATTTAGGCTTCAAATGATCTAATGTACCCAGAATAAATACAGAAGCTTTTGGTTTGGAAGAATGGTGACCATCAAAGCACCACCGCAAATCCTGGATAATGTGAAATGCCCACGTTGTGCTTTGTGACGTCAAAACAGGAAATAAAACATTTTAATAATAGTTGTGGAATAAAATGATTGGTGGTTCATACACTTAATAGACCACTTTAAAAAGACCCAGGACCAATATAGGCAGCATCAGTCAGGAGCCAAATAAAGCGCTCTTAACTAGCAGCACCTGGTACACCCCAGACAGATGGTTAGGAGGCTAAAAGTTTGGAACGTTATTATTCACCTACGTCAGCAATGTCAGTAAGTGAAGTTTCCTGTGATGGGTGGAATAGTCAGAATTTGATAAAGCAAAGGAATTCTGGATATTATTACGTAAAAAATAAAGGCATAATAGAAAAGTGAGATAAGATAATAATAATAATAATAATAATAATATTGATAGTAATCTTTATTCCAGACTCAAGGTCCATATAAAAGATAAATGTTATTGATCTCACGATGGAGAAATGTACATGTCCTAAATAGTATAACTCAGGTCGTGCAAAAGACAGGAAATGTGCAAATATGTTAAAAAGTGAAAAGATTATCCCTTTTGTGCAAGATATATCATGTACAATTTAATTAAAGATGGCACCCAAAAAGGAAATGACAAAAGAAAATGGCAAAAAAATGGCAAACTCCAAAAATATAGAATCAAGCAGGACATTTATTAATTATGAACCTCGACAGAATTGAATACATGAAGGATATATGAGTTCACAACAAAAAGGTCCTGGGTTTGATTCCACCTCCAGATGGGGCGTTTCTGTGTGACGGTTGCATGTTCTCTTTGTGTATGCGTATAGGTTTACACCAGGTGCTTGGGTTTCCTTTACTTAAAACATGAAGAATAGGTCCCTATTGACTCCCTTCCTGACCCCACTCCTGTCCCCCTGAAAAAGAGATTCTGAAATATCAGTGGTATTCTTGATATTGCAATACTATTTATAGTCCGACAGGTGATCAATAAACAAAGTGCCTATAGTATTTTAGATGGTAAAGGAAGCCATAGTAAATAACCCTGGAATCACTAAAATAGATTTGTATTGTGAATAAATGCAGGGAAATGTGTAAGAATGATGAATGTATGGCATGAAATAAAATGTATCAAAAAGGTCTCGGAGGGTGCCGGCATGTATCCATCTCCAGCACGGAGAATTGACAGAATACCGGCCTGTTGTTCTCAGGAGGTCAGACCGGAGCAGAGGCTATTTCTAAAACTGACTCAGGAGGTGAATGCTGAGTCGGGACGAAGGATTTTAGGGTCTTGAGTCAAAAGGTTTCAAAACAGTTGTTCCTACTCAACACTGTGCTTTCCTCCCTTTCACGTGTAATAATAATACTCTTAAACCTAAACATCTCTAGTGGGCTGGGTATCTTCCAGCAACACAGGATTAAAAAAACAGTTTGAAGCAGTTTATGCCATATGTTGATTGTCATATTCTCTGCCAGTATCAAATATTTCTACAGTAAAATCTGTTTATTTATTTACTTAAAGATGCAGTCAGTGATTTTTTTACAGACGTCTTTTTTAAAATATTGAGGGAAAACGTCCCTAAACCCTAAAAGTAGTCAAGTTATCGTGTGTTTTCAAATAGTAATGGAATTGACCAGAACAAAAATGTATAACAAATATTTTGGAGCGGAGCTTCTGTGGACTCACCACCTGCAGGAGGATCAGTGAGGGGCTGGTGCTCTGTGTACTGGGTGGCATCTCTGGCCACCCCCCCCCCCCCCCCCCCCCCCCGGCCCAGAAATGGATTAAGGGGAAGAAGATGGATGGATGGATGGATTTTGGAGCGGACCGATAAAAATAAATAAATCAAAATTGTTCATCCCCAACGAACAAATGGGATGCGTTTACCCCATGGATCTATTATAATAACTGGATAGGGTATTACTAGCTTGTAGCTGAAGAACTCATGTGCTCGGGGGATTCTCGCGGTACTGCAGACTGAACCAGACTAAATTCACATGGGCTACCCAGACATTTTCCCCATAGAACTCAATGTAAATTAAAACAGCACGACCTCAGCTGACAGAGAACCTACAGCTTTCCTAAAGGTCTGATTTTGTGGGGATTTTAGTGTCCCTTGTCATCCTGAACTTTTTTTCTTCTTAAATCCTTCGGTTTTCTTAAAATCCACACTTTAGTGCCTCAAACTCTGTCCGTCTGGCTCTCGCTCTAACTCCCGCTCCAATGAACTGCTCTGATTGGTCAGAGCGCGGCCGAGCCCCCCTGTGCACGTGCGTGAGACCCGGTGTGAGACCCACACACGCGTATTTGCCGCAACGTATCATGGGAGATAGTGCAATGCATCATGGGAGTTCATCCACTGCGCAGAACCGGAAGGACCAGACGATTCCCAAATACAGGCGAGTTTCCCATGGATCTTTGCGAGTTTCCTTCGGATCTTTGCAAGTTTGATCTATGCGAGTTTACCATGGATCTTTGCGAGTTGCAGGCGACTTCCGCTAATCTTTTCAGCACCCATGCCGGCACAAAGCACAACTGAGCACAACCATTCATTTGAATACGGGGCCATCTTGGATCGCCGGGGCTTGGTTTATCCCTTCACCCTGTTTCTTGCGAGTGTGCGCACCTGAATTATCGGATTTTCTAAAACCTAAAATGGCTGAACAGAAAATGCCAATTTCACATCTGCCACTCACTCTCCCTGTTGTGACAAAGAAAAGAAAATGCTGGATGTTTGGTTTGGTGGAGAGGCGAGGGGAGGGGGGAGTGGTTTGCAGTTGGTGCTACGGCTAAGCTAACAAAATCGCTTACTGCACCTTTAAGTAAAGGAATAATTTAAAATTATTGTAATTATTATTTTTTAATAGTATGTATACTTTTACTTAACTACTTTACCACCTCTGCAAACCAGACAAATATGGCGCAACACTTTTGCAACCTTTAGAACATTGCAGCTAGAATAAAGATCTATAAAGATGGTAGCTACATAAAAACTGTTCTGAACTTCCCCTCAAAGCAAGTAAAAAAAAAAAAAAAATGGAAGTAATTTCACTGGATGTTCCTAGTAATTACTATTGTCTAATCTTCCTTAATCTATAACAGCACAACAGATGCTTCACACGTCCAGAATCATGCGCAGGTGCACATAGACAATCACCACACACATGTTGTCCCTATTTAGAAGAGGTCATCAAAAAGTCACTGAAAACAAGCACGTTTTCATGGAGATGCACTCATTTTTAGCCAACTCCATGGAGACACAAACAAAAACAGACTCTAGAGATTGTCAAACAAAACCAGTTGGAAAGCGCCAAAGACGGATTCAATGGAGGAGCCTGAAATTAAACAAATCAAGAAGAATAAAACAGATGCTCTGGAAAGTTAGCCCAGATACAATTTAAGTTTATTGGCCTTCATTGAATCACCATCTCACAGTTTAATTTGTTTTCTGGAAGCTAAGTGATCCCTAAAATGGTTTAATTTATTTACTTTCTGTGGAATATACTCAGACTCAGACCCTGGGATTCAAACCCAGGAGCCAGATACCGTAATTAAGGATTTCGTTTTAATGGGTCCAATCATGTCCTACTTTGAACCTGGTTGATTAAACATTTCAAATCTTGATTTCATTAGAAAAGTAACAGCTCCTGCAGTTTCAGAACTACATGCAAACTACAGTGTTGTGGGTAATGTTCTTTCCCCATAAAATGTGAACTTAATCAAGCAGGAAAGTTAAGATTTCTCGGTTCTGGAGCTCCAAGCATGTGGCTACACCTGCACTTACATCACCTCCTACAGTAGTGTATCATGAGCTTCTGGGAAGAGAGGCAATAATAATTAGCATGTGTGGTAAACTATATGGGCTACATGAGTCACAAGAAATACTTGAAATGGGAGATCATGTAACAGAACTTTCCGCACTGGAATGTACTACTATTATATTGAGATGGCAACAGGAATGAAGATTTGAAGTTTAGGACATTTTACACATCTGGCATATTTTGGTTGTTGTGTTGTGGGCAAATGAGACTAAATAATGTTTGATCCCACTTCCAGCTCCCACCTGCGGCTTTGGAACAAAAACCAAACACACAACATCTGCAGAAAATATGAACTTGATCAGTGTGGGAAGACAAGAACAAGAAAAGGGTAAAAAATATTGCATTTGATTCCCTTTGCTTTACTGGTGCCATGAAGTCCAATACTTCATTCAGCAAAAATCAACAGTAAAATCTATTTGATTTGAAGATCTTTAACTCATATCTGGAGGCACTTGGTGTTCGCAGGGGTCTCCCATCACCGAACTAACTGCCCTGCTTAGCCTCAGAGGTCTGACGTGTAATGGCTTTCACATGCTGGTATGACCACAGAGTTGTGAGGATGTAGCTTATAAGGGTAGACCCCACTTATCTGGATGGTTTACCAAAATGTGTTGCTGTAAACAAACAATTATCAACAGGTGGAAGAAAAACAGTTAAAGTGATTGTCTGGAGTTTGTCAGAAAAAAGAGAGAGAGGTAAAAAAAACGACCCAAGCTCCCTCCGCCTTCCTTTCTGATTGGTCCACGCCTACGTTTCCGTAACAATCAATCAACACATTTAAATGTTAATCGGAGAACACATTATACATATACATTATTAATACACATGCACGGACGTTTTCAGAATTATTTGTTAACGTTTTCATGACAGAAATAATGTTTTAATGCACGAAAAAAGCGATCGCAGCAAACCCGGAAGTGCTATTATCATGAATTGCACATTATAGGACACATCTGCAGAGGATCTGATTATGGATATAGGTTCAGTATATACATAAGTAACTCAGCGCAGTTCAGAATTCTTTGTTCAGTTTTCATGTAGTTCCAGAGCCTAATAGACGCTTGATTTGGAGGCTCAGTGAAAACAAACAACTGAGCCTGAGCAGCTACCAGCATCAGCGCCGATGATTGACAGCCCTTGGCATGACTTGATTGGTTAAAGTGGACGGCATCGTGGATTCTGAGCTATTGACCCCTTGCATGTGACGTTCCGGCCACGCCCACTCTCCATGACAGACGGCAGAAGTCTAACTGCGAGCCTACGGTCACCTGACCAAAACAAGCCTGTTTCAGCGCATTACAGCCAAAACTGTGACATTTGCAGTGCGGTTGATTATACTAACAGGCAAGGACATAAGCTTTTTTATCTGATACCTGCTC
The DNA here is from genome assembly GCA_964034765.1 of Knipowitschia caucasica. Classification (NCBI taxonomy): domain Eukaryota; kingdom Metazoa; phylum Chordata; class Actinopteri; order Gobiiformes; family Gobiidae; genus Knipowitschia; species Knipowitschia caucasica. Next base: position 30,663,876 of record OZ035824.1, on the reverse strand, counting down.
GTCATGAAGACAGAAGACGACAATGGCGGCAATCAACCAAAAGGACTGGGACCCATCCAAGTACTCCCTAATATGCAACACTTTTTACAAGATAAAGCAATCACAAGTTTGTATTTATTTTATTTCCATTAATTTGGAGGACAATGACACGTCAAACGTGTCTCTTACTACTGTCCTGTATGTGCGCTGCAACATTGACATTTTTATCTTTTAAGTCAATTGCGTGTTTCACTATTTTCCTTTCCGTCAGTACGTATCATGTTTGGCTGTAGACAGAAAAGCCACAGAAAAATGGACTATTGCTAAAGTTACCAGCAAAATGTACATATAAATCTGCTCCAGTGTGAGGGGATGCATTGTTAACGATAATGATTAAGATCATGTAGGGTGAATTTGGGCAAAAATAGACATTTTATTTGATCGATAAAATTGACTGGGGGGAGAAGGTACGGGTCAACATCCAGTTAGGCAATTCTTAACTTCTCCAAATACCACTCTTTGTGAGCCCTGACCTGATGTCCTACGTCCTATAACGTAATCGAACATGTGCTTGAAGCAGCCACTTCTCAATTTAAGAGAGGAAGCTCCGTTTTTAAGAGTTGTGTCCGTTTTGCTCTTGCAGCAATGCTAGTTTCCAATACTTCCGCCGTAAGCTCATTCACAATCACGTGACTGGACGACGTTGATGCATCTGGTCAATAGCTAAGAGAAGTGAAGGCGGGACTTACCCGTAATATTAGAATTCATAAAATGACTTATTTTGTATCAACATTTAAGCCCAGGAGGTCAATTTAATACAATTCTTAAAATTTGTAATTCATTTAGAGTTCCAGACTATCACTTTGAGAAAGTATAAAGTTAAAAAATACAAAAACTGGCACTAGATTTGTAACTCTGAGTTTTGGCCTCATCCTTTTCCATTCAGCCTCAAGAGTAACATCTTCTCCACTCTATAAAGCAGTTTTATATGGGTGAAATCATTGTTTATTGGCATGATTTCCTTGACAGTTTGAACTCTGCGCCCTCTCCTCCTCTGGACAAAAGAATCTCCTCCATCAAAGACACATGAGCCAAGTCTGGACCATCCTCATTTCCCTTGTCTTGATCTTTTCCTTCTGTAAATCACATGTTGGCCCAGTTTAGGAAGTTGTTCATTTATAAGTCATGCAAAGGTTTAACACAGAGAAAGATACACATCAGCAGTTTATTTCTAGGACAGTTTAATACGAGCTCCACAGCTGTCTCCCTGTTTCGTGAACATGCTGGGAAGGAGGGTCGGAGCATTTTTATAGATCCCACTTGGCTTCATATAAACAAACATCTCTACACTACTATATTTTGAGTACACTGGATCTAAGCAGCATCCCTTTAGGCCTTTTGTTTGAGACTCTTGACATTTTGTAGTTGAATAATATTGTCAGATATGCATGTATTTGTAAGGTTGAAAACACAAACAAACACAAATCCATAGCCATAAAAACGGTCAAACAAAATAAGTTGAATCTGGAGAAACTGATGTCGAATGAGCTTTGTCATGCCGATGTGAAAAAGTATTAAACGTAGTAAGTGTTTTTTAAATTATGTACAAACTTGTCTACTGTACAGGGCATTTTTAACTACTAAACGTGCCACTTAAAAGGCTACTAAAATGCCATTAAAATTGAAAAGAAAAAAAAGCCACAAAACGGCCATTGATCAGCTTCTGTCAATGTGTTTGTGCCCATTTTGCACTTGTGAGTTCTACTAAAGCTGAAGGTGTAATCTTTGGGCAGATGATGCTAGCCTGTGCTGGAGATAGAAGAGAAATAGACAATATGCCTATAATAATCTCATGTACTGTCAAAACTTTTGACCGAATCCTTTATTAAGTTTAATACTTTTATGTATTCTATGGATAATTTAAGTAAAACATTGCAACCTGCTCCCAACAAATTATTATGTGTCTGGGCTATGCAGAGGCTACAGAAATGGTGCATTCTATTTTAGGGCAATAGAAACATTCCATTTGAATAGCTAACGTTTAACAGACTGCATGTTAAGTTTGCATCCTCTCATTATTAATCTCCGTGACCGGTATCCGGCCCATATCCTGAACCACTTGTGGTAGAGTGAGAAAGAGTTGCTAACACCCTTGAAATTCCTCCACTTCATTAAAGTCACAGACGCCTTATTGGATTGGGTCGGACATCAAACGCAAGATCTTTGGCAGCAGCACAAGAATCTGAAGCGCGAAGGAGAATAATGGCACAAAATATCTCATCAAAAGGTAGATTAGTGCAAACGGTGTGCAGTCATCCAACAGGTCAGGCTGTAGCTAAAGAGAGATCCAGAATAAAACCGATAAAATCCAACAACAAAGTAACAATCGCTGCTAAACACAAAATGCTTGGTGGTTTTAACTAAGCAGCAAAGTATGAAAACATTATTGCACTCCTGATACAGCATAGGATAAAAAATATGTTTATAAATGTCAAATGTAAAGGACAAATGCACTCTAATTGATTTATTTTATTGTCTTGACATTTATTTACCATTTTAACAAACAGTCACAGGTCATTTCTTCAGCTCCACATGGCATTACATTCAGACTGAGGTAATTGAGCGTCCCATATCATTTCACAGGAAGTTCAGTTTCAATGTCTAAGTGCCACGTTAAAGGAGTACATTGGAGAGCTATTGAAGGAGCAGTTTTTCATGGATTTTGAGCCAGAGAATGTGTTCTTGGATGGGGTCAAACAGGACCACTGACCCTGTGTGTGGGAGAAACGCCTCCACAGACCAGAGAGAGATTTATGGACAGGACCGAGACATTTTGGTGTTGAACTTGTCTTGGATTTCGAGGCTCCTGGTGTGCATGACTGCTGCCTTTGTCCACAACAGACACACTTCAAATTAGATCTGGTATTCCACTTCTTCAACTGTCATTGATCCACTTAGGCTTTCTTTTACTCCCACTCCCACTGCACAAACTTCCTCTTTGACCACTTATATCCTGCCAGTTAGCTGGAACTTTTTCAAAAGGTCAAGAGACACTACGTTTTCATTATATAAGGAACATGCAGTATCTGTTTCACATGAATGCCAGAACCCAGTACTAGCATTGGTATTGGAATTATAGTCTGAGGTATAATATGAAGGCACCTACACTTGCAACACCAACACACAAAAAATAATATTGAAATATATTTGAGTATTTTCATAATTATTCTAAGACAATAATGTTGATAGAATGTACTAAATGCAAGTTTCAAAATTAGGTACTATTATGAGAAAGTATCAATCAATTTTAAACTATATCATTACTATTAGAGAACTGCTTATTGTCGAAAAAACAGCATTTATAAAAAATCTCAGTGTTATCAAAGAATTGGTATAGAGTATCACATTTTATTTTCTAGTATCAAAAATGTAGTTTGAAATGTTTAAATGTCTTGGTTAAGGTTCAATATTCAATATAAAATGAACTAAAATAACTAAATTTTAAGTGTTTGCACTTATTGGGTCATTATTTTGAGTTTTGTCTATAAACAACTATTGCACCATCACAACCCACCACAAAGTGATAACCGTACATACATTCTTACATTTCTCATCCAAAGATATAAAATAAAATATTAAGATTAAGAGATCCTTTATTCGTCCCACAGTGGGGAAATTTCAATATTAACTTCAATTATAACATCAATTACCAATATAGAGTCAAATTGATTTGTAAAATATATTTGATACAGTATTTCAAGTATTTTAACATTATTACTCAATGCACAGAGAGAGTAGGACTGTGAGTAGAACTTCTGTTTCCGCGCTCAGAGATCAATGACAGGCTTTTGGAATGACGAGCACAGAAAGTTTCACCTGCACAAGTGGAATCTCACACCGAGTGTCGAGTCCACGGAGGTCAGAGCTCAGCCTGTGCAGACCGCGTCACCAGCACCGCACTGACGCTCGCCCCGTGTCCTTCAGCCTCAAAAACCCAAGTATACCATAGTTCTGCAATGTAGGACCTGACTACAGTGTCCCATTAAATGTTCTCAGCCTCTTCCAGGAAAACGTTAAAGCAAACCCAAAAAAACATAACAAACTCACTCTTCACACTCAAGTGACGTTCTGTGTACATCACTGCACATTTGGCCCATACGACTTTTTAAAACAGAATTCCTTCAAATACATGTTAGAAGCACCAGCCCCTCACTGATAGTGGGTCCACAACGGCAACGGTTTAGCCTCGATCTCTCAGCGCAGGGTGAATTTATTATTTCCTGAACAGACCGTGTATGATTATTCTGATTATTTCTTCATGTAATTGATCACATATCTCAGCACAGTCATGTTTTGGAGTCTATTTATGAAGCCGTTAACAGTTAATAATTTACTAAAAAGATGTTGTATTGGGAAAAACTTTAGTTTTAGTAATGATGAATTAATTGTTTTCCTGTATATATTTATTTTCAATATGCTATATACTGTGTATTGGATATTTTCTTTTAACTATGGACCGTATTGTATTGTGTCCTTAATAAAGATTAATAATAATAATAGTAAGTAAGTAAGTTTTTATTTATATACCGCCTTTTCACTGCAGATCTGAGTCTCAAAGCGGTTTACAATTGTTAATTTTGGGCATTTGTCTCTCACTCCACACAGAGATGGGAGCGGGGTCGCCAGTACAGGAGGCACATGCCAGAACTATTGGACATATTTTTAGTGGTAGGGGAAACCGGAGTACCCGGAGGAAACCTACGCAGACACGGGGAGAACATGCAAACTCCACTCAGAAAGGCCCTGGTCCGACCGGGATTCGAACCCAGGACCTTCTTGCTGAGAGGCGAGAGTGCTATCCACTCAGCCACCGTGCCGCCCGGCATTATTATTATTATTATTATATTATTATTTATTTAATAATAAATAACTTATAAATTGTTCCAGGTCTACTGCAATATAAAAGTCATGAAGAAAAAAATAGTAGAAAATGGTTTCTATTATAAACAGCATTCTTCTCATTCTATCATAAAAAGTGCCTCATTGCTGCTTGATTTACTTCTACTGAGAAATATAGGTGAACACATGGATCCAGCAGGACGCCTACCTCACTCTCTTTCACTTACATGCAAAAAATGCGTCTCGCTAAATGTTTTCAGATTCCAGGAATGTTAAGCTAACCGATTTGAGCCGTTTTAGACCAGACGCTCATTATTCCAGGCACAAATATGGTATGACATCATGCTGGCAGCCCGAGTAGGGAGAAGCAGGTATAAAACTGTCTCCTCTTCCTCCCGCTGAGATCAAATAGGCCCGGGAGGTGGATCTGAAAATGATGGCTTTTCTGCATCGAAGCGGAGAGCATTTCAGAGGCAGCACGTCATGAGTCAGGAGTGGGTCACCTGCCATGACCTCATTCCACTGCTGAGTTTAATACAACAGGGAGGAAGGGCTACTGCTCCAGACTTCTACTGGAGGAATTAGCAGAGAGGGCTTCTTTCCCATGATCACAACAATGATGTCAAAGGCTCAACATAAAACAAACATTGCAAAATATGTAGTAAAACCAATGGCTGCTTTCCCTCCACTACAGGTTACTATTTATACTACAGCTATTTGTACTGCAGATTCGGGGGGCGGGGTTGTTTTGTATTGGTTGATCAGGCACAACCATGACCTTAGGGGTAAAAACTAACTTTCACAGACATCAATAGAGAATTTGCCATGAATTGGTAAATCAAAAAATCATTTGTAATCAATAATTTGGTAAAAACATGAAAATCCACTGCTACATACATAGTATACATAACTCATAATATGTCTCCTTTAACAACATTATAGTTCACTGGAAAGAGCCTAATTACTGTGGCAAAGCAATTTGTATAGAACATTTCATTCACAAGACAACTCAAAGTGCTTCACACTAGACGGCTTTAAGTTTTGAAAGTGTAATTACTCAGCTCATGTACATTTTAAGTCTTCATAACTTTGGGACTTCATTGTGTATCTATATTTAGTTTTTTCTATGTAATTATTTTTGATGGATTTGTTGAGTAGTTCTACAATTAACTCCTACAGAAGCCAGTACTAGTTACCATAGCAACACACGGTTTACTTTCAGCATTTGGCATTTAGTCTTTGTTGTATTTCAAGTTATATTCACCAGTTTTATTTAAAAGTGTGTAAAAGTAAATGCCTTGTAAATGAATTACTTAAATCGAACATTAAACAAATATTTTTGTGGGGAATTTGTCAGAATTTCATTGGTTTGAACGGGAGAAGTCAAAATGATGGGGGTCATGAGTTTTAGTAGTTTCAGAATTATGGGAGTTTGTTTACAATTGTTAAATAATCACAGTACAATACAAAGAGTGTAGATAGACTCCTTGAGTTGTATACACAGCTAAACAGAACTGTTTTTAACTTGAATTTCAACATTGTCAGAGTAGAAGCCTGTCTCACATTTTCAAGAAGACTGTTTCAGATTCCATAGCAGAAACACCATCAGCTGGGGCAGCAGTAGGTGCAGGAGCAACAGTAGGACTTGGGAAGTTTGTCTCTACTCTCTAATGGTCGATATTAGCTCAGACTGAGACGATGAAGGTTCATTTTAAACAGGGGTCATATATTATTGAACAAAAGCTCCACATCTCTAAAAGGAATGTTTCTGTTGGAGACAAAGCTGCGCAAATATCTTAGAGAAATGGGCAGTCTCTCATCTTCCAGAAATTTCCTGTGTGGTTTGAACGCTGCATTTGACTTACTCTCTAACTTCCCATTGCTTTTAATTCAAGTTGGGAGCTGCCCTTGTTTGCACAGCAGGCATTTAGCATAATAACACAGAGGATGCATCACACAAAATGTCTAAAATAACATGTTGAGCATGCCACAATTGAAGGTGGATTTTGTCTGTCTGCGCGTTCAAATGGTGCAAAATAACTCGTCAAAGCAGGCAGCATGTCACAGGGGGTGTGTCTGCACGCCCAGACCTCCCACACTCACACACATATCTATGATCTCTTTAACAACTTAAACAGTACTGTACAGCACTTGTCCATGTTCCCAAGTGTCTCATGCCAACCTCAAAACCACCTCGCCAAAGAAAAATGACCTCAGCCTTGAAAAATGCACAAATTAGGCCAAGTTACGACGCATACTTGCACATCAAACTAACACCAGAAATGCGTAATTGAAGAAGTATACAGAAGGGAGCGTGAGGTCTTAAGAAAAGCAGTGAAGGACTTGGGAGAGTGAGAAGAATTGGCCCTGACCACAGTGGACCCAAAAAAGATATACGCCACAATATTGACTTAGACTTAGACAGACTTCATTAATCCACAAGGGAAATTGTGTTGTCACAGTGACTCGCATAGTATTTTACAATAAAAATAACATTAAAGTAAGAATCTGAAAATAATAATAATAATAAGATTAATAATTTTCAGCAAAATTAAAGTAGCGATATGTAAGATTTTTATGTCAAGTCAACATTAAATGGACCTGATATGTCAAAAGGCATTAATAAACCATGCTCTTTTCAAACACTTCTTTAACTGATAACAGAAGTTCCGCCGAGATATTTGGATTTCAAAATCAGTTTTACAGCCCCCTTGTTATTGTTTTCATTTCGATGTCCCACCCCCCACCGTTTTACCAACCAGAAAGTTCATGATCCCGGTTGCCAGGACTCACTGCTCCGAGCTAATCTCACTAGAAAAGTAACATGTGGCCGCAGTACAAAAAAGGTCTTGTTATGATTCTCAAATCAATAATGACAAAACAAGGAATAAAACCAGGATTTCTATCGGGGCCTTTATGGAAAAGGTGTTTGTTATAGATTTGTTGTTGACAAAACTCTTGTCAATTCAGTTATTATTATTATGGTCCCAGCTGGATTTGTCTGCATATCTGGCAACCTGAGTCAGGTAGAGTGGTAGAGGTTGCAGTGCCACTTTTGGCCTTTTACATACTGCTCCTTTAAAATTGTAAAGGAGCATTAACTGGTTGCTAAGAATTAGTCATTGTGTATGGATATTTCAAACAGTGAGTGGAACTTGTGAGATTTTATAGGGAAATAAAATATATAATTAATCAATGATAGTTAGTTAGGATATTGCCAGCCTTTTCATCATCAATACCAGTACAGGTACTTTGGCTTTCAGTATGTACCTATTTCCATTATTATGGTCATTGTGATTATTGGCTGTGGTACCATTGTATTACCCGAATATGTTCAGCAGTGGATTTTGTTTCACGTCTAACAAAGTAAACATGTGAACAAATCAAACATTGATTCAAAGTTCTATATTTTTGTCATGACTGAAAGAACAAGCTGCAGTTGTTTCTCTAGTCCAGCCATTCCCAAACTCAGTAACACCGAGGCCCCCTTAAAAATCTGACGGGTCTGCGTGGCCCCCCCAAAATAATAACCAAGAAGACAACATTAAGAATAGGCTCTTCTGGTTATTTTATTTTGGGGAAATAGCCTCTGCTACAAACATTGTAATACAAAAATGATTACAGTGGATTATTCAAGTCAAATAATGAACACAAATATTTTAATATTACAAACAAAACATTATAAATTTAACATTAAATAATTATATATATATATCTTTTTTTTTTATGACCTCCCGCGGCCCCCCTGCAGTACCCCCACTTTGGGAGACACTGCTCTAGTCCATGGATCTAGTCAGAGTAAATATATATGTGAATTTGCTGCCATCTAGTGTTGATACATCAATCTAAAAAAATCATAATACGGTTCACTAATTTGGGCCAGAGTAATGGTTTATAAAGCATCACTACAACATAAGATACAATGTGAAATTAAAATAATAAATCTAAAAAAAATCCACTTTCCAACACTCGAGCATTTGTGTTAAAGACATTGAGATGTGTATTATCTAACCACTTAATTTCTCATCTTTTCTTTATTACTGTTCTATAATGCCATCATCGCCACAAAGTCTGGGCTCTCCTGTTGCTACGCTCTGAAACATGTATGTACTACCTTCATTTTCCAAAGAAGGTGTGAAAGGATACGGGGCCTAGTGACTGAAAACGCCTTGTCATTACATTGACTGCATGCCTCCCCTGGCTCCTGTTGGCCTGGGACTATTTATACAGGCGCAGAGGAGGACCAGCACAGGCCAATGAGGAGGACACAGCCTGGGCACTCATACTGTAACAGTTGATCAGGTAATCATTTTTACAACTATTCCAATAACAACAAAAACTCCATTTTATCAGCGAGCGAATCATTGGTGAGTTATGAGTTTAACATTTGAATAGAAACTAGAGGGGCCTTTGCTTAAGGGCAAAATGGCAGATGAATGGGTGAGCTACTACAATCCAAATTCTCACTGACAGAATCATTATCCAAATACAAAACCATAGATGTACAGAAATAAAGTTTAAATTAAATGATTAGGTATCGCCCACTAGTAAAGCTGGCAGTGTTGCCTGAACAGTGCTCCTCTAGAAACAAGAGAGCAGTGTATTTTTAGTTTCCTGAGGAACTGTCGCAAATAACCAGGAGCTGCCACCTTCACTTGCTCAAGCTGTTAGAGGCCCAGGTAAACAGGTAAACAAGCTCTTACACAGTATGTACTATATAAACACAAACATAAATCAGATGCACTCTTAACACCTGCCTTATGATGTATTTAAAGCTTGAAGCATAGCATCAAGCTTTAAAGCTCTATCCAGACTTTAAAGCTCTATTAACACTCTGTAGTACATTATACTGATGCACATTTTGCTCATCTAATACTGTATATAACTTCTGTGTTTAGACATTGAAATATCAGGCCTTACCTGACAAGGGGCAGAGGATTTCCTGTGACCCTACACTCCAGGCAGATGGGGCTGCCCTCCGCCACCTCTTGGCTCTTCAGTTTGTGAAGGAAGTGTGGAGGAGACAGAGGTCCACAGGAGACTGGAGCTCCAGACTGCTGATACTGAACTGCACCCGCTACTGGTCCCAGGGTGCTGGACAGAGAGCCTACAGTGGCCTGGCTGTATGGGACGTCCTGAGGTGGAGGAGGGAGAGGGGGGACACCGGCTGAGCCCTGGGGGACGGGCCTCTGGCTCCTGGGGGACAGGTAACCACTGTCTGGAGATGAGGAGTCCTCCTCCAGCGGCTGCTCTGTGTGAGCATTGCTCTTGAAGATGGAGGACAGCTCCTCGATGAAGGATGCAGCGCGGCTGCAGAACTCTGAGGCAGAACCAGACCGCTCCGACAGCTCCAGACCCTCATGGACCAGCCGAGGTTTGTCCTGTCGATACACAGGGGGAATAGGTTTGTGCCGAATCGCTTTCTGCCCTGTGGCTTCGCAGGGCACCTGCACAGCCCTGAGGGGGGCGCTGTGCGGGGACAGGTCTTTGACAGCACTGTCGTCGGGACAGGGGGGTTTGGTCTGGTGCTGGAGGTGTGAGCTGGGACTCAGGTCTATAGTCTGCGTAGGCCCTGGAAGAGCCTGCTCCTGGGGCAGAGGGGTAGGTCCAGTGTCCTCAGATGGATCACCAAAGGCCTCCCGGGCCAGGTCTAAACTGAGGTTTATCTCCTCTGCACTCAAAAAGGATGTGAGGTCAGCAAAGTCCCCATCTCCAGAGTCCAGCTCTGATGCGGGGTCCATGAAGAGTTCTCCCCCCTCCGGGTGTCCCTCTGCAGGGTCTTTCAGCAGCACTGACATAGGGAGTGGCTGATTCCAACTCCCGTCCTGCATCCTGAAATACACATGCCACATTTAGACAGTACAGTTCAGACTCAAATAAAGGAGACAATAATAGACAAGAGCAGTCATTCACAAAATATAGACAGTGTACAGTAATGGCCAAAGTGGCAGCGTGACCCAAGACTCATGAGGGGCATTAGCGAAGTCTCACTTTGTCTTCACCATGGGACTGTCACAATGTATTTATACATGATTAGACCTTGTGTTAATATAAAATCACGGCTAAGAAAAAAACAGCGTATGTTTTTCACTTACAAATGAGGTTCAAAATAGAAGGAGAGAGCAACTGTATCTTCCTTCAAAGACGTGCAAATGAGTTGGTTACTCTGAACTGAAGAAATGAATTAATGTCACTGGCACAAAGAAGATAGAACAGCTGAGTAATTAAGAAAAACAATTGTTGATTGTGTTTGTTTTGGTTGATCCCAATGTCATTATCATGCATTATGCAATTTGCTTGATACTGAAATTTGTCATCCACATATAATCCACATCATTCAATGCCACTCACTGGCTTCAATCTTCGTGACCCTTCTGAACTATCTGTCCTCATTCGTAAACCCAAACCCTCAACCTGCCCGCTTGATTTATTTGTTTTAGGGACATTAATGAACACTGATAAACACTTCTGACCCCCTTATATCTACTTCCTCAGTTCCTTGGCTCACTTCTTCAGCTTATCATTTACATCATCCACTTTCCATTGGCATTCTTCCTTCATTATTTAAACTGCCGTTGTCACTCCAATCCTGAAAAATCCAGTGTAGACCCAAACAACTTTGTCCCATTTCTAATCTGCTCTTTATTTCCAAAACTCACCATTCAACTCAATTCACGCCTTTCTCTGACAGCTTTTATGAACCGTTTCAATCAGGCATCTGACCCTGTCACAGCACTGAAACTGGGAAACTAAAAATCACCAATGGTCTTCTTATGGCATGGCTGATTCTAGCCTCTACACCACCCTCATTCTCACTGATATGAATGTGGCCTTAGACACAAATTCTCATACCATTCTTCTTAAATAGAGTCCTTCACCTGGCATCACCTCCACTATCTCTCAGCTCCTACAACTAAAATCTTTAAGACCCACTCATGTTTGGTGAACCCCAAGGCTCTGTCCTCCTTTGCAATATCTTCTTTGGTTCTAAATACTTGAAAGAGTTCTCACTCTTGCAAAAGTTTATCTTTCTCCATTGACAACACTGTCCCTGCCTCATCTGGATGTCATTATTGAGAACATACAACTGTTTTCAGTCACACATCAATAATATCACTCAGCCTGCTTACCTCTACCTATGAAATATGAACCGCCCTTGCTCCTCCTTCACTGTCCATGTCTCTGTCGCTGTCATAAACAACAGCCTCGTCACTAACTGCATAGATTACTGTAATTCACTTCCTTCTGGTCCTTCTGCCTCTCAAATCTCTCAATAAACGTCAACTGTTGAACTACTCCTATCGCATCATGCCTGTTTTTCAAGGTTCAAAGTTTAAATCCCCCCAAAAGGGACATTTCTGTTAGGCTAATAGCAACTGCACTTACTCATAGTTAAATTCAGAATTCAAAGTCTTACTCTGCACTTTAAATGCCATTCATAATCTCACCAGTCAGGGACCTGTATGATCTCCACATCTCCATTCCATCTCCTTCCACAAAATAATTATCGCAAAAAGTCTAGAATATGCTAGTTGACATAAACAAGTACATACTGTAGACATATGTATTTTAGATAATATAATAATAACTTGAATAATCCAGTTAAACTAAAATATTATCTAATGCTTCATTAGAGGTCATTATAGAGTAGTCAATATTGTTTGTGGTGGTAATTAAAACAACATTGACATTATAAATATGAACACACTGTACATTATGTAATAGAACAATATTCTTGTTGTTGGCAAAGGACCTGCTGATTTTCTTATTATGACCATTTAAATTGGATTTTGGTCTTTCAGTACTAATGTGCAGTCTGTCAACTGATGTGAAAGTATAGGTGTTGATATGTGCAATGCAGAGACGCACTAGGAGCCTCATAGCTCCTGACGACCAGCTGTTGTTATTTTTAATCCCTTGGGCAAAGTTTCACAGCAGCAGCAGCAGCATGAGCCAGCCCTGGACCTGTCTTCGAACCAGACACAGGTAAAACCAACAGATCTCAGAGTTGAAGGCATCCAGGAAGTAAATCAACACTGTTCTACAAATGGTCCATTGTGTCCACGGACAGGAAAGTTGATTAAATATGAATGTGGAAATGTGTTTATGCTTTGTTCATCCAGTCAGTCATTTTATCTTAACCAATTAATCCTTCATGACTGTAATAAACAAGGTTTGAATTTTGCAATACCATAAACAACATCTACAGATAAAACTCAGAACATTTAAATATTGTTTAAAAGTACATTTCATGTTTCATTCATTTATTTCTGTAAATCAACTTAAAATGTGAAATCAATAGACTCATATATAATAATATAATATATTATAGACCCATTATATGCAAAGTGACTTGTCAAGCCTTTGTTTGTTTGACGATTAGAGCCTTACAGCACATTTTTATTATGTTTGTACAGGTCAGGAGGCATAATTATCAACATTGCAAGAAATAAACCTTGATATATCGCACTTTGCATGTAATGAGGCTGTCATGTATGAGTTTCACAATGTCAGTTGAATTACAGAATAAATTAGAACAAGTTTCACCATTATTCCAAATCGTGAAGTATTTTAATGCAAAAAGTATGGATGCACCCATTCACATTGTTCATGTCCAATAGCAATGTTGATACTTTAATTGTCTATATCTATAAAAATATCTATAATATTCAATATGAACCAATAACAGATGGGACTGAAAAAAGTATTTTTCACCCTTAAATCTTAGCTTATATTTAAAAATATTATGAAATAAGAACAAAAAAGGTCCTTTCTATCAGTAAATGGTTTCATAACAATTGGTTTCAAAATCAATTGAAAATCCCCAACTGGATATCAGCTTAACCAATATCATAGAACCTGACTTCCCCACTATAATAGCACTGATATCTGATGCCAGTATTGTATGAGTGAATCCCCAGTAACGAATTTATATATAAAGTACAAATGAAGTCAAGATATCAATAACATTGCCTTTATGTACCATTCAAAAAGACAGGGACAAAAACAACAATCAGATCTTACCTTAAAATGTGAAAACAGTATTTCCACCAGTTTCTGTTTTGTTTCTTTGCCTTAATTGAATGAATAAGAGGCAAAAGGTACGTTCTGTCTCTGCCGACAACAGGAGCCTCGTTGGTGGAACAGCAGCTTGTTGGACCCAATGCGCGGTGTCTCTGCAGTAGCCAGTGTCCCATCTGTCTCGGTCTCTAACTTCTCACTGTGTGCAGCTATATTTGGCCCTGGCTCAGGTTTCACAGCCAGAATATTGGAAAGAAGACAGACCGTAAGGGAGTCTGAAGGAACAGAAGCCATAGTAAATATTTTAGTAATAACAGTATTATCATACAAACATTGATAACAAATTCAAAATTCTAATTCAATTTAAAAATGTGTTATATGTTTCACTTATGTACACCTGCCACCTGTTATTACGAAGGTTTTAAGAAAATATGTATTACTTTTTAAAATTAGTACTTTCGTACTTTTGATTAATTAGGACATTAGTTATTATGATGGTATATTTACAGAAGCTTGTCACACTGCTGGTGTCCAGAAGTGTTGACCCAAAGACCCCAGACCACCCACATATCTGCAAAAAAAGATGGGAGCAGAGTAAATAGTATGAAATAGAATATACATTTCTGAAGTAATAAAGTTAAAGAAATATACTGATTTGTTCTTTTATTTCTGGGACAGGAAAATATGACCGCTCAGATGCCAAAACACAGGCTTACAGGGAGGACTGTGCAGCCTCACTGCATCACTGGGTCTATTTCTAGGCCACTATCACATTTTGAGCCCCATGAGCTATTCTGGTTCTTTCGTCAAACTACTGATGATAGTTAAGTGCCACTGATAAGAGCATAAGGAATTTCAACAGGAGTCTAGCATCTGTTCACCCACGAGGACACAGACATTGCCATTGCCTAATAAGAACCATGGTCTGATAATCAAAAATACAAATATAAGAGTAAGTAGAGTAAGTTTTAAAAGGGTTTAATTGTGTTTTGAGCTAATGAAAATATCCATTAGGGGCGACTCGATTTTTTTTGCAGCACTGATTACAATCTGATTACAAACTCTTGTTTATTTTTACCTACCTTACAATCCCGCCAATCCAATCGAGTCATGATTTCTCAAGTTAAATCAAAAGCGTTTCCTACGAATAAACGAAGCGCATTATTGAACATTTGTCTCTCCTGACTTCCCGTAGAAGCGCTCTGATTGGTTAGAGGAAAAACATGGCGCTTTCCGCGTAAAAAAAACAACACCACATTATAGATCTAATATGAAATCAACATTTAAGCGTCTTCAGATAAAACGATCAAGGGGAAGGTCATTGCTATCCATCTAACGTTTGTGTAAGTCTCCGTATTTACACATTTCAAGACAAAACCCAGACACTGTTCATTTGCTAACCATGTTAACAGCTAACATTAACTTTACAAAGTACAACTGTCTAGTATAAAGATTTCAGTGATGACACTACCATTTGCATTGCTTACAAAATAAGTAGACATATTGATCACACTGTTAATGCCCAATGTATTTTCCTTCATTGTTTATGGCTTATTAGCCTACGGATCTGGCGAAACACAAGCTCTAGTGTGGCTATCAAGTTCTATAAAAAGGTAGTGTCTTTAGTTGCGCTTGATACTAGAGTATTTATTTTACACTTTATCCAGATTAAAGTTGGAATCAATCTACAACAAACGGAGCTGACAACATGCCTGCGTTTCGACAAGTGGGGGAGAAACAGCTCCCCAACCCTGTGCTGTGCATGGCATGGTCTCCTAAAAGAGATCTAATTGCCTTGGCCAACACTAGTGGAGAGGTGAGTGTCACTGTTTTGTGTATGTTTTGTTATCAATGTCATCAAATAAATGATTACATGCTCCGGCTATTTTTCAGCTGCTCCTCCACCGCTTGGCCAGTATTCAGCGAGTTTGGAGTTTACCACCAAGTGAATACACAGGGAAGGACATTACTGCGTTGGCCTGGAGACCTGATGGAAAAAGTATAGCACTGTTGTATTTGCCTTATAATCTCAATCTGTATAATTAGCAGACAGACTCTGCTAAATATAATGTGTATCTTGCAGTTCTGGCATTCAGTCTTGGTGACACAAAACAGGTGGTCCTCTGTGGTGTAGAAAAGGCAGAGATCCTACATGTGTTTCCCATACAGAGCCCAGTGACCTGCATGCACTGGATGGAGGTGACAGAAGAAAACAGGTACACACCCATATTCACACTCAAACGTTGTCAAATATACATGTTTTTCCTACTTTGTTACATCGTTCATTTGTCCCAGTGCATTGACTGCCTTTTACAACTCAGAGGATGAATCTGTACTGTTTTTGCCAAAGCTGCCATCACTTCCAAAGAGGTACAAAAGTCAGAGTTTTTATCTTTGTTTATTTATTTTTTTACTCATAATAATAATCTTGTCTTCTTTTTTTCAGCTATAGCACAACATCAAAAATATTCAGGTAATATTACTTGTATGTAGTTAAATTATAGGTCAGGCTTACTAAGAATATAAACAATTGTATTTTTCACAGTGAGGAAAAGTCAGACGAAATTACAAATCTTTTGGGAGAAGTCAGGTAAACACACATATAGAGGAAGCAAAATGTAATCTGAATTAAATGTATTGCTTGTTGCATTTAGGCTCAACATACTTGTTCTGGGAGGTGACAATGGCTCTGTTGAGCTTTATGCCTATGGGATGTACAAGATTGCCACTGTCACTGGAGTAAGTCACTTTTCACTTGAGTAGCATCTTAAGAAATCTTTGCTCGTACATGGAATTCAATCACAACACAGTTTGATTCTATTCTCCTGCTAGTTTGCACATTATTTAGCCTCTGTCACATTATTGTTAATCTTGAATGATGGGTCACATATTGTTTTCTCCATCTTGATTTTATAATAGATTTCTGGAACATGCTGTAGCCTCAGTCTGTCCAGTGATCTCAAATCTCTGTCCATCATCACAGAGGTGAAATCGGCCGGTAACAACTCTGAGATGTGTTATTGCCAGGTGAGGAATATTACATTTCAAATATGTTCTATCAGCTTTTCAACCATCAACTTTCTTGTCCTATAGCTGGACACAGGGCTGCTGTCTGACTGCCTGCCGGAGGTGACTAGAATGGCTCGCAAGTTCACCCATATTTCCACACTGCTTCAGTATCTGCACCTCTCGCTCACCTGCATGTGCGAAGCCTGGGACGACATATTGATGCAAATGGATCATCGCCTCACCAAATTTGTGCAGGTCTGTTGCTATCGTTGGGCACTTCACTGTGAAAAATCAATCTTGTTCACATGGTTTTTTTTTCCGCACATAGGAAAAGAACACAAGTACTAAGGTTCATGATGAGTTTCTGGAGCTTTTGCTGTGGGGGCAGTCAAGGTAAATTTGTTTTCTTAAATACAGTGTCAGCCAAAAGTTTAAGCCTAGTTGAAAAATTAAGGGGGAAAAAACATATTTTTCTTGGATTTATCTTAACAAAGTACTAAGTGGAGCTTCAAAATGCTACAACAATCATGTAGAAAAAAGATTATTTGTGGGTTTCATCTTATAACCGGGACTGCATATACTTACATATGTTGTAATACTCCGAGTGCCCTCTAGGTGGTCTCCAAATGCCATGTATAAATTGTGTGCGAATGACTGTTATTTCATTGATGTTGATTGTTGTTTATTTTGAAAAGCCCTGAACTCCAAGCGCTCCTTGTGAACCAACTCACAGTCAAGGTAAGGCCTAGTTCAGAGCATGTTAACAGCACACATGTAGCATTTAATTAGATTTATTATTTTTTATCTTTCATTGTAGGGATTAAAGAAGCTTGGGATGTCCATTGAGTCTTCCTACTCCAGTATTCAAAAGCTTGTCATTAGCCATTTACTAAGGTATGGTTGATAACTGCACAGTGCTTTAAAGGAATGCTTTAACATCTAATTTGTGTGGTGGAATTCTTTTTGAATGCATTGAGAAACACTTGTCCCTAGATTATTACTGTTTTGAAATACCGCACTGTATAAACGCACAGGGTTTTCCCAAAAACAATACTATATGTTCCTGTCTCTAGCGGCTCGGAGGCACTGTTGTACCACCTCAGTGAAGTGAAAGGCATGTCTCTTTGGAAGCAGAAGTTTGAGCCTCTTGGTTTGGACGCAGCTGCTGTAGAAGGCATAGTTTTTCCAATCAATCCAATAAACACAGATCTATTGTATGGAATATATTGAACTTACTTATTTCTTCTATGCAATTAGGTGCAATTACAGCTGTGGGCTCATTCTCATTAAAAGCCAATGAACTTCTACAGTAAGTCAAAACATACTGTCTACTTGCTTTAAGTTTCATGCATTTTCTTATTGTGAAATTATTGTTTTTGTTTTGTAGGGTCATTGATAAAAGTATGAAAAACTTTGCAGCGTTCTTTCGTTGGCTGTATGTAGGTATGTAGGTCTTTAATGTATGACAAATTGGATTAATACATGTTCAGTAATTTGATCATCACAGTGAATAGTTGAACCCACAGAGAGTCTTGCAGTAGAGTAGAGTATAGTACAGATTTATCTATAGATGTATAGAATGAGTCTGGTGTGTTTGTGTGAATGGTTGGTGGTGGTCAGAGGGGCCGATGGCACATACTGGTTGCGTCGCTTCTGTCAGTGTGCCCCAGGGCAGCTCTGGCTACAGTAGCAGTTTATCACCACCGTGTATGGAGTGAATGAATGACATGTGAAGCGTCTTTGATTGTCCAAAAAAGCGCTATATATTATTATTATTTTTATTATTATTATACATACAAGTATACTGCATATTTCTTAATAATAAATAACTAAATAAAATGAATTTCTATCTTTAATATAGAGATCTTAGATTGTGCTGTATTTAATATTCACTTGTGTTGTGTGATCCTCATTCTCACTGTTTAATAACTTGTGATGCAACACTGAAAATTCCCCTCTGTAGGACATATAAAGGTTCCTTTTTCCATCAAAACAAACTGTCCATACGACTTTTATGTACTTTGCTGGTGATTTTCTTAATTCATATTTGTTTTTCTGCAGCAATGCTCAGAATGTGTGACGAGCATGTGCCTCCTGAGCTCAATAAGGTACATATATACATGATAAATGTTATACAATTCTTCAAGTCACATTGATTTTAACTTTTTTCCATTCTCCAGATGACTCAGAAGGACATCACTTTTGTTTCGGATTTCCTGTCAGAGCATTTCAGTGAGGTCAGTGTTTTGGTAGATTGAAAAATGTGTACAATATCATCAAGTCAAATGAATGGGCATATTGATTTTTCTATTTGCGTTCACAGAATAAAGAGCTCTTCTATCGAAAAGGGAAGTACTTTAACGTTGAAAGAGTCGGCCAGGTATGTAAGATTGCTGATCAGTGTTTTATGATTTGGGTAAATAAACTTGGTGTTTTATTGATTCCTAAAACTATCATTTGATACAGTACTTGAAAGATGAAGAGGAGGACCTTGTGTCTCCACCAAACAACAAGGGAAACCAGTGGCTCAAGTTTTTACAAGAGACCACGCATTTGAAAGGTGAACTTCACAACACAGCCAGCAATTTGCACGATAAATAAAGATATCGTTGCCCCCGTGTGTTGTCACTAATGAGTATTATCTAGGCTACTTTTTCGTAAGTGTAATTCCAGTCCTTTAGTCCAGCAAAGACCAAGATTTTTTAAAGATTTGAATTATTCTCTTAATGTTACTGCTTTTTATCAGGTTTGAGAGCTCCTTTAATTCTTACTGATCTGCATTGTGCTCGGCAACGCTGCTTTTTCCCCGCTACAAGATTAATAAAAAAAAATTAAACATTTTTTCTTTCCGTCCTTTTTAGAAAGCACATTGTTGTTTCCCACCTATCCCCACAAGTCTCTGCACTTTGTGAAGAGAATGATGGAAGGAGTCATTGAGCAATGCTTACAGAAACCAGCGGTAAGTTTTGCTCCCCTTTTTGATAAATTGATAAAAGTTGACATGATAAATTGATAAAAGACAAAAAATATGCCTTTCTTTGCAGGAGGTAATAGGAAAGTCCATTCACCAGGCTGTTTGTTTACCTCTTTACACGGTGCCAGAAAGGTAAAGTTCCACATTTGTTTCTACTTCCAACTGTTTATCTGCTCTATTTGTATTCAGATTGTCTTATACATACACAGCTAAACCTGGATTTTCTTATTTTGCAGTGCGGAACACGCCCCTCGTTTGTTTAAGCTTCCATCTTTGTAAGTCTGTAGCAAACTTATGTTTACATTATTTTAATGTGTGAAATAAACACTACTCTTTTTAGGTGGAACGACAAGAAAGCCAAGATTCACAATATTGTTTTCAGTATGCCAGAAATTTCACCGTCCAAACTTTACCTTTTACGAAGAGCAACAGACCCATGCAGGTAGTCACACATTTGTTTTTATGTGTAATATTCTTTTCTATCCTTTTTGAGCACTTTTGAATTTATTTATGTGAAATAATGAGATATCTAATGGGGATTTTTCTCTCACTGTTTTTTTCTTTTGTAGAACCATTAAAAACAATGTGATATCCATTGACCTCCGCAACCTACTGGAGAACATGGACGATGACAACGACACTGCACAGTAAGTCAGAGTCGCCATTTTGAAAGTAAACCAGCAAGTTTTATTTGTTTATTTTGTGTTTGGGATTGACGACTGATGGAATGTAGGTAAAACCTGCAAACTCAGGCACATTGAAATTGTCCATTAATGTGATTTGTCCCTTAATCGAATAAATAAATCACATTGGGAAAGGATTCATCAAGGATTAATTCATAAATAATCAAGGAAATAAATCTGGGTTTTCTATGACTATAGATTTGACAATCAAATTACACAAACAATCCGTAAATTAATTGTTATAGTTTATATGATTAAGGATGATCCTGATTATATTTCCCAGCCTACTACGGAAATGGAAAGTATTTCTGTTTTCTAAAGATGTGTGTATTAGATCATTACATTTCTATATAAATATAGTATACATGCTGTGAAACGGGTGGCATTTAAGTTGTGCCAATAACTATATTGTCTTTTTGTTTCAGTCATGTGTACAGTTGCCTGGACGCTCGTTTCTATGACGATGAAATGTTAACCATCGTCTTGCAAGAAAGCAGTCGATGCATTCTGGCTCAGCTGCCTCTAACTTCAGCATTGAGCTGTGACACAGAGTTTATATGGGAACCCAACAAGAAGTATGTCTTAGAATAGAATATCCATCTATTATTCCTTCAATAGCACAAAAAATATGCTAAGAAAAGACTGTTTTATGAAGGATGTTGTGCTATATTTCCAGGTTGGATCAGCAAACCAATGAAATCCCATGTCAAGGGGTGGTATTGGGAAATCAGTGGCGGGAACTTGAAAACATAAAGGCTCAGTTTGTTGCAGTGAATGGAATCCGTAAAGTTGCCTGCGTGGTATGTCCTCCCTGATTTTATATTGACATGGATTTTTTTTTGTACTGTGTTTTGTCTGTCTTTATGAATATGGGATCAATAATGTAATGCACCAAATGTGGCACCTGGAAGGGCCAAACTGTCACTGTGTCCTTTAGGTACTTCATCCACATTGTCTATTAGTTTGAGTCTTGTCTGTGCATGAATGGTTGGTGATGGTCGGAGGGGCCGATGGCACATGGTTTTCTCGCGTCTGTCAGTCTGCCCCAGGGTAGCTGTGGTAGTATCTTATTGCCACGATTTATGGAGTGAAAGAACATTACCAAAAAGTGCTATATAAAGCTGATTATTATTATTATTTTGTATTATTATTATTATTATATCCAATGTTACTGTTCTGTAATTTTAAAATTAGGCATTGGATTTTAAGAGGTTGACATTTCTCTTGGCAGCTGAGTGCAAATCTGAGGCACATTCGGGTTTTTGAGATGGATGTTGAAGATGAGGATGACGAAGGAGCTGACTCTCAGAACGTGACCGCTGAACAAGACATCCTAGAGACGACCATGTCCAGCCTGGGGCAAGAGGAGGAGGGTCTCACTGCCAAGAATCCAACTGGAGAGGGCAGAGATCACAGTTCAGAGGACAAACTCGAATCGGAAGAATCACTGGAACTTTCCTAGCATGTTTTCTATTTCATATCCTGTGGTCAATCATTTGTAAAATCGAATGAATTAAATAAATGTTTTTATTATGTACGTTTGTTTTTATATACATTGTATTAATAATGCACTTTACATTTCAACGAAATCCAGAGTTTCCAAATATATAGATGTAATAGATCCATGATTAGACTGGATACAACGACATTTTCTACCATTTCTCGCTGCAAATCTAAACAAACAGACGAGCCTGTCTGTGCGCGTGGAAATAGGTGTTGGTTACGTGCGCGTCCCCGTTCTGAACGTGGTGACGTAGGCACTCCGCCTGTTGGTCTAGTATTATGAAAATGGCCTCGACCCTGAGCGCCGAGCCGCGGAGAAGATGACGGTGTTTGGTGATTTAAGTGAACTCAAAGGGCTGTGTCTTCACTGAAGACGAAGAGGAGACACACACACAGACACACCGGGCTGTGGACACACCAGACCACCGGAGGGCAGCGCGGTTCTGTCGCGGAGGCAGAAGCCACTATGGAGGATATCAACTCAAATATCAACGCGGACCTGGAGGTGCGCAAACTCCAGGACTTAGTGAAGAAACTCGAACAGCAGAATGAGCAGCTCCGGAGCAGGTCCACGATACTGTCTTCGTCTGGAGGGATGTCAGGCGGACACAGACCGCTGAGCGCGGGGTTCGACTCGCCCCTGTCCGCGGGGCTGGTCGGCTACACTGGGGTGGGGTTCGGACTGGAGAACAGCCGCTGTCGGAGCCCCAGACTTTCCTACGACGGCATCAGCTTTAGGAGATCCTACGACAGTGACGGGGCCCCTGAGGCTGGCCCTCTGTCCAGCACAAACTCACTATATTCAGAGACCTCGTTCAATGATGAAGGCGAAACGTCAATCTTAGATGAAGTAGACGTCATAGACTTGGAGGACATGGACTGTCTACATGAGGACGAGGACAGCTGGTGAGTGACAGGCTTGTCCCGGAGGTGTGTGGTGTTTACAGCCGTGTCTGTGAGCTCAGGGCTGGGCACAGCTGCCATAACACTACAACCACCATTTGCCATGTCTGAAACTTCTCTGAAATCAAAGGGCGCGTTATTTTAGTGTTATACCAGGAGCTGATGCAGGTCATGTGATCTGACCTGATCACTGCACAAAGATGGCCTCACCTCATTCTTCATTAACTAAATCTCTTATCTTGGGTACTTTCCTCAGCTGCTCTGAACCTTATCTGTTGCACCGCCTCTGTTGTGTTGTGACAGATTGCTTTGTTTGTCATGGCAGTCAGGGGTGACAGGAAGTTGGTGGCTCCACTTGTTAGAAGAGAAAGTCATTTTCTTGCCTCGGAGCCGAGAGGGAGAGCCACATGATTATTCCTCTCATGTGGAATCCCTTTACAAGGCTAAACATGCTCAGCCACTGAGACCAAAAAAGGCTCTGAAAGCATCTCAAGAAGTCTTTTGAACAATGACAAAATACTGAAACTGATATTGACTTTATTTATTTATTTATTTTTTGGGAACAACTTGATTTGCCCATTACAGTATGGAATTATTCTCTACACCCCTTATATCGAAAGCTACTTATAAGATAAACTTTTTTGATCTCACAATGGAGACATTTACTTGTCACATTTGGTATCACTCAGGTTGTGTAAAAAGATAGAAATGTGCCAACATGTTAAAAGGTAAAAACAAAAACATTTATTTACCCCAGAGTTGATCGAGATAGTATTTCACTTAGCTGCATATTTGGTGTTTGCTTTGGTTTTTGAGGCAGAAGTAACTCTCAATTTGCAAGTTTGTCACATATTTTATAAATAACTACTTCATAACTTGTTTTGTGTGTTTAGTTAGAAATCTAGTGGGCCTGTTACAAGGTACACAATTGTGTACCTTGTAACACAAGCGGTTTACACAATTGTAAACCGCTTTTTGACTCTGGTCTGTGAAAAGGCGTATATATTACTTACTTATAACTGTTATGGTTTTGAGAACTTCCGCTGTGCACCCTTTTAACGCATGTCCTTAATCGACTAAGAATTTTTCTTTTGTTTACTGCAGTTTTTATTGTTCATCATAACTTAGCTTTGAGTCCGATAAAGCCAGCCTTATTTTCCAGTCTTTGTGCCTGAATCCTAAATATTGATTTTTGATACATATTTTGGTGTAATTTAAAGCATTAGACAAAAAAATTGAAGTTGTTGCCTCACCAAATACTTAAAATACACCAAATACTTAAATGTGTGAGATCAATAAAGTCTATCTTATCTTTATCCAACTACTCATCTACATTATAAGTCATAGCATCGGAAGCAAAGTCTTTCCTGTAGTAAATGGGAATGTAGTGACACAGTTCAGAGCCAAAGTACTGTGGATATTTGCAAGTTTTTGCTGAGCGGTGCAACATTAGTTTGGCTTTCACACATTTCCTTCAAAAGCGTAATCCTTAAGCCTCTTGCAGATTTGAGCTTCTGTGTTTACATTGAAATGAGCTGTGGACGTATCGACTTTAGAGCTGGTCGAGGTAGTTTTCTGCTACACTGGGCAGCTTACGTTGATGAGGGCTTTTGTTACAGGATTAGAGACATGTTATCGGCCCTTGAACAGAGGTTTGGTTCGATTGGTCTCTTTTACGACCACGACGGGGCATTAATTGGTGAGAATGCTTTTTCATTCATGACATTGCAGTAGGCTTTTGACCACTTATTGGGGTCAACATGATCATTTTGATGAAGGGAAAATGTATACAACTTTCTTGTCAAGTCAAGGGGTACTTTATGGCATTATAATTGAAGCACTAAAGCAAAAAAAAGGAAACCATGATTCTTTGCGACAGTAGCTCAGTTGGTAGAGCATTGGCCTTCAGGCCTGAAGGTCGTGGGTTCAATTCCCACCTCTACACCTTCTCCACCGACTCCCACTGATGACTGCTGTCGTTGTGTCCTTGGGCAAGACACTTAACCCCACTTTGCCCAAAGCCCCCACTGAAAGATCAAGGCTATGCTCACACTTAGAGCAGCCGTCCTCCTGTGGACTCACCACCTGCAGAGGGTCAGTGAGGGGCTGGTGCTATGAGACTTGGGTGGCATCTCTGACTGCCACCCCCCTGACCCAGAAATGGATTAAAGGGTAGAATGGATGGATGGATGATTCTTTGCATCTTTTCTTTGATGGAGGACTGGTCAGTGTGTTGGAGATGACATTTTTATATATTTACTGGTACTACACGTGCTACAGTGTAAAGCCAATATTCAAACGTGTTCGAATTCAACTTTCGATTCGATTGACAATGTGCCAACAACACCACTGCTATGAAGTTGGATAATCAGAGTATACAAATAAAATGATTAAAAGCCTTGAGATTAAACAGACTTAAGACATAAATAATTAACATTTGGCTTTGAAAGTGAATTATTCCACCTTCTACTGTTTAACTTGTTTTGTATTACAAAGAAAAGAGCAAAAACCTTTCCACTATTGCAAAAAATAGATAAAGATTGAGAACTAAAAGTAGAGTGTTCCATATTTTATGAACAATGACTGGATAGTCACTGTTGTGACAGGCTCCTAAAGAGCTTTTTGTGGCTACAGCCTCTCTGCTCATTCACCCTCCACTCTGCGCCCAGTGCCCTGTAGATCTGATCTGGGATTATGCTTTTGCCAGCTTCTGCTATGGACTCCTGTAATCCCAGAATTAGTGTTTGACCAGATTTTAAACACGGCCCCAAGCAGCAAGTACACAATAGAGTAACCTAATTTCTTTGTTTACTCATTTTCAAATGAAACAAGACATCTTATGCTTGTTCTATTGACCGGTAATATTCAAAATATACTCCAATCAAGATACATCTTAATCAAAGTCGTTATTAACTTTTAGCAGTGAACCAAACCAAATCTCCAGCAGTTGAATAGAAAGACAAAACAACATGAATAATACAGCTGTTGTGATGCTGATGCACTGTGAGAGTTTGCAGTGTTCCCTGATCCTCCTCTGGCTTTGATGTGTTCTGTCTCAATGAGAAATGCTCCCTCAGAGCCGACAGCTGCTGACTCAGATCTGGTCCAAGGATAAACACAAACACTACTTTCAGATCCGTCAAAGCAGGAGAGAAGCCACGGTCATATTGTAACGTTACATCAAGCAGCGCTGGGCTTTTATCAAAGTCTGAGCGCTCTGACGGCTGTAATCAATGGAGCTGAGTTTACACTTTCTCCACAAACTAAAGACACTGCAGCAGAATCAGGGAGGTCCTCATCAATAGTCATCAAATGGAAACTTTGTATTTACTTCTCACGGAAAGGGGGGCTTCACTTTGTTTAAGGCTCAATTGGAATGGAGCATCAGTATTTTATAAAAAATCAAAATCAACACAGACAATACTTGAGCCAAAGAATGTATAATAATGTAGGCCCCTGAAGTTTGTAACAGGAAAAAATTACTAACGTGAAAAACAAAATGCTAAGTACTAAGTATTGCACTTTAAATAAACAAATCGCATGATCTGTCGTAAACATCTTAATTAGAAATGTTATGTCAATTGGAACAAAAATGACAACAAAGCCAATCACAGTATTTGTTTCATTATTGTACTATGTCGGTAAACAGAAAAATCACTATTTTACATACCAAAAGGGTTATGCTGTAGTGTACCCCATTGCCAAACTCAAGCTCAGATCAAATTGCACACAACGTAGCAAATGATTCACAAGACGTTCACTTACAAGTTCATTTCTTTCTTAAACAGAAAGGGTCTCGTAAAAGTAAAATGTTGTGAACAAAACTGACCACAGCTTGTCTTCTCTTATGAGCATATATGTTCCCTTTTGTATATTTGTAAGAAAGCCTATATCACTTTTTCACTTCTCTGTGTGAAAAAGCTGATCACTAACGATAGAACCAAACTGATTTAAGAGCAAATAACTAGTCAGATGGATTTTGTTCTGATCATAGATAATGCTTTCCTCACATTTGTCTTTATGTTCCTTCAGGTTGTATGAAGCCAAACTGAACAGCCCTCTGCAGAAGGCCCTGAGCCCTGTCGTGTGGTGTCGCCAGGCTCTGGACCACCCCAGTCCTGAGATGGAGTCAGCCAAACGCTCCCTCATCCAACGCCTGGACCTCTCCATGTCAGGTACAGAGGGTTAGGGTTGATACAATAATGATAAAATACTACTAGTAACCTTCATTAGGCCCGAGCCCCAACCGGGGTAAGGGCCTATTGCTTTTCCAACGAGTAATGCCTGGGCGAAGCCCAGGCATTACTCGTTGAACTGTCATAAGTCACAATCTCCGGGCGCAGCCCGGAGATTGTGACCTGCACGCGACGGCACGTGCCCAAGCACTGATAAATCCGTGCCGGAGGCACGGAATGGCTTTGTTCCTGCTGTAGTACACAGTGAAATGATTGAAGTCCTATTAAAGGGGGGTTCCTTCAACTGTTTTACGGACGAATGTCCGGGCGAAGCCCGGACATTCGTCCCCCAAGCCCGACGGCGCGTGCCCAGACACTGACAAAACAGTGCCGGAGGCACTGAATGGCTTTGCTCCTGCTGTAGTATACAGTGTAATGAATGGGGTCCTATGGGGGGGGTGGGTGACCTCATGATGGCGAGGTGATTGACGAGCGCGTCAGCGCTCGTCAATCACCGAGAACCCAATAGTTGCGTTCGTCTGGTCGTTCGCTTTAAAACGACGTATCATTTGTATTATAGGTTACTATGGAAACCTATATTGTTTTTGCTCAAAGATTTAAAAAAAAAATTCCTTGGTTTGGTTTATTTATTATTATTTCTTTTTTCTTCTGCGCTTTGAACCTTAATTTGACCCCCTGAACATTGATGAAAAGTTGTGAAATTTTGCCCAAAATTCAGAACCGGTGAAAAATTAATTTTTTTGGTGTTTATTTTTATGGGACTAAAAAAATGTCAGAATAGCGCCCCCTACAAAAGTCAGTTTACATTGCGCCTATGGGAGGGGGTCGAAGGTCAAGTTTGTCGTAGAGCCACGAAATTCGGTACACATGTTCCTCAGGTCAAGACATGAAAAAAAAGTTATTATGGCTCCGCCCCCTGACAAACAGGAAGCTCATTAATTTAATTGGAAAATGCTAAAATGAAAATTGAACTTTTTCACACATGTCGGCTGGAAATTATCTCCTCCTCGGCCGCTTCACCGATTTGTCTCAAAATCGCTCCACATGGTCTAAACCCATGTCCCATCTATTATTGAATATAGAATGTGGATCAGTTAAACGTTGTCCGAGCAGCGGAGCGGCAAAATGTGACATGTTTTTTCCAATTTTTGACAAAAGTAAATTTGCTCCCATTTGCACAAAAATAGTCAGATTTGCACAAAATTTTAATCCATTGTTCAGCTCCAGGGTCTAGGTCATTTGAAAGTTGAAATATTGAAAATGACTCATTAGCGCCCCCTAGAGACTATGTCAAAGTTTTACTTGGGCCTAATAAAATTTAGTTTTTTCAAAATGTTTGAAATTTTGCATATAATTCTGTTTTGTCATCTGGATTCAAAACGTCAATGACATCATATGGTTATTTTTTACCCTGTTGCCGTGGCGATGACCAACACTCCCCTGTCTGTGTCTATGAGAAAATCGTTAAATCTCTGAAAAGTACACCTCGCTCAAACATCAAACCAGCCGCGGCCGTTTCACTAATTTGTCTGAAAATCGCTCCACATGGTCTCCACACATGGACCATCAATAGTTGCATATAGAGTTTTAATTAGTCAAACGGTCTGAGCGTGACAGACCCCCAAAGTGTGGTCATTTTCATAGAGAGGTGTGAAGTTCCCATGTTATCCAATGGAGACTGTATGGACACACTCACAGATTGTATGTGTAAACAGGAGCACATTCACAAACTCTGATTTGCACTAAACTTGACTCGGTTGTTCAACTCCTGGGCCTAGGTCACATGACAGTGTGAACAATGACATTGGCCCATTAGCGCCCCCTACAGGCTGAGTAAAGGTTTACATGGGGATACAGGTATTTAGGTTTTATGTTGTTTGATCTCATATTTGACCCACATAACAAACACGAAAACTCACCAAACTTTGCCACAAGTTTTTTTCAGGCATAAAGTGTATTATTTTGGTGTTCTTTGGTATAACACTAAAAAAATTAAATTGTAGGGGGCGCTATTGTACAACATTAAATGCCACCATTTGCACATACAAAGTCCGATTTGCACAAAATTTGAATTGATTGTTCAACTCTTGGGTTTGGGTAAACTGAAAGTGTAAATCATGAAATTGCAGCAATAGCGCCCCCTACAGACTGATTTAAGTGTTACATGGGGAAAATGAGGTATATCTTTTGAATAGAGAAACACAATCACTAATCATAGTAATTCAAAATGCACAGTGTCGCTCCCATCAGGGGGGTAGGAAAATGGCGCGTCAGCGCCACCTCCTTTGCGCGGTGCGGCGAGGGCCGTTAGATGCCGCTTGCGGCTTTAATTATACTTGTTTTTTGCCAGGAATACCTGGGAAAGAACAAGTTTTCTGTTGTTTGATCTCATATTTGACCCCCTGAACATGCATGAAAACTTACCAAATTTTGCCACAAGTTTTGTTTTCACATAACATGTATTATTTTGGTGTTCATTGGTATAAGACTAAAATATTTTAAATGTAGGGGGCGCTATTCTACAAAGTTTATAGCCACTGTGTGCACATACTAAGTCCGATTTACACCAAATTTTAAACGGTTGTACAACTTTTGGGTTTGGGTAAAGTAAAAGTGTAAAACATGATATTGCAGCAATAGCGCCCCCTACAGACGCTTTCAAAATTTTACATACTTAGTTTGTTCAAAATGTTTGAAATTTTGCACATAATTCTGTTTTGTCATCTGGATTCAAAAAGTCAATGACAACATATGATTATTTTTTACCCTGTTGCCGTGGCGACGACCAACACTCCCCTGTCTGTGTCTATGAGAAAATCGTTAAATCTCTGAAAAGTACACCTCGCTCAACCATCAAACCAGCCGCGCCCGTTTCACTAATTTGTCTGAAAATCGCTCCACATGGTGTCCACACATGGACCATCAATAGTTGCATATAGAGTTTTAATTAGTCAAACGGTCTGCGCGTGACAGACTCCCAAAGTGTGGTTATTTTCATAGAGAGGTGTGAAGTTCCCATGTTATCCAATGGAGACTGTATGGACACACTCACAGATTGTATGTGCAAACAGGAGCACATTTACAAACTCTGATTTGCACTAAACTTGACTCGGTTGTTCAACTCCTGGGCCTAGGTCACATGACAGTGTGAACAATGACATTGGCCCATTAGCGCCCCCTACAGGCTGAGTAAAGGTTTACATGGGGATACAGGTATTTAGGTTTTATGTTGTTTGATCTCATATTTGACCCACATAACAAACACAAAAACTCACCAAACTTTGCCACAAGTTTTTTTCAGGCATAAAGTGTATTATTTTGGTGTTCTTTGGTATAACACTAAAAAATTGAAATTGTAGGGGGCGCTGTTGTACAACATTAAATGCCACCATTTGCACATACAAAGTCCGATTTGCACAAAATTTGAAATGATTGTTCAACTCTTGGGTTTGGGTAAACTGAAAGTGGGAATCATAAAATTGCAGCAATAGCGCCCCCTACAGACTGATTTAAGTGTTACATGGGGAAATGAGGTTTACCTTTTCAATGGAGACACACAATCACTAATCATAGGAAGTAAAAATCCACAGTGTCGCTCCCATCAGGGCAGTGGAAAAATGGCGCGTCAGCGCCACCTCGTTTGCGCGGTGCGGCGAGGGCCGTTAGATGCCGCTTGCGGCTTTAATTCTGAATTGTTCCTTGTATTAATTGTACTCTATGTAAGGTTGAGAATTATGGTCAACATGATGACAAATGCTAATAACCACAATTACTACTACTGTTGCTTTGCATCAAAAAGTATCTAGAAGAGATCTATTAGAAATGTCCAATGTTTTGTGTGTGTGTTTTCAATAGACCGCAAATACAGTCCCAATCAAAGGTTTAGTCATCTTGTGCATGGGTGGATCTAAACCAGGTTCCAAGATGAGTGAGAAGAGGGGGAAAAAGTATTTTATTAGATGAGGTCAGGCCAAACAATGGTATTTCACATGTAAATAACTGAAACAAAAGAGATCTAGTGATAATGCTGGTATTTTTTGGTTGTTTTTGATTATGATAAATTGGTCTTGTGGTTGTCAGTGACAAGAACATATAGTTAATTAGGTGCTCATCCTTTCAGAGAAACTAAAAGACATTTAAAGAATAATTGATAGATTGTGGCTCTTTGTATTGACCCAGAGCTGTGTCTTAATGACTCACTGACTACAAACTCCATTGCAATGATGTCATCAGAAAGCAACACACTACAAAATCATCCACTGGTCCAGCTTCAGAGGGCAGTAAAGCATCCGTATCATTGTGTTTAACTGCGATAACCAGCTGCAAAAAATGACAATGATAAGCTCATGTCGAGCACTTTTGCTGTAATCCATTTTCTCTTCATACATCTAACTAAAGAATGGACTGAACGTTTTGTTGTTGGGGAGTTCATGTGGAAACTATTACAAGTCATGGTGGGACGCAGAGGGCAGAGGCCTTACAACGTCACAGACGCAGAGTCTAAGTGTGGGTTATTTTTTGCTCGTGTTGACAAAGTCTAAATCAGAACAATGCAACAGAGAACTGCGCAGTGAATGATTTTCAGAAAACTTTAGGAGTATTCAAAAGCTGTGTACAATAAGTTGAGATGCTGAAATCTCAATACAGAAAACAGTATCATGTTCTCCCTGGTCATAGTAAACACTGCTGCGATATCTCATTGTGCAGAGAAGAGCAAACGTAAGTGTATTTGGTTCTTAACCCGGCCACACCCGACATTTATACTATACTTTACTGTATTTGAAGGATGTTTCAGTGCAGCTGCTGACTCACTGAAGACAGAGTTTAAACATGTCCAGGCTCCATGATAGTTACATAAGACAAGACTCTTGCACACGAGTTTGTTATGAGAGCAAAAGAGAGCATGGTTCCTCTTCCACAGTTTTGACAGCTGTCCTGATGTACAGAGCGCCTTGAGAGTCAAAACACATTCACACTAACGCACACTCTCTCACACATAACTTCTCACAAAGACACACACTGTTCTGTGCTTTCTTGTCATATGCTCGATGTGTTCAGAAAATACTTTTCTTTGTGAACTCTGGGAAGTTCAAACATCAAGCTTTTTTTCAGAAACTGTTCCCATCACTGAATGGTTCTGACATAAAGTCAACGGCCACTTATTTTATTTAAAAATGTCTACTTTCCCCAAGCTGAAGGTTCTCTGTGTTTCAGCGGGAGGGACTGAGACATTCTATTCTCCATGGAGATGTTATCGTCCTGTCTGGAATGTTTGACATAATACCATAACATTTGTGACTCCACCAAATAAAGACTTTTAGGTTTACAAAAAATAATGACACTGGACGTGAATAGTTTTAGTTTAATTAAGATCATGATATTGCTTAAAATGAAATCAAATGAATAAAACTGGACTAAAATTTGAAACTCAAAGTCTTATGAGTTTAACCCAAAAGTAAAACTAAAGATTTACCTTTTTATTAAACCTTTACTGATGGTTGTTTTCCTGAAAAAATATGACTTAAAATACAACCGTAATGCATGACCACCAATGCATGTAAATTAATGATAATGTCTCAAAAGCATTGCGGGGTCCACTACAATGGTCTGCGGGCTGCATCAGCTTGTCTGACATCCCTGATTTGCAGGAAAATTCATAAATATGCCAAAAGAGATCACAAAGACTGTTCATCATTACAAAATAATACATGCATAAATATATATCAATCTAGGTGCTCCACTGTGTGCAAAGAAAAATGGTGTGTACACTTTCCTGATTTGCTAACTCAAACTCTTCATAAATTGCATACACATTAGAATTATGAGTAGAGGTTATCGCCGACCAGCATTTGTGAAATATGAGTGAGGATTCGATGTAGTTGGCTGAATAGTTGGAGACTTTCAAAGGCTTCTCAAACAGCTGTGCAAATAGCTCCAGTCAGAGACAAAGACACAAACGCAAAGTCTGGAGAATGTACTGGCCGCTGGTTCATAGAGTCGCTCATTGTGAGTGCAGCTGAATGGTTGTCTGTGTGGAGTGGTTCGTCGGCTCATAATGTGGAAACAAGGCCTCCACCAGCAGGAGGAATAATGGACTCTACACTTCAGAGAACAGCCACATTCACACAGATTGAGTTAGACATGTTGTTATTACATCAAGCTAGGCCTTTATTCAAGACCCACTTCGCCACATAACTTATAACAACTCTATAGTCATAACGATCGTCTTACAATGCAATATAACACCATTTTATCATTCATATTTCTATTATGTCAAAACAACAATCTCGAAGGCTGTTACATTTTGTATTACAGCATCTGTTATGAATCAAGGATTTGTGGTCATGCGGCCTGTAATGAAGCTGGATAGGTGCAGCACACAGAACCTTTTTGTTTTTTTGCTTTTGCTAACAATTTCTGACGAGACTGAGTTAATTTAATAGATTTATCAACTTGCACACTAAACCATTGTTTCTATGTATTTTTCAGATTTTAGTTTGACCTATGGAGATCAAATGCTTCCTGTATGATTGCAGTTATACAGTAATAAAATTATAAGATGAGGTGTTTCAGATTTTAATGTGGATGTTTTTTCCCTTTTTACTAAACCAATAAGAAATCCATGACAAGAAATAAAGTATAAATTGTCCCTGTTGCTCGGTCATATTCTCTATAAAAACATATCTAGTCATGAGTAAAGTAGTGATTATAAATGAAATTCTGTGAAAATGTCTAACTGTTTCAGAAATGCATCGTCGTATTATTTGTTGTCTGATTCATTAGTTCTAAAAAGTTAACACCTGTTTGTTATCTCTGTGTTGCAGCTCTGAAGCGCAGGAGCCTCTATGGCAGTCCGTACAATCAGGTGGGCTACGGGAGCCCGTATGGGTCAAACGCGGCCAACAGCCCGTACAGCAGCGGCTTCAACTCGCCCTCTTCCACACCCGCAAAGGTGCCCATTGTCCGACAGCAGCTCCTGCCCACCAACACAGGTAACGATACAACTGTGGACAAATGAATAATTCAGACGACGCCAGATTCATTAATAAAACTTCAGTGTGTACAAGTGTTGGTAGATGCCTTACAAGGGCAAAAGCTATCAAATCTGACCTAAACTTTTATTTCATGCAAAATCAATTATTTCGGCATTAATTACTTTGCTAAATACAACAAATATTCTTATGATGTCTTTCTTGACGTTCCATTGTTGGTGTTCCCATAGAAAAATTAAAGGAATAAATAAAACACAAATTTAGGTAGTCTAAAAACCAACTTATAAGCAAATATTATATGTTTACAAATAAGTTATTGAAATTGTCGGCAAACAATCTGGCTTTGCTGTAATTAGTTCAGATCTGTCATTTTACTTCCTGGTTGGACATGGGCCGATAAGGTATGATTACCTAGCAACCACAAAGTAAACAAGGGATAAGTGCTGCGTTGAGGAAGTGAGATATTTCCTAATTGAAAACAGATCCACTGTTAGATCTGAAGTGAGAGAACCTTGATCACCTCCCAGTCCAAAAGTGGATTTACCAGTTTGAGCACACCATTATTCATTATTTATGCAGTAGTATGAGCTGACAAGAAAGAAGGCATCTCGGTAAATTACTATAAGAAAATGTAGTCAGATGAAGAGGTGCCTCTTCAGTCTCACTTCTTGTGTTGAGTGTTTACTTATTTCAAGTTCAATGTACATCAAACATTAATTATCAAACGTCACTACATAGAATTTTCCAGCAAATCATTAATTAACAATTACTTATTACAATACTGTACATTATTCAAACCCGAAAAGGAGTGGGAGGAGGAAAAATAATGTAAGCAGTTGTCAATCTTCTATGTGTAGTTGTCGACTTTGTCTCCGTAAACTTTTTATTTACTCGATTTATTAGCATGTTACATAAATCTTTATCATTTTCTCTCTTATATCGTCTCAGTTTATCAGCGAAACTCCTCGGCAGACAGGAACCCTCCGGCCGTGAGTCCGCAGTCGTCCGTGGACAGTGAGCTGAGCACGTCGGAGATGGACGAGGACTCCGTGGGCTCCTCCAACACGTACAAACTCAACGACGTCACAGATGTGCAGATCCTGGCGCGCATGCAAGAGGAGAGTGAGTACTGCAGCCCGGGATGTAGTGCAGCTGAAGACAAATTTATACAGCAGCCATGGTATTGGGACTCGCAATGACAGTGTGGGCTGAGGGAGGCGAGGCAATTTCATTTGATAAAGAGGTCCTTTATTCGTCCCACAGTGGGGAAATTTCAGTGTTGCATCTCAAGTTACAGAACTAACCTAAAATATAATCTCTAGCATTAAAAGAAGCAGTATAAAATCACTATCTCTCCATCTCTATCTTTAGCATAATAAGGAAAGAAAATCTCCAACTTTAGCATGACAAAGTCTAAAATAGTAAGTAATATATAGTTGTGTGTTTCCATCTGTACATGTTGGCAGCATGAGGGTCTGGGACAAAGTGACAGTGACACATGTGGTCCATATTGCACATTCTGCCGTGAATATTGTAGAGCACAGTTCTTACACAAGGCAATTCAAAGTAATAAAAAAAAGATGGAAACAATCACACAAGCATAAGTGCAGTGGGAAAATCCATTCTTTTGTTGGTTACTCGTTTATTTGGATCAATGCGATAGAAGTATAAAGTCCCACGTTTCATTGTTTGTTTAGGTTTCGCTGCAGGAATAATGCATCGGTCATTGATTGGAGCAAGTGCGTGAAAATCCAATGCTCAAAATAATTGTGTGATTCCATTTGATAAAAGTTTGCAGTATGTACCATAAACAGTTTTATTTACAGTTAGTTTTAAATTGAATTAAAACATGCTCTAGAGAGTATTATGCTTTATCAAATTTAGTGTCAGTACAAGTTTGCGAACATTTATGGACTTTATCAACATTTATGTATGTTGGCCATCCACCCCTTATAGACCACTGGCTCTGTGTTTTTTTTTTTGCATTTCTTGTGTGAACTGTCTGATTCTCTGATGGGTGTTGGCGAATCAACGGTTTTATGAAGTCCTCCTAGACAACTACTGTTCTAATAAATTGATGAATTGAACAAGTAGAGTAGTCTGAGGGGTATAGTAGTCTGGGGAAAAGACATCTTGAGTTCTGTGTTGCAGTATTGTACTTATTCCCTTATAGATAGATAGTTATATAGATACTGACAGATACATAGATAGATGGAGACAAGATAGATATATATAGATGGATTCTGGTAAATAGATAAATAAATTGGTACACTTCTGTCTTTTGCACAATCTGAGTGATTCTATCCATGCCAAATGTGACATGTACATTTCTCCAGTGTGAGATCAATAAAGTCTATCTTATCTTAGATACTTATAGCTAGATACTTATATAGATAGATACTTATATAGATCGATTGATACGTTATTGATTATCAACATATAAAACACAATGGCTGCTTGTCTGTGCCCAGGCCTGAGGCAGGAGTACGCTGCCACCGCCTCGCGCCGCAGCTCGGGCTCCTCCTGTCACTCTCTGAGACGTAGCACCTTCAGCGACCAGGAGCTGGACGCCCACAGCCTGGAGGACGAGGAGGACGCGGTGCTGCCGGCGTTCCACCTGCCCTCCGCGCGCTTCAGCCCCTCGCCACGGCACTCCCCCCACGTCTCCCCCAGGAACTCCCCGCGCTCCAGGTCCCCTGCGCGCTCCATGGACTACAGCCACGGCCGAGGCTCTCCGCAGCCCATGATCAGCCGCCTGCAGCAGCCCCGCCACTCACTGCAAGGCCACGGGCACGAGATGCAGACAAACGCGGTCAAAAACGAAGGTAAGTGGATCATCTTTATTGAAGGGACGGTGAACAGGGACATTGAGATCATAAAGGGAGATGTTCTGCTACAGATCATAGCTACACTGGAAAAATCTTAACTTGAGCACATTTTGACTGCCTTAAAACAACATTTGTCAGTGGGACAAGCAACATTTTTTTGTTTTAAAAAGATACAGGAAATGTCTCACTTGGAATGAGAAAATAAAGCAATAGTTCTTTAAATAAGACTAAATGGCTTTGTGCTATTGACAAATCTGGTTTTAGGACCGTCAGAATGTAATCAAATTAATATAAAAACCACTCTTTTTCTAGTTTTACAGTGTAGATAGTTAGCTTCCATCCGCAGTCCCTGGTTACAGAGAAATAAATTACAAAATACAATATGAAAGTGTATCGATCCATTCTCTATTAACAACACTAACTCACTCAATCACTATGTTTCATTAATTCTGCATCAGTTACATTTCCGAGGTTTACTCATATTGAAAAATGGTTTTGGAGTTTTGGAAAAACTGCAAGTGTAAATATGAGAACCATGTTTTTGTCACAGAAAAGCTGCGGCGGAGTCTTCCAAACCTCACGCGGACTTCAGGGGCTGCGCCGCAGAACTCAGAGCCGGTGAAGAACTGCCGCAGTGTTGAGTCCAACCTCCAAGTGCCAAACGGGTCGCCACGTCACCAGAACCAGTCCTCCAGTGAGTCCCGCACCTCCACAGCGCATGAGAACTTTCTGGCTCTTCTGGTCTCTTTCATTCTTGGGTCTCAGAGGCTGTTTGCATTTCTTATTCAGCAATGGGCTTCTCCTGTCTACTCTACTGTGGGTCTTTACTGGTGCTTTTAACCTGACATTTGAAAGCATCGCACTTGTTTTGTTTTTGACTATAAATTAATTATTTAAAAAAAATTAATGAACACAGAAAATGAAAATATGCAAGTATAATCGTTCACCTTACATATATATGTGTATCAGAATCAGAATCCTTTTTATTGCCATGTGAGTAACAGTAAGTCACAAACTAGGAAATTGCTCTGGCTCTGGGTGCAAACAAGTTAAATCAGAATAAAAACAAGAAGACATGCATAAATAAAAATCTACATACATTTCTTCAGATACTAGTGCACTAGGTGCACACGTTAGACTGTTGAGAGTGCAGTAAAGTGCAGAAAAGTGACAGTAGCATAAAGTGACGGTCATAAGGTCAGAGGTCAGTGGTGGATTATAAAGTGTCCATGAGTCCAACAGCAGAGGGGAAGAAAGTGTTCTTGTGGCGGGAGGTTCTGGTCCTGATGGACCGTAGTCTCCTGCCCGAGGGGAGTGGTTGGAACAGTCCAGGTGCAGGGTGACATGTATACAGTTCAAATACAGCTCTTTTGTGGTAAGTTTGAATGTCATTCAGAGAATTCATAGTTGCATGGTTCTGCTGGTGCCATTTGTCTTTTGTTGTTTCAAAATCGACATACAATAGCGTTTTGATTAAATTAACTATGGTCTGGTCCACTTATTTTTAATTCAAACAATAATGACTAATATGAGAGAACTGCAAACATGAGGTTTTGGGGCAAATTTTGAGAATATTTCGTGTTTATGGGTATTACATTTACTTTAATGGCAACATTTGTTTTGTAGTTTCTTTAGTGGTTTTGCATAGAGTTACACTGCAGTCAGAGTAAAAGGGCTTTTGTCGCGGGACTCGCTGCGCCTTTTAGTGAGTCAACCAAGACTTTCTTTGGTTGAGTAGAGCCCCAATTTATCAACCACATTTTCTCATGGAAATAATTCAGAATCTGCGTAATCACAGACCCCACTTCACTAATAGTAGAGGTGGGATAGTTTGGGTTGAACTATTCAAAGTATTTAAATAAAAACATGAATATTGACTGATTTTATGTAGTCCTCTATAAAAGCTCTAATCTGCATGGATCTGAGTTTCACTGTTCTTGGAGCACAACTTTCCAGCACTTTTATTTTCTGTCAGATCTGCGCTAAACGGTGACTTGGCCTGTTTGAAGCATGGTCCTTTTCTAAGCATGTGGTGAATGAAACCTCTTCTTTCTCTGTCTGGTGCGATGAGCAGACACACTCTCTCTTTGGTTTGGCTCTGCTGCTCTCTAGTGGTTTCTCACTAAACTGCAGGCTTGAGTGGGCACTTTTTTCAGCTCTATTCAAATTAATTCATAAATGAGCCATGTTTTTCCAGCCCCTCACTCCAG
Source organism: Knipowitschia caucasica (assembly GCA_964034765.1). NCBI lineage: Eukaryota > Metazoa > Chordata > Actinopteri > Gobiiformes > Gobiidae > Knipowitschia > Knipowitschia caucasica. The sequence continues at coordinate 30,624,679 of OZ035824.1, read as the reverse complement.
ACAGAGAAGCCCCTCTGCTCGCTCCTCCCCAAAACCCAAACAGCACCTGCAAAGTCCTGCTGCCCTCAGAGGTAACAACTGCCCTGGTTTTAGAGACAGGTCCTTAATAAAAGTCTTTTTTCGTGGCCAGACACTGTGGTAGGTTTATTCTAAAGGGGGCAAGTCCGTTTAAAATATTTATTATATATTATATATAATAATATATTTTATAATATATTTTATAATAATATATTTTGGCCTAGTGTTATTCAATAATTATCACCTGAAAGAGGGTTTCTACAGCATCAAACAACATCTTTGGAAATAACATCTTAAATAACTTTTGAAGTATGTAACTTCTCCATATCGTATTCTACTCACAACAAGTTTCTTTGCCAAGCACTATTATCATTAGATCATTAACGTAGGCTAAATAAAGAGTGGTGGAAGTGGCGCAACACTGGCCCAGGTCTGAACATGTCAATGGGCTACAGCACATGCACAGACCATGAGCAATTTTTACATCGGCAAAAAATCTTGCAGGTTGGTCTTTGAAAAAGGTATTAAGCTTTTTTTTCTTAAGAATTTGACTTGAAGAAACATTTAGTAATGCTGTCAAAGATGCATTCACCCACACAAAATCAAGAGCGTTTAAGTTTGCTTGTATAGCCATTAAATTCTTAATAAAATAGTCATACAAGGCATTATTAATAAGTAATTCCAGTACATTCAAAAAGTGAAGATGGAATCCTAAATAAAAAGCAGTTCAGCCCGTTCAAACAGGAAGTTACTGAGCCAAAACCATTTAACGCCATTATTACGTCTTTAAAACAAAAGTCAATGTATGTTGTTTGCCTTGTATCATTATTGACATGAAATAACTAAAAGCTCCCAGACAAAAACATAAAGTTCGACGGTCTGCACGCAGTAGCAGTGACAGTGTCTCTGTCTGTTCAGTCCCGCTCTCCTGTTGCTTTGGAGAAGAAGGAGATTTCAGTGAGTATCTTCAGCAGGTTTCAGTATTGTGACCGTGGCCTTGCTTTTCATCAGTTTGCATCTTTTCATGTCCGTATTTATTTACCTGCAGAGTCTTGCTGCTTTTAGTTTGTGTTCAGTGGTATATGTGTCTGTGTCTTTGTTAATGGGTCTGTCATAATACTATAATTTCTGTGATTAATTGATGTTTAGTTTTTAGTTGAATGAGGGATTACCTTGTGGGTGGGACTGGTTATGGAAAAGTGATTGAGCTTCACAATATAAGGTGCGTTTCACGTCTCTGTCCTCGTCTCTACTCGATTCCGCCATTTTTCAGCCGTCAATAAGGTCATGCTTCATCAATGCTCCTTCTCTTTTTTTCCCCCAATCCACTTATGCCACGCTTCTATCACTTAATTCATGACAATATGTTATTTCACATCAGATTAACGTTTAGGTTTTTCAGAATTATATGACTCATTTGAGCTGGCTCCTACAGGCTCCATGAGCGGGAATCTGGAGCCAAATTCATAGACTGCGACAAAATTTAGCAACCATCCATCCATCCATTTTCTACCCTTTAATCCGGGTCAGGGGGGTGGCAGTCAGAGATGCCACCCAAGTCTCATAGCACCAGCCCCTCACTGACCCTCTGCAGGTGGTGAGTCCACAGGAGGACGGCTGCTCTCTGAGTGTGAGCATAGCCTTGATCTTTCAGTTGGGGCTTTGGGCAAAGTGGGGTTAAGTGTCTTGCCCAAGGACACAACGACAGCAGTCATCAGTGGGAGTCGGTGGAGAAGGTGCAGAGGTGGGAATTGAACCCATGACCTTCTGGCCTTAAGGCCAATGCTCTACCAACTGAGCTACTGTCGCCCTAAAAAAAATTTAGCAACTTAAAAAACAATTAGGGGCGGCAATGGGCTGACCCAGCTTCTGTTTCTCTCTAGCCAAATTTTGACACAAATGGCCCATGATTAGCACGTTTTTTGGTGTCATTTCTGAATTTGCAAAGGGAATCTAGAAATAGGATCACACAGATGTGTAATACATTCTTAAGCCCAACATTTATGTATCAACACTTATGGACGCTGGTCATCTGCCCTTTTTAGACCAATACCAATAGGTTTTCTGTTCTTTGATTGTGTTGGCAAATTCAACGGTTGTGTAAAGTCCTCTGAGATAACTACTGTTGAGATTTCGGGCTGTACAAGAATAAATTCTCTATTCGCTCTCTTCATCTATAGACTGGTTGTGGTCCTGGCACGAGTGAGTTTGGGGGAAAGAATTTTAAGCTCTCTCATAGTCTGGGTTTAACTTCCCCACACATTTCTTGTAGAAATGGAGGAATCACAAGCGAAGAGACAAAGAGATGATTTTGAGACACAACCCTGATTGTGATTGGCCCGAACACAATCATTGTTTGAATTCATAAAGACCAGTGCAAAGATAACATGTTGGGCAAAGGAAATGAAAGAGAATGTGGTTTTCATTGCCAACATTTGTCTCTGTGACAGGCCTAGTGGTAAACAAGTGAAAATGCTCATGACATCTTTACTGTTTACTGCCAATGAAATTCAACACCAAATATTCTTGCATCATGGAAGTGACGTGATTAGAGGCGAGGAAGACAATGGCTCAAGAAAAGAATCATGATCGAATATTTCATTAACATTACCACTGGGGACAAAAAGGTATGACTCGATTCTGACTTCAGCCGTGATCCGAGAATCAGAATCGTCCAACACAGAAAGATTCACGCACTGTTGAGAATGTTCTGGTGAATCTTTCAGAACAGGAGGTCATTGTCAAGTGTTAAAAGGCTGTACCTGATTTTATTCACAACGTAGACACACAAAATTAGTTCCCAAAAAGCAGTTTCTGGGATCATAAATAGTTCACTAGTTAATCTGATTATAGAAATGTGAAAGTGAAAAAAGGAAAAATACAATGCTAATGTGGCAAACTTTTTCTAAATTTAGTGCCATGCTAGGGTTGCACAAATTTAAGGAAAAACCTAATTGCCATTTTTCAGATAACTGTTTAGATTACAATGTTATAAAGATAGGATAATGTCCAAATCTGAGGGAAAACTGAAACCTCAATCTCTTTATTTGACACTTACTAAAATAAGAAGATTTAGAATCCCAGTATGCTTACAACTACGTTAGATAGGACGTCCCTTTTCCGGTAGAAAATAAAAGTCAAAAAGCATGTTGTAATCTTTTTTTAATTCCAGTCTTTGTGATTAGTTATTAGTGGCCAGTAAAATGTTGTTTATGATTTGATTGCAATGAATTGTGCAGCCCTCAAAGTTATAAAAATATACTTCTAATGAATAGTGGATTAAGCTAAGACTGCTGCAAATGATTTCAAATGAATTGAGTTTTAGAGGATTTTTAAGAGTGTAAAAATCAGGTACAGTTTGTGTATCTTTGAGACACTCACAGCTCTGGTTTTGTCCTCAGTCCCGTCTCCCAGTAAGATGAGGACCCCTGCGGCACCGTCACCCCTTGCTCTGCGGCAGCCGGTCAAAGCCTCCTCCACGCCAAACTCCGCCTCCTCCACACCCACGCGCTCCCTGGCCACGCCCCGCTCTGGTTTGCCCCGCCCCAGCGCTGCGCCAACAGGAGGTGGAGGGATACCGGTGCCCCGCAGTAAGCTGGTGCAGCCGGTCCGCAGGTACGTTCACCTCCACAATCTGACCACACTTTGGGGTTTGCTCAGAGTTTTCACGAGCGCCACTTAAAGCTGGGGTACCTCACTTGTTTTTTAATGAATAATACGTACAGAGCTATGAACCAGAACAGGCTGTCTTCTTATTAGAACACACACATTTTAAGGAGTCCTGTGAGTCACTATTTAACGCTTTGGGCTGAAGCTGAGTGCTCCATTTTTCACTTTTCTGTCTAAAAATCTGATCTAAAGATGTGACCAGGGCCAACAATACATGCATGTGAGAACTAGTGATAGGAACAAATTGTTTTGAATTTTATTACCATTTTTCATTTTTTTAGATTACATTTTTTTATTTCCATTCCAGTCTGTTGCATTAGGCAACTTTGTATGTGAAAAAAGTTTGTATTTTTGCATCTTTGACCGTTGTAGTGACCCAGTGACTGTATGAGTGGCTCCTTTCCATCTCTATGGTCTGTTGGATTGGAATGTTTTCTCTGCAGTGTAATATTGACAAGAATATGCAAAAATATAAGCTTTTTAAATCTATCAGTTAAAAACTAATTTCTATCCAAATATTGGTCACAAATCTCTCTAATAAATTGTACATAATTTATTTGGGGTTTTTTGCACCTTGGTTTTACTTTCATTATCTATAGAAAACTGCTCTATAGCTACTTGAAGAATGTGTATTACACTTTTGGACCACTTTTGTAAAGTAAAATTAAAGTAAAGTTGCCGTGAACAAAGTATTTACTGATCCAGCGTCGTCAGTTGAGCTTTGAGATTGGGGTTGCCAAATCACAACCTATTTTGTGTTTACCTATTTCTGTTTTTTACAAACCTCTTAGATCTCTGCCGGCTCCACGGACCTACAGCGGAGAGAACTGGAGAGAGGGCTGCTATTGAGGCTGGCCAGCAGAGGGCGCCACAGCTTCAACTCAAGATGAAGACATCACAACATGGCACTTTATCTTCCTCTGCTTTTTCTTGCCAAGAGAAAAGAGAACAAATCTAAATACAAACTTTGGGCCCTGTGCATTTGGAGGTGGAGTGTTTCACCTCCCTCAGGTCAAAACAAATGCATTTCTCCGATGTTTTTGTGTTTTGATGGACGTCGGTGAATCGTCTCTAATAATATGGCTGCATCCGATTTCTCTAAACTTGTGTCTTCATATCTTCGGCTGTAGATCCCCTCTCGTTGCCTGGGATTCAATCATTATTATGCATTTTGTGACTGTGCATGTTCCCTTGTATACATGCTTGAGCTTCTATCTACCAAATTTGCACTTCAAAAAGAGCCTGGGAAGTATTATGTGTTATTATGTATTGAAAGATTTGAATTTATACAAAATAGGTGCAGGATAAAATGCAGGAAACTAACTTTGTAGTTTGAAAAAAAAAGTGTCCAAATAAGTCGCAGTAGAAATGTCTTGGGTCCAGTTCAAATGTAGCCTAGCATATAATTCATGTTCATTTATTTTGGGGAAAGGGACAAGATCATGTCCTCCACAGCCGTTGTAAACCTAGTCCGCTTCTAAACTCGTTCACCCTTTTCTTCTCAATATATATAAAAATGCTATATCTGATCATGACGTAGCTGTAACTATGGTCAATCTTGGGCCATCGTTGACTATAGATTATCTTGGGTTTTCTAAAGGTGACCTGTGTCCTGAGTAGTCTACTGAACGTGGGTTGGCGCTTCTCAAAACTGATTAATAATGATCTGACCAGAAGATCAAACGGATAAAACGGCGAACAATAAGTAAAAGTACAAAGTGACTAAATTGTGTGTATATTAGGTCGAAACACTTCAAGGTAATAACATCGCTAGCTTACAATTGTCTGGTATAGAAGAGGCAAATAACTTTATTTACTAAGACGACAAGATGAAGCTTCTTAACAACAAAATAATGTGTTGGAAATGCAAAATAATACCTTTTATTCAACTCACTGCAAGGAATGATGAAAAATATGTCAAAAATTGCTCAAATTTGGCAAAATGTATCTTATTTTGAGCACATTTTGACTGCCTTAAAACAGGATTTGCCAATGGGACGAAGCAAAAGTATCTTGTTTTAAAAATATACAAGAAATATCTCCGTTGGAATGAGAAAATATCGCAACAGTTCTTGAAATAAGACATCTTGTTGTCAAAATGTACTCAAATTAAGATTAAAAAAACACTTTGTACAAGCAGTTAATACCTCATTTTTTATCATTTTTTGCAGTGTGCTATATTCAGCCATTTTCTAACAATTGCAAAATGAGAAAGTTGAACAGATTCACCTGTTTACATATTTTACTTTTACACAGTTGTGCTTATGATACATTACAGTAAAAAAATGCAGTGAACCAAATTGGAAATATTCAGCACAATATTTAAAATTTGTGAAAAGTACTGGTCAATCTTGGGCCATATAAATCATAAAAAATCCGAATAAGAAATAGGTTGACAAAACATGAGGGAAATGACCGAGGATTTGAAGACACAAGTTTGGAGGCAAAGACACTGTGCCGGTGACGTGTCCGTTTGGTGTCCCTGGAGACTGTATGCACAAATGTTTTTGAAAATGTATTTATTCAACATTATTTAAGATTCATATCAGTATTTTGCGTTTATATTTCAATTGTCCGAACCTCAGCTGATTCTCCAAAGCCTTCAGTTTAGTTTTTTTTGTGTGATCAGTGTGAAAAAGTCACAGCCAAAGCCCGCAGTGCATTTTGTACACACGTTTGCCAAAATACCGAAATAGAAAGTTATTTTGTCCATGTCACAAGTAATCAAAAGTCATCGTCAGAACCCAATCGACTGCTTGATGCGACCCTGCTGTAAAAAAGGAGCATAATATATATTTATAATTTAAACATGTTCTTGTGGCTCCCTACAAACTAAGCACATATGCTCGGTGATAAAAAAAAATTAAAATAATTGTAAAGCTGATTGGGAACGATTGTGTTTTAGAATTGAGTGTGAATATTATGGTGCCTCCTCCTTAAATCCAGGTTTGATCCAGTTTTCTGTTGCCATAGAAACAGGGAATGCTTTGGCTTTACTTCTGGTGCCATGCCGGTGTGAGCGGTCGGTCCTATTATCAAACCAGTGCCTAATTTAACATGTTTATTATTAAGTTGGATTCATGTATTTTTTTGTCTTTACGTTGTGCCATGCTTCGTTTAAGATGTCACATCTGCTTGAATGATTTGCCTGCCTGCTTGTAAACAATTGTATCAAATAACATTTATAATTGCTTTAAAACAAATATGCGCCTTCATATTTATAACGGCAAGCATCTGTAAATGAAGATATTTATTAAAGAGAGGTGCCTCTGTCAGCGTTCTGTGGGAGTTTAAGGAATGTGCAAAAAGACCACACCTTTTGTGTGACCGGTTTTGTTATTACTTTTTTTTATATCAACAAACATGAACTTCAGTTTCCCCTGTAAAGTCACATTTCAAAATAAAAGTGGGAGAAATGTTTGTTCTGATTCTTGGTTTCATTATAATAAATATGTATTTTATTTTATTAAATGTATTTTTGTATAGCCCCTACGACAGCAGTCGTCTCGGATGACTCTGGACGTTGTCGATTCCTCAAGAACAAAGTTGGAACACAGGAAATTCATTACAAACACATAGGAGCCATTGGTCCGTAGGAGATGATGGTCGACCAATTATTACTTATGTATTTTTTCAGGTGTGGACATGACAATACATCACATACTACAATTACATTTCAAATAATTGAAGTCTTGTATGTAGTAATTCAGAGCAAATGTCAATACACCTCTGAGAGAAATTAATATTTTTGAAAAAACTCTACTGTCTCGGAGGAGACAGTGCAGTTTGGTTCTCAAACCAAACCAGTTTAGTTCTAGCACTGACCAAACCAAACTGGTTTGGTTCTCTGAGAGCCAAACTGGTTTGGGTAAGAGTCTTAGATGGATATTAAACTATTTTGTTGGAAACGTTTAATCCGTTTGATTTTTTTTTTATCTTGAAAATGGCTCTAAAACGAACACTTCAAATAACCTCAATTCAAACTAGAATGTTAACAGGGAAGGGTTCCATCGGTGTGTGACGTCATGCTTCTGGCTGCTCCCGTGACATCAGGGAGACACTCAAGAACTACCAGAAAGACTGACGTCAGGGGTACGACCCACTTTATATCCACAATTTGTTTTCCTCCTCATTGCCCTATTTCTTTTATTCTTACAGCCAACATCACAGTGAAGTCGTTTTAGTTCTGAGTTGTGCTCATGACACATTCTTGTCTTCATCAAATATTCATAAAATTACTGCTGGACCTGAAGAACGGCGCCGCTGTGGACAGAGTCGTGCGTAACGCGCGTCTGGAAGGAGCGCTTTCACAGCCACACGCACGCGGATAAAGAGGCGCGTGTCTTTTCCTCCTGGAAAAGTAGGTTTTCAGCTCAAGTCATTTCCAAATGGGACGCAGTCGTGATTCAATGACATCAGATTGAGGAGTCGCTGCAGATGAAGACGCACGCGGGTGGTCAGTATAAAAGCTCTGGTCTCTATTGATTGGCTCTCTCCCCACGGGCTCGAGCTGCACCCTGCGCACGTACCCGGCCCCTCTGTGATGCGCGTGCGTTGGCGCCATCAGCGGCACGAGAGTGACTCACTGGTGCCTTTAGCAGTGATGGCTCCGCTGCCCGCACGCACGGGACCCACAGGTTTTTATTAGGGACCGCGCGCCACAGAGTCGTTCTATAACGCACCAGTGCCTTCAGAGGATCCGGACTTTGGACAGACTCCTGTTGCGCCATGGACTCCTCAAACCAGAGCGGGACGGAGGGTTCCACGGACAGGGTCATGGCGCGCGCTCTGGGGCGCGCAGTGTTTGTGGAGCGCGTCTTTGGCGCAGACATGAATCTGATGGCGACTCTCGTTCCTCCAGGGATCCCTGCGTTCTGGGACTCTCCCCTGAGCCACGGGATCAATGTGTTTGTAGGACTGGTGCTGTGCTTTACTATGTTGGGCCTGGGCTGCACGGTGGACGTGTCTCAGCTCGGGGAGCATGTGCGTAAACCTATCGGGGTACTTTTGGCGCTCGTGTGCCAGTTCGTCATTATGCCGCTCGTGGCCTTCCTCTTGGCGCTCGCCTTCTCTTTGGACGATGTGGCCGCGATGGCCGTGCTGCTGTGCGGCTGCTGCCCCGGGGGAAACTTATCCAACATCATGTCACTGCTCGCGCACGGCGAGATGAACCTCAGGTAACACTTGTCACACACGTGCGCGCGCACGACCCTCTCATAACTCCATCCATCCATTTTCTACCCTTTAATCCATTTCTAGGTCAGGGGGGTGGCAGTCAGAGATGCCACCCAAGTCTCATAGCACCAGCCCCTCACTGAGAGCATAGCCTTGATCTTTCAGTGGGGGCTTTGGGCAAAGTGGGGTTAAGTGTCTTGCCCAAGGACACAACGACAGCAGTCATCAGTGGGAGTCGGTGGAGAAGGTGCAGAGGTGGGAATTGAACCCACAACCTTCTGGGCTTAAGGCCAATGCTCTACCAACTGAGCTACTGTCACCCTCTCATAACTCTATCTTCTTATTTCTCTGCAGCATCATTATGACCATCTCGTCCACGCTGCTGGCGCTCGTGCTCATGCCCCTGTGTCTGTGGATCTACAGCCGCGCGTGGATCAACACCCCAGTGGTGGACCTCATGCCTTTCGGGGCCATCATCCTCACACTGTGCAGCACCCTCATCCCCATAGGGCTGGGGGTCTTACTGAGGCACCGACACTCGCGCGTAGCTGACATGGTGCTCAAGGTAAACCTCATGAGAACAGATTCTTCTGCTGAAGCCCAAGTGCACAAAGGCGCAGTGCGTAATTCAGTCTGGGGACAGATCCAGGAAACACTCCTCCCTCTGCTCATAAAAGTCAGGGCCACTTCACTCAGAGGACACTGATCGTTATCGTGCTCTTAAGACAAGCATCTATTAACCCTTTGTAAACACTGTCCACTTACATGTCTGAAGAATCAATATAGTCAAGTAAAATGGACAAGATAGACTTCTTAAACTGTGTAGAGTCTTGAGTCGGCCCAGCACACGTCAGGTCCAATACAACCTCAAAGACAAAGTGAGATTAAAGTTTGTGTTGTGTTTCAGGCCTCTCTGTGGTCTCTGCTGGTCACTCTGGTGCTGCTCTTCATCTTGACTGGAGCCATGCTGGGCCCGGACCTGCTCTCCACAATCCCCGTGTCCGTGTACGTGGTGGCGGTGCTGATGCCCGCGTGCGGGTACGCGGCCGGTTACGGTCTCGCGATGCTCTTTGACCTGCCGCCCAACAGCCGCCGAGCAGTGTCTCTGGAGACGGGCTGTCAGAACGTACAGCTGTGCACCGCCATCCTGAAGCTGGCCTTCCCCCCGCAGCTCATGGGGGGCATGTACATGTTCCCGCTGCTCTACGCGCTGTTCCAGGCGGCGGAGGCGGGGGTCTTCATTCTGGCCTACAGGTTCTACAGGAAGGAGGTCCTGCACAAAGCAGAGCCCATGAAGGACACTGACGACATCTCTTACCAGAGGTTCACTGACGAGGACTTTGACTCATCCTACGGAGCAGTGACAGTGAGCGACCCCAACAGCATCAGTCTGGACCCGTGCCCCCCAGACCCCACCCCCGTGTGAGAGACATGGAGGAAAGTGACTGCTATGGACACACCTGCACTTTGCATGCTCATAAAGGTGCTTCATAAATGTGTAACTGCTTCATGGTGTGTGTCTGCTAGGGTCCCCATTGGCCCCAATGGGATTGTTCATCTCTGGCCAATCGGCAGGAGGCCTTTTGTACATTATGCAGACTCCATCTACCCACAGCTCTATATAGTCCCCTATCCCACCATATGCTGCAAACAACATGTGATGGAGGTGTGTTAACTCATGGTCCAAATGTCCAAACAATGTGTCTGAATATCAGGATTTTCAACCAAGCAGTGCCACTTATGTGCGTAACAGTTGTACAAATGTATAAAGCAAATGACCTGAATAAATTTGGAATTGAAAAATGCAATAGTTGTGATGTAACTGTTGGGGTTAAAGGGTCACACCTGTGCGTAATTACGTCATTCCAGCAATTCTTCAATCAACTTCAAAACGGCTCCAGCTGCGAGCGCGAGTTGGAATCAAAATGGCAACGTACGGAGCTGATGCTTTAGACAATTATTTCTATTCGTATAACCCTTACATTGGCAGATATCCCCGCGCCAAAGACGCCGCGAAATATAAAAGTTACTCGTCCCAATATGGCGACACCGAAGCCTTCAACAACCAGCAGCGGGCGCAGCTCAAGTCCATCCTGTCGCAGATCAACCCCAAACTGACGCCGCGGCTGCGCAAGGCCAACACCCGGGACGTGGCGGTGCAGGTGAACCCGAAGAGGAGCGCCTCTGTGCAGTGCACCATTGGCCCACGGACCCTGGTCGCCCTGAAACGGGACGTCCTTCTGGGGAAGAAGCCCGCGGGTGGAGGCCTCAGCCCGAAATCCCCCGCAGCAGTTCGGTACCCGCGCACCATCGCCGTGTACTCGCCCATCGCCTACCGCAGCGTCACGTCCTTCATGGAGGAAAACTCTGAGGCTGTTGGAGAGACTCAGACCAGCGAGCAGCACGACCTGACGGGGAAAGACGAAGAAGACCAAGAGAATGATACAAAAGTTACCACACAACGAAAGAAACCGGCCAAGCCAAAACAGACGAAAAGTGAAGAGGTCCAGACGACTCCCGACGCACTGAAGGGCAAGGCGCGCGTCCGCTTCCAGGTGAGTGTCCAAACATGTCTGTGCTCAAGTCAAACAGGAAAACTGTCTTCACTGGGACGTAAGAGAGCGCATGGAATGTGCCGCAAATGACCAAAATACTTACATTTCTGACTACAGATGTTGTATAACATCTAGGACTACTTATGCATGAGGAAGTGCCCCAGTGGGCCACCAGTTAGAACATCACTAAGTATTAATACTTACTGTCGCTATACTTAGTTTTTATTACTGTCATAACTTTTTATCGGATAACTTTGGTTTAACTTCCTGCGTTTAAACCCAAATATCTGCACCTGAAAAATAATTGCAGATAAAAACACCGCATTAAAACTGATTAGCAATGCTTCAAAGTTCATGTTTTGTATGAATTTTATTTTTTACTATAAAGCAAACTATGCCTACTATCTTTTTGTAGCATACTTACGTAAAGGGATGACTAAGTGGATGAATTAAAGTTTTTGACTTAAACGGCCATAAAGTAGGACTAGTGTTCAGATTTCAGAGTTTTAAGCAGACTTGGAAACAAGTACTGACTACAAATATTCACTTTTGGCAGCAGTGACTGATGGAAGCTTCAGAAATGGGTTTGAAGAAAAAACTGTTGTCCCGTACAGCACACGTTTGACATCTTCCATTATTCAGTGTTTGCTCCATGCCTCAAAGAGTTAATGCTGCTCCTTTTCAGTTTCTTGAACAGAAGTACGGATATTACCACTGCAAAGATTGCAATCTGCGGTGGGAGAGCGCGTACGTGTGGTGTGTCCAAGGCACAAACAAGGTAAGACTCAGGGCGACATTAATGAAATCTTTATGAGCCCTGTGCACTAAATGTCTTTACATTTCAGGTTTACTTCAAGCAGTTCTGTAGGAAGTGCCAAACTGAGTTTAACCCCTATCGTGTAGAGGACATCGCATGCCACGTAAGGCCCTGCTTTTTGTTCTTGCTTTTTATGATTGTGATAAAGCGATAACAGCTTTAATATATTTGCAGAGCTGTAAGAAGGCCCGGTGCATCTGTGCAATAACACCACGACACGTGGACCCGAAACGGCCTCACAGACAGGACTTGTGCGGCCGCTGCAAAGGAAAACGCCTCTCCTGCGACAGCACCTTCAGCTTCAAATACATCATATAACACCCACCTGCCCATTCATTACATGAACGAGCCATGCACTGGGTCCTCCTTAATCTTATAATGCATATGAGAAGTTAAGTTTTTATTTGTATTTGATTTAGATGTGATTCATGCCTGATGCTGGCAAATGTTAATAAATGGGCATCTTGCACTATGAGTTGGTGTTCATCGATAACAATTGGACAAACACAAATCTTATAACTTCTAACATTGAGAGTGTGAACTAGAGCTCACTAAGTGAATCCATTATTAGGACGGTGTCATTGAGGAAACCCTCCAATGGAACAGTACTCTTGATTTTACGTCTCCAGATGACACTTTTTTTTTTTTTTGCCCCAATTGGTTCACTTGGGACTGTGTGAACACCTTTTAGTTGAGGTTCAGGGCCCTGGAATTAAGTCCTGAGACCTAAAATGCATTTGTAATGGACAATATGTTGAAGGGTCTGTGTTCTGAAGTTCTTCCAATTTAATGTGCTTCATTTCAGACTTGTTTCCCACCAGCCACAAGAGTGTAAAACATAGACAAACTTTTGTGATCTGGTCTGTCACATGGTTTCCTCAAGATTGCTGCGAGAAGTCTCCAATGAGCTGTAACTTTGTCACTTGTCTCCAATGTGAATGGACAGGTTTACACCAAACTGAGGAACAGTCCAGGAACAAGCCATAGACCCAGGCCTCCATCAGAAAGTTGGAATGCACTTTTAACCCTTGGGTCAAAATGACCCGCCACAGTGATTAAAAGTAGAAAAATATCCAAAATTAGGGTCTAAATGTCCCAGGGCTGGTCAATGTGGGCAAAAATCATTTGATTTTGGTCAATTTGACAGCATAAGGGTTAAATGTGTAGAGCTTTACTCTGGCGCTGAGCCCCTCTGGTCTAGATCAGGGATTCCAAACTTTTTAGTAAGAGGACCACTTTAATTCAAATTGTCCACAGGCCAACAACCGGATCTGGAATGTTGAGCTTTAATATGTCACGTCATTAATGTCACAATAAGCCATAGCTCCTGTAAAAAGTCAGTACAATGACTGGATTCCAGAGATCCTGAGTTGTACATCAAGTCATAACTGTTTGGCAGAGCTGAAGTTGGCTGGCTCACACTATCAAGAGTGAACTATTTTAGATGACTTTGGTTTAGCAAGGCAGAGGGCCGCCTTGGTTTGAGATGCCTGGTACAAACCATTAAAGCAGTTTTGGATGTCAACAGAATGTTACAATTGACAAAACTGGTTTCTCCCAACTGCTCACTATTCACCATTTTAATGTACATTGGTTTATTTTCATAATTGATTTCTCTAGGGGTTAAACCAAGGGTTACCCATCTGAAGTCATTACTGAAGACTGCAAATCACATACACTGAATAAGATGTAATCCAAAACACCAAGAAAAAGTCAAATGTATTGATTCGATTTTATTTATCCAGAGAAGGCTGGTATGTGAGTGAAGAAAAAACTAATGCATCTCTACATGAATGCATCTCCCAGGTAAATAATATTTTTCATTAAATAATTAAGAACAGCATTCATATGTACCAAACAAGCAGGAAAAAGCTCTCTGAGGAATGAGTACAGTGACTGGCAACCATGTGCCGCAATTTCCAGAAAGCATTTGGGTTTTCATCCAGCAGCGGGGAAGGAAAAGGGGGCTGCAGTCGTCCACCTACAGAGACTATAACCCACGCCCCTTTAAAAGCTTTACATATGACGCCAGGGGCTGCAGAATCACAGTGAACAGAAGGAATGCATAGGACATGGTTTGGTGATTCGGTGCAGCTGGAGTCTGTATGGCCACACGATCTCCCACAAGGCTCATCCCAATGTGCTGTGACTCCACCGACCAACACGGACTGATTTTATGAAGTTTGTGGTTTATGAAAAAGCAACTTATATGTGGTCATGACTCCCCCTCATCTCATTGGTTTTACAACAGTGCATTACACAAAAGTACAAGGGAAAAATACTGGTTTTACACTATACATTTCTAAAATATATACAGAGTAAAATAAGTTATGTTTCCATAATGAGCTGTAGCCGAGCTGTATGCATCAGTGCGCGTCTATCAGAATATCTCACATACAGCACACAGAGGAACTAAAGGCAGCTACTTATTTGGTTAGAGTGAGTTTTGCGTCGGGACCTGTTGCAGCAGATCTGAAGACGATACATTTCTCTTTTTACAATCCCTGAAGGTTCCCCACAGGGTTCAATACATGTTAAATATCCTAACATTTACAACCTAGGATGTTAGCTCTAATAAAAATACATTTTTCAAAAAAATATTCTTGCAGCAATCTTCTTTTTCAAGCATGCTTTGAAAACTAAAGATTCTTTGACACCTCCTTTGGCCCTCTCCCTGAGGCCCCTAAGGGCCCAAGGCAGATCCAGCAAAAACTAGAGCTCAGGAGCATCTCCTGTGCCTCCAGTCGTCTCCTCCTCCTCTTCCTCCTCCAGGCACTCTATAACAGGACTTATTGCAACTGAACTTTGCAGATTGGCTTGTCTGGGAAACAATATTAGCTCTAGACGCTCACACATGTAATGATACAGATGAAGAGTCAGTTATTCCCACACATCCTTTAGCCCTTTAAAGTGAAGTCTCTCCTCGGCCCGCTGCCCGTCCAGGACAGGGGCTTGAGTCCAATGTCCTGAGGCCTACAGCCCAGTGCTGATGACGGTGGTGTGTGGGGCCTGAGCTCGGCTCAGAGCCTCACGGATCTGAAGGTTGAGCTCCATGAGGCGGGCGCTGGCCTGGGACAGGTCCCTACTGGGTCCTACCACAGCCAGGCAGCCCGTCTGCCCCAATGTCTGGTGCCGAAAGTAAATGTGCAGAAGAGTCTGGACCGCGTCGTCCGACTCATTTCCAAAGATGTCGTTTGGCCATAACGACCTGAAATGTAACATGTAAAACATATTTATACATTCCACTCAGTGTTTACACATCTGACAGTCTTACCTGAAGACTTTGACTTGTGTGAGAGCAGAGCTGAAGTCCCGCCCTCTCAGGGTCTCAATCAGGGACTGGATGGCGGTCTCAGTGCTGGTGTGAGCGTGGTCCGACATACACACATCCTCCTGGACCTCCGCTCCCGCCTCAGCCTCCTTCAGACAGCTCTCCAGCAGGCTCAGCTCCTCAGACATGTTAGTAACCTTCAAAAAACACAACTACTTCAGACTCTGCACCTTTTATTTACTATTATTAACTAGGCAAGCGCAAGTATGATCAAGGTCTCCTTTGCAAGAGTGGCTTTAAAATAATAAAGCCACATGAAATAATAAAAAGGATCAGTTTGTATAAAACAAATCAGATTTATCTTAATCGGATGTAAGGGCCGAGCTCTCATCTCCTTTGGTCAAAGAACTTTATTTAATTAAATGCTTTAATCTAATTAAATGAGCATCAAGATGCAAACAGGATCGCCATTGACTGATGCACTAACCATTCATAAAATGGAATAACTTCCCGCAACAAAAGGCATTTTGCAGGAATAAATATCAGGTTCTTGTTCCACTGATTTTGGAAAAAAAGCGCAGACTCACCTCTGCCTCTCTCTTTATGGTGTCCACACGGCTGATGAGCTTACAGTAGGCCTGGAACAGCAGCAGCAACTGAAAGTGCAGTTTGTACAGCCTCCGGCAAAGCTCCAGCTCCTACACACACAGACGCACACAGACGCACAAAGACGCACACAGACGCACACAGACACCCACAGACACCCACATTAGAATCAGGAATACATCAGTGTCTGGTCTACGTCCAGGGTTAGACGCACAAGGAGATGAAGAGGTTAACATGCTTTTGAGAAAGGGGCCATGGAGTTAAAGGTGAGTCTCTGACACGCACTATAAGTCATGAAATCTCATTTAATCCATAGTCCATCACCGGGGAGACTGCTGCCACATTATTCACCCTGCGAGAGTTTAACGGACAAAGAAAAGACCTATAGAAAGTTATGACTCCCATCCAGAAGAATACTTCAAATAAAATTACACATACAAAATTATGAACTAATAAACATGCAAAATTAAGCTTCCAAATATGTCACTAAGACCTAGGACTGGGAAATGTGCAGTGTTAAACAAAACATCTCTTAATATTTAAATGTAAAATATTTTTGGTTTGTCAAAACTAAAACAAACCATCCACAAAGTTGTCTTAACTTAATGACCCATTAATCTGACACACTATTCCCAGCCCTGCTCTGCTCCTGATCTGAAAAGCTCGTAGAAAAGGCGGAAGATGAGGGAAATGAACAGATGCAAAAGAAAGTTTGACCACAGTGAGGCCATGTAAAAGTGATGGATGGACCTCTGCCCAAAATGACCATGATCAAGAGCTCGTAATATGAGGACCACTTACTGCAAGATTTTCCATTTGCTAAGCAAGAGAGTGAGCAGGTCACACACAAAACGCACAGGGAGAGAAAGACCAAGAATTAGTGCAAGCTTTGACATAGCAGCGAAGACACGGCTGGAGTCAAACAGGCAGAAAACATTCAGAGGGAACAAAGCTCACGGTTAAGGCCTTAAAAAGATCAGAAGACACTCTTTGGCAGGTGATTGTTATGTGTACTATAGAGCGTCTCAACCATGAAACTCAGGATGAGGTCAAATGGAGAAAATGAGCGCTGGTGGGAGCTGTTCTTTGGACTGTACCAAGGTCTTCATCGTTACTATTATGCAACACAATTTTGGATATTTCTCTGGCAGATTATTCTTTACAACATTAGTTCAGTCCTGTTTAAATTGAATGATCGTATACCATAATGTAAACTTAAATAAGATAAATATTTTTTATTAAATAAGCTTATTAGTAATTACATTTTGGGTAAAATTGTTTCAAATAAATGAAGGTGAAGTTCCAAGACTATTATGGACATGTTTGGTCCAAATAAAGGTTAAAAACAATTCAATTATTGTCATAATTTTGGGAAATATTCAGATAATGCGGAATAAGTGCAATTTACAACAGTAAAAAACACTTTTCAATTTAGTTTCAAAAATGTAAAATGAAGTGTAACTGCCATGTGAGCAAATAGCATTTTATCACTTACTGTACCGTCAACTAATGAACACAAGATAATTAGCTGCATCGATCCATGAGCCAGCAGTACCGTTACATATGAAGTTTGGTTTTAGAGTTTTTCCTTTCTGATGCAGGAGGGTCTGTCAGACTGTTAGTGGTGATGATCCAGGACACTCAACATTCTACAACATTCATGGACATTCCCCCTATGGACCAATACCTATGTGTTCTATATCTTTTACGTTTGAACGGATTGATTCTCTAATCTATATTGGCGATTTCAACGGTTTTGCTAAGTTCTCTGAGATAACTACTGTTTTGATTTAGGGCTATACAAGAGAACATTTAATTGAAGTCTATTTTGACAATAAATGAGTGTCCTACAGCTTCTAGAACTTAGAGCCAAAATAATAAGTTCATGAACTATGCTGACAATTTTACCACAATAAAATTACAAATATCAGCCGCATTGCTATATAAGCCGCAGGGTTAAAGGAACTACATAGTGTTGAAGAGAATGAGACGACAACATGATATCTAGATTTTCTAGATAGCTCATCTTTTGCATGTGATTTGTGTCCATTTTGGCAATATAGAAAGTATTTTGAACAAACATATTCTGGACTAAAGTTTTGTGCATCAGTAGTGGGTCAAGGCCTACTTATTTGGCAGCAAACTATTGCATGATATTATGAAAAAAAAAAATCCTTTGTTTAATAAAAAATATATATAAAGTTCAAAGGAATTGTGAGTAATGTTCTGGTAATCATTGTGGTCGAGTCACTGCGGCGTTATTATGGAAGATAAGGATTACTATTTTTGTAAAATACCTGTGTGTGCGTGTTGGATTTTTGGCTACCGTCTTTGTCCCCGAACGTCTTCTTGCAGTTTTCCAGCCACTGTAAGACACAGAGGAACGTCAGCCAGTCCAGCTTCAGGCTGTAGCTGGGTTAGCAAGAGGAAACGCTGCAGAACGTATGTGCATGTCATAAAGGCAGTGCAGGCAGGAGATTTAATAAGAGTGGTGTACTTAACGAATTAAAACAGGCCTGGGATAGTATCGCGTCCTCCAGAGAGCAGAGCGATCCTATTCAATTAGCGCCCTGCATCCCAGAACCCTCTGCAATCGCATCTCTGGACCCCTCCCCCGCCCTTCTTACGCAGTGCTCCTATAACTGATTTAGGGGTAGTTATTTTTAGCCTGTTAGAGCAGTGCAGACCCAAGCGGCGCTGAATCTAGTCATAGTCAGCGCCGGTTTAATGTCCACCTCAGTGAGACGCAGGATTATCTCAGCATCCTCCGCAATGACGTCACCGAAGTGAAGGGCAGACACAGCAGCTGACACCACAGAGGCTCGTCAGCACCATTTAACGTCTGCTCAGGGAGGAACTGCTGAAAAACAAAGACACTCACAATCTCTGCTGCTTCTCTCTTGTTGTTGTACGTGTCAAGATGCTCTTGCAGCTCCAGCACACTGAACTTCAGAGTCTCCAGCAACCCGCAGGAGACCAGCTGTGGAACGATGAACACATTTAACACATGAATAACAATGGAATCACAATGACACACAGAGACCCGAGGACTTACCGTCTCAGCGTCCAGCAGCACTGTGGGGCACTGGGAGCGGGATGTCATTACCTCCAGAGAACTGAGGAACTGGTTACCCATCCGCTGCAACCCCTCGCCCAGGAAATGCACTGACGCATGAGTGATTGAGCCAAACTTCCTCTGGATATTCTGAATTTAAAGACAGTTATGTTATAAGTAACAACATAGTTTTAAGCTGTAAACATGTAGAGCCAGCGTTACCTGGAAGAGCCTAGAAAACACATGGAATGTGTAAACGGCACAGGAGCCATCGGTGTCAGACAACATCTGGTTGACATGGCAACGCCATGCATCCTCCTCATTGTCATAGGCGAGGGGCTGGAAGGCAGCCAGTATGGCAGACAGGAAGGGAGACGGTGGGGGAGAGGCCTGGACCTCGGAGAAGCAGTCTGCGTCACCTTCATCCTGACTGAAACACAGATATGGACCAATGAGCTGCAGAACAGCAGCAGCTCTGAACAATGTAAACAACAACACATGCTCAGCCAGTGTTAGTAAACAAAAGCCCTCTGGTCCTGTTCCCGCTCTGTGGCGCAGTCATAAGCTCTGCTGCAGTGCTCTGGAACAATAACAACATACAAGCTAACAGCACTTAGCATCATGCAAAGCCTTCCTCCTCACACAGCACATACTCACAGGCCGCTGGGACCAAAGAGCTTGAAGAAGCACACAGAGTACAGATATCTGAAGCTGCCGAGCTCCGCCGCTGACACCGTCTCTGTCCTCATGCTCACCCCGAGTATCGCCTCCTTCTCTCCCCCCTCTCCTCTCTCTCTTCTGCCTCGCAGCTCCACTGTGCTGCAGCTATCACTAGCGCACGGCTCTACCATCTCACAGTGCAGCTCTCCTCACTCACTGATTCATGCTCTGCTTTGGCTGGACACAAACACACACACTTGCTTTCCCACTCATTAATCCACATACACACAAAACAACCATTTTCTGCCTCACATTTAAGCGGCTTAACTGCGATCGCAGATGGACAATAATCATTTATGGCCTGCCAACAAATGTCTCAGCACTTACATAATCATGGGCAACAGTTATCTGTACCAGTATTTCTGATGCTTTAGGTTTAAAGGCTGTGCAGTTACTTTTGAAGGACAGTCCGTGTTTGGAGGTGGAAATGAGCCAGTGCTGGCCCACCTTCAGGGCCGCAGAGCAGTGCCAAGACACAACATCCATTTTCACTGAAGCTTTTAAAAAACAATGTACTTGATATTTAATTAGAGTATGCAATAACTGAACATTAATTATTTGGTCGTGTTAAAAACGTTTATTATTGCCACTTATTTTTAGTTAAAATGTGGATCTGGGTATTTCTTTGAAAAAACTATGTATTACTTGTTTTAATAAAAAAGTAAAGTACATAAAAGTAACATAATCATCATGGTTGATAATTGTGAAATATTCATCTAACCATTTGGATGGGTGGGAGCTTTGTTTAGCCTGGCCCACCCAATGTTTTGACCGGATCCAAATTAAACCCATGGAAAAATGTTCTATCTCCAGCTAGAGATAGCTGACCGACCACACGGCAAATGGAATCTTTCTTCTATCAATACATGTACTTATGGTTTGTTGATTTATTCTGAAAAAAAAGAGTGCTCTGCATCAAAAGGCTTATAGACCCTAGGCCGACCTTTCGTTTCATATTATTTGTTTAAATGAGGGGGCCGTGCCCCTCAGGCACCAACATTTAGTCAAACTTAGCCAATGTAGACATGTCATACCTACATTTACAGCTCAGCAGAATTCACTACTATAATACGTGCAAACAAAATTAACATGAAAAAAGCCATTAGGATCAGACATCAGCCCCACCAATATACACATGCCATATATCATTTAAAAGCCAAGAACCTTTAGAATTCAGAAATAGTTTTAAAATCTGCATACTTTTTAGTGATTACAGACATTTACTGAACACTGATGAGCCCCGTTCCCAATGCTCGCCTCAATGCTTTTTGGAAGCCCGTTTAGTAAAAATCAGATGCAAGAATTAGGTAAACCTTGTCCCTTGTGAAGCCACAGGTAACATTATTGACACGCTCTTCCTCAATTATCTACGCTGAGATCATTTACCAGACATGATTGACAGAGATATTATTCTTTGCAAATGTAAAATGATGGAAGCCTTCAGTTTTAAATTAACTTTTTAAGCCGTGATGGATACTGCTCTTGATCAAATTCCTTCACAAATTCAAATCCTGCACTAGAGAAGCACTTCAAAGCTGGCTAACTAGACCGAAGTCATCAATGTGCGGCGTATGATGAATCCAGGTGCTATGTGCACAGTAAACTACTACTGCAGTCACAGCTGCCCTGGGGCAAACTGACAGAAGTGGTGCTACTAATCTGTATCCCTGGCCCCTCAGAGCACCATCAACCATTCACACACACACACACAAACAAACCAGGCACATACTTCATGCGTCATAGTGTCTTGCATTGTGTCCTTAGGCAAGACGTGTTTTTTTTAACATCAGACATTTGCTACAAAAAGCCACAGAGCACAATAATGTCTAAATAATAGCTCTTCTGGGTGGATAACAAAAATGGAAGACTTCTGCTTAAACGTCAGAGTTGGATCAGAAAATGTGAGTTTGGACAGAGCCTTACCTGGACATCCCGGAGAAATCAGCCTCCTCCTCTTCACAACGCTCATCGAGCTCCTTCAGCGCCTGAGTGACATCTTCATCCCACATGGACCCACAGGTGCTGTCCGGGTCCAGATCCGGGTCTGGGTCATTGTCAGGAGGAAGGGGCAAGTTTAAAGCAAGAACTGTGTGGGGATCTTCCTCACATAGAGATCCTGGGGGAGTGTCTATGGCGAGCGGAGGGGGGGGAGCAGGATCCAATTCCACCTGAGGGTCCAACACTTCCTCTTGCACCTCCAGCACTTCCTCTAAAACCTCTAGCACCTCCGGAATGTCATCCTAAGGAATAAATGGCAGAATGAACACATTTTACAAATTCAATACTTCCGCGCAATTTCACCACCTCTGCAATGTCAACCTCAGCCACCACCTCTCGTTCTCAGTCCAACACAGGAATACTGATCCATTTTCTTAAAGTTTTCCACCTTCCCCCTTACCCACATCCACTCCAGAGAACACATCACCCCTGTCCATGAACAACTACATGGCTCTACCAGTCAAAGTAAAGTCATGTCATGTTTAATATGGCCATATTGATACAAACACATTATATTTTTTTAACAGTCGTACCTGTGCATCGTCCTGCAGGTCTGTTGGGTCATGAGGGTCAGACAGGTCCGGAGGCAAAGGTGGGGCGCTACAAAACCCTGTATCTTCACTGACGCTGCTGCTGAGCTCATCCGCCGCAGTCATGCTCACAGCATCCTGCAAAACACAAGGGGGCGCTCAGCTTGAGTCGCTCCCCATAGCTCTACTCCATACAGACAACTACACAATGCCAGTCCTGTTAAGATGCACTTTCCAATAATAAGTGTAGCAAACTAAGAAAAAATTACGCCAACTGGACTAAACTGAAGAAATACCAATCGTGACGTTTCAGATTAGGGCTATGTAAAAATTGTACAATAAACAACATCATAGGCTACAAAAACAAACCCCTAACCACTAATCTTTGTCAAATTGTTGACCAAAACCAGACTCCTCTTCAATAAACTTTAATAACATTACAAGACTATAATAATACTATAACTCCATTGATAGTATGCCACTACACTACAGCGCTTAAAGTGTTCCATTTATGCAAACCTACTTTCCAAATGGTCCAATCTCCTGTATCAAACCAGCTATGGACATTACATGGAATCCCATATTCTCATCAATGACACTTGAGGGAGCCTAGTCAGCGCTTTGGATGTTACTTAACTTCCAGCGAGGTGGTTTTTCACGTCGCAGCGCATGATAACATCCCCCGTGAGAAATGAAATGCAACGGACAAGAATCAATAAACAGACGCCAATATCAATCTATCAGGAACATGCCGTTATTAAGTCGACCCTTCTGCCAGTAATACAGATGAGGCAGGGTGGGTAGAGCCGTACTTTGTTAACAGTGATTTATGACTAGGACTGTAAGTTTGTGGACATGCTTCCGTCATAGTTTTATGTAACATCTTTAGCAGTGATGGTGAATGGTTTCGCTCTACATTAGACACCTGCCAATAGACAAACATATATACATAAAAAATGACAGCCACCATCTAGCCACTAATTACTTTAACCGGAGCTTGTGTTTTCTTGTCCTATTTTAATGCATTAAGAAGAGAGTGTGGCAGGAGGCCAGTACATCAGCTCGAGACAGCCGTGATATTACAGAAAGCTTTTAGAAGTGCTCGCCGTTGGCCCGTCCTGGAGCGAATGAGGAAGAGTATTGATGGTTTTATCTGGGGCTCATTTCACTAAGAGCCACTGCTGTGATGGCGGGGAAGTCCTTCAAATGCTCTTGAGACCCAAGCCCCGGAGCGAGTTCCTAGAAAGTTACATGTGTTTTTGGAGGGATGCCATGATTACAAAAAGATCTCAAGCATGATATTCACAGTATATAGGCGGTTAACGATGAATGAGTAGATAGCACTCTCGCTTCTCAGCAAGGTGGTCCTGGAACAGGGCCTTTCTGAGTGGAGTTTGCATGTTCTCCCCGTGTCTGCGTAGGTTTCCTCGGGGGACTTCGGTTTCCGCTACCACTTAAAACATGTACAATAGTTCTGGCATGCACCTCCTGAACTCGCGACCCCGCTCCCATCTCTGTGTGGAGTGAGAGGACAAATGCCAACAATTGTAAACCGCTTTGTGACTATGGTCTGTGAAAGGCGGTATATAAATAAAGATTACTTACTTAAATGCAGATACCTCTATCTGCTTGATACACGGAACTGAGCAATAAGACAAATACTCAACTTGCTCGTATGGAAAAAAAAAAGCTAGGTAGGTTTAGATTTGTATACAGAATGGTTGTACAGTATGGTAGTGCAGCCATGTTTGCAGGTAAAGGCCTAACTAAATCATAGAAGTAACGATAGGAACAACTACACAAAATGACGTGACAATCCAATCGGGAGGGAGGCAAAGGAAAAAGCCTTTATCCCCCACGAGTAAGTACAGAAGCAAAATAGTGTTTAATCTTCTGACTTAGCTACTTAAGAAAAAGTTAAGTTAGTTGTTATCCACAGAAGTTGAGCAGTAACGCTGGGTTTATCCATCTAGATTGTGTCCTGTATAAATGTTCTGGGCGCTTGCCTTTTTGCAAATACACATTGCAGTTTTTCTGAGTGGTAAATTGTAAACTGTGCTCAATTGTGAGCTTTGTGATTTAATTGGAATATAATGGCAATTTAAAAATGGAAAGAAACCTGTTGAGAAAAGTTTTAACAGTGAAGTGCAACAATAACTGGCTATACAATTACACAAATAGCATTCAAGATTGAGTTTCAGTCAACCCTAATCATCAATAATATCCTTGGGTCATTTAAGGACAAAATAATAAAAATACATCAATAGATCCAGTCTGGGTTTAGACCCCACCACAGCACTGAGACCGCTCTAGTGAAGGTAACAAACGACATTCGACTTCACACTGATGCAGGTAAAGTCACAGTTTTGGTCATGTTAGATCTTAGTGCCGCGTTCGACACTGTCGACCATGAGATCCTCATGCAGAGACTGGAGGACTGGGCTGGTGTCACTGGCACAGCCCTAGACTGGTTTAGGTCTTACCTGGAGGATAGGAAGTACTCTGTGGAGATTGGAGACTGCGTCTCAGATGATGTGGCCCTGACCTGTGGTGTACCACAGGGGTCGATCCTGGGACCTCTCCTATTTAATCTCTACATGCTGCCGTTAGGTCAGTTAATACAAAGAAACAAAGTGTCCTACCACAATTACGCTGACGACACTCAGATCTATGTCTCACTGACTGCAGGAGAACATGGACCACTGGATTTGCTCCTTCACTGTATCCAACAGATCAGTGACTGGATGCAAAATAATTTCCTCCAGCTAAATACAGACAAAACCGAAATCATTGTCTTTGGTCCCCAGAAACAAAGAGAGGGCGTCATTTGTCAACTTCAGTCTCTCTCTCTACTTCCTTCAGACAAGGTCAGAAATTTGGGGGTAATACTGGACTCAGACCTAAATTTCAATAGCCACATAAAATCAATAACATCAACAGCTTTTTACCATCTGAAGAACATTGCCAAAGTTAGAAATATAGTGTCCAGGGCAGACTTGGAGATTCTTGTCCATGCATTTGTCTCCAGCAGGCTAGACTACTGCAATGGCCTGCTTACAGGTCTGTCCAAACAGACCTGTAAGCAGCTGCAGTACATCCAAAATGCAGCAGCTAGAGTCCTGACAGGAACCAGGAAGTATGACCATATTAGTCCGGTCCTCAGGTCTCTGCACTGGCTTCCTGTGGCTCAAAGAATAGATTTTAAAACTGCTCTGCTTGTGTACAAGTCTCTCCATGGCCTTGCACCAGAATACATTAGTGACATGTTGGTGTCATATGAACCAGCCCGGACTCTGAGGA
The DNA here is from genome assembly GCA_964034765.1 of Knipowitschia caucasica. Lineage (NCBI taxonomy): Eukaryota > Metazoa > Chordata > Actinopteri > Gobiiformes > Gobiidae > Knipowitschia > Knipowitschia caucasica. The sequence goes on along the minus strand of OZ035824.1, from coordinate 30,598,965 downwards.
GCACAGGGACTGGCCTCCTGCTGGTGCCCAGAGTGAGAACCAAACATGGGGAGGCTGCGTTTCAGATCCATGCAGCTAAGATCTGGAACAATCTCCCTGAAAATGTGAGGGAGGCGTCTACTCTGTCAATGTTCAAATCCAGGTTAAAGACTGTTCTGTTTGCCTGTGCATACAACTGAAGGATTTTATCTCCATTTTTAATGCACTGCTGTCATTTATTTATTTATTTAAATTTCTTGTGTAATTTTGAAAGTTTTAATGGTTTTATTCTTTTGTGTGATTTTAATGTTTTAATTGTGTTTTAATCTTTTGTGTGATTTTAATGTTTTAATTGTGATTCTGGTGTTTGTTTTATGTGATGATTTGTGATGTGGACTGTGAAGCGCTTTGTGTTGCCATGTGTATGAAAGGCGCTCTACAAATAAACTTTGATTGATTGATTGATTGAGATAAATCCCATTACATACTCGTCTAATGTAACCCAGTAAACAATATTCACTGATGATGGCCATGCCCGAGTTAGACAGGTCTTGATAAGAATACTTGTTAGTATAGCAATAGATGTCAGTAGCAGTGGATAGCAGGATAGTTATCAGTATATGTTAATACTGTGTTATTGCAAATCAAATATTTGGTGCTTCAGATAATGAAACCCAGTGTTTTTCATAGAGTGAACGTAGATACTCACACAAACTGGTGCTGAAGACAGGGATAGAGGAGACTGTCCTTTAGTTTAATGGAGGGTTTAGTGCCAATTGCCATTATTTGAGGTTAGCAGTGACAGCTGACCTGAGGTGAGTTTTTGTTTTAGCTCCCACAATCACAAGAGCAAGCCCCATCTGCATTAACTATATAATTAAAGACATCTAAACCCAAAGCAAGCGTAGGCAGAAAGAACCACAGAAACAAAGGAATGATATCCAAGCTGAAAATAATGAAGAAATTATGTCATCCCAGTGCTTCCATCCACCAACCGTTTTCCAGCATTCAGTACATGGGTCTAACAAGCAGCAGCCACCCCCAAGAGCACACACACAAAGAGGAAAGAACTAGAAAGCACCCGAACACCAGAGTTTATTATTGCTCCCCAATGATCGCACCTCAGGCAGCTGGCTGCTGGTGCTGTCTGAGTGGGCCCTCTCCAACATTGGACTATCCAGGCGAGTGAGGGAGGGTAAAGAGGGCAGGACAGGGGGCTCCTCTGTCAGAGCGCTGCTGCACGACTCCTGCGACTGCTGCAGGGAGTCCACATGGTTCGAGGCCGTGTCGTCTGTGGCAGAGTCACTGTTGAGCTGCAGAGGGACAAGGTCTGATTAGCTTTAGTGTAGCGCGACCTTTACAGATATTACATGAAAAAAAAAAAGTTGTATTCTTAGTACAATAAAGTAATTGTTTTATGTCAAGGTAATAGCCACGGTGTCATTGAGGCTAGAGCTATTCATTGAACGGGAGTCATACTTTTGTATCCATATTATAAGTCAGTTATCTGGTTTTGTTCATACTAAAGGGTACAAAAGTGTGACAGAAGGCCAAAAATTTGATTTTAATAATCAGAATATATATGAATGTTTCTCATTTATCCAAATACCTATTCTGTTTATTAGTAGTTGTTAGAAGATAACAAATAAATTAGTCAAATCTTCTATAGTGGCTCATTTTATCTGTGTCACTGACGTAAACCTTTGACGGAATGAGCTGCAGAAGTTTGTTACGTATTTTAAGATGTCCAAATGTTATTAATAGATTCTTTTTTTTTTTTTTACACAGAGTAGAAACAAAGTGATAACTTTCATATAGTCAACCAATTAAATGTGAAACCTGACAATTTTTTTTCTCAAGGAAAAAATGGATGGAAATCATCACACGCTGTATATTTTTCTATTGTCCTCTTTTTATTCATCATTTTTCAAAAAAGATTACTTTTTAAATCAAGTGATTTACTTACTGTATGGTAAGTAAGTAATGTTTATTTATAAAGCGCATTTAACAGACCAAGGTCGCCCAAAGCGATTTGCAACGTTCAGAAATCAGATATTTTTCCATTCACACACACAGATGACGGAAGCGAGACGCCAAATGCACTGGTGGATTACAGGTTATTATAGGTTACATTCATACCTATTGTACATGTTTTTAGTGGAAACCTACGCAGACACAGGGAGAACATGAAAACTCCACTCAGAGAAGACAGTTGTTTTTTATTTCGGCAAAAATGTATTTGTCAATTTTTCCTTTTGATTTTATCCACATTGTCTCTAATCGGTTTGTGTTTGAAATATTTTTTCTAATCTATGATAGGTCATTTTAGTTTTTGAGTTATAACCCTTTAAAGTCCAGATACTATAATCTTCACTTTACTGTGAACACACCCATCTGCAGAGTTAGAGCAAAAAAAAGAAAAAAGAAAAGTATGTACTGATCATTACTGGGTCTAAAAGTGAATGTATTCATTTAATACTGATATTGTACACAGCTTTTTGGTACGTTAACAAGTCTGGACAGCCTCTAAAGAATGATTAGTAAACACCAATTAAGGAATTCACGCTAAATGGTCAAAGCAACAAACCTATGTACATCGGAGCACAGATGGAGAGGTTCTGCAGTCGCACTACTTTGGTTAGAGCCATTAAAAAAATAATGGTAAAGTAATTTGAGTATTTAAAGAAAAGGACACATATTTTATATCTATCAAGTCATGCCTAATTATGTTAATATTATGTGAACATTTCAGCATTCCAGTTAAGTGTCAAAACATGTAATTGTGTGTTACAGTGTGTGTTAGTGCAATGCATGGTACATTTGTCAACTATAAAGCTCATTCTCTCACCGTGCACTAAAAGAAGGGGCAGAAAAAGAAAGCAAAGAAAACCTCCTCATTATATCAGGCCAAGCATTGAACAACTATGAACGGCTTAAGCAGAAAAAAGAAGTCAAGGGGTAAGAAATACTATGCAGCTAAATGCTCAGAGGGCTGCAGCAGGCAAGTTATATAACATACTCATACCCAATTCATGTTTATACAATTACCAATCTTATACAGACATTATACGTGCTCTTTTTTTTTTACAGTAGAAGTCACAATTAGTTGGTTATTATAAGAATACTGAAGCAAACAGGAAGATTCCAAGACATATCAGTAAACAAACATAAAAGGTCTATCCAAGTCTAAAGACCAGATTTGCCATAAGAAGAACTATACAAGATTATATTGTATAAATACTGAAAACAGCTCGACTACTTACCCATGGCTACAAAGGGGAAAGAATATACTGTTGGAGCTTACAGGCAAAAAGCGTGAGCTAGAGTTTTTAAGGGACGACTGCCACCAGCGCAGAAGCAAGCGCCTAGCCATGTGTGCACAGAGGCAGAAGTGAAGCTCAGCGCACACAAACACACCATGCTAGCGGACTGTGAGGGAAGCATGGTGGGCAGTGGTGTTTCCTGTTTGGACTTACAAGACGAGAGCGGTTGAGAATCTGGCTAGCGCTCAGTACCTCCTCCTCTGACGACTCGTCCGTGTCTTCGTGGTTGGTGAGGTTCAGGCTTGGTGTGCTGCCTGAATACTGGCACTCCTGCAGGGATGGAGTATCCCCATCACCATCCCCTTTGTCCATACTCTCCAAGGAGCGGCGCCGCACCCCCCAGTTGAAGTTGTCCATGCTCTCTCCCTAAAGGATAGATGTATGCGTTTAAGAACAGTCTGCAAAACTGAGAAATCTTTAAAACACAGTGTAAGACTAATGCAATGTAATGGTTCTCAAACTCTCTAGAAGCAGATCTTTTTACAGATGCCAGGCAGTAACTTCTAACCAGTTGTCCTTTTGTGCATTCACACAACACTGAAGCACAATTACGAATTACATTAACCAACTTGTATCACTTCTGTATCACTCGACTGAGAATGTATACAAAATGTTTACCACCAAAGTCAGTGCAGTACAAGCACTGGCAAAACATCCTTGGTTTGACTGGACCCATGCAAACTTGTCTCAAAGGGGGATTGGGCGTAACTAAATAAGGATGACTTACTTACAAATAAATCTTTTACAAGGAATTCTGTTGAAAAAAATCTAATAACTCAAGGCTAGATTTGGGTTGAACAATTAATATCCCCTGGTTCATTAAAAACCTATGCTTAGATTTCCATTAATGAGTTAAAAGTTGTGTCAAGAAGTTTGAGAACCACCGGATCATTTCAACAATTCAAATCAAAATGGTTCAAGAATGACTGCACAAATGGATGACTTTCACCACAATATTTTACAAAAACTTTCACAAACGCCATTTATGATGTCAAAGTGCAAATAGAAAAAAATGTAACTATCAAACAAAGAACAAAGAGGCTTTGGTCCGGATAGAGCCTTACCTGCAACTCCTTGTGGCAAGAGAAGACAGAGAAGACAAATGTTATTGGACTAAAGACAGACAACATTAAAAACTTTTCAACAGTACGGATCGGGACACTTAGAGAACAGACACATAATTGATAGTGGTAAAAGACAAGTGCATTAATACAAAAATGAAACAAACTTTTAAACAAAATTCTCACCTCGGCATCTTCCAGCTCCACGTCCAAGAAGTCAAAGTCCTTGAAGACGCCAAACTGTTGCTCACTTCCTGTGTCTTCACCCTGAACCTCCTCCTCACGGACCACCTCCTCCACAGTTGGGATGAGGCTGGTCTGCTGGTCCACAGCGTCCAGATCCTCACTGGATGAAAACACCACCTGGTAAATAATGAAAAACCATATATGAAAGATGCGTACATGCATAGAACAACTGTTGCAAAAAATAAATAAAATAAAGACAACATAAAAGTTATGGTTACAGTGTATTCTATTTACAGAGACCTTGTCAGAGGCTTTAGAGTACGAGAGGAGTCTTACAGAAGGATTTTTCGCAACACCCGTTTCAGGACCACACAGAGACAAGACGTTCATGAGCTTCTCTCTGGTTCGTCTCTGTAACGAGAACATAGAAACAATGATTAAAGATGTAGTTACATTATTAGGACTCAATCTACACTTTTTGGATTTTTCAAAAGGAACATTTCAGATGAATGCATTGCAATGAGGTCATCTACTGTAATCTGGTGGTCTATAGATACATGTTTGGATACCAGATATTTCATTCCTTCCTTTTAATCCCCTTTATTATTCCAATCCATCAGATACCCAACAGTTATTATTATTAAAACACATTAATGTTAAAACACATTAAAACTAAATCCATATCCACACCCCGGCAAATATTAACAATCTGATAATAAACTATTAGAACCCCAAATGTCTTGTTAAGCCTGGTTCACACGGCAGGATATTTAGGCCGATTTAGACCCGATTTACCCCTTACGACAATCTTAAGAAACGCTCCGATTTCCGTAACAACATCTTACAGATTATCCTGCCGTGTGTGGTGTGTTAATACTGCACTCGTCGCTCGGAAGGACATCGGGACTGCTCCCGATCTCAAATCGGGGATATCCAACATGTTGGATTGTTTTGGCCCGATTTCTCTTCGTGTGTGGTGTCCCCCGAGGACAGACGTGCGCGTTGCCATGACTGCGGCGTGTAGCCAATCAGAAGACGAGACGAGGCGGTGAGGAAACGCCTCCATATCACGATGTAGCAAGTATAGTCCATGCTCGTGTTGTCTACACTTCTTTGACCATCGCCTTTTCTTTTGATTACGTCTTTTCTCCGATAAAAACAAACTATCGCCAATGCATCCTCTTCGTCCGCCATGTGTGTTTACTCTGAAGTCACGCTTGATCTCGCGAGACCTGAGATTTCCGTCTGATCTGAATACTCGGGGGGAGGGGGGAGGGGAAATCGGTTCGTGTGTGGTTTGCGTGATTTTTGCAGTGTGGCTGCGCACCACACACTGTACGACCAAAGTGGTTAGACCTGTGATTTTTTATCTCCCTGTGTGGGGTCTCACACAGAGAAAAATCGGCCGACAATTTTAAAATCGTCTCGTGTGAACCAGGCTTTAGTGATCAGTGAAGAACAGGGACATAAGTATGTCTAACAAGAAACAATTTGAATCATTTTGGTACCTGAGAGAGTTGAGGCCTCTTCCAGCTGACTGGCACCAGCCCGTTTGAGTTTGACCCAGATGATGTGGATGAGGTACTTCTGGTTACTGCAATGACCTGAGGCTTTCCATTACGGCCCACAGCTGTGCGCTGGTCACCATACTTATGCCCTATGATTGGCGTCTGTGGGGTAAATATAATACATTTGGTTCTTTTGTCAAGCAACATCAAATTATGATTGCAGCTGATGCATTACAAAGAAAAACCCGATTATTGCTGTTTTCATCACAAAAACACAAGCAATAAAGACAAAAATCACCTCTGAGATATCAAAGTGGAAGTCCAGAGTTTTTCCTGGCAGCTCTTTGGACGAGTTATTAAAAATGCGTGTGAAAGCGATTTCTGGAGAGCCACAAGATTCAGTGCTGTAGGTGCTGTAAGTGCTGTAGGAACGCTGCACGTCATCTGGGACAACAAGGCTTGCAGAGCGAGACACCACCAGCTTCAGGATGTTCTGGGCCTCCTTCCAATGTGGGCTCTGGACGAAACACATTAGAACACCATTATCTCAACCATTTTACACTTTAAACCAAGATATCATAGAAAAAAAGAATAAAGGCTTGTACAATCATTAGGTTAGAATATGCATCAAGATAAAAGTCACCAAATGGTAGGGGAAAGGAAAATATGTTTTCAAGAACAATTATTTCCAATTAAGGTGCTTGGCAGTGGTGTATCATGAATATAACTAAAGCACAGTAGTTTTTTTTAATGCCTGCAAATATGAAGTAGGATCTTGAATGAGGTTGATAAATAAAGCCTCGGATGAGGGCACATGGTGCTACACAAACACAAAGTAGCACTGGTAAAGGATGGGCCTGGGGCACTATGGTATAACAGAAAAAGGAAAATAATGCACTGGGTCAGGGCTAAGAGGTTCTTATAAAAGGGATGTGCATCCATCAAAAGGATCCTTAAGAACGGCTCTGGAAAATAAGTTCGCCTTTCAGGGGGTCATCTCCAACAGCTCATACCATAAGCAAAGAATATAAGGATTAATCAGACCAGACCAATACAACTTACAGTATTTACCAAAAACTATCTCCAAGTAAGAAAAAAAAAAGAAAAAAGTGTGATTGTCAATTAGTGTTTGGGCAAAGCTGGGATGAGCACCCATGCTCTCTTACCTGAACATATTTGCCAATTATCTTCATGATTTCCAGGTTAAACTGCTTTACGGGGGCTGCAGAGAGCTCAATATAATTCAAAAGGCTGTAGATGATCTGCAACAGCGACTGTTGCATGCTGGGAAGGCCTTTCTCAAGCAACTGTAAAAATAAACATATTTCATTTGTATTTTCTTGTTCTAGTTTAAAACGGTTTCTATCAAGTTAAATTTGTTTCATTCTATATACACTCAAAGTAAAATATCAAGCCTTTGCTATTGATAAGGGCCTCACAGCTTGTATAACCTCACATAAAACTTTTTAAATCTTTGTAAAGAAGGAAAGACAATTGTCTATATCATATTGATTTCATATCAAGTAAATATACTTTTTTTTACAATATTGTAATTTTCCATTATAATTTGACCTTGGACACTGATCAAACTGTTATATCAAACACCCAGCGCATGCTCACCTCGGCCAAATAAGTGACAAGATTCAGGGTTATGTCGGCGAAGGCCATGTGAAGGTAGCGACAGACTACGTTGATCCAGTTGGTGGAGTCTCGAGAGTAGTTCTGTTTCCTGTAGAGTGTCATCATGTGCGCCAGATTAGCCAAAGCATCAGACTTTTCATCGGTGCAAACTCTGGCTATCCTATCAGCCGTCTCCTTACAAAACGGAGTGGGGCTGTCAAAGTGCTGAATGAGGTGTGGCAGCAGGCACAATATATTTAATGGGAAACCTGAAAAAGACATGATACATTTAGTTTAACATAGATAACAGATATCAGATATTGAGTGATTGTTTTTTTTTATAAACAGGGGTTCCTGGAAGCAGCTAGTCACACATTTGTAGCTAAAAACAATTCACTTACATAGAAACAAACCATTTGTTAGCATCAGGCCATCAAATTGAAGCTAAATTACTGATATTATAAAGTACTAGGATTAGTTCAGGATTAGTTCATTAGCTTGGGACATTTATCAATTCACAAAAGTAGTCAATAAGCTAAATAATAAATGCAGTGCCATTTCTGACCTGCTCCCTGTGTGGGGTCCACCAGCGTGTGCCTTGACACACTGATGAGTTTGCTGAGCAGGTGAATGGTGAGCTCCTGAGTCGACGCAGACGTGAAGCCCTTTAAGAAGAGCTGAAGAAGCCCAGGGAAACTGTACCACTTCAGTTTGGCCAAAACCTTCTCCAGTCGCTCCCGGCTGTCAGCTTTGTCCAGAGGCAAATGCCCCAGCAGCTTGTTGAGTAACCGCAAGGCCAAAAGGTACTCAAACTCATAGTCTGACTCCAGCAGAGAAGTGGCTATCCAGAACATAGTGGCCAGCAGATTTGAAGGGTCAATTGTTGGCATGGAGTCCCCGCTGGGAACTCCTCCTCCGCCCTCCCGTAACGATGATAAGCTTCGAGTTCGTGCAATATTGCCATGGCTTCCACTAAGGCGGTCTGCAACGTCTAGAGTGTTACTTCGCCGTTTATCAACTTTCCTTTCTGCCACGAGGCTTGCACGGAGAGAGTTACTGCGGGCATGAACGTAACTATACAGACCACCAGTGTTAAAGTTCAACTGGCCAGTACTCTTCCGGTTGGCTGCCAATTTGGGCCCAAGCAGATGCTCACGTAGGGGCACACTGCAAGTGTAACAAAAAATAATTTGTCAAGGAGAAAGTGCACATCAATTAGAGAAAAGACTTTTTATTACAGATGAGTCAAACTGAGTGAGGACTCACTGTGCCAAGGCAGCGAGGAGGTCATAATTCTTGAGTGTGTCTGCGAGTGTGTCAATTCCAGCCTCCAGGGTGAGCAGCAGTTCAATGACAAAGCCCTGTGGAAGTGAGAATATTCTGATGAAGCAAACTATAAGAACTGGTGTACATCTTCAAAACTATCGTGATGAAATACAATGATTATAGCCAAAACCCAGAGCAGTGAACAAACTAACAACAAATGTACACACCTGCGCTTCCTCTCCCGGATCTCCCACAGTCTCCACCAGTCGAGACAAGATGTCAGACAGCAGTGAAGGGGTCAGTGGTTGTTTGAGAGATCTGAATATCTGGAATGAGCGCCCAGCGTAGTGGCGAGATGAACAAGACAAAGCTGTTTGTAAAGATACTTCGCTCAGCAATGACTCCAACTGGTCGCCTAAAGTGCAAAGGGGGATTGGAGGAAGAAACCACTGAATGCAAAAATCTGATATTTTATGAATTGTGTAGAAAAAGAAAGCTGTAAATGTGTCTCACCTAACTGGGAATGCTTGAAGACAGTAACAACATGTCTGACAAAAACACTGAGCTGATCAGCACTTTTGATGTTCGGGTTCTTTGGAGAGACATCTTCATAGTTCCATAATGGACCACGTTTCCTAGAAGCCCAAAAAAATTCACTTATTTTGGCAAAAATCTTTTTGTAATTGAATGTCGAGAATAACAACACAGAGTTTAGACAAATATTTATTTATTCCATCAGTACAATATAACAGAAAAAAAACAGTCACATCATTTCTGGTCACACCACACATGGTCAGCAAACCAGACTTTGATAGCTTTAAGTCACTAAGGTTAAAACAAACCCAAACTCAAAACCATGCATTGATAAAATACCAAATCCGTTCAGACATTGCTGAAGGCATGGAATCAAATAGCAAAGATAAGTGAAATACAATTTGATTTGTGTTCTTAGCGTGCATTCATCAAAATAGTTTTCTGACCTTGTTGTAATGAATTCGATGAGAGCTTTGACTTTCTCGTCCTGTTCGGCGGTAGCATTTACTTCACTGAGGAATGAAGGAGACAGTTGGGACAGAGCTCCTGATCCTGCCCCAAGACTGATGCTGGAGGAAGTGGAACTGGCACTGAGACCAGAGTCTGTCATCGGTGATGGGTGACAGTCCACTGGTACCTGCTCCTGCACTCCTGTAGATCAGAACAGCCTTTAACGGTCGTACCAGATATAATAGAGTAGTGTTAGAAATCCCTTTAGTGTTAATTTGGATTTATTTTTAAGTATAGTCAAATAATCATGTTGTTGATTGTGTCTAGCTTTGGCTAACTTAGCTAAATGGAGTAGAAAAAACAGAAAATATATGAAACACATGGTGTTGTGACTTCTTAGACTTACAGTTACCTAATACTCTAGTACCCACTGGTACCTTTCGTTCATTCTCATTACTTTTTGATTGTAGTAGTAGGAAAAGTAGGGTAGGTACACTGGAATTTATTTATGAACACTTAAAGGGCACCATGTAGTTTTTGCTCTTTCTAATTTGTAATGTTCATATATTTACAATTTTAAAAACTAGTGGTATCCAGTGTCTTATCTGCATGTCAATCCAACACACATGTAGCTACTCCTAAAACCCTGATTATCAATTTACAACAGCTGCTGGGGTTTAGATGGAGACCAAAACAGCTCTATTTTCCCAAAGAGACACATGTGATGCAAATTCTGCTTTCTTTTTGGATTTTTGGCTTGAAGAACTAATTAATAATCAATAGGTACTCCTATTCTGATCAGAAAAGGCCAAATATTATTTGTACATGTGTCAGGGAAACTCATGTTACACTATGTTTCTAAAAATGTTCTTATAAAACATAATAAGCAAAGTCATGATCAATCAAGGTTTAATCTCTACTGCCACCATGTGTTTCACACCGGTAGTGAAACTTTTACATTCACAGAACTTGAGAGCCAAGAGTTTTTCTCTAACTTAGGCACCATCTTTTCTTATTAACATGCACATAATACACTATTGACAATATAAAATTAAAGTTAAGGCTACGGTGTTCAATGATGGATGGATCAAATGCAGTGTGCCAGGCCCCCATCAAACCCACAACTTTCTTGCTGTAAGGCCTGAACAATAGTCAGCCACAATGTTTGTGAAAGTGGGGTGAGTGGGGCCCACTCAGCCACCAGGAGACAGAGCATTAAAGCCTTGACTCACAATGTTTCATGAGCTTGTGCCCACGTATCAAGACCTTTCGAGTGAATATAGTCTACCATCTGCTTGTAGTCATGGAAATGTACATGAGGTAGTATCACAATACCAATTGGCAAACTAATTATACTCCATGCCAATTTTGATACTTTAGTGTTTATTTACACTCTATTGTCCAAAAAATAGCTTTCATAATTTTTAACTTAAAATAATTATTACTTTATGAAGCACAAAATCCTCTGATATTGTTTAAAACTGATACTAGTTTTTGATACAAGTTTTAGTATTGAATGGCTTAATCTGATTGTCAATACTTTTGACCACCCCAACTTGAGGTGCCTTGAGCGTATACACACAACCAGGACAATACGCTATAGCTCCAGAATGTTTTTTCCTTCTCTGTGTCAAGATTATGTAGATCAGGTGGTGTGAGTGCTGGACCCTTACTTGGCTTATGTCATGGATGCAGTTTATCAGCGTTCATTGGGAGAAATATTGTTAATCAAATACCAAACCATGGTTATTCTGGTAACGGATCAAACCTGATTCTAGTTTTATTTTCACAGTAAGTTAAAGTACCTGTGAGGTTGTGTTCTGGTGTGGCAGGTTTCACAGTCAAAACTCGGGGCTCGTTAAACTCTCGGTTTCGCAGAAGCACCATCGCCACAGACTGGACGCTGCTGTTTGCACCCTGGACCACGAGAAGATGGAGAAGCAGACGCTTGCAGTGCTCATAGACTTCTGGGTGCTGATGATCAAAACCTGTGTGAAAATTAAGAGAATAGAAAATGACCACATTGAGGAAAAACAATAGTATCACAATAAGTGATACTAAAATTTACCAATAAATATTGCGTGAAGCAAAAGGTGCAGGTAGGCACTCCATTCTACTTTGACACCATGGTCAACAATGAGGTCCGTCAGTAGGATGACTGCGATGTTACATCTAGGAAAAGAAAGACAGTTTAGTATGTCCTTTGCGTTAAAACTGGACTAACCTGAAATAACTAGCTAATAACCAACCTGTGTAACGTCACTGCAGGTGTGTTTGTCTCTGGGAGATAGTCGACCAAAGGAGACCAGCAGCCCCCCGTGGGAGGAAAGGGAAGAGGCTCCGGCTGGTTGCGCTCCATCACTTTCAAACGCCAGTTAGCATAAACTGGCATTGAGTCACCTAGAGAATAATTTACATATTAGTGTTTTTATACTTTTTGGCCTGAAGGTGTTATGAATCAGGGCAGCTAGCAGTGTGACTGAGTGAAGTATGAGGAGCAGCATTGAGCCAACGGTTCACATGAAGTGTGACAAAATCCTTACTCTTCTCTTCGTCATAAGAGCCTCCAGAGCTGCTGCTGTAACGAGACTCCAGACGGTGGTGCTGTCGAGTCAGGTTACTGTTCAGACCTCCATACATTTCCAGGTGGCTGTAACTACAAACACAACACAAAATAAGATTTGGGTTTACATTTAATTCAATATTATTACATGACTGGTTCTATGTTGCACTTTGCACTACACAACCAAAACTTAGTACAGTATCACAGTTCAGTTACAATCTATACAATGTACAAGATGAAAGCATTTCAAGAGCTTACAAAACCTTTTTTTTGACATGCATATGGCTCGAACAAATATTTTTTTATGAATTGAGACAGTGGGGGCTGCTCAGTTAACTCCAACATTGCTTTTCTCGATTATTTCCAGAATAAATATTGCTGAATTGACTTATAGGACAACAGTTTAACTTTTTAAATTGCAGGGGGACAGAAATGCAAATAGTAGTTTTCAAATTGCTTGTACCTATCCTCCATATTTGAGTCCTTTATCTTGCTGTCATGATGCCCATCGGTTCCGGGCACCATTGTATTGCTGCTGGATGTTGTTCCTGAAATCATGCAGGTGACAGACTCAACATGAGAAATGCATACATTGAAATATTTGTAAGAGGAAGTGCACCACCGACTAACCTGAGGTGACTGAGGGGATCTTGTAACTGGCGGTGATGCGGTAGTATGGAGGATTGTCCATGTGAGTGACAGCTGAGCTAACTGGCTCCATTAAGTCCAGTTCACTCATCAACTCCTCCAGCAACTGCATAGTTTTATCTCTACCCAAGTAAACTACCACACGCTTAACCTGAGTGAACAGGGTAGGTGGATTAGTATAGCCAAAGGTGAGAAAGTAGCCAAAAATATACAGGACTACATCTCCTTCTACTCAAATGACACTTATACCTGCTCAAGTAAAAACAGAACACTTGTCCTATTGTTAGAATTACAAAGAGACACATTTCATGGTGTAAAAGGGATGGGACTTACATAGGGCAACAGACTGGGGTCGCTGCTGACTCCTGAAATACTAATGAGGAAGTGCAGGATAATTTTGAGGTTCTTTGGCCAACTGTCTGCTAATGTGGTCCATACATTCTCAATCTCCGACCAAGCAAACTCGTCTCCATACTGTAAAAGATAAATGTATAAGCGTCAAGACCACCAACAGCACAGGCTCCACTTGATGATTGATTCCTTGCGACGATGCGACGCCTTTCTCAAATGATCCATCACTGAAATCAATGGCGTTTACCTTGGCGGTCATGAACATGAGGTTGTTGAGCACCATGGCGGTGGCGCGCGGTGAGCCCCAGCCCTCTCCATGGAGCCAGCGCCGGCTGTTCACCATCATGATCTCTGGGTCCTGAACTTCCTCGTCCTCCTCTCCACTCCCACAATCCTCAGAACGCTGTGATGTGGGCTTGAAATCAACCAGCTCCACGTTGTTCATCCAAGGCAGGAGATAGTGTAACATCACCTGGCGGCCACCAGGATGCGCTGTCTGGATACGCTGGCTCACTTCTGCAAAGCAGGAAGAGACATTAGATTAGAATAAAAGAGAGAGTGAGAGGACATTGAGAAGGAAATCTTTAGTTTGATTTATTAAACAGTTTAAGCATTATTAACAAAAGTTATCAATACAATATTTTCTTAAACACATTTCATTTCTACGTCATGCTAAAGTTGTAAATCTAAAACTTGCAAAACAAACCTGAGAAGATTGGTAGGGTGAGCTCTGGGTATGTCCTTGCGAGCTCCTCAGACAGCTGGTAATAAGACACAGAGTAAAGGTGTGGCAGCGCTGATGGATGTGTCAAGATGCCATCTGCTCGCTGGATCTCCAACTTGTGGGCGTAACGGAAAAGCTTGGGCTCCAAAATCTGTCAAAAAATGTTTAATGAAGGTGGCTAAAAGGTGAAATTGAATCTGTATAAACACAGAAACCAACACACACCTGTAACAGCTGCATGGCCACCTCATAGATGTCCCTGGAAGAATCTGCTGACTTGAACAGAATTAAGTTGAGCAGCACCACAGTGTCAAATTGGTAATCCCTGAAAAATGAAGTGAAATGATCAAAAAGGGCAAAGGATAAATAAACAATACATAATCATATATAGTGTTTCCAATTAACGGATATTGCAGATTTAACATACAGTACATACAGTCGTGAAACAAAACAAGAAATATAATTAATCAAAAACAGGTTGTAAATGTGCTCGTCATCATCCTTTGACAATATGGTTATAGGTTAGGGGTAGACTAAAATGGTTGAAATAAACCAATATAGGTTTCCATACATTATCCAACTTATGGGGAGTCAAAGTGCAATACACCTATTAACTTCATTGAACAAGCTGAAGTACCTGCTGTGAAAGACGTTGGCGATGGCCTTGAAACAGCCAGCAGCTACTCGGCGCGAGCCGGTGTAACAGCGATCCACAGCCCAGAACATCAGGTTACTCTGATCTGGGTTCAGCTCCAGCAGCAGCATGACTGCCTCACATCCCAACTGGTGAACCTAAAAAGAACAGGCATGTTTCAAACAACTGCAGGAGTAAGTAAATAAAAAGCAACTGGATATGCCTTACCTTTTTGTCCTGAGAATCCAGGATATTATCGAGCCACTTGTAGAGGTAGCCATCAGATGAGAGGCCCACATTGTCTGCTACAGGCCCACAACATAATACTGCTGACATGGCCTAAATCCCAAACAAACACTCGAGTCACCTGCAGCATCTTTTGTTGATGAGTATCACTACTAAATACAGCCGTTTATGGTCTTTACCTTTAGTGCACAGTACTGGTGGCGGTTGATCTGCATATTTCTGTCACTGTAACGATCCAGAGGAGTAAACATGATGCTGAAGGGTCCTGCCCAATGACTGAACAACATGAAAAGACTGTGTCTAAGAGACTGCTGAGGGAAGATAGTCCTCCTTTGGTGAACTGAAAAAAGGAAAATATACAGACAGATTCCAGCAGTAATTGAATTAATGCTCTTGATGCTACCTGGTACATTCTGGATGATATTTGCCACGAGTGCACTGAAGTGACACCGGATGTCCTTCAATGTGTCTGAGTCCTTGTCGTTTTCCGCCTCGAGCAGTTGCCGTGTCAGATCAACATACTCTAGCAGCGTGCTGTTCAGTGAGTGGCTCTCTCCGTCCAAGCCTCCACTGGCTCTACCCAAACCAATTAAAAGGTTACTATATTTAATCACAATCAACAAATTGACAGTGATTCATTGTGCCACTATATTGCACATACATCTGACTGATGACACCAGCATCTGCCAGAAGCTCAAATATCCGGACCAGCTGGACCCTCAGGATGTCACGGCGCCTGCGCCGTTTCACGTTCTGAAATTGACAAATATTTAACATCACTTCAAGAAAACAAGTGAATAGATGATAATGATAATTATGACACTTGTCAGGATGGCTCTTATGAGGATATAGAGGAACAAAGTTGAACAGAAGCCGCTTCCAGTGCAGACCCAGGTGCAGGTTTATTTACATATTTACATTTGGGGTTAAAATCAGCCCAGCACGTCATCCAACACTCCTCCTGCTCAGAGTTAATGGGCTGCTTATATAGCAGGTGACAGTAATTAGGCAACACCAACTACAGCCCATTTGTTCTAAGCCTTTACTAACTTTAAAAGATAAAAACCAGGACACCCCTCCCCTCTGCATCCTCTCTGCAGAGTGGATGCACCCGGTACCCTCTTTAGGTGCTCCGGCTCCCTTGGGACTCTTTTGGCCGGAACACCTAAAGAAGGCAGACAAACAAGAGAGCAAAAGGTAAGTATAGTTACATGTTGTACATTTACTTAATTTCCTTCACTTACCCCCTTTACTTTACAGGTCTGCACCTTCACATAAAAATGTATTCCAGATTAAAGCCAATCATATTAACCAAATAATGAATGTTGAATTGATAAATATCTCCACATTCTTTAAAGATGCATTCAAGGCATAGCTGAGCTTTCAATATCATCCTCCAGACGGTTTTCAGGAGATTCAAAATCAATTGCTTTGGAGGAATTCTAATGTTCTAATCCAAGGGCGACCTTTTCTATGGGAATCATGTTTGAATAATGGAGTTATGTTTATCAATGATCTAATGGACACATCCGGAACCTTTTTGTCTTATTCTAATTTTTGTACAAACTATGGATATTGTTTGTACATTTCAGGCTTCAAACATGAAGATATAAAATTCATTTTTTCTCATGAATCAACAACAAGTGGGACACAATCGTGAAGTGGAACGAAATGTATTGGATAATTTAAACTTTAACATATAAAAAAACTGAAAAGTGGGGCGTGCAATATTATTCAGCCCCTTTACTTTCAGAGCAGCAAACTCACTCCAGAAGTTCAGTGAGGATCTTTGAATGATCCAATGTTGTCCTAAATGACTGATGATGATAAATAGAATGCACCTGTGTATAATCAAGTCTCCGTATAAATGCACCTGCTCTTTGATAGTCTCAGGGTTCTGTTTAAAGCGCAGAGAGAACCATGAAGACAAAGGAACACACCAGGCAGGTCCGAGATACTGTTGTGGAGAAGTTTAAAGCCGGATTTGGATACAAAAAGATTTCCCAAGCTTGAAACATCTCAAGGAGCACTGTGCAAGCAATTATATTGAAATGGAAGGAGTATCAGACCACTGCAAATCTACCAAGACCCGGCCGTCCCTCCAAACTTTCATCTCAAACAAGGAGAAGACTGATCAGAGATGCAGCCAAGAGGCCCATGATCACTCTGGATGAACAGCAGATAACTACAGCTGAGGTGGGAGAGTCTGTCCATAGGACAACAATCAGTCGTGCACTGCACAAATCTGGCCTTTATGGAAGAGTGGCAAGAAGAAAGC
This sequence comes from Knipowitschia caucasica, assembly GCA_964034765.1. Lineage (NCBI taxonomy): Eukaryota > Metazoa > Chordata > Actinopteri > Gobiiformes > Gobiidae > Knipowitschia > Knipowitschia caucasica. The sequence continues at coordinate 30,581,594 of OZ035824.1, read as the reverse complement.
CATTTCTCAAAGATATCCATAAAAAGTATTGTTTAAAGTTTGCCACAAGCCACCTGGGAGACACACCAAACAAACGCTCTCCATCCAACCTCACTGAGCTCGAGCTGTTTTACAAGCAAGAATGGGCAAGAATTCCAGTCTCTCAATGTGCAAAAGTATTAGCGCAAGGGGGCCGAATAATATTGCACGCCCCACTTTTCAGTTTTTTATTTGTTAAAAAAAGTTTATTGGATAATTTAAATTTCGTTCCACTTCACGATTGTCTCCCACTTGTTTTTGATTCTTGACAAAAAATATTTTTTTTATATCATTTCGCCACATTTCATGTTTGAAGCCTGAAATGTGGTGAAATGTTGAAAGGTTCAAGGGGGCCGAATACTTTCGCAAGGCACTGTATGTACAAGTATAATGTGTGTGTGTCTGGAACAGCCTTCTACCCTCACAGAATCTGCACTGCATGGGAAGATGAATTGAATTGTCCTGTTTTATGGAAACATTTTTTCCAAAATATATACAAAACTGCCATAGATTCTTACTCTAGGGTTTTCCAAATAAAGCTATTCTATAAAATTACAGCAACAAGAAAACACCTGAATTTTTGTGAGATCATTAAAAGCCCCATGTGTAGATTCTGTGAAGAGGAGGAGGAAGACCTAATGCATCTATTTTATTTTTGCCCATATGTTTCATATGTTTCATTGGACCATCGTCTGGACGATGGTCCAAAGATGGTTGTGTGGATTAGGGATCGAGATTGACATCAATCCCATGAATATAATGTTGGGAATCTTGGACAGCAGCTCAACGAATGTAGAGAATGTAATCATCCTGATGGGTAAAATTGTTATCTTTAAATGTAAAACCAATGCAGGACTCTGTTTGAATAACTTTGAAACAACAATATGTAATGGAAAAAATCATAGCTTCAAACACAAAAAGGATAATTGTGCACGAAAAAAAATGGAACATGTTGAAATGGGACTGATGTCCCATAGAAAATGGGAAATGTGAGAATGGATAAGTGGATGAAGGCCTCGGGGACTAGTGTGTGTGTTTGGTCTCTATGTTTTTTATTTTGGTTTGTTTTTCTTATTTTTTGTTGTTTATTTTAGTTATATATATATTTTTTTTGTCTTGCCTGTTAGTTATGCATCTGTCGGCGGGCTTGTGTATTTTGTTTTGAGGTTGCCTGGTGGGTGGGATTTGTCATTGCGTTATGTTGTGTTGTGTGTCTTGTGTGTACATGTCTGGTGAGTGTCTGAAAAAAATAAAAAATGTTTTATCTTTAATAAATATTTGAGTCTGTCTAATTCCCACACCTGTGAACCAGTGACGTGCGGTGAGGTTTGTGATAGTGGAGGCACTGACTTATCCTCAATCAAATCATCCATTTTCCAGCAAAAGAAATAGCACAGATAGGACTGATTGTTAGCAACTCGGTTATGAACTTCTTGTTCACTATCGGCCCTATTGGTGAGGCACAGATACTGCCTGCCTCAAGGCAAGCTTTTCCCCTGTGCATTCTTCTCCGGTCAAAAGACTTAAACTTAATATAAATAGTACACACATACGTGCAATACATTACTAAACACTATGACAAGGTTAACAAATGTTTTCAAACCAGGATATTAGAAACAAACAGCGATATATCAACCAGCACGAGCTGAGTGCACTCGCACAGTGAGGGAACAAGCGATCTGGGTTGAGACACGCAGGAGCGCTGCCTCACCTCTGTTTGAAAAGGAAAAATAGGATTTCAGTGATTTTGACTCCTAAAATGATCAAAACTGGTCAGAGCCGTGCCGGATAATACATTAAAAGCATAGAACAGTGGGAAACAATTATAAATTACGACTAAAATTAAAATTAAAATTCAATGATGGCAGAGGAGGCGCTCCCCTGACTGCATGTCATTACTGTGAACACCTATTAATGGACTCTTCTCCATTACAATTATAAAGTAGACTTACTTCAGGGCGTCGATCTAAAGCGTCTTTTATGATTGGATTCAGCTCTTCCAATAAATCTCTAAAAGACAATGAAAGTTTCAGTTCAAATAATACCATATCCATTATATAATCCGCTTCCTTGGATTTACCTGAATACGATGGGGTTGGTCCTGCCAAGCCCCAATACCAGAGACTCTGTGAGTTCCATGCTCTCATACCGCATCATGGGAACTATGTGCTTAAATAGGGAGGAGGGGGACGGAGTGCCAACAATCTGCAGTTAAAAATACAACAGAGGTCAAGTATAGAAACATGGTCTAGAAGTGGCACAATCATCACATTTTAAAACCTTTGAGTCGTAGCTGAAGCCGCTGTCCGGTGTGGACGCCAGCGTCTCAGGCGGGGAGCAGCGGACGGATCCGGAACTGGAGGAGGAGGAGCTGATGGAGCAGGAGGAGGCAGAGCTGCAGCAGAGGATCAGGTAGTTCCTCCACAGACCCATGAACGAGTCGCTGCTGTTGAGAGTGTTTACCTTCTTTGCATTAATGGGGCTGCTACACACCAGAAGAAGGAAGTCAGACAAGTATTTTGAAAAACATGCAGAAAAATGAAATATAAATACATACTTTATGTCTAATTGTGGTGACAGCAGCTGAAGACGTGTGTATGCAAACATCCATGCATAGTTGAGGGCAGTGGGACAGTGTTTGGGCAGGTGCTCCTGTCGCAAGTAGCTGGAGAAACTGATAACCCAGGGGTCCAGACCCTGAGTGACATGAGCAAACACCCAAATGTGGGAGGGGCTGATCACATCAAACTGGTGGCTGATGGGAGATGAAGTCCACTCTGCTAGAGCCTGTAGATCAATTCCACTAGGGCAGTACAGGAGATTTGTCTGAGGAGATACACCAAGATAAGGATTTTGAAGGAAAGTAAAAAAAAAAAAAGTATAATCTAAGTAGATGTACCTGATCAGCTCCTGTCAGGTGAATGAAACTCTCCAACACTGGAGCGCTCAGTCGGTCCATTACATCAATGGCTAGCTCCTCATCTCCCTAGATGAAATGTATGGTGTAAAAAAAAAAAGTATGGTCAGTATAACATTCCTTCATATTGTAATGTTACTCACCAAGTTAAGTACAATACACACCTTGCTGATCCCCAGTGCCGTGTGCAGTGCTCGGACTTCTCTAAGAACATTTACGGCCAGTCGTCGCGTGGCTGGTCTGCAACTACATAGGACCACCAGTGCCAGCCCCTCCACCACATGCAACACTCCCAGAGGGTTGCTACGGTCCAGAGAGAGGGAGCGTCTGTTGCCTGAGCTCTGTTAAAGACATTTAAGAATGTTATTACTGTTATCGCTCTAAACAAGTTAAAACACGCTCGTCAGAAATTGCGTTTGTTATTATTTTATTTATTTATTTATTTGAGAAAGGGGGAACAATACATATTAATGAACATTTTCACAAATGTAAATATGCCAGATCATAGTCTTAGGCTAATTTCCATCTGCAGACCCCCTGGCAGGTTGGTGTTACACACAAGTTAGTAAAAACAAACAGACACTATTTATATACAGAGAGACAGGGACAGGAACAGTGATCGCATCATGTTAGAACAAGCAGCAAGCATGCAAGAGTAGACAGTAAAGCACAATGTAGAAAACAGTAACAGAAACACATAATCTGTATTGCACAAACCAGAGTATTGCACATGCCCTGACTGTCCTGATATTACACAGACCCATATTGCACCATTCTGTATTGCACTGACCCGTATTGCACCACTCTATATTGCACTGACCCGTATTGCACCACTCTATATTGCACTAACCCGTATTGCACCACTCTATATTGCACTAACCCTCATAACATTAACCCGTAATGGACCACTCCTTATTGCACTGACCCACCTTGTATAGACCTGTATTGCACAGCCCACATTACAATGATAACCGTTTCCCTTTTTTTGCACTGCACCAGCTCTATCTAAACATGATCACATGTTTGAGTGTCCCTCAGCCACATTTTTAAATGACTCCTGAAGGTAGGCAGACTGGTTCTTTCCCTCACTGACACCGGAATACTATTCCAGAAGCTCACTCCCTGATATGACAGGACGTTCTGTGAGAAAGCGGTCCGCCTAAATGCCAGTTCACAGTCGCCTCTCGCAGTGGTTCGAGTCACTCGAGAACTGGCAGTACTACTAGACTTTGGTTTAATAAAATCGCTCATTAGGCATGCTGATTTAAACAATTTGAAATTATCAAAATTTAATAATTTTGTATTTGTCTAAGATTTGACAATGATGGTATGACGAAGGCTTCTAGTCTAATATTTTCAAAGCTCTTTTGTAACAAACAATTCAATTGGCCCAATGGCAGCATGACTCGTATAAGACCAGCTTGTGATACAGTACTCAATATGAGCCAGTATCATAGAGTGCATGAATGTAATTGCTGCTGTATCCGTTAATGATGTCCGGATATGTCTGAAGTTCCGTAAATTAACATTTACAGTTTTCACTATTTTTTTCATTTGATTTTTGAAGGATAATTTCGAGTCTATTAGCACTCCCAAATACTTAAATTCCTCAACATGTATTAATTATTTTCCACTCAAGCAAACTTTTACTGTGGCCACAGGTGTTTTAGGTTTAGTAAAAAACATTGATAGACTTTTTAACATTAAGACACAAGCAAGACTCATTCAGCCACTTTTGTATATCATTCAAGGCTAATGAGAGCTGATATGCTGCATCATCAGCACTTTTGGCTTGTGTAAAAATTACCGTATCGTTGGCATACATAATCGTGTCCACATTTTGGCACACATTGGGCAAGTTATTTACATAAAGGGAAAATAGGAGGGGACCCAAAATTGATCCCTGAGGGACACCTTGCGTATAGTGAAGATAGGGTGACTTACTATTCTTTATTTGCACGGTTTGTTTTCTGTCTGATAAATAAGATTGTATCCATTTAATGGTTTGATTGCTAAACTTAAAAGCTCACAGTCGAGACAAGAGCTTAAGGTGATTCACTGTATCAAACGCACGCTTAAAGTAAATAAAAACAGTCCCTACATAACCGTTTTTGTCTAAATAAGACTTCACCTTCTCAACAAAGACGCAGACAGCCATTTCAGTCGAGTGTTGTGTGCCACTAAAAATGGTTCCTGCTCAAAAAATTATTTTAACATCCCTACAATAAGTAAATTAGAGACATACTTTGACCTGAGCTTCATGTGTCTTGTTGCCGCACTGCACTGCTTGTTTCCACTGGCTGATGAGCTGTAGGAGCATCTTCACAGCATTGTCCAACAGAGAGGGATGGACGTCAGTCACCTCCCGGACAATAAAGTAAGCAAACCCTGAGAGTACGTCCTCACGCCATTCTGGAAAGTCAACCATGAGCGCTTGCAGTGTGGTGAAAGCAAGACCACGCAGCTCCTCGTCCATGTGAATAGTCAACCTGTAAGAGACCAGGCCATTATACATTTACATTATAGAGCCAATAGAGAAGAGAGTTTATTTCAACGTGGATATTACTTTGCGAGGAGCTCGATGAGGTCTTGTCTACTCATGCCATCAGGTATTAGTCGAGGAATGGCAGCCACACAAGTACGAAACAAGTCAATCTTTGGTTTTCTCTCTCCCCTAAAAAACATGAATCACTATAATAACTACAACAAAACCAAACAATCCAATTCAACATGGCTTGATAGGTTGGGTTTATACGGCACGACCTTGAGGTGGAGGGCATGGTATACCTTCCACATGAAACATTAACAACAGAAAGTTTACCTTCGATTTTAAGGGTTCATATTTATTTGGGATAACAATATCAACTCATATCATTAGAAATGTATACATCTGTATTTGAATAAGGACAATATATCCATATTGTACTCGTCTTTAACTCCTACATACGTGATCATGTCCTCCGGCTCCTTGTTGGACAGCTGGACACTGGTCATACTCATCGAGCGTCCCACTTCTTTGTCCAGATGTCTCAAGATGTTGTCCAAGGCTTTTCTGACTTGAGGATAGTAGAGTGACATTCCTGCAAAGATACATTGGTTATCAAACTTTGTCATGAGAAAATAAAAACATAGTCATCTTTCTGCATACCTATAACCTTTGCTTCTTCATCTGTGAGTGTGGTGTTGAGAAAAATCTTCTTAACCCGCAGCGTGTTGCCCGACGGCATGATGATCCCAGTCGTGGGCATCGGGGGCTCTCCATCTTTCTGCTGTAAACTGTCTGCTATGACCAAGAAGGCTCGCAAACCAATATTCATTCTCTGCAAGACATAATTTAAGTAAGGGATGAAAAGACGTAAATGCAAGATATGTAAATTTGAAATGTTTAAATCTTTACCTCTGGATTGATGGCAAAGGTTTTGTGAGACTTGCCAACACAAAGGAGATCATAGATAATCTCCTTCATAGCAAAGTCCAGTCTTTCCTGTGTTAAGCCAAAATAAATCACAATATTGGTGCAGAGAAAACACAGCAGGCTGAAACTACACAGTTTAAATTTAATCTCAATAAAAAAGCTGCCGTATATGCAGCGTCCAGTCCTCATGTCTCTGCACTGGCTTCCTGTGGCTCAGAATAGATATAGACTTTAAAGCAGCTCTGCTTGTGTACAAGTCTCTCCATGTTCTTGCACCAAAGTACATCAGTGACATGTTGGTGCTGTATGAGCCAAGTCGGACTCTGAGGAGCGAAGAGACTGGCCCCCTGCTGGTGCCCAGAGTCAGGAGCAGGCATGGGTTTCAGGTGTATGCCCCAAAAATTCTGATGATGGAGGTCTCATCTTTTAATGGTTTAAGTCTACGCTGAAAACCGTTCTTTTTAGCTTTGCATACGACTGTGTTTTATATATTGAGTTTTTATACAGTTCTAATGCTGACATTCAGTCTGAAATGCACTTTGGGTTGCACTGCATGAATTGTTATTGCTTTATAAATAAACTTGAAATTTGATTGAAGAAAATAGTTATACCATACACAAACCTGAGCTATAAATTGGATGATCTTGACAAAAATATTGAGGGGTGTGTCTCTGGGTACCACACTGCGGGATCCTTTGGGGAAAAGTGCTGAAACGATGCTGAGGAGTCGACTGAAGGAAGTGAAGTAAATGTTTAATGAGAATGTAATAAACACCTATCCGTCACTAGATACTTGTAGTCACTAATAAAAATCTAACGCACCTCTGTGTGACTGTGTTGCTCTCACACTTGATCCTGATGATGTAAACCCACAGCAGTCTGTAGAGGGACTCTAGTGCTACACGGGACATTTTTGGGTCTTTGTTCTGTACACGAGAAAAACATATTTGTGAGAAGTTGATTTGGGAACGAGGACCAATACTCACCTGTATTATAATAACATTGCATAAACATTATTTATTGTAACAAATGCAGAACTAAAAAAGGCCAAAGTAAAGCCTAAAATATATACATTTGCACAAAAAGGTTATAAATACAAGTTTTTTTTTGACCAAAAAAATAGTATGTTGTGTTTTAAATGTGTGTATGTACATAAATGGTATCCTCGTATCCATCGGAGTTGAAACAAAATCATGTGTGAGGTGCTTCTGGTGCACCTCACTGTACAAAATCAATGCAAAACATGAGTGATGAAACAAATTTAAAAGGCAAGTCAAAATAACTAAATGTCAACACGGATCCAACAGCGGAGTATTGAAGGAAGTCGCATTTGTAAATGACCAAGCAGCCTTCTCGCACACCACATTACAACAGCACCAATCTCTAGAGCCAATCTATTCTTCCATTTTGTGTCCATATTAGCCTCCACTATATTATCATTTAAGAACTACAACATTGAGCATGAATACGATGCTTTTAACTACAACATTGCACATAAAGTACTATTCCTGTCTCATTAAAGGTGCACTTTGTAACTTCACTGATTGAGGTCATCTATCAAACGAGCAGTTCTTATTTCTCCCTCACCCTGAAGACAAGCAGGTTATGTGAAGTCTTAAAATCACCAAGAACATAATTACTGCGTGTTTAACAATTTACAGCAGTCCAATATTCTTCCTCACAAATGTGTCACATTTTAAAGACCTCGTTTTGCCGCAGTGCATACGCGCCGTTTAGGCAGTTCTTGAAGTTTTATAAGGGTTACATACATACGATTTTTTTTTGTGTGTGGATATCTTGGTAGCTTTTATTACTTGACAGTCAAAAAGTTTGTGGAAAATGGCACTGTGTACATCTCAATATGTAGCAAGCAACATGTACAGAATGCACCTTTAACACTACAGACAGAAGCCACTACTATTTTTCTCATCTAGCGACATAAGGTCCATCTAAAACGGATGTGTCACTCAAAGGAACCACTGAATATCCAAAATCAACCTGACTGAGCACAAAACTGCAGCAGTGTCACAAGTTTCTAAAGCCAGCATATTGTTTCCCCAACGCCAACAACTGCCAGTTCACCAGAGGAAGAGCAAGGCCGGCCCCCTTCTAAGACCATTAAAACAGCGGGGGGACAGCCAGGCACCTCACGGACTAAGAAAACTCACCTGCAACGTCTCAATCTGCTTTCGGATGCTGTTGTTAGAAGGCATCTGGAGCAAGTCAATGCAAGAAAAAAGATCAAATGACAGAAGACAAAGGACGTAGAGGGGTGGACAAAATGCAAGTTAAAAACAGACAAAAAAATAAAATAATTTGGCAGGATATGGCTAACTATTTTGGGAATTATTTGATTAACCGCATGAGTACGTTTAATCAGGTGGTTATATTAAAAAGTATGCCGGCAAATGAAAAAGACATACTGGGAAAAGAAGACAGAGGTAGGAAGAAGAAAAGAGAAAATGTGATGGAAAGGAAAAAAAATCAACCAAAACCAAAGCGCATATGCAACAGCACCAGTCCATTATGATCCACAAAGAATACCAAAATTGTTTAATTTTAACCATATGGGGGTGTAGCGCACATTTGATTTTTATTGACACTTTATTGAATTTAATGGAGTTTTCTGGTACCAAATGCCTATATTGTTTACAGAGTTAAGAAAATATCCTCCAACTGGTTAAAACTAAATCATCAATTATACCCGAGCTGCTGTAATCAAGCCTGTACACAACAACATGATTTCGATTTCACCACGAATTGTTTTAACAGTAAAAAAGCAGAAATGTCAGAGACCCATTCAGAAATGTTCATGAATCAACTTCATAATAGGCAAATTAATCCACCCAATGATGGAGGAACTGAAAGAAAAATCAATGCAGGATGGGAAGAAGGTCGTTAAGTCGCTCAGTCAATGGGTGATTCAATCAGTCAGTCTGGTTCATGATCAGGGAGAGAGCGGGAGAGGCTTGATCCGGTTTAAAAGGTGACGCAGACCGGAGGTGAACAGTACTTGAGATAACAACTCAAAACAATATTGCTATTCATTGTCTGGGGCAAAAGGCCATTGAGTAGGGCAAAATCTATTGTAAATGTATTATAGCACTATCAATCAATTAATGTAATACATTTGTTAAGCTTGAATGTGTCCCATAAACAATGACCAAAAATGCATACACATTATTACTTGGTATAGGAAAAGGTCATTCTAATAGGACCTCTCCCAGACAAGGAGACCGCAGACCAATTATTGCACATGTATTTTACTCTTATTTATATTTATGAATTTTATTTAGACTTAATCAAGGACACATTTGCAGATCCATAGCCAATAAAAAAGGTTTAGAAATGTAGAGATATTAAAAGTTCAGATTTATATTACTTTAAATGAAAATGGAATTTTCTGTAGCCTATAATATTGCATCCCAAGTAGAAGTTTTGAATAATGCCCTCTCTTGTACATCCATAAAGCTAAGGATGGGATTTACCCTCTTTAGACAGACAAAAACTCCTTTATGTCCTTATCTAATCAAGTGCTATTCCTGTCCAGATCTGGTGTTTTATAATCTTCGACAGAGCCATGGAAAACACCATTGGAAACCAAGCTTTGATTTGTGTTTCTTACTGTGTCATGGCAATAAATCACTAATTTTACACAAATTATAAACATACCTTCACAATGCAACTTTATAGCATTTTAAAGTTTCATAAGAGTCATAAGACCAACTGTTTCAAGTTGATTAGGAGTTGCTCTTTAAGTGTTATCATCCTCAGGTAACACTCAATACTAATGCATCTAGTTCTGTCACAATAATTTATTTTGATCATTGGCTCATATATTGATCCTGTGATAAATTAAGTGTGATAAACAGGAATATTTTAATATTTAACCACTGATGAACGTACAATACATTCAGTGGTATAAAGCAGGATCAAACCAGTATAAAACATATTTTTCAATACAAACATTTCATTAAAGAATATCCACTATTGGTTTCATCATTTTGAACCCCTCTCGAGCTCAAACTATTCTCTGAAATTTGAAAAGAACATTTACAAACAATAAAGATTGAGGCCCAAGATATATTGTCTTATCCGCCAGTTAGTGAACAGTCAATTTAGTAATTATTGTGACAAGCATAAATGCATCACTATTAAAACATATACAAAAGTACTGAACCCTTTGGGTCTGAATAATCAAAATGATGTCAGACAAAACTAATGTGTTGGAGATTTGTGTTTCTCAATTAAGCTATATTATAAATTGTTACAATATTATTTGAACTGAATGTTTTGAGTCACCTTGAGGTGGGAGAGACAATTTTGCAAGAAAATGTGCCAGTTGTTGAGAAAGAACGGCTTCTGACTGACACACAGCAAACAAGTCACCAGTGGATACAGTGCCTAAGGGGATAAAGAAAAACATAAGATAACAAATTAAAATACATTCAATACAACAAATGATTCAAAGTTTAAAGAGAAGGAAAGATAACAAATTCTACCAAGGAATGTTTCTTTCGAGAGCTAAGGTCAAACGTTGTCTGATAAAGCATCTCCACAAAGTTTTTCAGACATGGTACATTCACTTCATTTTTCACCGCCTGGGAATGAAAATCACACTTAAAATTGTCTACAGATTCATTACGATAAAATTTCAGCTGGATATGCATGATTTCTCACAGCAGCCACAGGGATGAGGATCTCGACAAAAAGACCGGCCAAAGCATGCTTTATGTCCTTATCCTTGACCTCCAGAAAATACTGGGCACACTCCTGAAAGAACAAATATACAGTTTATATTTGTGCCTCATACAATACATAATTACAATAACCAGAATAAAAAGAAATGCAAGAATATAAAAAACATGAAACAAAATGTGAATACCTGTGACAGAACACAAAGTTGTTTAAATGCTCAAGACATTCCGGCCTGTTAAAACCCTTATGTCAAATCTCTGAGACTAAGCAGTGCTGAGCCTGGGTAATATTGTAATGGAAGACTGGGAATTCCATAGCAGCTGCAAGTACAATAGTGGCTTACTACCACTGTGTATGAAGGGACGAATAGTGAACTGTATATGGCCTTGGGTGTCATGAAAGACGCAGCATTGTTTTCATGGCAATTATAGTAATGTTTCTACTCGGAATAACACAATTTCAACCATGTGACAGGCAGACGGGTCACCTTCGAATAAACTCCCACATATAGCTTAGAGCTTTCCTCCGATAGAAGGAAAGCTATAAGATATGAAGTCAATCTGAGAAACAAATAATGGACAGAAGCACCGCTCCAAATTTATCAGCTAAAATTGGCAACTATTTTGAATATTTAAACAGTCCCACATCTGATTTATTAGCAACTTATTTTGGTATATCATAAGATTGTTTAAAATCAATGTGATACTCCATGGTGTCAATCATATGGTAACTAAAACAAAAACAAACTTTACCTGCATGAACTGAAAGGATGCTTCAAAATCCTCCACAGGGTACATTTTCACCCGGAAGAACTTCATGCCCATGATGAGAGTGATGATGCTTTGAACGATGTACGGGCTCTGCTCCTTCTGCCTCAGCTCCTTCAACTCTGTGATGAATTTCTTTCTAACTGCTTGAAACCTGGATAAAACAAAGCAAAGATGTGAAAGGATGCAATAGAGTGAGGAGACCAAAGCTTCCTAAATAAATACATGAACACACTATTTACTAGTGTGTAATTGTAAAACAATAAATATTCGTTTTTTTATAATCTATTTGTCTGCGTCTGGTGTCTGTGTAGATCAGTTAATGATGGACGGGTTAATTAAGTGACTTGTCATGCTCTTATGCATCACATTCAACTAGTTGTAGATGGAAGCATGCACTTACTTTGACTGTGTGAGAACTCCGATGACCTCTGCATACAAATCTGCGATGATGTGCACATTGCCAGTGTTGGGCCCACAGTAACTGTCGGAGGAGAAAAGAGTGACAAAGAGTACAGACATTGCCTCACACAATGTGTTTCTTATTTGCCACTGAGAAGTAATTCAATTATCGGATTTGTTTGCGCCATAACTAAAAATGTTAGGGCAAGAGAAATTTGGACAACATTTTGAAGGTGATCTGGCTCACTGCAGGATTTCTTAAAGAAATGTATTCCCACTTTCTCTGACTGGATGCAAGGACATGCATTCATGGTTACAATATGTAGACTTGTATAAGAGCACTTTGTGCCGAGTAGCCACAGCGTCAGAGCAGCAAGGCAACACACATAAAAGCCACCGTACGCCTCTTCCCTCTGCGTACGCACAGACCTGGCCTGTGACCCTACACTGAGTCGGAGTCAGACTCTGCATTTCGTTGCAGCAGTATACAGAAAGAGACTGACTTCTATGGTAATCAGAGCAAACAAGTTTTTTTCACATTTATTGTGGTCTGCATATTAACTGTGCAAAAGCTTTATCCTTGAAGATTCAGGACAGAGTATATATTATTACAGATATACTTATTCTCTGAATAGGCGACCTCTCACATGAATGATGATGAGCGCCCAGCTTAACTTAATACTTAATAATTTAAATGCAATAGACTAGAGCAGTGTCTACCACAGTGGGGGGTATTGCAGGGAGGCTGCGAGAGGTCATCCAATAAAATAAATGTTTTATATAATTATTGTATGTTAAATTAATAATACATAGTTTGTAATATTAAAATATTTGTGTTCATTATTTGTCTTGAATAATCAAATAGTAATCATTTTTGTATTACAAAATGGGGTGCGTCATTTACATGTTTGTAGCAGAGGCTATTTCCCCCAAATAAAATAACGAGAAGAGCCTTTTTTTAACGTCGTCTTCTTGGTTATTATTTCGGGGGGCCGCGTAGACCCGTCAGATTTTTAAGGGGGCCGCCGTGTTACTGACTTTGGGAATGGCTGGACTAGAGTAACAAAAAGCAAACATGATTGGTAATTTACATCTGAGGTTTGTTACTTTGAGTAAACTGAGAAAACACAAAAGTGAAACATTAAATATCGGAATACGTTATGGATTTAAATGAGTGTGCAAAATATTGCAACATTGAACAGAATACATTTTTTTTCCACACTGCAAAAAGATTTGCCAATGGGGCATGGTCTTATGAACTGCATAGTTTCCTCATTTCATGTTGGAAATGTTCATTTGAAAGCCAATCTGAGAACAATAAGTATTACTATTACAATAAGTAAAAGGTTACATACGGACACAATAGGATCTGAACAGCAGCTAAATCTGGAACTGTAACGCGAACAGGACTGGATAGGATTGTATTCAAATACAACATGAACATTCATGTATGTGGTCGTCTTCTAGGGTTAGTCTTTGTGTCACATTTGTTTAATAATACCCATCAACAAAAATAATAAAATATCAGAGCACTTACCCCTCTTTATGTTTAAAGTGCTTGAATGCCAGGTTCAGAACTTCATGTACTAAACCATCTGGCACAGGGTGAAGAGGAATCTGTGGCATAAACACAGAGTCATTAGTCTTATTTGAAGCGCTGATAAGCATTCTTGCTTTTTCTTAGCTCCCATTCATTACTTCACAACAACAGGAGCAAAGCCAAGGACAACTTAGCTCCAGTCTCCAAGGAACGCTCCAACTTGAAATGCATAGCTCGATTTGAACATTCAGACTCTGCTCAGTTGGATGTTTATGTTTTGTTTACGCTGAGGGTCCTGAGGGTATTGTGAGGGTCCTCACAATACCGGAAATGTATCTAATCCATAGATTGTACCAGAAATAATAAATATGGTCACTGTGGCAAGGGGGACAAATCACATGATACAACAATTCAAACCATACGCAAAATGTTGCTTTGTGTCCTTTCCCTTCCAGGCTTAGCAAATTAGTATGATGAGTATTCCTTTCTTTAGTATAATCTATCCATCCATCCATCCATTTTCTACCCTTTAATCCATTTCTGGGTCAGGGGGGTGGCAATCAGAGATGCCACCCAAGTCTCATAGCACCAGCCCCTCACTGATCCTCTGCAGGTGGACGGCTGCTCTCCGAGTGTGAGCATAGCCTTGATCTTTCAGTGGGGGCTTTGGGCAAAGTGGGGTTAAGTGTCTTGCCCAAGGACACAACGACAGCAGTCATCAGTGGGAGTCGGTGGAGAAGGTGCAGAGGTGGGAATTGAACCCACGACCTTCTGGCCTTAAGGCCAATGCTCTACCAACTGAGCTACTGTATAATCTAGTTTGGCCTAAATGGCATATTTACAATAGATAATAAATATTACATAAAACATAATTCTTGATCATTATAATCTTGTGGCTCAAGATTTCAACTACATAAACTACATAAAATGTGAAAGTGCTGTATCTTTAAAAGAACAGTCTTGCCACAGTGAAAATATGTAACTTAAAACCTGTGCATTTTGTGCTGATGTTTAGATGCATATATTGATCAGGCCGGACGTCAAGATTTATCTACAGCTCATTTTGCTCACCTGTTTTAGAACTTCAACAGAGACTAAACAAAATATGAAATCTATGGCCAAGTCTCTCCGCTCCAAAAGGTAATCTTTGTCTCGGTGCTGTTCATCTCTAAAAGAAGAAAACATTTTTAGTCAATATCCACAGATTGTGCTGAGATTGCATCCTAAAGCCTCACCCTTTGGACTTGGTGCTGGCACGAGGCCTGTACTCATAAGACTCGTCTTCAGTGCCGCTCTGCCGCCGGTACCAGTCAAACAGTGTGCGCAGAAGGGAGGGCAAACAGTGCTCTGCTATTGAGCTCATAGAGCTTATTAACTGTAAACAAGACACACATTTCAGCATTAACAAGCATGTCCAGAGTTGATAAGATTTCATTGCACACATTTTTCTGTCTGTTTTGCAATAAACTCGTGACAAATCAGGCTTTCAAACAGCCAGTTACTCTACAGTCATCTACTCCAGCCAGCAGCCGTACCTGGTGACTACATTTGATCTGTCAGGGGCTTCTCTGCATCACATGAAACGCAGATACATAAAACTTGCACGCGCATCAACTATTAAAGCAAAGCTGCAATGTGTTTAAAGAAGAAGGGAGGGTGAAGGATGTAAGGCAGGAGTTACGCAAGCGCTGCCTTTGCCCTTATGCTGCCAGACAGAGCCCGTCCTGAGCCCAATGCTGATATAGTGCCTGGGATGACACAGCAGTTCTCCGATCCTCTCACTTTTGCGCTCTCCAGACCCATTTGGACTGCCTCACTCACAAAGGGACAGCTGGATCTATAGCACCATCTCCTCATTGGCTTTGTGTTGTGCTGAACAAAGCAGTATGCAGCATGCAGCCCTTTTGTGTGGAGTTCTGTGTAACTACCACAAATGAGGGGCTGGGGACAGGACACTGAGAGATTGATTAAAGCAGCCAACTTGAATACCTCATACACAAAAAAAACACTCAATACATTATGTACACCCAAGTCAAATTTACCTGGTCAAATTGTGCATCTTCCCCTCTCTGAAGCGATCGGGAAAGGGGCTTCTCCTTTAAGGGGAAAAAAAGGGAAAAAAAGAATTTGGGTGATGGCCAATTCGTACTTCATGAATAACAAAATAAATATTGTATACAGTACATATACCAATCAGGATCACTTTCTCTTTATCATAGATAGAAAAAAAAATGAAGCGCCTTTGAGTGTCCAATAAACGCTGTTTAAAATAAATATATTATTTGTTTCATTTGATGTTTCAAGTGTCATTAGGTGTTTAATAACAAGTGTTTTGTAACTCATTTTAGCACTAAGGGCATAGTATTTTGACAGAAATAAATAAACCTTTTGCTCATGTTGCTACAGCAGTGCACTTTAAGAATGCAAACATATAGCACTTACGAGAGGTTCAGCCATGACCATCTCAATCTTCTTCTCCGCCAGCACCGCAAACTCGGCAAACAGACTCTTGATGACGAACTCGCCTGGTTTCAGCTCTGGGTCAATGGTGATGCTCGACATGACTGCAATGTGCTGCTTGTCCCAGGACAGAGGAGTGACTGAGGCGGGAGCACGTCGTCTACTGACGCTGCTGTTGACTGGAGTAGAGGCTGCAGAGACACAGGAAGAGTTCAGGATTACAACAGTGCGAGACCTGCACATTTACATATGGCACAACGCATTTGGTAGTCCATTCAAATCATGTAAGCAAAAATGGATGAGTTTACATTTGGTGCAAAGGAGGGCTGAGGAAAGAGTTTGGTTTCACTTAAAAGGAAAACATTTGTGTGATGTGATAACTAAACCCTGGATCTGGGGCATCCCGAACTGAGACAAGAGTTGAAGAAGTGCCAGCCTCACACCAACCCTTCACCTCGATCCCTCCCAGGAAAAAGGCCTCGTTCTGCTCCTTCCGTGTTGTCACAGAAACGCTCATACTCTTTGAATAGAGTACCAACAACAAGCATTTGAGCCGTTCCAAAGACTAGGTCAATTCCAGAGCAGTCAGTACAAGTTCAAACACTAAAAATATAATATTGAATATTTTCAATACCAGCAGCACAAACACCCTATATAAATAATTTGTATTCTAATATTGTGCAAGTGAAGAGAAGATTAGTTAGAGAAATCAAAAGTTCTTAATTGAAGGCCAAAAAGCAAATTAGGTTATCCAGTCTCCTTGTTTTTCCTGAATTAGTCCTTGTTGGTGCTTTGAAGTTTGATGATAGTTTGGAGTGAATCCTCTAGTGTAGAACTAGTTTCGTTAGTATTTATCATAGAAGCACTATGTGTCTACAAGCACAATGTGTTTCTGCAGGCATAAATTAAGTTATAGCTTTGTTTGTAGTTCAAACAAACCTATAAAAGGGACCTATTTCCGGTAACCTAGAGTTATGTATTGTATCAAAACGTGGGAAAAAAGCAAAAATTGTGGAAAAGCTCAACCACAAAAAAGAGATTTAGGATTTTTTTCTGAAAGACAAAGTACCAGCCAACTGTGAAAGTAATAGGTCTTTTTTTTAATTAAAAAAAAATAATAATCACAGTGGGGTGTGACTTTGCACATCTAGAGAGAAAGTTTAACCAAGTTACCATATTTGACATTTAGGGTGCTGCACCAAGACTGTTAGTTTTGAGCAATGCAAAACGTTTTGCAAAAAGAGAAATTTTGGTCTCATCTGACTACAGCTCCTTCTTCCAAATGTTGAACTTCTTGCGGCTTTATTCCAACACTGGCATTCTATTCATCACTTGTCCATAAAGGACAGATTTGTGTACGAGTAATATTTGAATACAGATTCTCACAGAAGTTCGCAGCTCCTCCAGAGTCATCCTGGGACACAACTTCATCCCTTGAACTTCATGATGCTGTATTACTGACCAATGCAGAAACATAGCTTTGAGGCCCAAGAGTAGATACAAGTTGTTTAAAAAAAAAACAATCATTTATCCTTTTTTCCCCTTTCCCGTTGTAAGTTTCTTTGAGGCCTTAATTATTTATTTATTTTAAATAAAAGACAATCACAGCCTATTTATTTATTTTAATTTTAAAGTGATTAATCCACAGGTCCCTGGATGTTATCGGACTGTCTTGGCTGACACGTCTCTGAAACATCGCGTGGGGATCGGGGGCGGTGCCATTGGGGTGGTGGTCCCTCTCTACAAGAAGGGTGACCGGAGGGTGTGTTCCAATTATTGTGGGATCACACTCCTCAGCCTCCCCGGTAAGGTCTACTCCAAGGTACTGGAGAGGAGACTACGACCGATGGTCGAATCTCAGATTCAGGAGGAGCAGTGTGGTTTTCGTCCCGGCACTGGACCTATACTCTCCATCGGATACTCCAGGGTTCATGGGAGTTCGCTTATGTGCTTCGTGGAATTGGAGAAGGCGTTTGACCGTATTCCCCGGAGTGTCCTTTGGGGGGGGGGGGGGGGTTCTCCGGGGTTCTCTGCTGAGGGCGGTTTGGTCCCTGTCTGACCAGGTAGGGGGAGCAGTCCTTCCTCAAGTGGAGGAGTTCAAGTATCCCAGGGTTCACAAGTGAGGGAAGGATGGAGCGTGAGATTGACAGGCGGATCAGATTGACAGCGTGTGCAGTGATGCGGTCGCTGTACCGGACCGTTGTGGTAAAGAGGGAACTGAGCCGAAAGGCAAAGCTCTCAATTTACCGGTCAATCCTTGTTCCCTTCCTCACCTATGGTCATGAGCTTTGGGTAATGACCGAAAGAACGAGAGTGTGGCTCCCTTAGAGATAGGGTGAGGAGCTTGGAGTAGAGCCGCTGCTTCTCCACGTCGAGAGGAACCAGTTGAGGTGGCTCGGGCATCTGTTCCGGATGTCTCCTGGACGCCTCCCTGGGGAGGTGTTCCGGGCACGTCCCGCCGGGAGGAGACCCCGGGGAAGACCCAGGACACGCTGGAGGGACTCAGTTGGCCTGGGAACCAAAAGTAAAACTGTTTGGTATAAACTCAACTCGTCGTGTGTGGAGGAAGCATAATACTGAGTTGCCTCCCAAGAACACCCTACCTACTGTGAAGCATGGGGGTGGAAACGTCATGCTTTGGGGCTGTTTTTCTGCTAAGGGGACAGGACGACTGATCCGTGTTAAGGGAAGAATGAATGGGGCCATGTATCGTGAGATTTTGAGCCAAAACATCAGTGAGAGCTTTGAAGATGAAACGTGGCTGGGTCTTCCAGCATGACGATGATCCCAAACACACCGCCCGGGCAACGAAGGAGTGGCTCCGTAAGAAGCATTTGAAAGTCCTGGAGTGGCCTAGCCAGTCTCCAGACCTCAACCCCATAGATAATCTGTGGAGGGAGTTGAAAGTCCCTGTTGCTCGGCGACAGCCTCAAAACATCACTGCTCTCGAAGATCTGCAGGAAGGAATGGGCCAAAATACCAGCTACTGCGTGTGCAAACCTGGTAAAGACCTATAGTGATCGTTTGACCTCTGTTATTACCAACAAAGGTTATATTACAAAGTATTGAGTTGATTTTTTGTTGTTATTGACCAAATACTTATTTTCCACCATAATTTAAGTGGGAGAACTTGCACAATCGATGGCTGACTAAATACTTTTTTGCCCCACTGTATATGATTAGATAATGATAGTTTTTCACACCTAATCCATGTAATAATGATTGCGGAGGAAATGATTACATTACACAAAAAATTCTAGAAAAGTAAATTTAATAGGTAACTTTAAATTACCGTGATTGGATATAGCTGATTAACAGGTTAAACTGTCTGACCTTGCTGTACTAGCTTTGAGATGATGAAACTATCACTTAAATAATAGAAGATTAAATACACAGTCTGCTTGAGAAGAGAAGGCCTTTCAAGTCGCTGCCCCTTTGTTTACTGTGCTCCACCAACACCCAGTGATGTCATACACAGACAGCTACTTCAGTGCTCTGAGAGAGACATGCTACTCCCTCCAGACTGGCCCTTTACACGAAAATATGAACATGCAATTCCCCCTTTCAGAAAACAAAATATTGAACAGAATATGAAATGCGCGTTTGTTGGTGAAAAGATGTATAATCTAAAAAATCAGGGCAGAATTAATGGAGGTATAATTTTGGATAAGCGCATAATGTAGTAAAATATACATTGTTTACCCTGTATAAAAACATTTAAATGAACAGAGCTCAATGCCACTCCTTGATCGTAGACTCTGGTATCACACTGGAGGCCAGGTCACAGTTCTTGTGTTTTGAATGGATTTGAATTTTATATAAAAAGGCTTAAGCTTGTTTTGACATGTAAAAATGAACAGCTTTGGCAGACTGGGCTTGCAATGCACTTTAAAGTCGCTTAGCTATCTATGGAATTTAAAAATAATCAATAGTTTCAAAAGATTGAAGAAAATTTAAAGCCTTGTTTACGTTTGCCACAATTTAAGTCACATGTTGAAGTACAGTAGCTTCATTGTCCGCCTTAGCCACAGGAGGACTTTCAATGGTTATATGAATCTTTCCCTCGTTGTTGCCTTGAGAGACCCCACAGGGAAAGTTCAAGTTTGGAGCTAAAGAAACAAAGCATTGGAGTATTACACAACTATTACAGCAGTTCCACCTCCGAGTGAAAACAAAGGCCTCCCCAAAGCATGCTCTCCTCCCTATGAGGACAACAGGACAACCACACAGGGTCAGGAATGCACAGTGCATATGGGACCGACTGAAGACAATAGAATCACAACCAATGCTTATGTGGCACGGCCGTACCACATCTGCCATTGTGTCTCAACATGCTCCAGCTATGACAAGTTAGTACTGGCTCTTCATAGTCACAAAAGAATATTGGCAAATAAAACTGCTTAGTACATTTGATTTTTGTAAATAAAGTGGATGCCCTTATCCCTTTGAAAAGCTTACTTTATGTAAGGACACAGTTAATAGTAGTTCTGAGTGGGAAACCACCAGATTTGGCACCAACACTTCCTGAAGTCTTGTGAATACATGGGGGTTGCTTGGCAACAAAAGGCCTGGCAAAGACCAAGCCCTATCGTTGGTTTTACTTTTGAGGTGGAATAAACAAACTATATGCAAATTAGATAATGTGTATGATAAATATTTAAGCTGTTAAAAAGGTCATTTCAGCACTACGTAGTGCTTAAAACAATTGCAAATGTTTGCAATTTCAACAACAACTTGTGTCACTTATTTGGGATTTTCTTTCATTATAAAGAGTGAATACGATTCTTGTGTAATGTCAGGTGAGCTCCTAAGCAGGGCAGGTCTCCTAGGATCTGATGTGCAGCTAGGGCTAATAACAGGCGGGAACCAGAAGACGGATCAATATCACAGAAACATTAGCTGCTCCAAAGGGAAAAGAGGTTTTAAAAATGGAGTAAATGCAGCAATGAAGGCAATGAGTGCAGAAATGGATTTGTATTTTTCTGACGACTGCATGCATTAATGAAACTTGAGCAAAATGAGCATTTAAAAGTCACACTGAACGGTTTTAGTTAATCTGCAAAAGCCACCAGTGCCCAGTCTCCATAGGTTGTGCATAGGTTGAGGAACTATCATAATACAGGTGTACTGATAAAACATGGGAAAGTCTGACTGAAAATAAAAAACATTAGCAAAATTATAAATATGTACATTGGTCAGTATTACAATAATGGTTCCAGTTGGTAAAACTACTTATGATTCAGCAAATACATCTAATACATAAAAAAAGAAGATACAATTACAATATCATAAATAAACAGTTGCGAACCCAAAACTCTGTACAACAATAAAAGGTTACAAAAGGAACCATGCTGCATTGCAACAAACCTCAGAATTCAAAGTATAAAATAATGAAACATTTCACCATTCAAAAGATAATTTAATTAATGAAAACTTCTTTTAGGGTGATAACATCACCTTACCATCACCATCCAACATGCAGTCTGGATGGCTCAGATGAGTCTGGACATAGTGTGTATGTCAACATGAGGTACTCACAGCTGCTCCACGACTTGAGCAGAGATTTGATGCTGATCTCAAAGAAGACCGAATCCTGCAGGCTCAGCATTGCTGCTCTAAAGCTGTGCTCACCAAAAGGACCAAGTGTCACTGGATGGTGATGATTATGAGAAAATAAAACAATTTCACTTAGAAATCTGCCCCGGTCTGATGTCCTTTTCTCCACAGGTACATCCCACTTGCAGGGACCGCAGTCTGCTCCACCTGGACGCTGACGACAGAACTGCACTAAGGAAGAGGTGCAAGACCATGGCCCGCAGAGTTAAAAAAGTTTTTCACCAAAGGCGTGACTTCTGCCCAAGGGCCAATCCTCTGAATCCCTCATGACAACAGCAGAGGACATCCTTCAAGTAAATGTACAGATGCACACTCATTCTGACAAAAGACTCTCAAAATAAATCTCATACGATAATATTTCTGTCTCCAAACCTCCTATGTCAGTCCTAGCCCACTAGCACTGTCAGCTCCACCGCCTTCCAGCACTTGCACACTCTCCATTCGCTCAGAGCAGCCCCTCCTCTCAGCGCTCTGCTCCTCCCTGATGCTTCTGTTCTGTCACAGGAGCGTGTTTCAACAGCAAACAGCAGAGTGGGGGGTGTGGGGTGATGTCATCAAAATGCTGCGAGTGTTTCCTGGCTGCAGCTCAGCGATGCAAATGCCTGTCAGAGCCAACTGTGCTGCCTCTGCTGGCCTATCAAAAGCACACTTCCTGAAAGCTTCTCGTTTATACTGATGCGTCATCCTGACTGCAGCAGCACGAGGAAGGAAAGGGAGGATGCATGGGCGGCTGTACCAGAGACTACATTATACCAAAAAGTTCAGTACTGTACATGGAGTCCCAACTAAGAACCCAGTGGAATAGATAATGTTCCACTGTGACTTTATCTGCTATCTAAATAATCAGTAAAAGTGAGTATTTGATAAACTCTGATCACCCTGTCCACATGCAGTACACAGTGCTCAGTGTTTGAATATGAGACAGCAGGTTCATCAGCGGCTCATCTTGTAGGTGCTTCACCAAACACAAAGGCGCGTGACTCTCAAAGTCATCTGGACCCAAGCACAGGATCAGGTTTGTTAGCACAATATTGTGTGAGGCATGGCACTAGGAGCTGCCTGGAGACAACCGCTCTTTTGTCCCTCTGTAGTCCAGTCTTCATCTCTCTCTCGCTCTCAGGCTGCCTCAGTCACATGTCCTTCAATACTAGTTATGCAAAGTCAGACACCACAAACAAACAGGGCACAAGCATAAGCTTTGTCAAGACGGCTGCTGTTTGGTGGTTCTCCTATTGGCCAAATTGTATGTTTTTATAATAATAATTTGGGTTCTGTAGATATTTAGGTAGAAAAACAACAGTGTTGTATTTTTTTAAACATCGAGGAATTTAGCACAAAAGGCCTGTGCCTTTATACCCATTGTTTTGTGTAAAACAGATTTACTGTTTGAGGAATGCAAAGGAATTACAGTCAACAATCGTTCTGAAGTTGTCCGTCAGAAGGCTATTGTCTTTGAGGTGACGCATGTACAAGACTTCAAATGAACATGATTAGAGCAAACTTCCTGGAGAGAAGAGCTGTGATCAAATAAACTCTATAATGCACAAAAAAGACGAGTTAAAAGTCCGTTCGCAAATCGTCATCCCTGACATCGGAGCATGAGTGTGGACATGTGGCAAAGCATCCACCCCAGAGCCTGCAGACTGGAGGATGCATTTCCTGTATCGGACCACTTTCAAGGGCAGCAGTGGGAACAATAATCGATCAAGCCGTAATCCAATCCCTGACCTCTTCCTGGACTTAGGGAGGACATTAACCATGTAAATCTATTGCATCACAACCCGTACACTCACCTATGGTCAACATTAGGTTTATTGAATGTGTAAGGGATTTTTTGGGGTTTAAAACAGAGCTGGTCATGAGAAGTTTTTCTCCATATTTATGTGTGGTTATAGCCATTGCCATGCAGATCACACAGTGCAGTTTTTACAGCACATAATTAAGTGCAATGATCCAAACTTTATATAATGAGATGAACATAATTTAAATGTTACTTAACATGCTTTACATCATTTTGGCTCAGCCGTTGTAAAAACGTTAAAAAAGGCCTTCTTGACCAGACCGGGGGGGAAAGCTTATTCACAAAAGGTGAAACTAATTTTAGACGGTCAGGCTGAAGTCTCTGTCCCAACAGAGTAACTCAGACGCAAAACTGAATTAAAACTATTGGCAAAACTAAAAGGTCAGCTAATTAGTCAAACCATGTTCTAAAAAGTCAAATTATGTCCTCTTTAACAAAACATTGGCTCATGCAATGTACAAAGCATCTTACTTTCTTGGCATTGAACAACTTAAATACACAATCATAATTAGACAAAAAATTAACTCTTCTCTATGACACACCACCCAAAGTAACTGAAGAACCTGCTTTACTGCACCCCATTGAAATATCCTACAACCAATAAGCTGCACATCAGTAATTAGATGCCATGTCTCTGAGCTCCTGTGAAGACTAATCGCAGAGAAAACAGTCACCACCTCAAAAGCCAACTCTGTGCCAGACTGCAGAAGGGAGCGGCCTGCACTCCAGACTGGTTACATTGGGTGCATGAGATCTGTAGTACATGCATCAGTAGACCTCATGACAACAATGCATGTTATTAAAAAGGGTGAACAACATAAGAAACAATAAAAACATTGTCTGAGCAGGTGAGTTTTGAGACTAGATTGAGCAGTTAGGGTTAATGCATTTACAGGTGGGAAGTTATGCATAAAAAGTTGTCATAAACAGTTAGTTGACCAACAATGGATCTGGACAGTAGGAAAGAAAAATATATTTTAATTCAGATAATATTTTTAAGGTATAAATAAACAAATGGAATGCAATGTTTTCAAAACGTTACCTGGCCTCTCTTACCTCCACCTCAGCTGCACTCACCTCCTGCCTGGATGAGATAGACGCATTGAACAGCACAAAAACAGAAGCTCCCTTACGAGATATTTACACTGCAGACGTTACAGCACGAAAGAGTTGTCGCGCAGCATACGCATATACGCATTTTTCCATTTTAACCTATAGTGATATTTACACTACTTGTGTTATACGCACGTAAGACGAGGCTGCTCCTAGAATAATTTCTAATTTTGCTCGTGCAGTAACGCGTCTCCTAGTTAAGTTTTTGCAAGACGTCCTGGTTCTAGAGACGGCATCTATTTATCCGGCCATACCACCACCCCTTCTCCTCCTGTGTAACAAACCCAAGTGTCAGGTTTGACTCCCACCTCACGTTTGAGGTTTAAGATCTCTCCAAAACTGCCTAATTTGCAGTTTTTACGTTTATCAGTTCAAAAGCTATTCATATACCTTCTCCGTCCATACCACATCACACCTGACTGAAGACCAGCTCTACTCCAGTTACATAACTCACCAGTAGGACCCCTGAACCCAGCCACAGAAGGATGTGAAAAGAAGGAGCGCTTTCTAATATGGCGGATGTTTCCTAAAGTTGGGAAGAAAGAGAGGAAAGAAAACAATGTTCTGAGCCATTCTGTAGAAAGTAATGGTTGGAGTCATAAACACACCCAAGTCAGTACCAAAAAACAAAAGCCTCTAAACTGCAAGACAAAATCATTTTAGGAGAAAAGCAATTCAGACCAGTTCTAATAAGAGAAAAAAATGGAATGTTCCTCATATGTAAATCTAATGCAAATTGCATGTTTGATTTCTTTCTTTAAACTACTTCACCTGTAGTTTTTTCATTGCTATTCATCCATTGTCTTTTGGGAAATGTGGGCAGCTCCTCTTGTGTGACCTTTCCTTATCCAACAAGCTTGAACTAAAGCCTGTCCATCCATGGAAGTAGGCCCTCACTTAAGACTTCTTTTTTTCCCCACTTGGTTTGAGGTTTTCCTTACCACTGCAGGAGGGTCTAGGGACCTTCATGATCCAGACCATTTAGGAACATTGGCTTAACTGTTATTCTATGGACTAATTACACTTAGGAATTGTATTAATGTATTTCTAATGTAGTGTTTCAATTGTTGATTGTCTTATCGGCTTTTGGTGAATTAACAGGTCCATGACCCCCTTCTATGGTGACTTTTGGCGATACACAAATACATTTGATTTGATTTAGCACCATGCTGTTATGCTACTGGCTCCTATCCCTGCAGAAATTATAACTTATAATAATGACTTCCAATGCAGAGTAAAATCCAATGTCATAGTAAGTTGATTAAAATAAGCAAAGGCAACACACAACTCCAGAACTGGCAGATTACACACATTACACACAGCAGGTGAAGTTAGTGCCATTATCAAGCATCCTAAAGATCATTTAAACCAGAAATAATTAAAACATAATCATCATTTTAATTGGCAAACCTTAACAAAAAGGTGTTAGCTGCAACATTAGCTTTGGCAAGTACTACAGTTATTGTTGGAACAAGAACAACCTAGATAAGAATTTGAAACAATTACATTTATAGTTGCTAAGGCGGGACAGTGGAATAGTCATGCTTTAGCCATGAGTAAACACTCAGTGGGTGCATGCTCCGACAGGCAGCAGTGCAGAAATTAATCATAACTGGGTTGTTGCAAACTTGATCACCTACAAAAGCCTGTTGCATATATGGGCATGTCGACAACGTCCCATCCTTTAATAAGACAAGAGCTTTACATTTAACCATTAGTTATCAAGTTGTAACAAAACATTGAAATCTATGCTAGTACAAGTCGCACAGATGCTGACCTTTGCCTGATAAAATCCAATCGGAGAAGAAAAATAAAGCCCCAACCACAGCAGCCATCTGTCACACTTGGCCTTAGTCTTCAGCACTTTCGAAGAACACAGTGCTTAGTTTGCGTCTTTTGGGCTGATGACTGACTAGGAGCTAGTTACAACATCTACTTTAATGGTTACATTTACTAGATCTGCTCATTTCTTATGATAGAAGTTATGGCAGGTCACAGGTCAATAGATGGATTGGAACTACTGACCATTATTGAAACAGTCAACTAATTTGTAGTCGGTGCATCGTCTTTTTTAATTATACACAGAATAAAACATGCTGTGAAGAAACTAACTCAAACTGAGCTCTGCTGAATAAAATAGATATTTTAAACTTTTTTTTTTTAATCAAAGAACTGTTTCAAGTAGTTTTCATGAGGATATTTTGGCTTTGTTAAATCTATTTTTAAAATGCCATATCCACTGGCTTTTTGTGATCCAACTAAACAACTAATCTATTAAGTAACCCACATGATGCATCATAGGTGGAATCCTCCAGACATGGTAGTCCAGACCAAGCAGAGTATCAATAACTGGAGATGGGTCACAAACCAATGCCCCTGACAGATTGCCCTAGCCTCAGGGCATTGGTGGCATGTATCAAATATAGAGGACAGGATTCCCAACAGAGTAAAATAAAAGTATAATTCAACCGTAATCAAAATAATAGTCAGCTAACCAATCATCACAATAGTCATTAATTACAAGCAGACTAACCTTTTGTTTTCGTAAGAGCAAATCCAAACACATGCTGAACACACATTAGAAGCAAAATAATGGCAGGGGGGGTTAAGTCACATAGCGGTCAACATCTTATATAATGTTATGGAATATTCCATAACATATTCCATATGTTGTGGAATATAACAACGACGGACATTATTGTAAGAAGTAGGGCTGAATTATAGACACTTTTATATCTCAATATTCACGCCAGCAAATTCTCATAAAAATACAACAAAACAAAGCATTTTGAAAATAAGAAATCCACTGAAATTTCACAGCGAAATGTGTATCGTTTGTTTTTCCTTTTTTCATAATATCTTCAATGTTCATATTGTTACCGATATGATACATTTTGTATCATTAGCAAGAAGTATCAACAAGCCTGTTAATGAGCCTACAGTTGTCGCTGAGCGCCTACCTTTGAGGGCATATTTGTGTACACCAACATCCACCTTCCCTCCTGGCTCTGCTGTATCCTCCTCGATGGTGTGTCCCATTGCTAGGAGGCCCAACCTCCTCATTCGCAGCAGCCTGAGCCCAGTCTCTTTCGATCCAGTAGAGTTATCTCCAACAGTTTCTCCGGACATCGACGCTGGGACCAGACTTTTGAGAAACTCCATGTTGGAATTTTATCTTGCTACATTTAGAAATAATCCAAATCTCCAAGCCAGTTCATTTCTCCATTCCTCTTTGTTCCCACATGAAGTTTTCATAGCTGCCACCATATCCAACAGCAGTTTGTGTCCCTTCCTTTCCCGATTCTGATCTGACTATTTAAAAACCAGAAGAGACACTTGCCGTCACCTTGTGTAAAGTCGTTTGGCTGGTAACACTCCCAGACCCCGCTTCCTGTATTGCTTCCATGTGACGAAGTCAAAGCGGCGCAAACTTATCAACAACTTTACCTGTCAGCAATGAGGAGGTAACCAAAAGCTTTTCTATTATGTTAGCTGCCAGTAGGCAGGGCTAGGGTGCTATCTGGGTGGAACAAGAACATGTTTAATAGGCGATAACGCAAGCACAGGGCAATCAGCCAATCACAACAGACAAGCCTACAGAGCCCCGCCTTGGTCCCCCTGTGTGTATGCCACCAGTAAATAAAGACAGCCAAAGACAGGATCAAGGGTGACAGGTGACAGAAGAGAAGAGCAAACTAGAAAAATAACGTAATCCAAAATTAAATAAATCTTCCATTCAACAGAAAATGTGCTTGATTTGCATCGTCAAATCTGAATACACATTTCTACACAATGTATTGCATTTATTGGCTCGCTGGTCAATACTTACAGCTTGAAATACTCAGCAGCACAGTTCAAAAAAAACTTTCAAATGGTGTTCCAACCTATTTTGGAGAATCATCCCGATTCTGCCCTATATTTTTGCTCGTTTCTTACATGTCTGTTTAAAAATCTCCTTATTTTAATTGACTATGTTTGTAATAGCTTCACATCAGATTTATTGTTCATTTACTTTTCCCTAAATGCAGGATCAATTTGGTATTAAAAAACCCCCAAAAAGAACCATAATTGCAAGAACAGTATAGACTTAGAGCTCCACACAAATTGACTGTTTTAAGTTAAGCAGCTTTGCCACAATAATATAGTCAGTGGCAAGTCCTGACAACCTTGTTTTTGTTGAACATTAAAAAGGGAAATAAGCATAAACATTCATACATTCATTTTGTGCCGCATGAATTCAAAATATTATTCCTGTGTTGAAGCACATTGCTTGGATTGGCTTGACATCATTTCAATAGTCAACATTCAATCAGTTCTGCAGAGTAAGCGATAAGTGTGGGAATGAAATGCATGCAATGTTATCTGCAGTGAGTCAGTCAACAGGAAACTCTGCCCTCTAGAGGACAAGTTTCAGAATGAACACCAATGACCTCAAGAAACTCCCACTCATGCATTATAGTTTACTATAAAGCATAGCTTTACTTTCTCACATCCCACAGTGCAGTACTTTTAAATGCAAATTAGCAATAGCTCGCAATATTGCTAATTATATCAAATAGTTGTCATATGAAGATGCTCTTAGGGGAAAGGTAGAGTGAAGCTGAAATTATGCCCACATTATTTGGATTTTTCAGAAACATTACATGTAGTAAGGGGTTGGATTACGCCTCTACCTAGCCCATTGGACTAATGCAAATATGTAATCCAAAATAAAGTCACATACATTTGGTATTTAGACAAAGCCTATATCTAATTTTGTTCCCCTTCTTTTTACATAATCCGACAAGGGCTTTGCCACAATGGAGCATTTCCAGGTTCTATCTACAGCAATTAAAAAGTCAATTAGAAAAGGATCTTTTTAAAAACACCAAGAGCTGACAACATTCATGTCAAGTTAGGGAAGGAGAACTGAATTCAAAATTTGCTCTGTCTTACAACATGCGTTACAACAGAGAGAGATGATGGAACAGAGATTTGCTGCTGCACAAAAACAGTGAAGGCTTTAGAGGGGCTAGGCTTCCAGTATGGAGCTGCTGACTTAGAAGAATAGTTTGAGCACAGGAGGCCTCCGATCCCAATCAGCCCAGGAATGTGGAAGAGGAAGCTCCAGGAACAATGTGCAGCGTTCCTCTTGGTCCTGGTCCCACCCGCCTCAGCACAGCGCAGCTTCATGCACCCAAAAACAGGAAGTGCACAAGGCATGGTCTGGTCTCAGCTGGACCCGAAAGGGCGGTCTCTTCGGCATCTTTTGGTCAAGCACATGTTTCAACTTGTGCAGTAGCTTCATGTCAATAAACATTGAAGCCAAAGAGAGGTTCAAAAGAAAGCATCAGTGCCACCTAATGGGTGAAGCTGACATTACAACTATAATACAATTGCAGCCAATACTGCTTCAGGTCAACCCAACAGCGCTTGTATGTGGATGGGCCAAGACAAAATATATTCAAAATGAAAAATAAAATCTAAAATTAAGTATATTTACAATTTTAGATCTTCTATTACAAGGTGCAATATTTAGTTGTTTTCATATTTATAATTATAGTTGCATATCTTTGCTCATTACCATTAAGTTAAAGAAATCTGATCTCACTTTTTCAACCTTTTTTTTTCCTCTATTTTGTGTGTGGTGTAGATTCTTCTCTCATCAATGCCATAACTCCAGGAAGTCAAGTCCCCGGTTTGGAATTTTCACAAGAGAAAGTGGAACAAGACAGAGGTTTATCAGTTGATAAACCAACCATGAGAGGACATGCAGGAACTCAAAAACCCGAAACTTGACAAAAACTGCCAACGCAAGCTTTGCCCAGTGTTGTGAATGACAGAAGCAAGGCCAGCCCAGTGGAAGTTGTCTGTCAGCACTGAAGAATGTAATATTGCGATCAAAATAATCAACTCTTTAGTCCTCACCAAACACTGAATGCAAGGAACAGGAGGTCAGGAGGAGAAAATACACAAGTACAATACAATAAATTGAGAAAGACTGGGGGGCTCTGTATTTTATAACACTTCACCACACGGCTAAGGTAGTGACTCTGACATTTTGATCATGTACAAGAAGTACTGCAAAAACATGCCCGATTATAAACATCCTCTTACATGTTAAAACTAGGGCCGGGACGCGATTAAAACAATTAATCTAATTAATTAGAATCTTTGTAATTAATTAATATCGATTAATCGCATTTTAATCGCATTTAAATATTTGACCTGAGAACAGTGAAGTAATTTTTTTCACATGGATTTTTAGTTTACCATTGAATAATGACTGAATACATAAACTTAAACAACACATGTTCATTGTGGAGGATCAGACGGACTTCTTTCCATCAAATAACGTTTCTGTCATCGCCTCCACACAAAACAAACAAAAGCTAATAATAGGTTTTTGATGTGTGCATTCGAACTAAAACAGGGGTGCTCACACTTTTTCAACATGCGAGCTACTTATAAAATGATCAAGTCAAAATGATCTACCTACTACAAAAATGCAAAACATTTATTTCTAAATATATTGAAGATTCTTTATATCTACAATGTATGTTGATGTACATGCAAAACCGCATGATTTATGAAATAATTTGCATTCAAGCACCGCCTCTGGCGGTCATCCAGGATTCATAGAACCGTCGTTCTGTAGCGGCACTTACAGTCACAGTAGAAACTCAGGATGAAGACGTGTTATTATAGATCCATGGTGAAGACGTATGTTTACAAGCATTGACCCCAGTCCTCAGCCCTGGTTTGATCCTGGTTTAGCTCCTGTTTTGGTTGTTTTCGAGCGTGCATGATCACTTTGCTGCTCTCTGATGTGGAGCGAGGATTGCTGCTGTGAACCGCTCGTAAGGCAGTATGATCCATGCTTCCGTGATCAGAGGTCGCACGTTTTGTTTGTTGTTGTTTTGGGGGCATACTGTGGTGTGCAAAAAACGCAAAACTCTGGTTATCTCTGTCCACACGCAAATGCATAAACAGATTATTATTATTATTATTTTTTTAAATGTAATTCGTTCTTCCAATTCTACCTTTGCGATTGACTGGTAGATCGCAATGGACTGGTAGATCGCAATGAACTGGTAGATCGCAATGGACTGGTAGATCGCAATGGACTGGTAGATCGCAATCGACTGGTAGATCGCAATCGACTGGTAGATCGCAATCGACTGGTAGATCGCAATCGACTGGTAGATCGCAATCGACTGGTAGATCGCAATCGACTGGTAGATCGCAATCGACTGGTAGATCGCAATCGACTGGTAGATCGCAATCGACTGGTAGATCGCAATCGACTGGTAGATCACAATCGACTGGTAGATCGCAATTTACGTATTGAGCTCCCCTGAACTAAAACATCAGCAAATAGCAGCTCACACACCTGTGTCTCGCTGCTCCTCCTCCACTCACAGGAGTTGCTGCTCCTTCTCCTCCTCCTCACACACCATTGCTCCACACAGAGCGCTCTTTCCTGCCTCTAACTCACTTAGAGTTAGAGTTGGTCTATGCTTGTTATAATCTACTTTTGAACAAGAAAAGTCACGGAGCTCAGGTGGCGCTCCAGTATAATCGGCCCGTCTGAAACTCATTCGTGAGGAACTTTCCGCGGTGGAAAATCACATGCGATTAAAATGCGTCACATTTTTTTTACGCGCTAATTTTGTGCCGTTAATTAATCGTAATTAACGCGTTAAAATCCCGGCCCTAGTGAAAACTTATAAAAAGTTGCATACCAGATGCTGTGATCATGCTACTTTTTCCAAATCCCCCCCAAAGGGATACAAGGCTCTGGCAAAAGCTTCAAACAAGTTCTACTATATCAGGTTGATACGGTTGGCTTTAGAGACAACTGTAGTATGTTTTTCTGGACAATAGACACCTTGTACAATGATCTATGGTGTAAAAGACTTTTGCATCGATAGGAAATTGAATGTGGATGTATTTGGATAGTCGTTGATATTTTTGTTTTTTAAAGAAATAAGTAGTTTCACTGTGTCTAAAAATGCTACAGAGTAGACAGAAGAGTGGACCATGTGCAAGCGCCGCCACAAAACAGTGAGACTACACAAGCAACAAGCGGAGTCGGACACGCTACACCGCAAAACATTTTCAGATACTCTCACAATGAAAGCTACCCGTTAAAAAAATGTACCGGAGGCATATTTAACAATTATGCCACACACCAGCGCATGGGGTTAAGAAATCACCAGATACATTCCAGAGGATTGAGTTTTAAAATTACATGGCTGTTTTACCTGATCGAAAGATTTAAAATTAGCAATGACCATGAGAGCATATTGGCCAGATGTGTAGTTATAGCAAAGTAGAAAGATTTAAAAAAAAAAAAAAAAAAAAA
The DNA here is from genome assembly GCA_964034765.1 of Knipowitschia caucasica. Taxonomy (NCBI): domain Eukaryota; kingdom Metazoa; phylum Chordata; class Actinopteri; order Gobiiformes; family Gobiidae; genus Knipowitschia; species Knipowitschia caucasica. The sequence goes on along the minus strand of OZ035824.1, from coordinate 30,548,500 downwards.
ACTTATATTTGGGTCTACCGATCTCAGTCAATCTCTTGTTCAAATCTACACTTTCTGAAACCGGCCAAAAAAGCAGTGAGATTAGAAGTTTAGGGTCCGACTAGTTCCCACGCTGCTTAGCTCGTGTCAAACTTTTGCTACAGTGAAATCCAATCCTGTTTAACTCTTGAGACACACCTTAGGGCCATATGCAGAGGCTGGTTCTCTTCTGGAACAAGAAGTCTTCTGCACAAATCTGAAATCAAAAACAGAAAAGTAAATTCAACTTTAGTGACAAAACCAAATTACACTGCAGGCTGATGAATCAGAATGGGTATAGCACACAAAGCAATGAAGCGCTAAATGTGTGTTAAAATGTAATTGAAAAAAACTAGTCATTGCGATATTAGTATGTGCAATATCCATATCTAAAAGATGCACCATAATTTTGATATATTTGTGTATTAATTTCTTGTACACGCACTGTAACAAATCTGCTGCAACCTAGTGCCGCCACACACTAGAGTGGAGCACGCGGAGAAACAAAACAAGTGGATGATGAAAAGACAAATGCTGAGAGGAACCTGTTCCCAAAAGACACTTTTCCTCTGGAATTTGGGACCACTTCGGAGTCACAAGACGGGACCAATTACAGAAACACGTTATTTGTCAAGTAATGCCAAGAAACAGTTGCTACGTTGAAGGGAAACATCACCAGAGCCAACTCCAGCACAACCACAAGGTACATTATGCTGTGTATTTACAATCTCAAACTCCACAGCCTTCTCCGGTCAAACCAAAGGCAAATACGCAAACGAGCAATAATGACAAGTTTTGATTTTGTTGCTCCTTATGAGAAAACTTCAAAGTGACACAAAGCTTTAACTGCAGCAATTCTCTCCGTTAATACTGTGTGTATGGATTCGGCAACTTTAGGAAAGATATGAGGTTAGTATGTGTGCCATATTGCATTTTAATGTAATTAATGCATTGCTGTGCCTGATTTTTGCTAAGAGATTTTTTTCTTGCTGTTCAATGCCTATTGCATTATTAGGTGAAAGACAAAAATATCACTATCGAAATACTAAACACCCATATCAAATATTGCTCTAATTTCAAATATTGTGCAGCCCTATAGAATACTATTTACATTGCAGCTATTCAATTAAAGAAATGGCTTGATAAAATACTGATTTACCAATATAATTTTAGACCCAAACAAACATTTGGCTAGTTTACTGTTAAAAGCTGAAATAAAAAAGTATCAAGCTACAGGAAACTAAATGATAAATAAATTGTATCATCAAAATCAAATTAGAACGACAAACAATAAATGTCCTTCCTTTGGTGCCATTAAGAACCAGCTCGGCCGCTTTACAGCTGGAGTATTGTCTGGGATGAGGCAAACTATAAAAGCCAGACATCTTGGTGCTCCTAAACCAGTCTGGAGTTTCTCGGGACAGGGCGGTCTCATGACACAGTGATCTCCGCCTGATTTGGCCTGTACGCTTGTACACCAGGATTAAACCACCATCCTGAGCAGAGCAATAATCTGAAGATTACCCCACTGAATCCAAGAGTTACATAAGTCATCACAGCCTCCAAAAATGACACTTTCTCCTCCAAAACAATTTCAGTGTAAGATCAAAACAATTGTAAAAATGTTATTAAATGCATAAACTGAAGATTTACTTCATCAACAATCTGAAAATGTCAGAGAAAAGAGAATCTTCCAGTCGGTCAACCATGATCTGCCGCAGTAGTCAAGTGCATTAAAAATAAAACTACTTTTTTTCTTTCCCTTCTATTGCCAAGACTCATCATACTGGACCTCAAGTATCTTGGATTTATGATCCTGGTGTTTTGATTGAACAATGTCATCTTTGGAAATCCTGATATGAGCAAAAATAACTTCTCCCAAGGGCAATTGAACACAGCGGGTGAAAGCCCACTCCTTCTACAGTCCATAATGTCCGGAACCCATGGATATTGACACTACCCACCCTCTCACCCGTTGTCTGGGCCTGACTACCCCCTGCTTTTCACTGCACAGACGCAGTCCCTGCAGCTCACAACATGTTAATAAAATATACAGTAAACCCACTTATTTTGACCATGCAGCCACAGTAGGCATTCTGTGTCTCTCAGTGCTAGTGAAGGGGAGAACAAGTATTTTCTCATGGACCGGAGTTGATTATAAACATGAGGCTGTCAACTGCTCTGGATTGGCAAGAAGTGAAGACAAAATAAGAGGTATAAAGTATTGACCACCAGGTCTACTCAAAGATGTTTCAACAACATTCAGTGGTGAGATAAGACAATGAAAATGCTTTTCAAAAAGGGGAAGTCTTTAGATAAAAATAGGATGAGTCCGACCACAGGACTGAACTAAAGGCCAAAACAGAAGCATTATGAATTTTAGGGAAAAACAACAGAATATGGATTCTTACTAAATAGTTTCTACGAGCTACAATGATAGAGCATCACATTGTTTTCTTATTCATTTGAATTAGGACTGTACATTATCAATGTGTCAGCAAACATTTGTTGTGTTAAGGTATGTAAATCACAGGTTAAAACAATTACATAGTTTAAAGATGGTGCATAAACTAGCGACAGTTTTACTCCAAACAAGACGCAACTGAAGACACTTTTCACATGGCCGCTCTCATGCTGTCAGGCCAGAAAAGAGCACTGATGACCCACTTCCTGCTCCATCTCCACAACACACGACAAAAAAAACCACCAAAAGTTCAAACCTTGCTACAGGAGACCACAACAGACTTCACTTCTTATTTTAGTCATCGAGGCATCTATTGGCTTTGTTTTACAACAAAACATTCATGAATGGTAAATGTATAGACAATCTGTGTTAGAAAAAGTATAATCAAGTTTCTGTGTGAAATTTGAAAAACAAATTCATCAATTGTATTCACAAAATCAGTAAGCAATGTTTCACAATAAGTTCAGTAGATTTTATGTGCAACAGATTCCCATGGATAAAGTAACTACTAACTTCAAATAAATTGAAGAATAAAGAATATTTGTAAATCGAATAATCCAATTAACTTGAGTAATTGTTTCAGCCCAAGTTATTCGAAAAACAATGCTTGTACTTTCTCAAAAACTTAATAAGTATATTATTATTTATATATATATTTTTTTGTGATTTATCAGATTCTGTAACATACGTTGATCACCACATCTACTTCCAAATAGTGATATAATCGTATTGTGATTTGTGAACCGTGCATCATGTGATTTCCAGTTCTTATACAGTACACCTGAACACATTGTACAAACCAATGTGTCACTTTGAGGAACGTTTTCTAAATGTCTTTTCTTAATTCTTGGCTGTTTATTTTTTGGTGCGCAGTCTTGCCTCCCCCCAGTGTCAAAGGGACAACTGACTAGATCAATGTTTAACCCAAACTTGTCTAAAATTATCCAAGTGTTACAGGGACACGCTCAGAGGCTACACACTGCATACAAATCCAAAGTAAAGAGTTTCTTCCCACAGTCTTGCGCAACAAGCTGCTAGCTGGAAGAAGCTGTTATGAGGTCGTTTGGACTAAAACTATATGGAGATCCCACCAACACTAAATGACAGGCCTCGCTCCAATGTATAATTACTACTGTTTGACCGGAGACGTTTTTTTTAATACCGAGAACAACCACATAGATAAATACTTTTCGTATACAAATTCTAAAATATGTTTAATACATGTATTTAAATAGGTTATTATTAGCAAAATTATTACAAAGAGGGAAGTTCTTATATTCTATGAGCCAAAGTAGCAAAAGTTCATGTCCTACATGAGCTTCTGAATCCAAGATTCTTTCCTCATTTCACACAAATGCCTTCTTTTTCTATAGATCCTTTCCTTATCTCTGTTGATGATTTTACTAGTTCTCGATTTCTAACTAAGTTTTAGGGATCCACATTTTGTCTCCCATCAAAAGCATTGACACAGTTCAGATTACCAGCTCAGTGGAACAATTTTCTAACATGTAGACTACAGAATGTGTCTCTTCTTTGTCATTTCTCTTTTCTTTAGCAAAGCATAAACCACAAAAACAAGTACTTTTACAAAACATCGTGTCCTAGAACTTCTCAGAACACATCCGTTCTTTAGGCCTTCTGGTGACGATTTTGTGCTGAAGTTAAAACATCAATTCTGTTCCAAACTCTGGTTTCCAAAGCCCAGGATAATCTGCCTCAGCACGGCTCAATTATAGGTTATTTGGAGCTGCAGTTCTCACTTCTTTTGTGTGCAACATGACAGTCTTCCATCAGTGCACCAGCAAAAAAAAAAAAAATGGTGAGAACAAAGACAGAAATGATCAAGCTTAGTAGTCTCACCAACTTCCAACAGTCTATGCTTCCAACATGTTTACTGCACAACCATTTGCCCTTTAAAAATAAGAATATAAGAATATAAGAATATAATAATAAAAATAAGGTTATGGCTTAAACACTCTGTTCCTCGTGAAAAACAACCAAACATCAAACAATTAAATAGATATAAAAAAAGGAGAGATTTCCATTTAATTTAAAAACAAATCTAAACTAGTCAAAAATAGTATCATGGAAAGAATCATTGAACAATATAATGAGGTATGAAGGTCATATATGAAATGCATGTAATTTGCTGTGGAGTTTCACGTATCAAGTTAATAATTAAGCAGTCGCGAAAGGCTCAGAAAACTCCAAGGCACCCTCTCTTGTATCGCTCATTAATTTAACTTTAGGGCCTGATCTTTGAGAGGTGTGGGGAACTCTCTTAAACCTAAGGTAATGAAATACAAATAAATGTGTCTCATAAACCACAACCTCTTCCTGCATTACAGTTTCCAGTACATTGTTATTATACATGTGTTTGCCAATCCCAGTACCTCCAGATCTAAAAAGATCTTTGTAATGAGTAAACTGTTTGAAAAAGAGGACATATTCAAGATGAAAGTAACCAACAAGAGAGGTAATCAATCTAAACTAAGATTTTTTTCAATAATAAATGACTATTTAGTAATAGTTTAAATCTTAATTATTTAGGAGTATTAAGACTTGAACCAATCAGCAAAACATTTTGTAAATCTATCTGTTCATGATGAAACAAAAATATATTAGAAGGTCCTCTGTTTACTTGACAAACGAAATAGCTTGATTCTCAAAATGAATCATTAGTTATAGGCAAGGCAAGGCAAGGCAAGGCAAGTTTATTTGTATAGCACAATTCATACACAAGGCAACTCAAAGTGCTGAACAAAAGCATTAAAATCATAAATAATCACACAGTACATTAAAAAGAAAGATAAAAATATAAAATCCCTCAGTTGTTTGCACAGCTAAACAGGACTGTTTTTAACCTGGTTTTAAACATTGTGAAAGAGGAGGCCTGTCTGCATTATTATAATGGTATTATAGCGCTATAATGACCAAAAGGTTTGATTTCATGTACAAAACACTGATAATGACCAATTGCTCTGCCTACTTGTGCCAGAGAACTTATCACAAACAACTTAATTATAAATTATAAATACAAATCACACAAAGCCTTAAATGGTCCTTTGATAGTTCACACATAACCCAGTTCATGGCCATTAGTAATAGTTTTCAGTGGTATATTTATGCTGACCAAAAAGACAAAACATAAAAACTCACTGCAATGCGTCTTCTTTTAACAATTACTCATTTCAGCCAGTTACGAAGAAAGCATTAACCTCTGAGGATCACACTGCTCAGCAACAAGTTTAAAAAGTTATCTAATACTGTATATTTCTGAACTCCTGAGTTAATGGTTAATTCACAGGTAAAGCTTAGAGAGAGTGTGGGGTCTTGCTTTTTTGACCCATGCACAGCAATACCATTAATGTCTTACCAGATTATGACAAACACACTAATTCATAGGAGTAATACCGCCAGATAATCACAGATACACTGTTATGTGCAATCTCGGGGATTCCCTGTAGTTTGCGTGTACAGAGAAAATACTTCCGCACTACCATCAGAGGCTTATCCTGGCAGGGCCGCAGAGGATCAGCCATTTGGACAAGCCGCCAGCCTGCCCAGGCAAGATCAAACCCAGTACATTCAAATGTTCTAGTATGGGCTTTTCAGCAGGGAAGTAAACCCAGCTATCCAAAACCTGTGTATGAAGATGTAAAATAATAACAAATGTTTATAGTTAGTAAAGAGCTTTAATAAATGGCTGAAAAGAATTAAGGGACAAACATGATGCATCACCCAAATATAATTTATTTTTGTGTTTTGCAAGTCTGTCAAAAAAACTAATATTCTAAATGACAATTCCTATGTTGACTTAAGTCACAATATTTCAATACTTTCTCACATGCTAATGAGAGAACTTGATCATCTGATTGCCATCAGTAGCAGTGCTTCCAAAATTAAGTACTGTTAAGATGGGAGAGATTGACATTTGTTTTAAAAAACTATCCTTCTGAGAGACAAGTCCGAACATGACAAAGTAAAAGGCCAAAGCATGATTCCTGCCGGGGTCTGTACTCTCCTTATGTGGGCAGACAGGCTGACTTTTCTTCTGCATGGCTAGAGGACGACATGGCCAAACTATTTCAGACACAAGGCAAAGAGCGAGTGCACTGACCAGATTCCTGTCTCTGAGTGGATCTCTTTGGTCTCAACTCAATACGAACAAATGCTTCATTGTACATTCTGATGTACTAGAAGCAGGAGATGAAAGCTAGGCAGTGAAGCTGTCAGATTCCACACACTGTAAACCCACACATGAAGCCACAATGCAAGATTATAGGTAGGGCTTCTGTTAGTAGTGTCCAACGACCAATTTCTTACCGGCTGAAAATGATTCAAGACGGAATAGCACAATTTAGACCAGCATGATAAAGCACAGACTTTGAATAAATGTTTCCTAAAGCACAGCATTCAATTCTGTTAAACACTTCAGCGAGAACGAGAGTGAATAACTCAAAGTGACTTATTGTTACATAGTTTGGAGTTTTGTTTAACTAATTATGTTACACCAAATCGCTAAATCAAATACTAGACAATGTATTCATTATTCACCAAACATTGTTTAACTGAAGTTCCAAATCTGAAAAGAAAAGACCACTTCTATATTTGTGAAGTGAAATAGATTCCAATGTCTGACTTTTTCAAGCAGGACAAAATAAACAAACATAACGTAATGAGTTCACGTTAGCTTTTGGAGCAAACAGCTAAGGCTGAGCAGCAGGAGGCTAGCAGCAGCTTAGACCAAAGAAATGTTGTCAACAAGCTAACGCTGAACAGCAGGATTGTCACACAGAAAACACACCAAAGCAGGACAAACTCAAGTCAACACGACTCTTTGAGCGGTTATGTCAGCAACAAGGAAGTAGTCAAACTCTTTTAGCATGCTATGGTGCAGTTGGGAAAGCTAGCGTTACCTCCACGGCAAAGTTAATCACGGAACTTGACACAAGCCAGTGGTAAGCTGCAGCCACCGTGTCCCGAATGACTTCATATTTCGCAAAGCTTACATTACTTACAACTTGTCTCTTCTCCTCTCAGAGCGGCTAGGTGGTTAGCTTGCGGGCATTCTCTTTATTCGCTCCCTCCTGGCCCTCCTCCATGGGAAGGATTTGCGTAGTGGTGATTTTTTTTCTGTCTGTTTCTGTGTTGGAGGAGCTTCACTGTCACAGCAGACGGCAGCTACACCGTCCCGGCTTCCTCTACCCGATTGGCTCCTGAAGCATACGCCTTCAAACAATGCAGCTTTCTATTGGATTGTGTACCTGTCAATCTGAGGTAAATCACCTGTTGATTGGATGACGTACATAGTACGTACACGCCTGGCTGCATCAGCCTTGTGGCGAAAATGGCCCTTTATTCTGCTGCAATTTTTGTTTTGTTTTTTTCAAGTGGACCTAATGTGCATTGCACATTCCTGCTCACTGTCTATACCACACAATACCATACCCAGCACCATTAGCTTCGATATTGCCATATGCATCAATGCAGATTTAAAAGAAACATTACATAATTTGAAGGTACATGGTAAGTCCACCTAGGAAAGGCACATGCTCCTACACTACTTAAAATTGATTTATATAACTACGTCCTCTGAATGTAGTAGCAGTTAGCAGTTGATACATTTAATTGTCATTAGCTACCACTGCATCTGCAGGTCTGCTGTTTTGTCACGGCGCCGTCCTATGCCAAGGTATTACTGATGAATATAATTTCTATTTTGTAATATATATCATAATTATACATGTAACATTATCACCAAACTCAAAATAAATACAATCAGAGGCTAGTATCAATTAGATATTTAAAAAAAAATAATTTAATGAAAGCAAAAAGGATGTATTTATAAGACACCTGTCACATTGCATTTTAGTGTGTTGTGACCAGAGACAGTGAATATTAATACGTGTTGTCTATGGTTGTGGCCATGGATGTATTACGTTATCGTTGTGACGTTTATGAATGAAATCCACGAAGCCCCATCACCGCCCTCTAGTGGCATTTTAACCAAACAATCACAGAATAAAACACTTGTCAGTAGAGTCATAGTACTAGTATTGATAGATTTGTCCATGTATTACTCTGAAAGTATAAAACAACATGAACAGATTAGATTTTTTTTTTTTTTACAATATGAAATAAATTTGACTTTTATTTATATTATTAACAACATTTACCTCTAACTTTGTGCCTGTCCTGCAGCTGTTTCATCCGTGTTCTTACATTCTTGACACACATGTTCACAGGATCTATGAGGAAAATACAGTGGTCAGTACAATAGTCATAAATGTGTGGCCCCTGCTTTGAATCGCTATCATCATAATACATAGATGAACTAGCCAGTACTTTCAGTGGTAATCAGTCATCACAACGTCATACCTGTGCCTAGGCCCAGAGCCCCATGGTCCAAACCGGCCTCCAGGACCCCCAGGAGCTCCAGTGCCCCAAGGACCTCCAGGGCCAGGTTTAATACCAAGCTCCTGGAATTTGCTCCGGCAGGTTCCCATGTAAGATACTTTTCCAATTGCATATCCAAGAATTCCAGCAACTAAAGATAGACAATATGAATGATTGTATCAAATACAAGTACAGAGAACAAACAATGTCATCATATACATACCTGCAAGTTTAGGAAATGGACCAAAACGTGGGGATGGCTTCCAGACACCTTAAAAAGTGTGCAATACATTTATTTTCCTCTTATTTTATGTTATAATTATAGCGGTCTCTATGCTTACCATTGTATATGAGTCCTCCAGTTACAGCCATGCTTCCCAAAGAGATGGGAAGAGCTAGAAAAGACAAATGTACAAGGCATGCATACATCATCGGTTGTGTCTCATCAAACAAAATATTACTTAGGGAAAAGGGTCACCCGTCACACCCTCTTTAAATGCTCAGTCCCCTTATGTCCACCCCCATTCAGCAGCTTGCTCACTTATTTATTATAGTTATTACTCATGAAATAAATATGACATTCTTATCTAATCATGATGTGGCTTCACTACAAAGATTGGTAAGCTAATAAAATGGTGTTATTTTAATAAATGTATCAACTACACATAAAAAGTGTTTGCTTCATCCACCCCAAATAAAAATATGTTATATTATTATTATTATTATTATTATGTACAGGTTTGGATATAAACATCTTGATCTTGATTAATATGATGAGGTGTTAAATGCTCCACAGAAAAAAATATAGATGGGAACAATAAAGTATCTGTTTTAGGAGTAGGTTCAAATAGATAAGAGAAAGAAATATGACTTTAATTTCATAAGGAACATTAATAGAAAACCTGAGATTGTATGAATGCCGTCCACATGTCTATCATGTCACTGCTAGCACAAATTATGTGCGTACCAGACAGATCAAGTTTTTCTTAAACAATAGATTATCTCACATATAAAACAAAGTATAATCAGCATTAGTCAGCATGTAAAGACACAGATATTTTTGTGGTATAGTCCATCTTGATTGTAATTACACTTTGTAGACTACAATGTGACTTTTGACCAGATGGGAGTGCTTTCTAAGGTGGCGGGTCAAATTTCAAGAAGAATGTAAACAGGACTAGTGAATAGACTTGTGATGAATGAGTCACAACCATCAGTCAAATTGTTGTGCAATATACACGTGTGAAAGGTTAAAACAGTCTGGTGTGGTTTTTGTTTTTTACCATTTCGTATTTGTAAAAGGCAAGAATTAGATCAACTTATACATCCTCTCTGAGTCCTTTGTCTTTCTTTTCTATACATACGGGTGAAAAAACCTTAGATTTGAAGAGAATTATGCAGAACTAGGAACAGCATAGATGCTACAAAGATACTGCACAGAACCAGGGACAAACAAGGTCAAACAGACACCTGTACTATCTCAATGGTAGTTCAAACTGAGGATTAACAACAGGACAGAAATGTGGAATGGAATTACTCTAAATGCAGCAAATAATTGATCTCCAGAGGAATCCGACCAGCGTTACATGGACCACTGTTTGAGAAACACTGAGCTGTATGCTGTATTAAATTTAAAAGGTATGTAATGTAAATTCCTCCTGTGTGAGATCAATAAAGTCTATCCTATGTATGTGAGTAAGTAATGTTTATTTATATAGCACATTTTACAGACCAAGGTCCCTCAAAGCGCTTTACAATGTTCAGAGTTCAGATATTGTTCCAATTATTCCGTACACGGTGATGACGGAAGCGAGTCGCCAAACACGCTGGCGCATCAGCCCCCAATCTACACCATCCATTCACTCACTCATTTACATTCATACCGATTGTGCATGTTTTTAGTGGAAGGGGAAACCGGAACACCCGGAGGAAACCGGAACACCCGGAGGAAACCTCCGAACATGCAAACTCCACTCAGAAAGGCCCTGTTCCGACCGGGATTCAAACCCAGGACCTTTTTGCTGAGAAGCGAGAGTGCTATCCACTCCGCCACCATGTACCCTAAAAGTAGATGAATATAGGCATTCCAGTACCTCTGTACCAGAAGCTCTCCTCCTGGCAATCTTTCCAAACTTTCCTCACGTCTTCTCTGTGGACATGGTGGTCACTTAGGGGACACTTGAAAGACTGAAAAACAATGTTAAAATCAGAGCTACTCTTCCGTACTGGGTGAGTAGGACATTGGTTTACACTTACGCCTTTCGTTTTGTCCGGAGCAGGGGGTGTCCCAGTAGCTGGAGCCCCTTCTGTGGTCACAGTCACAGTCTCTCCTCCTGCGGGTTCAGAGCTCATGATTTCCACTAAACACACAGATTCACCAAACTCCAACACTAGGTCAAAACTTCCCCCTTCTTTCTCCGCGCAAGCAGGTCAACTAATACATGTTGCTCATGCTCCTCCTCATGTTGCATTTGTAAACCCTGCCCATCCTTCATTAAACATACAATGAAACAGCACAAGCAGTTTTGTCATTGTATTTGATAAAATTACGTATTTTAAGAAATAAAACACCCTAAGAATAGTTTGTAGTCTAAATGTTGAGTGAAAATACAACTCACTTACTGAATATTTTAGTATAATTACAGTAATCCTGAATCATGATTTACCTCTGTACACACTACTTCTGTATCCATGCCCTGTACAAGCACATTGAAGGCACGCCTAGTTTTACACTAAGCCACCTTCCACAAAGGTCAACTAGGCTTAACTGCAATTGGCTATGGCAGGTTTTATAATGTTTTTATTTTATTTTTTTAGTTGTTACAGAAATGTATATAGCAATGATTTTTAAACAGATCACTGCTGTTATGAACACATACATTATTAGGATAGAGTGTTCACAAATGTACTTTTTTCAATGCCATGACAGTGTTATTACTATTCGTTTTACTATGAATGAAAGAGGATAACAGAAAGTGTACATAATCAGGATCCTGGCTTTGTACGTTAATGTGTAAAGTATTGTAATCTCCACCAACTTTCCCACAGATGTATGAATACGCCCCACTGGATAAGAATACCTGAGTGACTTGACCAATGGCACATGTACGTGGGCTGTGTTCTTCTGCTTTCCACGAGGAAGTCTATGGCTCTGACTGATGCCTGCATAAACCCCACCTGGCCAATCTGTTTAAGAGATAAAAGAGGCTGTTTGGAAAAGCCTGACCAATCACTTTCTTTTGTAGGAGGGTTTGTTAATTTGTCTTCCGTTTCGTGACATGACACCTTGAATACCCAATAGTCCGTTTCTGGGGGCGGGGCGAAGGCATGTGCAGGCTCAATCGGGAGCTGGGGGCCGGATTTGCGCTCAGATGGCCCGCCTATTGGCCGGTCTGCAGACTTCCCACAGACAGTTGTATGTTTCATAAAAATGCACTCTGATGCGGCAAGTAAGTAGTAACCATTACTGGGAAATTTCTAAAGGAATTGACACCGTTTTATGCGCTGCTGTGATTGTTGTGATGAGGCGTGCATAGAGTCTGTGGTTTTAAGACAACTTTTATCCCGTCATCCTGGATTATTTTTAAGGACAACGCATGATCCCGTGGTGTTTGCTAGGCTCTTTGTATTTGCCACTGCTGTCTTCATCGATAACAAAGGAAGGGTAGCAAGTGTGCATTTAATAGATATGCGGCTAAATACTAGTATGTTTGACTTTTGCATTGTGTCCTACGTCTATTTAGTGTCTAGCATTCGCCGCCTTTATCCATCAGCAACAAAGGTTAGCTTTAAATGGCAGCTCCCGACATTAATTAGTCAGTTTAAACCTTTGCAATAATTACAGGCTTGGTGTTCTCATCGGTCCTTTAAGCTTGATGGCAGCACATGCATATTTGGTGGTTTTGTGTTTTTGTTCGTGCGTAGATTGTGTCAGAAATGGGAAAAATGTGACGCAGTTGGGTAAAACATCTTGCATTATACCCGTTGCTGCAGTACTGTCGTACTTTCCGAAAACAAGCCAAAGCCTTCCCACGAGTTTAAACTATTCAATTAGACTCAGTGGATGAATTAAATGTTATTTGGGACATTACAAAACGCATTCAATCAGTTAGTGCAAATGTTGGGGGTTGAGGGACTCCGATAGAAACAGTCGCAATGCTAAGGACTGGGAGTTGTAGTTTAAACCTAAAGCGTGAGTGGCACTTTAGTAGTGTCACTGAAACTAATGGACTACAACACCCATAAGCTTAACTCTCAAGATACTTTGTAAACTCTATGCAAGTTGTGCGTCTGTACTGCTATTTTAGGTATGCAGCTCGTGCTATTCGCTCGCCTATGTTAGTCTAGTTTTGCACCCACTTGAAGCCTATTTGGCACAGCATAACTAATGAGATGTTAACGTTTTTTTGCTTCAAAGCATAGTTGGCCCTGTGGAAATACGTGTTGTTGTTAGCCTAGTTAGCTGTTACGGCTTCAGTCACTCCCTTGATATGTCGTTAACGTTATAATCCGTTGTGGCGTTAACGTTTTCTTTTACTAAGATCTATAAACTGGATGTGTATGTTTTACATGCTAAATGAAGTTTAATCCATTTGTCTTCTTGCACCCTCCCTATCAGCAGAATTCTGCTGTATTATGTTTTTGGCTTGGTTATTCTTACGTTTGTTTTTTCTTTTGAAATTCTATTAGATTTTCAGCTCAATTCTCATTTAAGCACACTGGCCAACATCCATAAGATCCACCACACCTTACACAGGCTGGTAAATATACCCCCTCAACGTGTGTATAAAACGTGTATAAAACGCTAGTTTAGGCCTGGTAATATCTGTAGGCAAACATTTGCTTTTTTCCTCTGTTGGTTTCACTAGAACTTGACAGAAGACATTGGACAGGACAGCCACTCTTCAGGTTCCTTGATTTTCTATCTGTCTTTGTAAATCCATGTTTATTGGTTGTTTAATAAAATATTATTTTGCAGCTTGTTGCTCTAGAGCCATGCCTCCTAGGAAAAAGAGGAGACCCTCTGCTGGAGATGATATGTCAGCCAAGAAGAGTCGCCAAGACAGGTGTTGAAATCTCATCATTTTGGAATGTTAATCTCACCATAAATATTGATTTGATGAATAATTCCTTTTGTTTTTAACTTAAAGTATGTACAGAAAGCATGAGGCAATACAAATACGAGAAGAGGACACATTTTCAAATAAAAGATGTCTAGAATGGTTCTATGAATATGCAGGTAAGTATTTTATTGACCCTACGAGTCAAAGAAGGGAAGTCATTTACAGCTATTGCCTTACATGTGTCTCTCAAAGGTTGTGATGATGTGGTTGGTCCAGAGGGCATGGAAAAGTTCTGTGAGGACATCGGGGTTGAGCCAGAAAATGTAAGTACCTGTAAATGCAGCACATGTGTAGCATTCAGGCTTCACAGCAAAAAAGTCGTGGGTTTGACTCTGTGTCGGCCCAGTCCTTTTTGTGTTTGTATGTTTTTCCCATGCCCACAATGGTTTCCTTCAGATGCTCCAGTTGTCCTAATGATTCAAAAAGGTTAATTTTCCCTTTTTGAGGGAATTTTTTGTTTGTGGTTCTTTTGAAAGACATGTTGGCAAAGATAAGTTGTGCGAGTTTAACCGGGTGCTACGTAGTACGAGAGAAAGGTATTTTTCTGAAATGATTGAAGGCTGCAGCAACAATCTGCGTGTTCTGTTCTCAACAGTTAATAGATTAACAAACCCCCCTGTTCAAATGCCATTAGAGCTTACTTCCAAACGTAAATGCAATGAGTTTGCTAATTTTTTCAATGACAAGGTTCAAGGCATCAAAAGCGCCATTGTCTCCAATCCACAGATAACCATCCAACAGCCAGAAAGGCTCTCTGAGCTAACTCACTTTGCACCTGTAAATGATAAAACTGTCCAAGAGATAATCTCCAGTTTGAGCTCCTCCACATGCAGCCTGGATGTACTACCCACTAGATTTCTGAAGTCTGTTCTGAGCAGTCTGTTACCTTCACTCACACAGATAGTAAACATGTCCCTTCATTCTGGAATATTCCCAAAGGCCCTGAAAACTGCAGTCATCAGGCCCCTGCTAAAAAAGAGCAGTCTGGATGCCACTGTACTTAACAACTATCGTCCCATCTCAAATCTGCCATTTATGGGGAAAGTCCTTGAAAGTTGTCTACCTACAGCTTACTAGATTTCTTATAATCAACAACTCATTTGATATGTTTCAGTCCGGCTTTAGACCCCACCACAGCACTGAGACTGCTCTCGTTAAGGTTACAAACGATATCCGGCTGAACACTGACGCAGGCAAAGTCTCAATCTTAATCTTGTTAGATCTAAGTGCTGCCTTTGACACCGTCGACCATGAGATCCTCTTACAGAGACTAGAGGACTGGGTTGGCGTCACTGGCACCGCCCTAAGTTGGTTTAGGTCTTACCTTGAAGACAGGAAGTACTTTGTGGAGATTGGAAACTGTGTCTCAGATCATATGGCCCTGACCTGTGGAGTCCCACAGGGGTCGATCCTGGGACCTCTTCTGTTCAATCTCTACATGCTGCCGTTAGGTCAGTTAATACGCAGAAACAAAGTGTCCTATCACAACTATGCAGACGACACTCAGATCTATGTCTCACTGACTGCAGGAGAACATGGACCAGTGGACTCACTCCTTCACTGTATCCAACAGATCAGTGAGTGGATGCAAAACAACTTCCTTCAGCTAAACGCAGACAAAACTGAAATGATTGTCTTTGGTCCCCAGAAACAAAGAGAGAGCGTCATCTGTCACCTACAGTCTCTCTCCCTAAAACCTTCAAACAAGGTCAGAAATCTAGGGGTAATACTGGACTCAGACTTAAATTTTAATAGCCACATCAAATCAGTAACATCAGCAGCTTTTTACCATCTAAAAAACATTGCCAGGATCAAAAACATAGTGTCTAAAGCAGACTTGGAGATTCTTATCCATGCATTTGTCTCCAGTAGGTTAGACTACTGCAATGGCCTGCTCACAGGTCTGTCCAAACAGGCTATAAAACAGCTGCAGTACATTCAAAATGCAGCAGCTCGAGTCCTGACAAGAACCAGGAAGTACGACCACATTAGTCCAGTCCTCAGGTCTCTGCACTGGCTTCCTGTGGCTCAGAGAATAGACTTTAAAACAGCTCTGCTTGTGTACAAGTCTCTCCATAGCCTCGCACCAAAATATATTAGTGACATGTTAGTCCCATATGAACCAGCCCGGACTCTGAGGAGCACAGGGACTGGACTCCTGTTAGTGCCCAGAGTCAGAACTAAACATGGGGAGGCTGCTTTTCAGATTAATGCTGCTAAAATCTGGAACAGTCTTCCTGAAGATGTGAGACAGGCCTCCTCTCTGACAATGTTTAAAACCAGGTTAAAGACGGTTCTGTTTAACTGTGCATACAACTGAGGGATTTTATATTTTTATCTTTCTTTTTAATGTTCTGTGATAATTTATGATTTTAATGCTTTCTTGTTTTGTTCAGCACTTTGAATTGCCTTGTGTATGAATTGTGCTATATAAATAAACTTGCCTTGCCTATATATATATATATATATATATATATATATGTGTGTGTATATATTATATATTTCAGCCGGGTATGGCAATTTTCTTTTGTTAGAATTAGTGAGGCGTTAATCCTAAAGCAGGAGGTGGCAGCCTAGAATACCTGCTGCCTGTAATGATTCGAAGAAGTATAGATTTCCAAGCAAAGTAGCAAGAATGACATCTGGCGTTTGTAATATTACCAGTGCTGGGGAAATTGTAGAATGATTTTAATAGCTATTTCTACAATATTCTATATGTAGCTTACCCATTGTCACTGTTTTCCTTCTTGTCATCAGTGCCAACATGCGTATGGTGGTATAGCTCGTAATTTTTTTGAGATGTGTCCATTAGACTGCTTTGCTTGTGTCCAGGTGGTGATGCTTGTTCTTGCGTGGAAGTTAGATGCCCAAAGTATGGGCTATTTCACCCTCCAGGAGTGGCTGCGAGGGATGGGCTCTCTGCAGTATGTTCTTGTTTCAAATACATATGTCTGTTCTATGAATTCAAATAGTTTGAGTTACTGAAAAGACTTACTCTTTGGTCTGTACATTTCTCCTCAGGTGTGACTCCACTGAAAGGCTACGGAACTCTCTGGACTACTTGAGATCTGTCCTCAACGATAGCACTAGTTTTAAACTAATTTATAGATATGCCTTTGATTTTGCACGGGTAAGAACACTTTAGAATAACCCCAGATGTGTGTGTGTGTGTTTTACTTTTATTTTTTCTAACTCTAATAACACTCAATATTTCCATTCTCTATATTGATAAATATCATCCTTGGTGTGTTTTAATAATTATACATTTTATATTTACTGTGTTTGAGCAGGAAAAGGATCAGAGAAGTTTGGACCTAAACACAGCAAAATGCATGCTTGGTCTTCTTTTAGGAAAGACGTGGCCACTATTTCCTGTGTTTAATCAGTTTCTAGAGGTATAAAACATTTTTTTAAATAATTGACCACTATTTGCCGTATTGACTGAACATTCTGAATTGTTATTTGTAGCAATCAAAGTACAAAGTCATCAACAAAGACCAATGGTGTAATGTTTTAGAGTTCAGCAGGACAATCAACCTGGACCTAAGTAACTATGATGAAGACGGTGCCTGTAAGTACATTGCATTGAATAAGACGACCCAAATGCTGTATTCCATCCTTAAGACATTTTTATTCTGTTTTTGTTAGGGCCTGTCTTGTTGGACGAATTTGTTGAATGGTACAAAGAAAGACAAATGTCATAGTCGAACTTCCAATAATGACATGAAACGCAACTGTGACAACAAAATGAAAATATAACAAGAAAAATTAGCAATCAACCTGTCAAGGGACTGTTGCATGTGATAAGGCATAGGAGGCCTTACTTTGAGGATTTTTTTTTTTAGATATCCAGGGGTGGCGGATGCAGTGCCCTGTCTTCATAATACTGTATGTGTTAAGACGACATGACATTTTGCACATGGATGGATTCCAAACAGTATTTTTTTGGGAGTAGCACTCTTTCAACCCCGTCTGAAGTGACCATTCTTGCATTGTCTAGTCTCTTATACTGTCTTTTTAAGGTCATTTTTTGACCTGGACACAATATGAAATCAACTACTGTGCAATGAACTTTTGTGGGGATGATGCAGCCAACTTTATGAAGCACACTGTGTCAAAGGAAGCAGGTTTCTTGATACCTGTGCTGTAAAATTTTTGTGCCAGTGGTTCCTTTCAATAGTTTCTGGTCCTGCTGCTGCTATATTTTTTGTTCAGCAATGCCCTTGTGAGACCTCCTCAGCACCAAACTAAATAGTTGCTGCTTTTTTTACTCCAACTACAGGATACCGCTGACTGCTTGGTTGTGGTCGGACCAATAAATGCTTATCACAATCTACGTACCCGCGTTGTCCCAGTAAGAGTACTATTACTGTGCCTCAAATCACCGGATCCAAACGAAATGCTAATCAAGCAAATTACCACATGCTTTATTACCAAATTAAAAGCCCTGTACCAGATTGTGACAGGTTCTGCTTTTCGATAATTAATGTTTTTCTGTTATTTCTCACTTGTGTGTTTATTAGATCCAATTTATTCGCCCCAAATACTTTTCACATTTGAGCAAAGCCTCAGTAGAAATGTAAATTAACTATTAGTGGTGTACTTTCCTTTTCTCTGCAAAATAAAAATAATCATAGCTAGTGTCATCTTAAAAACAAGAGCTGCTTTGCAGTGGCATATCTGCACCATGTAGTAGAGCACAATTACAATTTGTGCTTTACTACATGGGAAAAATTAGGTACAGGGCTTTTTATTCGCAGTGATTTTAATTTCAAAACGGTACAAATTATACAAATTTACTTGCCATTCTCAAGCCTGTACATTTAAAAGGAAAAATGTGTATCTTGCACTTTAGTTCCTCACTTAGGTGGTCTGGCTGGGGAGTGGTATGAGATCAACTGACTTTATAAATGCTGGATGGTGGAAAATGATACATTTGAATTAGTAATAAGGCATATTGTGGTTAATTGGTGTGTAGAAACTTGCAGATACGCATTGCTTTTACATACACTGAGAGGTCAGGGATTATTTCAGGATAAACTTTGACTGTTGGGCTGTGTTAACTTAAGTTAACATTGAAATAGTTAGTGTCCATTTTGTCTTTGGAAATGTGGTTATTTGTTGTCTTCCTTAGTCCACGAATAGTTCAGGTCTTCGACTACAGTAGTAGCATCCAATATGGACAGTGTTAACCGACACACAAGACCAGTGATTCATTGAACCAGGAAGAGGTCTGGTAGTTAAAAAATATCTATAGGTAGATGTGTTTTAAACAATAATTATTGGACCACCATTTAGGAATACTGGGGGGGGAAAAAATGGACACAAAATTGTCATGATGCTATGCTGTTATTTTTGCCTATTGTATTGTTCTGGTAAATACATGTACATTTGTCTTTGGCTGTGGTGTGACGATGCTGAAATTTGTCAAGAAATGTTAATATTTGCATGCACGCTTCAAACCACGCCTTTTGTGAATGGATGAGTTTTTCGGAACATTTTTGGAAAACACATTTTGTTTGTACAGGAATTTTCTTTGTACTAGTGTTTTGTGCTTAATAATTTTAAATACTCATAGCCATGTTACCTCCAAAAGACATGGTTGTTAGTATTAGAACAATGTAACCTCAAGGGACGGTGTGTTGTTCCCTACTGCATCACTAGAGTCTAATTGTAAAGTCCCGACCAGCACTTATAAATCTAAATCCCCCTTATTTGCAATAATTGATAACAACTTTCTATCTTGTTGTACAATGCACTTAAACCACTTCAGTTAAAACATTTTAGGATGCCATATATTTACATTTCATAAGTATTTTCTTAAATATGATGCAGGAGGTGGAACAGTCTAGTCCCAACTGTACATATGTATGTAAAAAATATGTGTCAATATGTTTGTTTTCAGTATAACCTATGTCCATATACACAAATAAAAGCGTTTATTAACTTAATCGTTTATTTATTGAAAATGTATCATGTTTACACCAATTGTTATGAAAAGGATAAATAGGGTGATTTATTTACAGAACAGTAACAACATTGAAAACACTCAAGATAACTAAATATTAGAATGTGGAAAAATAACATTGTAAATTACAAATGTGTGACATACTTTTCTAAAAGAGAAAAAAAACGTGGTCTTATTTACAAAATATTCCTCAAAGTTGGCAGATCAGAAATGTAAAAGGACTTAAAAACATGATATATATCTATTATATGGCATTAGAATGGACGTATTGAATAGAAAAAAAACAATTTGGATGTATTTTTGAACAATTAGAATGACACTTGAGACTTCTATAATTCAATACACAACGTGAAACTAATTGTCATGTTTATTTATGGCTCACAGCTTGTAAAACCTCTTCAAATCTCCAGAATCTTAAATAACTTTTTCTGAGGTTCAACTGTGTAGACATGTCTTTTTAACAAAATGACAATAACATTGATTACCAAAAGGTGAATGAAATTTGTTTTGTATAGATTTACATTTTAATTCACTTGTATGTCCACTCCGATTCACTTGGGCATACATTGTGAATACATCTGTTTGTTGTATGTACAGTACATTATCAATATGCATTAAGGTAGTATTCATTGTTTATTTAAGTCCACATTCCAAAGCAAAAAACCTTTATTAAACGGAGCTAATATTTGGGTTGTCATAGAATGGCTCATCAACTGATTCTTCCTCAGTTGTCTTCCTCTGGACATAACCTAAACTTACTCTACTAAGACTGGACTGTGGGGATCTCCATGCAAAGTTTGGGCTCTCGTCTGGCAATGGTATGGACGGGACTGGGGGAGGAGGACCTTCTGGAAGCTCAGTCGATGTAATTGTATGTCTTTTGTTGCTGGGAATCCCATACAACATTTCTGCACGCCTCATTTCATCTAACCCAGGTGAGACTGTGATATAAGTTTGTGGTTGTGATATTTTAGTGTTGATGTTTACTTTACGTCTATACACATTGTGAACTTCAGGGGGATCAACGCTAACTGGAACTGATTCTGTAAATGTTTCATCTTCATATTCCCAGTTTTTTCTTTCAGAGGACATCGCCTTTAATGCACTGAGCCCTTTTTGTTCAACTCTGTCTTCAGGAGCAGCATTCAAAATGATGGGGGATGTGTCAAAAGTCACACTTCTGGGACTGTATGTTTTCTGAGTGATAATCGAAGATGCTTTTGACACATTTTGTTCATCCTCGCTGCTAGAGGAGTTATCAGACACACTTTCTTTTATTATTGGGGGGGTTAAAGATACAGTTGTGGGTGAAGTGTAGCCATCTTGTTGTCTCCTTACAGTGGGTAAGGGATGCTCTGAAAGATGACTACCCACGCTTGTCCATCTCAAATTTGGAGGCAATTCATTTTGTTTTGAGCGTATTAACTTCCGTTTGATATTATCCAAACTCAACTTTTTTGGTGTATGACGATTGCTTTCAACATATAATGGTTCTCTATAGAAATCCCGATTTGAAGAGAAGGAATCATAAGAAGTACTTTTCATAATTGTACGCTTGTATTCAATGCTGCGCTGATCAGTCACATCAGAAAATTTTTGTGCATACACTTTCCCATCATCACTACTTGAAGAACTTGGTGGTGGTGTGGGTGCTTTGATATGTAGACGCCTCTTAATTTGTGGTACACCTCGGCTTAAATCAGGGACCCCAACACCCACTGTGTCTTCATCATTACTACTACTTGAAGTGAGCTTCTTTTGCTTTGTGGTGATATTTAAAGACCTTTTAACATGTGGAATGCTAGTTAAGCTGACTTGAGGAGGCACTGAATCTACTTCATGCTTTGAGGATTTTCCCAATTTTGAATCATCTTCACTTTCACCTCTTGAAAAGCCTCCTTCATTTGGCTCTCTTGTTGATACAATGGGTACTCTCTCTGTTCCAATAGCAGTAAAGAAGGTATCTGGCTTTGGGGAGCTTGGAGTAGGAGATGGTGGGAGATCATTTGGCTTAGTTACATCAAGACGTCTTCGAAATCGTGAAACTCCGAGATTCATGCCTGCCCACTTTGATTGCAACTCTGGTGTAACTACTGGTGATGAACTTCCACTGGAAGTGTTGTCTCTAAATTTGTCAGTAACAACTGTATATTTTTCTAGCTCAATGCTCGGGGTAGTTTTTGTTGGACTACGAGTTAATGTTGATATCGGAGAGACTTTAATGAAATGTTTGTCTTGTGACTTGACAGATCCGTTTGGTTTAGGTGTGTCCTTTTCGTCATCACTGGAGCTTGATACGGAGTCATTCAAACTAGTTGTTATTGTCGGTCCTTTGATATCAAGACGTCTGCTGATGTAAGGTATACCAGTGCTTGTCTGACTAGGCGATCTTTGTGCTGAAATTTGGGGGCTCTTGCGTACGATTGAGCTGCTGGAGCTGACAAGGATATCACTCAATCCCCCTTCAGATGGAACAGGTAAAGGAGGAGATTGAGATTTGATTTTGAAGTCAAGACGTTTCTTTATTTGAGTATTGCCTCCGAAATCCATTACTGGCCATTGTGTTAGAGGTTCAACTCGAGATCCAAGCTTTTGAATAGTTTCATCTTCACTTTCACTACTAGACGAAGTACCCAACCTCGTTTTTGGTATTGTTCCTTTTGTTGATGGCAGCCTTTCTTGGACCCATGCCACTTCTTCATTTTGACTGTTACTGCTTGTCAAATCAAGTATTGTTGTTTTGAAATCCAAACGCCTTTTAAGTTTAGATGCGTTAACAAGATCAATTACTGGCCACTGGGATTGAGCTAGTTGCTTGTTTGTTGAGGTCACCAATTGTTGTAGATTATCTTGATTAACATGGATAGTTTGTTCCTCTTCACTGTCACTGCTGGATGAAGATTCTGGTTGTTGCACTTGAACTCTTGCATATGGTAGCTTTGATGGCCCTAGTGCCAATTTTATGCGGTCTTTGACATCTAAGCGTCGTTTGAGTTTAGGTAGTCTGACCAAATCAATCATTGGCCACCGAGAGTCAATAGTTGGTAGTTCATTGTCATTGGAGGATGCCCCAGAATCTTGTTTTGGGAATATATTACTTGCAGACGGTACTCTTTCTTGCCCCACTGTAACTATAGCGTTTTCCCTTTCTTTGAAATCTAAGCGGCGATTAAGTTTTGGTATTTTGACCAGATCTAATGATGGCCACTCGGATTGAGCTGGCTGCAGATTTTGAGATGTTACCAGCGTATTTTCCCATTTTCTTTCTATGATTTCCTTTTCATCCTCACTTTCACTAGAGGAAGAGTGTTCAAACTGCATTGTCACATTGGTAGATGTTGAGTAGGGATTTGATCGTGGTTTGATATCCAAACGGCGCTTAAGTTTTGGAACTCTCACAAGATTGATTACAGGCCACTGAGATTCACTTTTGAATGTCGAAGTTGGTTCTTTATTTGGAGTTGTTACTTGCTGAATATTTTCATAATCATAAATTTCCGAGGCCTGTTTTTGTACTTTGATACTTGGAGATGTGACCATTTGAGGACTTTTTGTTCCTTTTTCTGGTACTCTTTCTTTGATATCTAAACGGCGTCTTACTTTAGGTATTTTAAGATTGATTTCTGGCCATTGTGTATCACCATCTCCAGTAATCGTAGTTGGAGGTGCTACCTGCTGTAGGTTTGTAACATTTTCAATTTCTTTTTCATCTTCACTTTCGCTACTAGAGTAAGTTTCAAAGTGTGGTTTCTGGACATTGACTTGCGTAACCACCTTCTCTTGTGTTTGTATCATTTGTCCTCCTTTATCTCGACTGTAGGATTTGTCAACAGCAGGTATAGTTTTGATGTCAAGACGTCGTTTGACTTTAGACACTTTCACAAGGTTAACCTCTGGCCACTGTGGCTCTTGATTTGGTTTTATTGCTGCCGATGGGATCACTGCAGATGTTGTTTCATGTAGGTTTTCTTTACGGACTTCATCTTCACTCTCACTACTAGAGGAGGACCCGACCTCTGGTTTTGAAACACTAACTATTGCTGATGGCACTCTTTGTGTAGCTTGTATGCTTTCTTTTTCTTTAATGTCCAAACGTCGTTTAACACTTGGTATTTTTGCCAAGTTTATCACTGGCCACTGCGATCCTGTTGATTGTGTATTTGGTGATGTGATGATTTGTGATTTCTCCTGATGGTACTCTTCTTTGATTTCTTGTTCATCTTCACTCTCTCTGCTTGAAGTCCCTGAATCTGGTTTAGGTACATAGATCATTTCTTGAGGCTTACTTTTTGAAACCACATCTACTCTTCCCCTGATGTCTAAGCGCCTTTTTACTTTTGGTAATGTAACCAGGTTGATCATTGGCCACTGAGACTCTTGATTATGTCCTATTTCTTTTGACAGGTTGATGAGTGATGTTGCTGGCTGTACAGTTTCTTGGTTTATAGTAACTTCTACCTTTTGGTCATCCTCACTCTCACTGCTGAAGGATGAATAAGATTCTCTGAGCACATTATCTACTCCTAATGGAAGCTTTCCCTGCACATTTTCATATATATGCTCTTCGTCACTATCGCTGGATGCTGAACGGACAGCCGGTTTGACTGTTTTCAAATCTAAACGTCTCTTAACTTTTGGTAGTCTAACAAGATTGATCATTGGCCACTGAGACTCTTGAGTTGATGGCTGTGTGTTTTCTTGGTTTATAATAACTTGTATTTGTTGGTCATCTTCATTATCACTGCTGAAGGATGAATCAGATTCTGTTAACACATTATCTACCCCTGTTGGTAAATTTCCCTGCACATTTAAATATACATGCTCTTCCTCACTATCACTGGACGATGAATGGAAAGCTGGTTTGGCTGTTTTCAAATCTAAACGCCTTTTAACTTTTGGTATTTGAACCAGATCAATTCCAGGCCACTGGGTTTCTTGCCGTTTCTGAGAACTAACCCTTTGAATATTTTCATAATAGTTGTCTCTCTCTTCACTTGTTTTGTGCTCATCTTCACGACTGAAAGAGATTGTTGATTGTAGCTTTTCTTTCACATGTGTCCACTCTTGTTTTTCCTTGATTTCCAAGCGTTGTTTAACTTTGGGAATTTTTGCAAGATTTATTACTGGCAACTGACACTCCTCCGACTTCATATTTGGGGATGTCAGTTGATGTGTATTTTCTTGATACTGTTTCACCACTTTGATTTCATGTTCTTCATCACTTTCACTGCTTGAAGATGCACCAGACACATGCTTTGTACCCATGGGTTTTTGCTCAATTATTTCCTCATAGATCCTGTCATCTTCGCTGTCACTGCTCGGCAATGATTTTAAAGCTGTATTTTGCACCTTGAAATTGAGACTTCTCTTGACTTTACAGACACGCTCAAGATTAGCAACTGGCCAGGGTGATTCTTGCTCCAATTGTACCACTTTCAAATCAGGTCTTGTCTCCACCTGGACTTTTTCTTCTTTGAATTCCCCCCTGTCCTTTCCATTGTCACTACAGCTGCTGGAAGATTTACGCTGTGGTGGCAGTGGTGCTTTCCTTTTCTTGATACTTGAAAGGTTTTGCTCAATTATCGGATACGTTTGCTTTAGTTGCCATTCCTTTTCTTTTGCAATGCCTGTGCTGTATGAGTCCACATATGTCGTTTTAAATATCAGTCTCCTTTTGATAGCCGGAATATATTCAAGATCTACAACCGGCCATGTCTCCACAGTGAGATTTCTTTCTGTCATAATGTCAGTATTGGAAGAAGATTGGATTGATACTGTCTTTTCAAAAACCTCCCCCTCCTCCTCAGAGTCCGTATTGACAGTGTAATGTGTTGGCTCACTGTCACTCATAACTGAACTTGAGCTAGATGACTTAAAACTTGTATCTTTATGAATGTTTTTCAAGTTTACATTTGTCTGCTTGAATGAGCTATTTGGTGATATTGGAGATCCGCTTTGTACCGAGTCACTATACTCAAATGGTTCCCCATTGTCAAGATCTGAATGTGCAATAGTGGTATTCTCATGTGGAGACCAATCCGCAAACGGCTCAGAAACAAATCCTGGTATTTCATTTGATCTCTCAGTTGTGTTTATTTGTACATCTGGGGTTTCCTTTTGAATGTGCTCCTTAATTACTTGAGTTGTATTAGGCGTAGAGCAATTTTCTTTGAAAACGTTGTCACTTATTGAGGATTTTGAAGATTGTGATGAGAGACTGTTTCGCTCAGCTGAATTTTGGATGATTTCAAACTCAATATTCTTGGTGAAATTAGCTTGGACAGGCCCTTTAACCGCTCCATTGCTCTCCTGCACATCCCCAGCTACTGCATCATAATACTGCATGTTCCCTTCTTCTGCATACTCACTAAAAGTCACTCGTCTTTCGCGATGTGACTCAATATCGTCCACGTCCTCGCAATGTAAGTATGCATCGTTTACATACTGTTCTTGCTGGACATTAGGGACAGAGTTAGTTTGGGGTTTTTTCTTTCTAGTTTTGTTTTTTTGCCAACAAGCACAAATGTATGGTTGTAGAAAAACTCCAAGGATGAAAGCAACTATAAAAGTTATGATAACTGACAAGCTGACGGCCAAGGCAAAGTCAGATTGTGAGACTCTGGTTTCAATTTTCTGCATTTTGTTCTGAAGTGAAGGTATGATTTTGTCCGACACACTTCTAATTTTTCTGTTTTGATCATGCATTTGTACATTGTTTGGATCATGTATGTGTAAATAGTAACTTGATAATATTTGGAGTGATGTTGAAAGGCATACATATAGTCCTTCAGATGGTTCTGTGATGTTACTGATAAGAAGAGAGCCTTGTTGCTGTCCTTTAGTTGCTCGACCAATGGGAGTCCACCATACTGCGTCTACAGGACAACACAAGAATCCTATTAAACAATTAAATATGCATTCCATTGGAGTTGCCGGACTCCAGGCCAAAACAATAATCACATTTAAAAATAGAAACAATTATAATTTGGTTGCCTCTATTAATCATTTTCAAATTGAACAATCTTGCATCACACAGAGCTGCTTTCCCTTTTAAAAAGGACATGATCACGAATACAAGCAGTTGAAATGGGTGCCCTCTGTGTAGTGGCTGGGTTAATTGTCACATGGGGAAGCTCCTCGTCCTTTCTTAAAACACATTTATAGACATTGGTCATCTGGCCTCAATGGACCAATGGCTCCAATGTTTGTTATTATTGAATTTCCTGTATTTGTGTTTGTATTTTGTTTGTATTTTTTATTTGGTTGGGACAGTTTGAACGGTTTGATTCTCTGATCTATTGTTGGTAAATCAACAACTTTGTAAAGTCCTTCGAGATAACTACTGTACTGTTGTAATTTAGATCAATACAGAAATAAATGGAATTGAATTGAGAAGCCCGGTTTAGAGTCGTTGCTCCTCCACATTAATAGTAGCCATCTGAATTGGCTGATATTGTGGTCCTCTGTGTTTTATTTATTTCATTTTATTTACTTTATTCTATGTATATGGGCTTGTTCACACTAAAGGGCACAAAAGTGTGACAAAAGGCCAAAAATTAGATTTTAATAATAAGAAGATATTTTATGTTTTTCATGTTTCCAAGTACCTCCTCTGTCCATTAGAAGTTGCTAGAACATAACTGTTTTATACATTAGACAAGTTTCCTATAGCGTCCCTGTTTATTTTATGTAACGGACATGATTTTGGCTTTGTGGAAGTTCGATAGGTATTTTCAGATGTCCACATTTGATTCAGAGATTCTATTTTTTTACACAAAGTAGATGCAACGTGAAACTTTCATATTATCAACCAATTAAATGTGAAAACAGACCAGATTTGTATTTTTCTCAAGTTAATTTTTTAGAGAAAAGAGGACCGTCCTCATCACGTCCGTTACAAATTTTTCAGGGGTAATTTAATTAAATAATTATTTTTTATTTTTTCACGATTCGTTTTTATATCAAGTGATTTCCTTCTGTTGTGTCAACCATGTAAATCTTGTGGGATTTCATCTTTTACTTTTTCAGACTGAGGACATTTTATTTTCTATGTAACTGGCGTCACAGTAGAATGGTCAAATAAGAGGCTGATTTGGTCGTTTAAAATGTCGCAAAAATTTTTTTTGTCAATCTTTATTTTTGATTTTTTCCACACTATCTCTTCAATGTGTTTGTGTTTGAAATCTTTTTTCCAATCTATGAAAGTAATTTTAGTTTTTAAGTTATAACCTTTTGAAGTCCAGATACTTTAATTGTCACTTTACTGTGAACACACTCATATATAGATGGTATTTGTATTAATTATTCATAAATATATCCTAGTGTTCGATGTATCTTCTATTTGTCATTTTATTTTATTTATAGAGCTGGTAGACTCATACGTATGTCTAAATTTGTTTCTTTTGTCTCTGTGCAGCAATTGAAACTTGTTATAAAATCCATCCATCCATCCATTTTCTTCCCCTTAATCCATTTCTGGGTCAGGGGGGTGACAGTCAGAGCTGCAACCAGTACACATAGCACCAGCCCCTCACTGATCCCCCTGCAGGTGGTGAGTCCACAGGAGCTGAGATCTTTCAGTTGGGGCTTTGGGCAAAGTAGGGTTAAGTGTCTTGCCCAAGGACACAACGTCAGCAGTCATCAGTGGGAGTCGGGAAGTAGGTCTTACGGTGGGCTCGAACCCACGACCTTCAGGGCCAAAGGCCAATGCTCTACCAACTGAGCTACTGTCGCAACATTGTTATAAAATGTGCTGTATAAATAAAGTGGATCATTGCATTCACACGCAAGAATGTGAGGCCACAAGCAGAACCATAGAGCTGCTTTAACAAAAAAGTTAGCCATGTCAGAAGGATTAGCTGAATATTTTTTGTACCACATAAATCTGGATGGGAAAAATACTTATATATGAGAGAGGTAAGTTAAGTAGCACAACATTCATGTATTTTTATTCAATTAAAAAAATCAAAAAAGCATATAAGAAATGTTCATGGGCTTATCAATACACCCTCATGTCAATGTATAGATGTTTGGGACTGTTTCGTGTACGACACTAAGTGACAGAAATGAATCCTAATCTAAGTTAGTTGAAAGTAAAAAGCTACATTTGCATGACTTACCTGATTTAGAGCATGGCAGTTGCGTTGTCGAGCCTCTTTGGACAGACACTTCTTGGTGAATGTTTGAATCCTGACAATCCAGACGCTCTTTATCCAACTCCTGGAGGTTCTTCACAGACAGAGACAACGGGGAAGCACATTCAATGAACCACATCTTCAGGCTTTTGCTGTTTCCGTAGACTCTCTGTCTTTGTAGAAAAGACATTCTACAGTCACAAATCCAGGGGTTTCCTCTTATAGCCACATCTGCTCCAATGTGTTGAAGAGTCATATATGTCACAGGGTGGATAGTCGTCAACAGGTTGAAGCTCAGATCAAGATGCTAAAAGAACAGAGAAATACAAGTTGTATTCAAAATTACAATAAACACAGTAAGTGAAATATCAAATCAGGAATAATGTATGGCATAATATACCTTAAGCCTGTAAAGCTTCTCAAATATCTGTGGATGGAGACTACTGATAAGGTTATGTTGAAGATCGAGCTCTTCCAATTGTTCAAGGTGAAAGAAATCTTTCTGTTCCAGAGTGGAAATAGTATTGAAGGCAATGATAAGAACCTGTAAAGATCGCTGTTGTCCCAACCCTGTAAACAAACAAATATTAATTAGTTTAGTTTACTTTACTTTACATAGTGTGCAGCAAGGATTACACTGTTATGAAAAAAAGGATTAGGCCAAAGCAAGAAAGCTTATAAGTGCCGACTGTCATGGTGTGGATTTTGTTATTTTGTACTTTGGTTTTATTTTGGCATTGTTCTCTGTGGTTTGGTTTAGTTTGATTCTCTTTAGTTTGATTCTTGATTGTCTTCTCCGCCCTGATGTGTTTCACCTGTGTCTCTCTGTGTCTACATGTACCCTGTGCTCCTCTCCTCCCGTTGCTGGTCCATTGTATTGTCAACCTCCGTCCTGTAGTGTCTTGTCAAGTTCTGTTCCTGGTTCCTTTGTATTTTTTGAGATTTGTTTTTACGTTGGAAATTATTTTATTAAATCATTCATTTTTGCATTCCTGCGTTTGGGTCCTCCATTCATCTCACCCCACCACGTGACACCTACCTCCCTATTCTAATTACAACTTGAATTTCTGTAAGATAAAGGTTAAGCACGACCACCTGGCCTAGTACACTGCATTTCATGTTGTGTATTGATCAAATGAAGTTTAAGTTTTA
Source organism: Knipowitschia caucasica (assembly GCA_964034765.1). Classification (NCBI taxonomy): domain Eukaryota; kingdom Metazoa; phylum Chordata; class Actinopteri; order Gobiiformes; family Gobiidae; genus Knipowitschia; species Knipowitschia caucasica. Next base: position 30,518,242 of record OZ035824.1, on the reverse strand, counting down.
TGGCATTGAGCAATCTACAACAGTCTTGGCGTTACAAACACTTTACAGTTGCAAAAGCCAGGGAAGATTTATAACTTTGGGGGTCCAAGGCAATTGTCATTTAGGGGCCCCCTCTTTCTTTCTTTTCCTCCACAGAACGTTTAAACACAATTTATGATTAATACTTGGACCACATTAGTTTATATTATTTGAAAATGAACAACTGTAATTTATGGGAATGAACTAAGATCAAAAAGGCATACTTGCATTTTTAAAGCTTTGGTTGCCATGAATTTTGATATCAGTGCTGCCACTGGGAAAATCATTCTATAAGGAGTTATTGCTGTCTGTAGCATGCTGCAAAACTGTATAAACTCAGAGATATGTATCACAGAAGCACACAAACAAATGTACTATATGTACTGTATTTTACAAAAAAATGCTACAATGTCCCAGAATTCGTCATTTCAGCTGGAGAAATGTTTCTCCCATCATCTCATTACGATTTACAGCATGAATTTTTCTGCTGTCTGCTCCTTTCAACAGTCTGAGAGCAGGGAGACTGTGCTGCTCCAGTACAGCGGAGCCACATTTCTGTGAGTTGAATACCAAACAGGAGAAGACTGCTCCATGTTAACTCTGTGGCCCAGTCCATGTGATCACTGCTGAACCATGCTGCGGAAAAACATGTTTGGCTTTGACACAAGCTCAAGAGGAGGAGGTTACACTGTGAGCACCATTAGAGGTTTGTATAAGAAACGGTTGACAGTTATCAGAAGGTGTTGTCAGAATTGGGCCAAAGTACTGGAGATAAAGAAGGTGAGGAGGGTGTACGCCCAGATCCAGTATTGGAAATGTGTTTGTTTGTGTGTTTGAAATGTGTTTTCAATAATCCCAATTACAGTTAAATTGGAAAGATATGTAAATGTATCACATTATAAGTTATGTCTGTCTGTCCTCCCGTGAATAATGTATATGTTTTGGTTGGATTGACACTTCTTCTTTATCGTGTGTTGTAAATATAGGCTCAGCTTGAAACTTAGATAAGATCATTGATCAGAGAAAATAGAGCCATTAACACAATGATAAAGCCAATTATAGTAGTTTGCTGAATTATGAATATATACTAAAAACATTTATACACTCAAATATATATTATGTACTGTAATAATGTGGCTGTAAGACCTAAGCCTTACTTACTAGCCTTACTTACATGTAATCTTTTGCATACTTAAGAAAGATCAATGTCATAAGTAATTTTGATGGTTTAGGCTCTCTTCTTCGCTTTTCTGTCTAAAAAAGCTGATCTCAAGATCTGACAGAGGCCATAAACTACATGCAGGTGAAAGCTGAAAATATATTCGCTGTTATATGTTTACTGTTTTGAGAGCGAGGAACTAGATGGATGGATTTAGTTATACTTTTGTGGTTCAAAAGCAGCTTAAAAAAAAAAACAACACTAACAAAACCAAATCTCGTATTGTCATAGCTGCCACACTATTATTGATTTTAAACGCTGCCACACAGTGGCCCTTAAATATTCATAAATGACACCAGTACACCAATTGTTGGTCAAATACAGAAATATTCAATAGGGACACTTTTTTATTGGAGGTGTGTTGTGTCCAGAGACACAACACACCTCCAACAGGGATGCTTAAAAAAAGCATCCCTATTGACACAATTTGTTATGGCAGAAAAAATGACCAAACATAGATCTAGTTCAATGATTCAACAACCACTGCTAGAATTTTGTTTTACAAAAGGCTAAATGCAAAATGACCAAAACAGGTCTAAACTACAGACAAGTACAAACCAGACAACCTGTTAATAGTGTGTTGAAAATCTGTTTACACAGATTTTAAATAATGTTTGTATTTATTTTTTTATATTTTACACAGAAAATCTATTTTAAGATTAATGGATAGATTATATATATATATATACACACTTTTGTAAAACACACCTCTGCGGAGGGCGAAAAGTGTGTGTGTGTGTTTTTTTAATATACATACAGTACATAGTTTTTCTTATTGATTGAATTTATTGATTACGTTTTTAGGACTGCATTTATAACTGTTACATCGACTCACCTTGAGGGAGTTTCTGGAGCTGGTTCCTCTGCACAGACAGCAGCTGCAGGGTGGGGGCCGACAGCACACAGCTCCTTCTCAACCTGGACGTGGACTGGCCCTTTAAACCCATATCCACACAGAGAGACAGATGTGGCATACTGTTGTTCCCAAGCCATAATTTGTGAAGATTCTGATACGTTGACTGAAATATTAAAGATCTCAACTGATTATTAGACAAGTCCAGTTCAGATATCGACGTGTCAATGTTTGTCGGTGCCACGAAGAGCCCAGCCGATGAACAGTTTAGTTGTAAAGATGGCTGACAAGTGCAAAAATCTGGACAAGATTCATGCGGAGAGGAGTTCAGGTGTCCACAGGATAAGAGAAGAACAAGTACCAGTCTGAGGCCTGGTGACATGGCCATCACAATCCTGTTTAAAGTAGTTCACAGCTGCATTACGGGTTGTAATGAATAACATAAACACATCAAAATCAAGTAAATAAAGAAAGGCTCACCTGATTGAGTCTTGTGACACTGAAAACACGGGACACTCTACTCTGCCTATCCAAAGTCTGAGGTGTTTTTGCTGTCTTAGCTCCGGAAGCACCAGCCCAAAGATGTCATTCTCAGCTCCTTCTAATCATTTACACTGTGGGTTAATGTCTTACTGTCATTGTTTGACAGATAGCAACATGTTTATGATAGAGAGCCCTGCCCTTACATTCCATACTGTAATAAAAATGCATAATGTAGGAGTGCCATATGATTTTAAAGGGCCGTATAAATGCCTGGACATCCACTGAAACCAGTGATAAGAGCGTCAACACAGGAGCACTGTTTCAACATGTTTCTTTATTGAAACAAACACATTTCAACACAAGGCCATTCAGGATCTTGGTTTTCCAGTCCAAGCATAAAGTCAGTTATATTCTGAGAGCATTGTATTGATATTCTAAGAAACATCTTTGACAGTGCTGTTAAAAACTGAAAATGCAAGTAACACAAAACATATATTGCACAAATCAGAACACGCAATAAAACCTTTCAATAACGATTTAGTTTGCTGCCTCAGTACAAACACGCCTGTAGACACATCTGTTCCAGTAAAAAAACTTAAGCAACAAAAGATAAAAACAGAATAATGCTGTATTTATTACAATCCCTTAAAAATCCATTGGCACGTGCATGATAGAAAGGTGCAAAGGAAAACTTGCATTTTGTCTGCTTTCATAAAACATGATGGTCTAATGGCTATTAATATTAATATTTATTTAATTCAAACATGATAATATTTATTAAGGAAAATAAATCCATGTAATAATATAAATTATGATCGTTGCATCCTCACACTAGTCCATAACAGCTACCAGAGCAAGTACATCTCTTCATTGTTGTAGCTAAACTGGACAGTAATAAAAAAATCTTTGGGCACAACCCACGACATGAGATTAAACAGAGGAGTGTTATATGTCAATCTTCTATTCAATACAAAAAAATAATAATAAAAAGAGTGGGAGAACTTAATTTAGTGGTTTGAATACTGGATGGTGGCACATGATTAGCATCAGATTTCAGTCCAGTTTAAAAGTGAGCCTTTTTACACGGGTTATCAGACGTTTGGCAGCCCATATTAGGAAACTTCACCTGAACTCGGAACAGCGTCCCGTCCGCACACATACACAGTTTGTAGCGCTCCAGCCCCTCGTCAAAATACACGTCTCCTGCTGAGTTTGGAATTCGAGTTGCATTGAACATGACGGAGCCGTTGAGTACGATACTGTTTTCCTGCAAAGATAAGAGAAGATAAGAAATCCTTGAATCGTTCTGCAGTGGGAAAATGTCTTATTTTTATTTTTTTTATTAAACTTTATTTACACACCAGGTGAACATGTACATAGGGATAGTCAATAAGCAAGCAATACAAACAATAATAATATTAGTTCTAGAAGGGACTTTAACAGATATATAAACTAAATTTAGGTGTGTGCGTGTGTGTGGGGGGTGGGGGGTGGAGGGGTTATATTAGCATTAACCTAAATTTAGGGGAGGGGGGGTAAATAAAAGTTGCAGTGGGAAAATTTCAATGTTGCAGCGCACATACAGGACAGTAGTAAGAGCACACAGAGAGCACACAAAGTATACAATATAAGTAGCTGCTATGTTTCTTAGCTAGCTGTAAATGCTTTAATATCAATCTATCAAGAGAAACAACTTAGACAGTGAAAAAGTGTGCAAGACTACCCCAGTGAGCACCAGATCTATTGCCATGCGCAAACATTTGTGTTTATTTTTTTCAATCAATTTGGTAAAGGGTTGGACATGGAGTTTTGCGAAATAGCAGTGGACTACAGGCTGCTGGTGAAGGAGAGAATCAAGCTTTTATGGGTTTTGACGACAGGTGAAAAGGACCATGGGGCGATGGCAGATGTGATGGCTGAGGCAGGGGTTGGAGACGGTTGAAGAAACTTAGGATTCACTTGTAAATCACAAAAAAAATACTGACCGATGTTTGCATGTAGCTGGTGAAGGATTTTTATATTAAATGGAATAAATAGCACGACAACTATTTCTGTGATTTCAATTATTTAAAGATATCAACATGAAAACAACATCTCTGAAGTTTAATGTAACTTATTTGAATACAATATTTTCTAAAAAGCCATTAATCTGGATCCTTTTAAATGATTCACAGACTCTGGGTCAACACTGTAGATCCTGTAGGTCAATACATATTTCAAGAAGGATATTTAATTAAGAACAGTAAAAAAAAAATTGGCAATCATTGTTATCTATAAATATTGAAACAATATTAAGTATATAATAAATAAAGCACTTATTAACTTACCTGAAGAGATTACCTTTACACCTTTCTTAAACAACTAAAACAATTTCATAACATTTTAATTATGTTGCTTTCATTTTTCATTTAATTTTCTTTTTTGTAGAGAAACACAGAATACTCACAGCCCTGAGTTCGATGCCTCCGCCCATTTTGAACTCCACGGTGCGTCCCATGATGTTCACGCCCTCGTTACCGCGAATGATAGCCTTTCCATCTCCTTTGATGTTCAGGTCAGAGGACGCGCTGCTGGTGATCTGTATCAGATAAAACACACTGATTAGGAAGTGTTGTGGACGGCCTCATGTTACACCTGATATTGAAGCATGTTGAGCTTCCCTTTGGAACAGCACTGTTCCCCAGAGCAAAGGTTGACAGTCTGATGCTATGGACACTGACAGGTAAAATGACACAGATAACCCCTTTATTGCAGCATTGTAAATGGGTAGACTCTCTAATCCTCATTTGACCCTTTCAAACTGTTGTTTTGTAGAAATTAGATGGCAGAAGCAGGGTATGTGTAATGTGCTTTAACATGTTTTATGATGGTCACTTTACTGTCACTACTGTCACTTTATGAAATGCACTGCTAAATGTCTATAGAGGGGTCATTGTCTGAGGGCCAGAGTTTTACCAGATAGTCTCCTCGGGACAGGACCCCCAAAGAGAAAATGTAATCATATTCAGATTCATTTATTTGCAGTCGGCAGTAAAACCACATTGGAATACATCCGCAAGATTGTTTTCAAAACACTGATTGGGAAATGATCTGCAGCTCTCATGGTGAGGACATCGAGAGCCTGACACACTGCATTACAGACTATATTCTCTTCTGTGTGGATAACACTGTACCAACTAAGAAGGTGCAGTGTTTTTCTAACAACCACCCATGGGTGACCCCTGAGCTTAAAGCCCTCCTGAACCTCAAGAAAAGGGATTTCATCTCAGGGGACAGGGAGGAGCAGAAGGGGATCCAGCACGAGCTCCAGTGGAGGATCAGGAGGGCCAAGAAGGACTATGGGAAAAAGCTGGAGCAGAAGCTGGCCCAGGGAAACGCCCGCGACGTGTGGAGAGGCCTAAAGAACATCTCCGGCTTTGGACAGAGTGCCAGAGGAACAGCGGATGGAGACCAGCACCGGGCGGATGAATTTAACCAGTACTTCAACCGGTTTGATTCTCCCCCCTCTCCATCTGCCCCCCCTCCCGCCCCCACCTCTTCACACGTCCCCAGCCCAGTGGACACCGCCCAGTGGACACTGCCTCCGGCTGCCCCGGGCCCTCCTGCCCCCGCATCCCCAGCCCCCACCTCTGACAGTACACCCCGGTTCCCCCCCCCCCCTCTCCATCACACCGGACCAGGTGAGGAGTCAGCTCCAGCGCCTGAAGTTGAGGAAATTCGCAGGACCGGACGGGATCAGTCCCAGGCTGCTGAGGACCTGTGCAGACCAGCTCTCAGCTACATGTACAACCTGAGCCTCAGCCTGGAGAAGGTCCCTGTCCTGTGGAAGACCTCCTGTGTGATCCCGGTTCCAAAAACAGCACACGCCAAGGAACCGGCTCACTACAGACCAGTCGCACTGACCTCCCACCTGATGAAGACCATGGAGCGGCTCATCCTCACCCATCTCCGCTCCGTGGTCAGCCCCACCCTGGACCCGCTGCAGTTCGCCTACAGACCCAACATCGGAGTAGAGGACGCCGTCATCTACTTCCTGCAGCGGACGCTCTCCCACCTGGAGCCCGCCGGGAGCGCTGTGAGGGTCATGTTTTTCGCTTTCAATACCATCAGGCCGGCACTGCTGCAGGGGAAGATGGAGGACGCAGGAGTGGACAGTAGCCTCACTGCATGGACCATCAACTACCTCTCAGACCGACCACAGTACGTGCGGCTGCGCAGCTGTGAGTCTGAGGTGGTAGTCTGCAGCACTGGGGCCCCTCAGGGCACTGTCCTCTCACCGTTTCTCTTCACCATCTACACCTCAGACTTCACACACGACACTTACAGCTGTCACCTGCAGAAGTTCTCCGACGACTCCGCCATCGTGGGCTGTGTGTCTGAGGGGAACGATCTGGAATATCGGTCGGTTATCAAGGACTTTGTCGACTGGTGTGAGTGCAACCACTTGTGCTTGAACACCAGTAAGACCAAGGAGATGGTCATCGACTTCAGGAGAAAACTACTTTCCCACACGCTGCTGAACATCCAGGGGGAGGACATTGAGCTGGTGGACAGCTTCAAGTACCTGGGTGTTCACATTAACAATAAACTGGACTGGTCCCATAATACCAACGCCCTGCACAAGAAGGGCCAAAGTCGCCTCTTCCTTCTGAGGAGGCTGAGGTCCTTCGGAGTGAGCAGGCCTCTGCTCAGGACTTTTTATGACTCTGTGGTAGCTTCTGCCATTTACTACGCTGCCGTGTGCTGGGCCCCGGGCAGCACAGAGCGGGACAGAAACAGACTGAACAAGCTGGTCAGGAGGGCCAGCTCCACTCTGGGCTGCTCCCTGGACTCTGTGGAGGAGGTGAGGGACAGGAGGGTGCTAGCCAAAGCCACCTCCATCATGAACAATACCTCCCACCCACTGCACAGGACTGTAGAGGAGCTGAGGAGCTCCTTCAGTGGAAGACTGAGACACCCTCAGTGTAGGAAGGAGCGCTACCGCAGGGCCTTTATCCCCACCGCTGTCAGACTGTACAATAAGTCACTTTAAATGATCACTGTGTGAAAACCTGCACTACTATTGACACTGTTTCCAATTGACACTTGTCACTTTTGTTGTACATAATTATTGTCACTTTTATTGTACATATATCCTGCATGTAACATGTACATGTACTCTTGCAAAATCTGAGTGTTCTATCCATGCCAAATGTGACATGTAAATTTCTCCTCTGTGAGATAAATAAAGCACATCTTATCTTATCTTATCTTAAAAATAAATGAACAAAACAAGGTCAAAAGCACAGAAATAAATACAAAAATATCAGGAAACAATTGATCAACTAAAACAGTTTCAATATAAAGGCAAGATCAAGTGCCTTGTTTAAACTGACAACTGACTCAACTAAAACTAAAATGCATGTTTGACTAATCTTGAATGAAACTAAAAGGAAATACCCTTTCCGTGGAGGCTTTCTTCACACTGAGGACCTTCACTCCCTTGGGCAGATTGAACTCATGGTTTTCAAAGTCCGTGCTGAAATAGGTGTTTTGTGAGCGTGGGTCTGTGAAGGAAATGCCAACGTCACTGACCACAGAGGTCTTGTCCTTCTCTACACTCAGTTTGGTGGTTCCTTGTTGAAACACAACCTGGAAATAAAGACATGAAGTAAAATCATTATTAAAAGTCTGATTTGTGTACATGTTTATTCCTTATGCATGTTAAGTCCTTACTGGGTTGTTGTTTCCCACAATCACCAAGTCCTTGTCTTTGCGGCCTCCGATTGTGCTCTTGTGAAGCGGATGGACGATTCCCATGTCAGCTTTTTGTTTGAATCGAAGGAGACCAGACTCATGAAACTCCATACTATCACAGCCATTCGGACCAATACGAATCACAGTCCAAATCACCAGCGTTATCTACAAACAAAAGTAATGATTTTATAACAACATCAGTGGATTTTTTATTGCTATATTTCATGGTCCTGACATCATTGTTTAGAGTTGTCATGATAGTGATAGAATATTATTATTATATATATTTTTTTCAATGGTGGAGCGAAAGTTGCTCAGTTGGTAGAACATAGGCCTTTGAGCCTAATGGTCGTGGGTTCGATCCCCCACAAAACCCGATGGCCACCCCCCCTCCCCCGCCCCGCCCGACCCAGAAACTGATTAATAAAGGAGATGTGAATGAATTGACGTCAATCTGCTTTCATATTATTTCTTGTGTTGATTGAGATTGTTCTAGATCTATAAAAAATAAAATGTCGTGAACATTGTTTTTTGGCAGTTTACAGGCAAAAAATACTTACAATAAGGTTTATTAAGGCGAGGAGGAATAGAAGAACAATGATGCAGACAGCCATGTTTCCTTTCCGCCCCCTGAGTCCAGTTTTATGAAGACGCTCCTCTTCAATGGGGATGTATCCTGCTTTGAAGTTACTGTTGTGCTCTTTGTTCACATTCCGTCGTTCTATGGCCTTCTCCCTCATGGACTTCTTCATGGGCCCATTGGAACTTTCCTGAAGCAAAATAAAGAGGGATTGTGATGAGTAGGATGTTCAGTTAGTGATAAGGATATCTGAAGAAAATTCGAGTTCATAACATACATTCCACCGAAATACATCAATAAGTTAAACCAGACTTCAACTTACAGTACATACCATACTGTGGAAAAACGGCTGTGTATGGGTCACGTTGTGTAGATGCAAGCCAAATCACAACTACTATGCATGTTCTTACTTTATGAAGACATATTATAGGGTCTTGGGATGATATTGAAACAACTTTGTTCTAAACATGCAAATACAAAACAGGGGTTGAATCCCTGTGAACCATTAGTTATGTTTATCATTAAAAGTCATGAGCTGAAACAAATAAACAGCAGACTCAATAAATCAATCAGCAATACATGTGACTTATTCATCTCAAATTGTATTATGCTAACATAATAAACACATCTTCCTCTCTATTGCAGAGACAATTTGCAATACACAGTGTTCACCAAAATGTTTTACTCCATCCATTAGGTAGTTAAACTGATAAAGTAATAATCGGGAGGGGCTTACTGGACTGTGTGTGGTCCAGCTGAGCAGTACAAGAATGTAACTGTGTTAAATGCCCCCAGCCTGCCTGTCTACTGCCAACTAAAAATAAACTGCACTCGTTTAGCATGAAAAAAGCGAGCTATCTTCTGCTTCTTTTGTGTGAATTAGATTAAGCCTCGGGTTAAAATAAAGCTGTACATTTGTATAAAATAGACACATGGTTGATGTTATATGATGCCTATCATATGAATCTAGCAAAACGGAGGCCAGTGGTTATTAACAATGCATTAACGTGAATAGAGGAAGATCTATCGTTAGCTTCATGCTGTCAAATCTGGAATACTATACATCTACACCACTGAACAACAAATATAATGTAGTAGATCAGAACAAACTCAATCATGTAAGAAATATTGTAAATAACGGACCTGTTCCGACGCCATGTTTACCCTCCCTCTGCAGCCGAGGGATTGGGCCAGTCCATTTTAGGCTTTACGGGTAATCTTTAAACATATTCGTTAAAGTTAATAAACGCTAGATCAAAATATTAGAGACGGACACATCAGAAAGACAAACATTATAATAAACCTGTTTTGCACTTTTATTTTTCCCCCTGAAATACAAGTTTCTAATTAGAACGTTATTGTGTCATAATAGTTCAGTCCAAGATCATTTTTGGCCAATGACCGTAGTTCCCAAAATAGTAAAAGCCCATTCAAGTTTTCCATAATAAACTTGACTACTTGAGCCAGAAACAAGGTTTGAATGGAAAAAAAATAAAACAAATTAACCATTAGGTAGCTATTACTATAAAGGTAACTTTTCCACATTGTTGTGATGTTGTAGATCGTAGCCAAATGTGGAGAAAAACATACATTTCACGTACCTTTAAAATAAATCTCTCTACAACCTCTACAACCTTCCATAAATTAAGAAACACCCCATCATCTTTAGTTTCATATATTAGGCATGATTTCTTGGTCAGTTATTCACTAAAACTCATAGGAAATATCCATTGACAATAGAAGGAGTCTGAACATAATAGAGCTGCCACAGGTTACTGTCTGGTGTCCATTACAGTGTGACATTACAATTAGCCAACTTCCCCGGAAGGAAGCTGCAGATCAACAACACCACATCAGTGAGGACGAGGAGCGCTACTTTTATTTTTCAATCCCCCAACCCTTACCGCCTGGGCACTTGATTGCCACAACTGAGGCGGTGCTTGTCGAAGGAGGGGTTGGAGAAAGTTATCAAGGAGGCAGGATACTTACCCCCCTCTTCTGCCCCTCTGGTTTAACCTCTGCATGTACATTTTAAACCTCAAAAGGACTAGCTATTTTTGTTTTGATCTCGAATTGTCATGGCTGATACTTTGAGGAGACTGACTAATACCTCTTCATTCAACGTTTTACAGGACAAGCTTGAAACCTGGCACAGTGACTACCACGTAAGTTCATCATGAATTAATAATAAGCAACCTAAATCTGACCGGGCCACTTCTGCACTTTGATCTGAATGCTAATAGGTGGTGCTGATAAAGTGATTTAGTACGATACGTTAGCCTATAATATTTGCCTTGGCTAGTGGCTATAATCTGTTTCTGCTTTTATGAGTTAACGCGAGCTTGAAATGTGTAACCCACGCGTTGAGACGATTGAATATCATAATTTTTAAGTAAGATATCTTTTACTAAATCTGCTGCTTACATATTTAGCTAACAAATGCAAGTGTAGGAATGTTTTATTAGCCTTGATTTTAGCTTAAGTTTGGTTGCCATGGACGCCAGTTGCCATGACTACCGGGGACCTTTCCAAAGACGTTTAACGCGGATAGTTGTAGTTCTTTTGCTTCCGGGTTAGTTTAAAGGGCCCATACAATCTCGTGTATTTAGTGTAGTTATAACGATGGGATCTATTCATGGGTTTCAATTACAGTCTATGGTTTCAACCATAGATATATAGTCTATAGTTGCAACTAAACTTTTATGCATGTTTAATCATGTGTTTTATTAAACGCAATATTATAAACAAAACAATAAATTCATAAAGTTTTATTTGAATGATAAAATAGTTTTATCTGGATATAGAATCGATTTTAAAAATGAGATAAAGTGGTGTATCTGCTATATACATTTTAAGTTATACTAATTGATGTATTTCTTATTGATGTAATCCATTAGATATAATTGCTTCCTATACAGACAATAAAGTATACAGAAGGAATTGATAATCACTATATTATTTATTGGTGGTGTTCACATTTTTTTTAAAGGGAATGTAAACACCACTCAGAAAGTCCCTGTGCTGACTGGGATTTTATCGCAGAGCCTTCTTGCGGCAAAGAGAGTGCTAACCACTCATTCACGCTGCCATTCATATGCATACTTTATGCATTTAACAATTGTTCCTTCAGGTGCTTTCCTGTGAACAGAATTTGAACAGATGCTGTGAGCTGGTTGAGCTGACAGCTAAAATACAAGGTCAACTATTTTCTATTCTCAATCTGACAGCTGCAGAAGGTATATTATCTATTCTATAGTGCAGTAAATGTTACAAAATCCTTTTTCCAACTCTATGTTATTTTTATTACATTTAGGCGGACAATATGGAGGAGTGGATACTCTCAAATCACGCCTTCTTCCATGGCTTGGAAGCTGTTTCTCTATGGCGCGACCATCTCTTTCTGATGACACCAGCTTTCAGCTCCTGCAGGTGACAATATTAATTTCTGTATATAATGCAATTTGAAACAATACAATGAATCATGTTTTTGAATTAATCTTAGGACTCAAGAGAGAAAGACAGACAACTCAAGGAGCTGTCTCTATCTCACGACAGTACCATGCAAAAGATAGAAGATCAGCTGTGCTCTACACGGATACAATTGGACTCAGCTAGAGCAGAGTAAATTGGAAAAATCTTCTTTTATATCATATTCATATTACGTTAATGGTTTAATTCACTTTGATATTGTTTGACAGATTAGTTGAAGCTCATAATGAACTGGATGACACAAAAAACCAATCAGCGACTACTCTGCTCGCAACAGAAGATGAGATCATACAGCTCAGAGCAGAGTGAGTGACATGACTTTTACATATGGAAACAGCCGGTTAATGTATAATCCTCTGTTAATATTGGTGTGTCTATTTCCAGTTTGCGTGTGGCTCGTGATGAACTTGAAATCTACAAGAGAAAGCTCAGCACCATTGATGACTATGAGCGACAAATACGTTTACTGAGAGATGAAGTGTCATACCTCACCACAGAAAAGACCATGCAAGAAAAGTGATTTACAGACAGGAATAGACAGATGAAATTAGTAAATGTTTAACCTCACCCTAAAACAGAGATTGGGAACCTTTTTAGCCGAGAGAGCGAAAAAGGTCTCCTTTTGAAACATGTATTTCTTTGGGAGCCATACATATTTTTTTTGCTGTGAATATGTATGATTAAAAAACAAGATAAACACATTTATAGTAAGATATTAGTAATGTAATTTATGTATTCTTTCGTTGAATTACATATTTATGCTGTAGAAATTCAGTGCATAAAATGTCTTACTATGAATGCCATAGGTCCGGACCCCTGCCCTTAACCCTTGCATTTCATTCAGAAAAATAATAATCTAAACTCTAAACAGCTGAACCAAGAAATGGCCCTTTCCCCCTTCCTATTTAATTATTTAATCACAATTCCATATATTCTAGACATTTTTACAGCAGAAATTTGCAGCCTCAAAGACAAGACTTTTATCAAGTTGATGATGGTTTTTTTTTTTTACTGTTTTATTTAGGCTGGTCCACAGTCGCTCCCCCAGCCCTCTGCCCAGGCTGAGCCGCACGTCCAGTCCCATTCGGAGCGAGTCGCCGACCAGGGCGCAGCTCACACACTCGTCCCGACACGCTCGCCTCGTGTCCCGGTTCAGCGACCTGTACGCCGTGGAGAGACTGGAGGCCCAGGCCACACTGCGGCGCTACGTGGACGATATAGAAATGGTCTATAAAATCATCTTCATTGCTGCCGTGGTATGACTCTTATCAGACGTTTTGTCATGAGCACTGAAATGAACTGAATGAGTATTTTCTGGTCAATTAAGCCACCTGTATATGAGCCGCACAAGCAATATTTTAAAAGAAAGTACATATTGTCCACACATAGGCCATACTGACTTGTTTAACAGCTTAACCGTTCACCAGGCTATTTTGACGATAAACAAGTGTCTTGTACCACAAGACATAAAAAAGTTCATAGACTTTCTTCTGACAGCTCTTTCAAAATATAATTACAAATTATGGTGCATCGATGTACAAGCAAGCAGCAGGGTAAAAAAATAATTTAAAAGTAGAAAAAAGTAGCGGTTTATAGTCCAAAATATACGGTAGGTTGTATGGTGAGACATTTTTTGTGAAAAATTGTGAGAAGGGGGATAATGGGAATGGGGCAAGGACATTTTCATTTGACATACTAAAATACATGGGTAAAGGTTATTAAGAATGCCTGATAAGCTTCTATTCCTTTTATCTCGTTGTAGGAAGCCTTTAGAGTCGCGAGGCTAGCATATCGTCAGTTCAAACTGCGGATAAGAAAGTCTCTGGCTTCTACCCACTTTGGTCCTGAGAGTTTGGAGGATGCAGCTGTCGACTACATCGTTCGTAATCTGGATCTTTATGACGTACAAGCCAGCGTGAATGTAGGACCAACATCTCTGCAATATTGAAAAACACTCAGATGAAGTTTTATTCATGTTGTTTCACTCTTTAGGATGTGATCGATTCAATGAATGTGAATCCTCGCATCTCATTTCCTCCAGAGACAGACTTTGTTCTTATCAGTCCTTTGATCAGAGAGATCTGCAGAATGGCCTTCGCCATGCAGACTCTGGACCCGCCTCTGGACTTGGCCTTTGCCACTGAAGGGGAGCTGTACAACGAACTCAGGTCAGATCATGACTTTCCTGGTCCTGGTTAAGCCTTGTTATGGTCTTATCAGGACCATGTGACTAGGGTTAGGGTTTGTGGCTGGCTTTGTCCTAAGATATTTAATTTTAGTTAGATTTAGACAATATTAAGGTGGTTATGATAGTTTACAAGTAAAAGTAAAGTAGAAGAGAATCATTTTTTTGACAAATAAATTTGTTTTCATTTCATTTTAAGTAGCAATATGTATGATTTTTATGTCAAGTAATCATGAAATGACCCTATTTTGCTCTTATTGAATACTTGATAACAGTAGTTCAGCCGAGATAATTGAATTTCAAAATTAGTTTTACAACCCCTAAATCTTGTTATTGTTTTCATTTTGATGTCCTGCCCTCCACCGTTTTAACAATCCGAAAGTCCGTGATCCGGGTTGCCAGAACTCACCGAATCGAGCTCACTGGAAAAGTAACATGTGGCCGCGAGAATAAGAAAGGTCGCGTTATGATTCTAAAATCATTAACAACAAAACAAGAACAAAAATTACGATTTCTATCGAGGCCTTCGTGAAAAAGGTGTTGGTTATAGATTGTTGACTCTTGTCTATTCAACTATTATGGTCCCAGCTGGATGTGTCTGCATATCTGATAACCTGAGTCAGGGAGAGTGCAGTGCCACTTTTGGCCAGATTTTAACATACTGCTCCTTTAACTTATTTTTATTACTTGCCAGGTATCGTCGCAGCTATGACTCGGAGTTCTCTGCTCCTCTGGTCTTGTACCATGTGTGGCCAGCGCTAATGGAAGGAAACATTACATTAGTGAAGGGTGAAGCAGTTACTCGCAGAGGTGCTATGGTACGGTTCAGACTGTCATATCTCTCCATTGTTTGACACTTACTTACACAGTGGGATTCTTTGTTGCAGTGGACTAGAAGCCGCAGCAGGAGCAGGAGTGCCAGCCCATTGCGCTCCAGGTCTCTCAGTCCGTCTCGCAGCCTCGTAAGTTTCAGTAAAGTCTATTAGT
Organism: Knipowitschia caucasica; assembly: GCA_964034765.1. NCBI lineage: Eukaryota > Metazoa > Chordata > Actinopteri > Gobiiformes > Gobiidae > Knipowitschia > Knipowitschia caucasica. Next base: position 30,502,692 of record OZ035824.1, on the reverse strand, counting down.
CCAAAATACATTAATTGAACTGAACTTCCAATGTATTGATTTCAACCTGCATACGGAATGACCAAAGGGTATGTCACTGAAACACAACAATGCTAAGAGTGGTCAAATTTACCTTAACGTCAGAGTTGAATTGACAATAATTATACCATATTTCTTGTTTATAGGCATTTAACAGTCGAAGGAGTGTGTCTCCTGAACGCCTCAGTGCAAGCTACTTATGATCAATGATCCCTCTGACTGGCAGCTAATACACCAAGAACTGCTTCACGTCTATTTTCAACAAACATTTAACATGCCTAAACACACCCACCGCTGATTTTCTTTTTGTGGCAAAACATGTTAAATGTAAATAAAAAAAAATCAGTTTGAGTCCCCCCCAGCTTAGTGACTTGAGCCCTACGCCTGAGAACCTGCCCTGAACTTTGAAATGCTAATGTGTGCCTGGTAAATTAGATATGTTAAAGTCGGTTGCTGGAGTGTTTAATAGATCTTTATAGATGTTATGGTAATTTCTGTAACATAAGTGGTAACATTAACAGCATTAAACACATACTAATTAATACAAATTTACTAATGTACTTAAATAATAATCCGTATGGCTGTAGTTGTATGATAAAACATATTTATTTGAGAGCTTTAAATGGTGCTATAGCTCATTTAAATATTCTTTACAGTGTAGTAGTTGTTTTGTGTTGTGGAATGATATGTGTATAAACATGAGATAACGGTGCTGTTTTCTTTTTATGACTTTTTATTATTATTTTACTGTTTTTGTAACAGTGATTTATCTTATAGTTTACAACGTTGTACAATATAGCAGGAGGAAAGTATTAGAAATATACTTGGTTACTTTCTAACGTTTTAATGTGTTTGTGTGTGTTTTTAATTTCATTTCATCTTGTTACTCTTTAAAAATAAAATACACATTTGCTATTAAACCTTTTACAGTCTGTGAGTTTGTATGTAGTTATAAACCTGAACAGAAGATGGCGTAAGAGCACTAGGAACCACAATGGATAACATGTTGCAATTATAGATCCATGGTTGCAATTATAGATCCATGGTTGCAATAGAATAGATAAAGCAGTCGTGTGCTTTGAAGTCTTTAGTGATGATAAGAAAAATAATAATAATAATGCCTTACACTTCAGAGTGGGTGGTCAGATTTTATTTTATTTATTTATTTTTTTTTACTAAAAATGATCTTGATTACTGATTTGATTCTAAAAAGTAAGAAATCAAAAAATAAGAAATATTTTTCTTATTGAAAATGAAACAAAAAAACAAACCAAACATAACAGATACATGTCTTCCAACAGTTCTGGTGCAAACATGAACTTAAACCAGAGTGATGGAAGGAAAGGAACAGCTCATGGTCCACATTCATTTATTTCAAACCTCATGAAATGGCCAAGTCTTTCACATCTGTTTTTTAAAGATTAAACTGACAGGAAACCCCTCATGAAAAAGCAGTCAAGTATTACAGTACAGTATACTGCAGAAGAGTAATGCTACCAGTGGCAGACATCACAAACTGTATAAAGGAGTGGACCCTGAAGTGGACTGACCGAGTGCTGACGTCATCCTGGTGTCTGCCTATGTGGAATGAGCCCATTTGAAAATAATAGCTAACTCAGTCCTATTGTTGTCTGATTTGTATCAGAAACAAAAATAGAATAAGTCTTAATCTCATTACATGTATTATTAACCCTTTAATGTCCACTCTTTAACGAAAGCTATTATAGTAGTAGTAACAAATCATTTGTTTTTCCGTATTTCTTTTTTTAACCCCTATTTTATTAAATTATAGGCCTTTACAAAATAGTTGACTGACAGTTTGATGTGAAAAGTGCCTAAAACCAAGTAAGATGCTCCAAAGAGATATAGTTCAGTTCAAAGCTTCAAGTGGATATAGTGACTCAAAATGTGATCTTCTAAATGTTTGTTGCAAAAGGCCCTGAGTCACTACCTACGGCAATCTGGAGTTTTCCACTGAAGGCGTCTGAATTGTCAATCCTTACGGCTCATTTCAGAACTTAGAAAAAAAAAAATGTTTTAAAAATTCCAGGATCAGAAAACGCCAAAATCTATTCATTAAGCCCAAAATGGGGAACATTTCTCAATGTAACTCATCAGGAGCCAGAGCGAGTATTCCCTATTGGGCTTCATTGAGCACTGTCCATGTACATCTATATGTCCATCTATCTTCAACTGGATACATCTGCACCCAGCCCTATATCTTTTCATGGTTTTACGTCTATTACAAAACTGATGTGACTGCATATCTCTGTGTGGGTGTGCGCATGCGTGTGTATGCTTAATAGTATATGTGGTTAGGGGTGGGTTGGGTGGTGGGGGTAACAGGTCATGGACATATGGGACTGTGAAGCACTATGTGTAGCCTTTCATGTATGAAAAGCCATTTATAAATACAATTTGATTGATTGATTCATTGATTGATGGAGTCAATGGCAGGCCCTTATAATGGCCTGAAACTGAAATGGATTTGAACACGATTGCCCTAAACTTAAAGGAAATACTTCAGTTTAAGCACATCTTGTTAGTTTCATTACAAATCCATTGTGATGGGATGTAGACAAGATTATGAGATTTGTTTGGTTGTCCCATCATTTGTGGATCCGATGTACAGAACATATGTAACTCAGCCGGGTGATGTCATTTGCTTGACTCCAACAGAAGACTTTTTAGACATTAAATGCAAGACTGTGGAATAGAGTAAAGAAAGCCAATGCCATGGACAGAAGCACATGGTATAAACTTCCTGCATGAAGTTGCTACTTTCTCAGAAGCTTCTTTTTGATTGAGTATCTGTCCTTCTTGTCAGCTGGAGGTCGGCGGGTTCTCTGAAGATGCAGGGTGTTTTCGGAGAAACTCAGCATTAGTCCAAACCCCCTGTGGATTTTCACTGTAATATTGTCAAATACATGTTAACAAGGGAAACATGGTCAGGCCCAACCACTGAACCTTTGTTTGGGTCATATCACTTATCCTTGCATAATGAATCAGCTTTGACTCATAACGCTGGAATAATCTTGAGGACAACGACGTCAAAGTAATTATGCACAATTAGTTTAAGAGGATTTACTTTCGGGACTAATCATGTAAAAAAACAAATGTACTTAAGCAAGCCACAATCATGCTCATTGAATATACACAAATGTAAACAATGTTGATCCATTCATATGAATTCTTGGCAATTTATGCCAAGAATTCAACAAACCAAACGTCTATGGCAAAAAGGCCGAAAAAGCAATACTCTCATGACTTAATTAGTAGGCTAAAAGTGCAAGCGTTTGAATGTACTTAGGTAAAAAGGTAAAATATATACTTGAATTGATAGAACATATTTTTGAGACATTCTAAGTGTTGCCTTGGAAACTCATACTTTTGTTTAATGTCGTTCAATGTTCATGGTTTTATACTGTCACATATGACAAGAAACTCTGACAAATTGTTATATGAAGAAAGAATTTAGAAGCATGGCTAACCACTTCAAGTCTGTATGGACACATTAAATATATTATAAGATCAAGATAGCTCTCAGTTGTGCTAACATAAATGCATTAGGGTATTCTATATATTATAATTTTTGGAACGCACTGTACTACATTAGGAAATTTAGATTATTTGTTATTTATATTTAACCTTTATTTAACCAGGAAAATACCCATTAAGATCGAGATCTCATTTTCAAGGGAGTCCTGGCTAAGAGGTCTGCAGCACACGTCAAGGGCACTTTTATCAGAACAATAAATCATTAACAACAAAACGTGCGGTTTCCAAATATATACATGAAACAAAAGTGTTTCAAAATAAAGGATATTTCTAAATGACGCCATCTATCATGGCATCTTGGTTAGAAGGAAGTTATTCTTCTGGATAATAATAATGCATAGGCTTTATAAAGCGCATTTTTGGACCCTCAAAGATGCTGTACATGTCCTTTTTCAATCACTCCTTACGCAGTGGTGATAAACTACTACTGTTGCCACAGCTGCCCAGGGGCACACTGACACAAGCGAAGCCTCTCATGAACACACCACACTTGCCAAAGGACACAATACACATTTCACATTTAACAACCAAAGCCATCCAACTGTGGCACCTGGTGTTCCCAGGGTCTTCCATCACAGTACTAACCAGGATCTGCACTGCTTAACTTCCAAGGTCTGACAGGCTCTGGCTTTCATAAGCGCATGTAACACCTTTGTCCAGGCAGCTCGAAAACGTTTCCCTCATGACACAAGAAAAATACACACCTTCAGCTTATGGTCGTTTTTATTATTGAACAAACAGAGAAAATCCCCCAAAATGTGTTGTATTAGTCCATGTGGTTCTTCATGTTTAAACATTGCAGCTCATCACTAATAATAAAGTGCAATTTCAGTTTTACAGCCAACGTTCATAACCTTTCAAGATTTTCTCTCCCACCCAGAAGCTTCCAGTTGCCATCACAGTTAGAGAGAGTTGTAAGTACAAGTGCATTGAGTCCTACAGCAGGGGTTGCATACGTTTCAATGGAAGATCGCCCCCTCGTTTGTATTCGCTTCACGTCATCGATGATCTGTTGATTGTGGAACAGCACAGTAACTCAGCAGCGCTTACAGGCACATGTCAGGACTCCTCATCCATTAAACCAGCAGATACGCATAACATAATCATTGTTTTTTTGCATTAAACCATAATATATTCACACTCTAAATCTATGTTGATCAAATGAAAAGTGAATTTAAACCGTTACATTATCGACATGTGCCTGTGAGCAGAACCCTTTGCAATGAGCAGTAAAGATCTTTAAAAAAATATGTTCCTATTTCCAGGAGTGTTTTCCTCTAAGTTATATAGTATATTATGTACAGTTTCCTTTACAAAGAAAATAAGTTTTCGTTGAAAGTATTGGATCAGGTTTGGCACATAACCCGTCACAGACTCGAGAACAGAAATAAGTACAGTGACACAAACCCAACATAATCATAATATCGACAATGAGATGATTCAAACAGGAATGTAAAACAGGCTCTGAAATAAGACCACTGCAAACAAAAACAAAAAATCAAGAATGTTGTTGTTGCAAAAAGGGGGAAAGCACAATATTGTTCAGTGCAAGTAGAAAGTATACCATCATAATGTCAAGATGAACTATTGCATTAATTATTCTAACAATATTCAGACATGTATTAGCTGAAACATGCTTCGAAATGAGTTGGTTTGGGTTCAAGGTTTGCACTAAAATGCGTTTGGTCAGCTCTGCTTTGTCTGGTCAGTGGATTTCTGCAAGTTTAATGGCAGAAATCATAGGACGAAATACAAGTCATACCAAAGGAATTCATATGAAATAAATGTTAAGATTTACAATGTAATGTTGAGAAAAAAAAGGTCAGGAATCACTGAAAATCCTTTTAAAAATGCATCTTCAAAACGTCTGATATATTGCCCACTTAAAAACCTCCTGGTATCTTGTTTTTTTTATAGCTATAAAACAGCATCATCATCATCATCTTGTCCCTTTGGGCAGAGCTGAAACAATATAGAGTGCGGATCAATTTTTCACGATTTGGATCACATACATTTGCAGTGGCCTCTTATTTTAGACATTGTACAATGGCAGCAAGCTTAAACCGGGGGAAACAAAAGGTAAATTTCAAAATGTCACTTCTAGACATTTGCAGATGTACATGATAAAGACAAATCTAATCTGTAGTTTAACCCCATGAGCAAAGACCACTGTGAAATCCTTCCAAAAGAAATAAAACAATAAATCATACATTGAACCCACACTGGTCAAGTGGGGAACTATATGGTGGTGGTGAAGGGCCATTCACACTTGTTGGTTTGGTTTATTTTAACTGTACATGTTCTGCTTCGATTGAGGGAAAATATGCTTTGTGTAAGTTATTTTATATCTCTAGAAACAGACCAACAACCTTGTGTTCAGTCTTTTCTTGTGTGACAGAAGTGCGACACATTTATAGCTCATTCAAGGCCATTTTGATATGAGGAAAATCATATATATGAACCAACACGTAACAAATAGTTTTAATACCAGTGTAGGTTCATACTTTGAGCCAAAAGTGTTTCATTTATCTAATCCACTAATTACCTCAGTTCAAGTGAGTGTGGCACTACCGTTTTCCCAGAGTAAAGACCTATAGAAAATGTTTGTATTAGATTTAAATCAGTCAAGTCTCCGGTTGCGATAAAAAGAAAAAGGCAGGAAGTGATTCCGAATTCCTAAACGTGAGACAAATTGAAAGACAATTTGTGCATAAGAAGTTATTAAAAGTTATAGAATTCTCGTATATGACAGAAAGCTGCGGCTGCTATATACCTCTACATGTGCAACCAGGAAGTAACATAATCAACTTAAGTCAAATATTGTATGTATCCATCTTAACGAGGTTTAATGGAAACCCTGAATGCTTAAAATCAGTCACGTCGGCTTGAACTTCTTGAATAGGGGCGTGTGTCGTATGCACCATGCTCTAATGAAGTCATTCCAATCACAATCACACCTTCAATCCTCCGGTCTGTGACGCATGAAGCTCCAAAGCACTGATTACTGATGCACACCACCTGCTGGGGTTCAGCTAGAAACGGTACAAATTGTGTATTATGTAGGACTGCTTATGTTTGTGTCTGCCTTCATCTAAATATGTGTAGTGTTTTTGATTACGAAATGCTATATAAAAGCCACCTGAAAAAACTGGCTCTGATTGATTAATCTACTTGAAAATAGTAAACTTTAAATATTGAGGGAATCAAGTCCATTGAATTTGTTATCAAGAATAATTCCACTTTAAAACTTCTGTTCAGGAAAGGTCAAAATATGATTTATACATGTTTTGACACATAAAAAAAAAATCTAGACTTAAAATATTGTATACTGTCACTAAGGTGTTAAAGGGATAGAATGAGGAAGTTTCATTTGCTTTTAAAATGAAACCAAGGACCATGTGACCAGCAAGTGTGAACGTGCCCGTTGTCTACCCTGAATCATATCAAATTATAAATCAAGCATTATCATGTGTATCTTTTATTTAAACGTGTAGAATTTCCTGACCAGGTTACGATACACTGTGTGAATTGTTTTGTTTTTCCCCAGTTATAAATAAAGCTCTAAAAGGAGATCCATTATATAGTTTTCTTAACAATTGGTGTATGGTTTACACTTGTACCTCAACATTACGACAAATGGTTACTTATACCTTCATCAACAGTCAGTCACTTTACATTAATAAATATATTAAATAAATAGGGGTATATTTTTGTAGTGTGTGAGATCCGTAGACTGTAAATATTGAGATCAGAAATCCTCATGCGCCATTGTTTTTATAGGTAGGTTTCTTCGGTAACCCCTTGTTGAGTGGTCTTCATAAAAAAACATAATAGCCCTAATGAAAGATCAGGACCATGTACAATACTGTGCAAAAGTTTTAGTCAGGTCTAAATGATATTTCTTGTACTTGCAAATGTGAGCTATAAAAGCAACAATTTATTCTATGATTGTACTTTGTCAGTCAGACCTGTACTACTACTTGTTGTGAGTCCAAATGTTGCCTCACTATAATTTTGATGAACTGAGCAGCGCCAATTTGTTGGATCATCTTCTTCGTTAACTCCCACAACATTACTGCTAAATAAGAAAAACAAGATCTAAAATATTGTCTTATTGAACTATTGTGAGTTGCCAGCACTAGTTCATCATGTGTGCCGAATAGTTAAGTACATTTAGGCAGCAGAACAATTCCACTGTGCTAAGTCTTATGAAAACAATTCTTCCATCTCTGCAGTCAATGCCCACTCCTCAAACTCAGAATTGTAATGCATAAATGCTTCATTCTGATGTTGTCTCACATTACCTTCCTCATACTTCTTTCTAAAACTTTAGCACAGTGCTATTAAAAAAAAACCATAGCGTAGTAAGAGCTTCAGTGGTCTTTGTGGATTTTTGCCGAGGGCAGGGGTTTGTAATTATAAAGTGCAATCCAGATGCAGGTGACTAAAGACGCATTGAACAAATTCCACAACATCCAGGGTTGACGTAAGGTTTGACACCCATTCCTTCAGACTGACACAGTGGAAGTGGAGTGGGTCTATTAAACTAAATGTATAATAGAAAAATCCTATTCAGTCTGTGCCTCTGTAGTCACTCCCGGGACTGGTAGAAGAGAATGTAACCGGACTCAGAGTTTTTGGAGATGTCTGACGTGAGCCCATAAAACTCCTCTATGGCCTGTGCGTCGATTTTCTGCAAGAAAAGATTCAGAGTTAGGAATATTGTTATATTACTACGCACAAATATAAAAGAAGGGTTGTATTAGATTGGTACAAAAGCGCTAAAATGCCAACAATTGACATTCAAAAAGGAAAATTTAATTTCCAAGAAATATTTGTAATTTTATTAGGGCTGTCATAATTATTGCGTTAACTCATGTCAATTAAATTTTTCCTTAACGCGCAAAAAAAAATTAACGCATCAACGCATGTCCGAATGACCCGCCCATTTATCCATAATATCACTCAGAATGCTGCGTGTGAGATGCATCAGAGCAGGTAGGCCCTCTGGGAATTCAAGTTTTAAAAGAATACGCGCGTGACTGTTGTTTGCTATGAACTGAAGTCCGCCTCCTCCACGGCCGCTCTGGCTGTGAGCCGCTAACAACAACACGGCTGTGAGCGAATGGCGCCGCGGTAACATGGTCATATAAGACCATACACGCCTCACCATTTCTGTGCGATTAATCAACTAAAAAATGTTTATCGTTTGACAGACCTAAATTTTATACGAGTCAGCTGCCACAACCTATATTAACAGAAGCAGAATTTTTCAGAGATGTGATGTGAAACAGACATAAGGTGGAGCGCTTCAACTTTGTAAGAAATAGAGGACGAGTAAAAAAAAAAAAAAAAACAAATTATTCTGTTTTGGATGCCCCCTGGGAGGTACATCCCAGCGGGTGGAGACCCCCAGGAAGACCCAGGGCCTGTTGGAGGGGCTATGTCTCAGCTGGCCAGAGACACATAGCGAGCTGGAAGAAGTTTGTGTAGATAGGAAATCATGGCCGTCTCTGTTTAGACTGCTGCCAGGCAACGGGTAAAGCAATAGAAAATGGATGGTTTGGCTCAAAAACCAAATTACATGCACTAATACTGCGAGAGCTAGTTAATGTATTGCATCGCCCGGTTTAATTTAGAAAACCCCTAAAAAAGATGTGTACAGGTTTTGTTGCTGGTTCCTATACTCAGATATTATACGTGCTACATGGCAGGTTGAAGAGCGTTGGTAGTTGCCTGGCCTGCCAGACACTCCTCCTTTCTGTTCAAAAGAAGAACCGTCTGGACACCTCTTCCTAGCCTATCATTTCACGATTTTACCCACATCGGTCCAATCACGCACCGAGAGGCGGGACTTCCTTTCACCTAGAGGCGGAAGCAAACAACGGAATTGAGTTGCTAATAACTCCTCGTATCTTTAAGTTTTTGTTACAAAATCGACAGCAGTCGTTTACATTTGCACTAGCTGACATGCCGCCATCCCTTGTTTTGTGTTTACTGAAACGGCTTGGGTGCCGCTAGTTGCTGCGTCATATCCTGTGTGCATCTAATTGGTTGATGCAGTCTGTCAACCACGCCCACCGGGAATTCGCTGAGGTCAAGCTCGTTCCCAGACTATATGTCTTTGAAAAAGCATATCGTTTGGCAGGCCAGGCAACGTTGGTAGCTGGAGGGCAGGTGGATTTAATTAAAACACAGTTAAAAGTGAAGATTGCTGTAACAGTGACGCACCTCCACAATGTCATCGTCGAACAGCAGCCAGAAGCCATGACTCTTCACTATGGTGATGTAATGACCCCGGTTTGGACCACTGGGAACAAACAACAACAATTAATTCAAATGCACTGTCCATCACGGCTCTGCCTGTGAGGAGAGTCACAACCTACGTTTGGACCTTTACTCTTATTAGGAGGAGAATAGTCAGAATCAGAACCCTTTTGTTGCTATTGTAAGTAAGGGGGGATATGCTTTGGCTCGCGGTGCAAACAAGTGATGCGAGTAAAAAGACAGATAAAAAAGGGTATGCATGAAAAAATATTAAGTATAGTATAAGTACACACAAAAGACATTTAGCAGTGCAGTTAAAGTGACAAAGCATAAAGTGACAGTCATAGGGGGCAGGGTTCAGTGACCAGCTAAGACATGTTCATGAGTCCGGCAGAAGAGGGGAGGAAACTGTTATGGCGGGAGGTCTTGTTCCGAGAGGACCGTAGCCTCCTGCCTGAGGGGAGTGAATAGTCCATGTGCAGGGGGAAAGGGGTCAGCAGTGATAGACAAGCCCGCCCTCGAGCTCGGGCAACGTACCCGACAGTGGTGATGAGAGGTACGAAAGATAGAGATAAACCAGTATTGGCTATAAAAATCCCACACACAGCCCGACTTGAGCAAACAAAACTTTTATTGTTATGTTTTGGTGTTAAACTGTTTGTTTAACAGCTTTGTTGCCATGAATGTTAGCTCACCTGCCGCAGTGCACCACCACCGCCACCAGGTCGTACATGCGGTCCAGGTTGACAGCGTCTGAGGAGGTGTTGAAGAGGCGCAGCTCCAGAGGGAAAACCACGCGGTACGAGAGCTTTGTGTATCTGTGCAGCTGCTCCATGTACTTAAACCTCTTCAGATGCAGCGCCAGGATCATGGGCAACTTCTTCACACGCATCCTGAGAATACAGATTTGAGAGACTTTATGTAACTTATTTTCACAATAATGATGGAGTAATGCCAAAATGCCAGCACAACAGTAATTAAGAAAGAAAGAGTACTGTGATCAAGCAATAAGTTGGTAATTTTTGGTAATTTTTTTCAATATGGGAGTGGAGCTTCTGGTCTGTCAGGGCAACACAAATTCTTTATGGCGGAATTTTTCAGAAGGCCATTGTCTCTAGGCTGAATACATGCACATAAATAAATTATTATTATTTTTTTGTACCTATGCAAGGTACTGTGATAACGCAATTTCCCTTGAGGTTCAATAAAGTCTGTCTAAGTCTAGTAAAAAACACAAAACCTACATACAAAAATAAGATAACCATTTCTCAGTGCTGGGCCTATGACTAGTTCCATTCAGATTGATACCATAAGTAACCCAGGATTAGTCAAAACTAAAAAACAAAATCATTCAAGAGCCTTGGATCACGTTTTTAACTGGAATAGGCCTGGTCTACCATTTCATTAATGGCGCATTTTTACGAAGGGAGAAAAGTGAGACTAAAACGCTAGACTTAATTAAATCTAGCACTGACCGTTTCTGTGCCTCCTGTTTGCTGCAGCACATCTCACAGTAGTACTTGTATTCACTGCACAGCGTCTCTGTGTTACTGAAGTCCCTGGAAGAGAGGAAACCACAGGAGCCACACATCACTCACCTCCCATCAGGTGCACGACAAAGTTTGTTTAGCGCTAAGTAGTACCTGAGACAGTGAGTGATCGATGTGTTTTGCTCTACATCCACAGACAGGTCCAGGAAATCCTCGTCTTTACTGCTCACCTGATGGACGCAAAACACCAGAATTGTAGTTATGTTAACAATATCCTAACCTAAATCCTAGAACTCGCTACGAATGCTGAAAAAGAAGTGTTTAGTTTACTAATAGAAACTATGGAGCAACCAAAGAGCCAATCGTGAGCAGGGCTGGTCTGCCCCTGCTTGTGCTATTCAATAGGGCTACCAGAAGCCAAATGTGGGGATAATTTAGGGGTTCATTAAGGGATTAAGAGTCATATCTAGATTTAAAACAACTCTAAATAAAAATGCGGTGACTGAGCAGCTCAAATTGCCAGACAATTTCACAAATAAAGAAACCCAGCGGTGAGAAGCTGATGGCCTTGAGCCTACAGCCTTACTAATCTTTTTTTAAACACACAACAATTTACTGACTCAGGAGGTGAATCCAGCACCCACACATCTCCACATGCAAAGACTATGTGGTTTTATACAAACAGCAACTACGGTTGTTCAGGGCCACCCGCCCCCCCCTCATTATCTGAGAACAAACGTTCCCATCTCCTTGACGCATACAGCAGCTGTAGGGATTCCACTTATTGACGCAAGAATACTCACACGTGAACAAAACATGCCATTATCAATGAATGCAATTGCTTAAAGCCCAACGCACACCGAAACGCCTTGACGCGCGGCAAAAGAGCCGCCTCCTTTATTTTCTATGAGAGAACGCACACCAAGGTTGCAGTGACGCGCGGCGACGCTGGACCGGGCGCCACGATTCAGTTTTGTTGAATCCAGACGCGGCGCCGCGGCTGAAACTGTCCCTCCAAGCACCCGTAGTTTTCTTCTTCTGCGCTTCTTATCACGTAGCTGTGAGCGCGGTCTCAAATTTACACACTTGTCGGCGCTATTGCTCAAGTAAACCGGTCACAATGGACGAGGAAAGCTTGATAACCCAAGTACAGCGTTACCCAGAGCTAGTTATTAGCCTGTTTAAAAAATGGGTCCAAATAGTCTTTTCTTGTAATATTTGCCAGCATAATTTCACGTAAATACTTTGTTTCCTCCCCCAAAATATTAGTAGAAACTTCCAAACGTCACTCACCCATTTCATCTGCGATCAGCTGGAAAAGGACGCTAGCCAAGGCGTTCCGGTGTAATTTGACACATGTCATGAACGCGCGTCAAATGACGCGCCGCGAGGCGCTGCGTTTCGGTGTGCGGTGAGCTTAAGACTTTTATTAGAATTAAATTCTAATAAAATGATCTAGCCCATTCCCTGACAAGAATGAAGTATGAACATAAGAATGATTAAAAACATAAAATACATACCTAATCTGAATCGCAACCCTTTGTTACAATAAAAGTGGATTCAAATCATATAATTTTAAAACCATCGTTAATATGAACTTCATGATCATGTTGATTGCCCCAGGTATTAGAGAACACTTTTTTGCCATTACCATAGATACAAGGTAACTTACAAGGTGTTTTTTTCCCCTCGAAAACAAAACCTGTACCAACATTAATTCAAATGTGTTTAAATTTCCACTATTGAGTGTTGTCCATTTATTTATTGAAAGTCTCCACACGTACCGTCTCGCAGTTGAGGCACCGCGTCTCGTTGGTCAGCGTGCCCTGGAAGATGTCGTGGACCCAGGTGGGCTCGGTCTTATTCTCAGAGTCAGGTTCCGTTGTCGTGGTGATGGCTGTGCCATTGTTCTTAAGGCGTCCATTTTGCTTCTCCTGCTTCTTCTCCTCCTGCAGGATGTCCGCCACCGTGTTGAGGAGGTAGTTTAGGAACTCGTGGGCGTCCTGCTGCATGTAGTTATCAAACAAATCTGTGGGGAAAAGATTAACAGACATGACTTTTGAACTACAACTTTCTTTTATCTATTTATTCATAAATCAGGGACAAGTCATTTAAACACATGCGGTGATGATAGAGGAAAAACGACAAACACCAATGGGCCCTCCAACCATCACTATCCGTTCACTCACTCATTACATTCATATTGATTGTAATTATTTTTAGTGGTAGGGGAACCAGAAGCATCTGGAAGAAACCACTGCACCACTGCAAGTCCAGTCTTTAAAGGTCCCATATTACGCTTTTTGACTTTTCTCTTCTTTGAACATGATTACAGCTATTTGGCCTTCATACACACGCCCAGAGTAGTTTTTCCATTGATTCCTTCAAGCTTTAGTTAGAGACCAATCTTTCTCTTTCATTCTTGAGAGGCAGCGAAACGCCTGGGTTACATCTATGAAGATTTCAACATTGATGACAAATATGACACGCATAAGCGACTTTTATTTGTTTAAAATTTTTCTTAAATAACGTTTGTAGACTTGGGCCAGGGCACGCTTGTAAAGGCGCAGGCGCACGCACACACCACTTTGCATCAGAGCAATGTGAACAAGTGTGAGATGTGTCTTTCACTAAACAACGCGATCCGTACTCCAGCTGTTAGCTACAGTAGCAGAGCGTAAACAGGAAGAGAAACGGAAACTTAACTTGGACAATGAGGTCATAGCTGAAGTTACTATTAGCGCCACCAGCTGGACCGATCGTTGTACTACAAGGAAGATAATACCGGTATGTGCAAGATAATTTTCTGTTCAAGATGATTATTCCAATTTCACACATTTACCAGGCACTTCCCAGTTCAAATAATTGCTTCCATGAGTTTCTTTTGAAAATTAGACTAATATTCTCTGCACTTAAAACACAATTGAATTGTTAAGCCTGGATGACCTACGTCTTGGACATGAGCCACTAGACTCAAGGATAAGACGAAGGACTGGATTGAGATTGTGGATAGAGTCTAGAAGAATTATAGCAAGTCACAAAAGATTGACAGTGTCTTGCAAAAGTATTCACCCCTTTTTACCTATTTTGTTACATTACAGCCTTTAGTTCAATGTTGTTTTAATCTGAATTTCATGTGATGGATCAAAAAACAATAGTCTAAGTTGGCGAAGTGAATTGAGAAAAATATATACATAAAACTATTTTTCAAAACTTTTCCATAAAAAAACTGGAAATTGGCATGTGCATATGTATTCAGCCCCTTTGTTATGAAGCCCATAAAAAGCTCTGGTGCAACCAATCACCTTCAGAAGTAACATAAATAGTGAAATAATGTCCACCTGTGTGCAATCTAAGTGTCACATGATCTGTCAGTACATATACACACCTTTTATGAAAGGCCTCAGAGGCTGCAACCCCTAAGCAAGAGGCACCACTAACCAAACACTGCCATGAAGACCAAGGAACTCTCCAAACAAGTAAGGGACAGTGTTGTTGAGAAGTAAAAGTCAGGGTTAGGTTATATAAAAATATCCAAATCTTTAATGATCCCCAGGAGTACCATCAAATCTATCATAACCAAATGTAAAGAACATGGCACAACAGCAAACCTGCCAAGAGACGGTCGCCCACCAAAACTCACGGACCGGGCAAGGAGGGCATTAATCAGAGAGGCAGCACAGAGACCTAAGGTAACCCTGGAGGAGCTGCAGAGTTCCACTGCAGAGACTGGAGTACATAGGACGGCAATAACCCGTACGCTCCATAGGGTTGGGCTTTATGGCAGAGTGGCCAGAAGAAAGCCATTACTTTCAGCAAAAAACAAAATGGCACGTTTTGAGTTTGTGAAAAGGCATGTGAGAGACTCCCAAAATGTATGGAAGAAGGTGCTCTGGTCTGATGAGACTAAAATTTAACCTTTCGGCCATTAAGGAAAACACTCTGGCGCAAACCCAACACATCACATCACCCAAAGAACACCATCCCCACAGTGAAACATGGTGGCGGTGAATCATGCTGTGGGGATGTTTTTCAGCAGCCGGGACTGGGAAACTGGTCAGAGTTGAGGGAAAGATGGATGGTGCTAAATACAGGGATATTCTTGAGCAAAACCTGTACCACTGTGCGTGATTTGAGGCTAGGTTCAGAGGTTCACCTTCCAGCAGGACAATGACCCCAAACACACTGCTAAAGCAACACTTCAGTAGTTTAAGGGGAAACATGAAAATGTGTTGGAATGCCCTAGTCAAAGCCCAGACCTCAATCCAATAGAAAATCTGTGGTCAGACTTAAAGATTGCTGTTCACAAGCACAAACCATCCAACTTGAAGGAGCTGGAGCAGTTTTGCAAGGAGGAATGGGCAAACATCCCAGTGGTAAGATGTGGCAAGCTCAGAGAGACTTATCCAAAGCGACTTGGAGCTGCGATTGATGCAAAAGGTGGCTCTACAAAGTATTGGCTTTAGGGGGGTGAATAGTTATGCACATTGACCTTTTCTGTTATTTTGTCCTATTTGTTGTTTGCTTCACAATAAAAAAAAGACAACATCTTCAAAGTTGTGGGCATGTTCTGTAAGTTAAATGATTCAAATCCTCAAACAATCCATGTTAATTCCAGGTTTTGAGGCAACAAAATGCCACTTTTGCAAGGCACTGTATCTATCAGAAAAAGCTACCAGGTCAGGTAATGATAAACCAATACCTTTTGTCTATTAAGACGAGTAGACAGCACATTTTACTTTTCTTTTAATTCAACTTTGACTTATTTGCTTGCACGCTTAGAATAATTTGTGCCATTAAAGTCTGTGTCGTAAATCCTACACCCCGACAGCACTGCAGTGTTGAAGGACCTCCATGTAAAAAGTGAAAGTGGAGAAGAAGAGACAACGAGAGAGGAGGAGGCAGCCGAGCAGAGCCGCAAACCAAACACAGAGATCATTGTCCAGTCGAATAAAGAGCTGCTTCAAAACCAGAAAGTACAAATATAGTCTTTGTCAAATCCACGGCACGAGTGACCTTACCACCAACACACACTGCCCTTCACCCCCAAATGCACTATACCCACATAATACAACTAAACATTAAACCAAACACATCAATCTGTTGTGTTGCAAATCCTTTTCAAAACACAACAAATTAACTTAAAATTGGTCATAAAATTGGCCCAATTCATTCCTAACTTTAAACAGACGGGTAAACAGTGGAGAACGCCACTTTCATGTTCATGTTATTTTACATAAAAATATTTTTAAAAGTCAACAACATCCTGTATAAATGTTCTTCAAACAATTCCATTATTGCAGCTGCCATGACTCCACACAAACCGTACGTGTGCATGAGAGGAATGTACTCCAGAAAAATTTGGAGCATTTTCATTGAAATTCCTATGCTGACAAAAGTTATGCTGTTCTTTGTTGAACTGTGCCGGACAGGTGTGTGATGCAATGAGAAAGAAGTCAGTACTACTTGAATGCTTTGCAGCTGTGACAATACATGGGACTAATACATGGCGATTAGTATTGGCAACAATTTCTCAGCGAAAAATAATAAAAATACAGGAGTGGGGCAAAAACGTCAACAACTAAAAAACTAAAGTCCGAATATAAAGAAACAAGCGCTGCAGAAATGACAGCACCTTATAAAAATAAATAAATACTTTTGCGTTTCATAAATTTGTTTGAGTCTTGTTTAATTAACATTTTGGGAACAAATCAGACCACATCAAGTAGTCTCCATCAGAAAACATTTTATCTTTTACATCCCGAGAGCCGTCTTTACCGTTCTCTTTGCGCAGTCGTGATATGAACTTTTTGGGTGGTATGACCCCCACTTTCTTCTTCTGCGTGGCGATGGAGTGGAACAGGTCTGCCAGGCATGTGAGCAGGTTCTCCTTCTTCTTCTGCTGGGCTTTGTACGCCAGGACGTTCTCCCGGAAAGGTCGACAAAAGTAAAGCGCCTGCAGCACCGAGTTACAGTAGCATGTGTTTCCAAACTGAGGAAAGGCAAAGATACAAAACAAATTACTATAATAGAAACCAGGGATGGGAATTTTTTTTTTTTGCGGGGCTTGGTACATTGTGGACTGCTGGACCAAATAAAAAATAAAAAATGTATTTGCTTCTCTTCTGTGAATATGTTTGTTGTTTGTAACCCACATGAGTTAGCGGCTCAGTCCCTGCCCCGTCCCTGTCCCGTCCCTGTCATTTTATTTTGGCGGGCCCATTTCCCTTAAACCTGTCCCTTTAAACCTGGAACATCCGCCTACTCAGCCCCGCTGCTATTCAAGCTGCTCCTGCTGTGGCGTTGTCATTTTGAGTCATTGAGACAAAATACAGCCTCCATTCTGCATTCTAATCAAGCCAAACGCTGTTACGGGCGTATTTCTTGTGATCCCGTTACCGGTGAGTCAATCTGCTCTTTTGGTTTTGTGTGTTAAAGTAATCATCCGTATCATAGCGTTGACATGCATTCCGTCGCATCCCTGCAGATTGCTTTGGTTCTGTCATCTTCCCAGAACACTCATAAGCCTTTTGTAACCACCTCTCACCGGTGAGTGCCTTTTATTAGTTGTCTCTGCGTTTTATGTTGTGTTATGCACCGCAATTGTCCATGTAGCACCGATGCTGATATTAGCATACACACAGACATGCGTGCAGTCACGGTCAGCGCACTTATTCGCGTCTCTTTAAGTTCTTGGTTGAGCCAAGTTTAATTCTACTTAAACCGAACTGTACGGTACACTTTGCACATAATGTCAAAGTCTTTTGTTTTATTGTAGATGGCCATTAATGCCCTTTTCCCCAACTTTTTTGAATGAATTGCCTAAGCGGCTATATGACTTTTGAATTGGAATTCTTATTTGAAAATTACCTTTTTTATTGCGCAATACGATTTGATTCAATTGAAAATGCATTTATGTATTTTGTAAATTAGAAATTAACTTAGCTGTCTTGCTAATTACTGAAGCTTCATTTGAAAATGTATTTTGATTGTCCAATTATCATGTATCATCTCTAAGATGACAATGTTATTGAGATTTGTTGAGATTATTGTTTTTGCTGTTGCATATCGCATAGTTGCTGCTAAAGCTAAATTATGTTTTATTTATTTGTCTAATTGAATGTTTTGGTTGGCCTTATACAGGTCAGGTTTTTTTCCACCCACCCTGAACACTTCCCTTGTCCAACCACTTGATGGCGAGCTACCTACCCCTCCTCCTACCTGCACTGTGGTAGGAACAAACGAACCTTATTTTTTCCTTCCTTTGGATTACATGGATTTAAACTGAGAAAAACTGAACTCTTGAGATGAACTGAACGTGAACTTGAACTCAGGACTATTTTTGTTTTCCTTGTATATTTGTTTTTTACATACATGTTTTTTTGTGTCTATTATTGATATTTGATATAACTTGTTATACTATCAGATCGAGATGGAGGAGGCCGACAAAGAGAAAACCGCTTTTGTGTGCCCTTTAGGGTTCTACGAGTTTAACCGAATGCCGCAGGGGGTGACCAATGCCCCAAGCACATTCCAACGACTGATGGAGAGATGTATGGGGGAGCTTCACTTAAAGGAAGTCCTGGTTTTTATTGATGACATTATCATCTTTGCCCCAACTCTCGAGGAACACGAAAAGCGATTAATGAAAGTTTTAAACCGTCTGAAGGAATTCGGATTGAAATTGTCTGTGGAGAAATGCATGTTCTTTCAAACATCTGTTAAATATCTTGGACATATCGTCTCTCAAGAGGGTATTAGAACAGATCCAGAGAAGGTCAAGACGTTGACTACGTGGCCAGTTCCCAATAATCTGAAAGAACTGCGTTCATTTCTTGGTTTTGCCGGATATTATCGGAGGTTTGTCCAAGGTTATTCATCCATTGTAAAGCCACTTCATGACCTCACCTCAGGATATCCGCCATCACAGAAAAAGTTCAAATCACAGATCCAACCTAATACTTACCTTAATCCCAAAGAGCCGTTTGGGGGTCGTTGGTCAGAAGAGTGCCAAAACGCTTTTGAAACAATCATTGCCAAACTCAGCACCTCTCCTGTCTTAGCTTTTGCTGATCCACAAAAGCCATACACACTCCACACCGACGCATGTGCCATCGGCCTTGGTGCCATTCTCTACCAAGAACATGATGGAGTAAACAGAGTTGTGGCGTATGCCAGCCGTGGTCTGTCTCGGAGTGAAGCGAACTACCCTGCCCATAAACTTGAGTTTTTGGCCCTCAAGTGGGCAGTTTGTGAAAAATTCCACGACTACTTGTATGGATCACAATTCACTGTAGTCACGGACAGTAATCCGCTAACTTACCTCTTGTCATCTGCAAAGCTCGATGCCACCAGCTACCGATGGTTGTCCGCCCTGTCAACATTTCACTTCAAAATAATCTACAGGGCTGGCCAGCAGAATGCGGACGCTGATGGGTTGTCCCGCAGACCCCAGGGCGAGCTGTCTGACGATCACCAATCACGAAAAGAACAAGAACGCATCATGAGATTCGCCCAGCAACACTTTGACAACACTGCTTACATTCCACTCGACCAGCCTACCGTTGAAGCAGTCTCTGACCGTCACCTGGTGTACAGTCCAGATGCCAGCCACGATCATGCCCTTCTATTGTCTCTGACCGCCCATGTGGACAGTGTCCCAGATAGTTTTGTGGATGACGCACAGTTCACCTCTTCATTACTCCCCTCCCTGTCAGCCACTGAAGTTGCTTCCAAGCAGCGAGCTGACCCAGTACTCCAGCATGTCATTGCCCAGCTTGAGCGTGGGGAGACGCCACCACCTTTGCTGAGAGAACAACTTCCAAACCTGCCCCTGTTTCTGAGAGAAGTCAATAAATTGGAGCTCCGCAACAACCTTCTTGTCAGGAGGAGACAGGTGGGAAGTGAACTCATGTACCAGCTTGTCCTGCCAGAGGAGTATAGAGATGACGTCTTTCATGAGCTTCACAATAAAATGGGCCATCTAGGCATTGAGAGAACACTGGACTTGATCCGTTCCCGCTTTTACTGGCCAAAAATGTCCATTGATGTTGCCAATAAAGTCAAGGCTTGTGAGCGATGTGTGCGTAGAAAATCTTTGCCTGAACATGCCGCACCCCTTGTTAGCATCCAGACGTCTTTCCCTCTTGAGCTTATCTGTATGGATTTTCTGTCAGTGGAACCAGACGGACGGACAAAAGACATTTTGGTTATGACGGATCACTTTACAAAGTATGCTATAGCTGTGCCAACTCCGAACCAAAAAGCCACCACTGTTGCTAAATGTCTTTGGGAGAACTTCCTTGTACACTACGGTATCCCAGACAGGCTACATAGTGACCAAGGCACTGATTTTGAATCGAAAGTCATCCAAGGACTTTGTCGAATGGCTGGAATTCATAAGACCCGAACCACTCCCTATCATCCCAGAGGAAACCCGGTGGAGCGTTTCAATAGAACATTGCTGGACATGCTAGGAACATTAACAGAACAAGAGAAACATCACTGGAAAGACTTTGTAAAACCACTCGTTCACGCTTATAATTGCACAAAGAATGACGTTACAGGATTTTCTCCGTATGAGCTAATGTTTGGCCGCCAACCCAGACTTCCCGTCGACCTCGCTTTTGGACTCCCACTGAATGACGACAACCCTGACACTCATTCAAAGTATGTCCAAAAACTAAAGTCTCAACTTGAAGAGAGTTATCAACTGGCCATTGAAAATCCTCGGAAAGTTATGGAACGGAACAAGCTCCGCTTTGATCGACATGTGACCCCATCTGTGCTGAGTATTGGTGACCGAGTCCTGGTGAGGAATGTGCGTCTCAGGGGTAAGCACAAGTTAGCTGATAAATGGGAACCCCATGTGTATATAGTAGTGAAGAAAGCCGGTAGTCTTCCCGTTTACACAGTCAAACCAGAAGGGAAAGATAAGCCTTTGCGAACTCTGCATAGAGACCTTCTCCTTCCCTGTGGGTACCTACCTGTTCAGGAGAAAGACCTACCCGTGAAAAAAAGAGAAAAGCTACTTACCTTGCCGCCTTCCGATTCTGATCCAGTTTCTGATGATGAGGATGTTTTGATTGACTGTGTTCCATCTCCGATCGAACCTTTCAGATTTTCACAAATACTTGACCTTCCAACTGTACCACAGTCTGTTAACATTCTTCCTTTGCCAATCACCCCAACACATGGTGATGAAGGTGTTTTTACAGTTGACACTCCAGTTGTTGCCAAAGAAACTCCAGCTATGGATGCAGTGGACCAAGATGTCTCATCTGACCCAATACCTGCTGAACCTGTCGATTCTGTTGAAGACTCCAGTTTGGAAAGGAGTACCTCTCCTCTTTCAGACCCAGTCAGCAGTGCCTCTGGACCCAGTTCACCTGTGAGTTCGGACTTGGCAAGTCCTGAACCGGTGCGTCGTTCAGCCCGCTCACGGCATCCACCTGACCGCCTACAATATTCACGACCGGGTCAGCCATTTCTAAAGAGCATCCAAAGTCTGTTGCACAGTCTGAGTTCTGCTTTTACCTTCGCTCTTCAGGAGGATGAGGATATGGATCTTTCCCCCAGTCAGCCAGTTGTCCACTGCCAGCCTGGTCCATGGCCGAGGACGTACATGGGATCACGGGGGGAAGATGTAACCCACATGAGTTAGCGGCTCAGTCCCTGCCCCGTCCCTGTCCCGTCCCTGTCATTTTATTTTGGCGGGCCCATTTCCCTTAAACCTGTCCCTTTAAACCTGGAACATCCGCCTACTCAGCCCCGCTGCTATTCAAGCTGCTCCTGCTGTGGCGTTGTCATTTTGAGTCATTGAGACAAAATACAGCCTCCATTCTGCATTCTAATCAAGCCAAACGCTGTTACGGGCGTATTTCTTGTGATCCCGTTACCGGTGAGTCAATCTGCTCTTTTGGTTTTGTGTGTTAAAGTAATCATCCGTATCATAGCGTTGACATGCATTCCGTCGCATCCCTGCAGATTGCTTTGGTTCTGTCATCTTCCCAGAACACTCATAAGCCTTTTGTAACCACCTCTCACCGGTGAGTGCCTTTTATTAGTTGTCTCTGCGTTTTATGTTGTGTTATGCACCGCAATTGTCCATGTAGCACCGATGCTGATATTAGCATACACACAGACATGCGTGCAGTCACGGTCAGCGCACTTATTCGCGTCTCTTTAAGTTCTTGGTTGAGCCAAGTTTAATTCTACTTAAACCGAACTGTACGGTACACTTTGCACATAATGTCAAAGTCTTTTGTTTTATTGTAGATGGCCATTAATGCCCTTTTCCCCAACTTTTTTGAATGAATTGCCTAAGCGGCTATATGACTTTTGAATTGGAATTCTTATTTGAAAATTACCTTTTTTATTGCGCAATACGATTTGATTCAATTGAAAATGCATTTATGTATTTTGTAAATTAGAAATTAACTTAGCTGTCTTGCTAATTACTGAAGCTTCATTTGAAAATGTATTTTGATTGTCCAATTATCATGTATCATCTCTAAGATGACAATGTTATTGAGATTTGTTGAGATTATTGTTTTTGCTGTTGCATATCGCATAGTTGCTGCTAAAGCTAAATTATGTTTTATTTATTTGTCTAATTGAATGTTTTGGTTGGCCTTATACAGGTCAGGTTTTTTTCCACCCACCCTGAACACTTCCCTTGTCCAACCACTTGATGGCGAGCTACCTACCCCTCCTCCTACCTGCACTGTGGTAGGAACAAACGAACCTTATTTTTTCCTTCCTTTGGATTACATGGATTTAAACTGAGAAACTGAACTCTTGAGATGAACTGAACGTGAACTTGAACTCAGGACTATTTTTGTTTTCCTTGTATATTTGTTTTTTACATACATGTTTTTTTGTGTCTATTATTGATATTTGATATAACTTGTTATTAATATATACCTCTTAAAAGAAAAGAATACCTACCTTAAAAATACACAAGTACTTGAATATCTATATTTTTGTTGTCTTGTTTTAGTCACACCCTTGGCTCCGTGGCCGGACCTATTTCTGGTAGAGCCTAAGTATATTGGCCGCAGTCGGCGCCTAGCCTTTAATAGCGTTACATGTTGCAGAAGGAAACCTGACGAAATACAACTGCAGGTTTGTGTGGATTGTATATTTTAAATGTTTTTAGACTTAAATTCTTGCTTCTTACCCAAAGTTGAACTAAAGCGAAAAGAAAGGCTAAGTATTGGGACAGATGAGGTCTAAAAATGCCATTGTCAGACTGAATACAATGAAGTAACCACTGATGTGAATTTTATGCTTCAGCAAAAGCAGCACATCGTGTCCAGGGCTGTTTTGTACGAGTTGTGACAGACGGGAAGCACGGCTGTTTGTTTTGAAAAATGACACCGCTGTTTTCTGGAAATGACCCAGTGTAGATGCATGAGGGGATTAGGGGACGCTTACATTGACCAATCCGAAGTAGTGCTCATTGATGGGAAACTGCTCTGGGCCGATGTCTTTCTCCAGAGCAGAGGCATTGGTGCCCTGGGACAAAACAGAAAAACACCATTTACTCAGGGTGAAAAAAAATATCTGTTTGTCATGGTGGGTTACAGAACATTCAAATGTTGTTTTAATAAGGTCCAACAAGATAAAAAGCACATTCTTTTAACATAACAAACTTACGTCTTGTTATTATAGTTTAACGTAAACTGTTTCACACATTTACTCCGAGTTCCTGACACAATCACTACTTTCAAGTTTAAATGATAAAAACTGTAAACATTCAATCAAGTTAAATCACAAGGAGCTAGAGTTCAAAGAGTTAGGGTCAGAAAGTTATGGAAAAAATACATTATAAAGTTTGGATTTTCATGACGAAAATAAGTGACTTAGTCAACGCTGATAATACAATTCTAGTGAAAGAAATGCAGTCTCAATTTATTTCATGTAGTTTATTATGCTCGCTTAAAGTGAAAAAAAGAGTTATGGATTATGACCTCTGTTATAAAATCCTTTTCAAATACAAATACCATACAATTACAATTAACGTGCATGCACTCAAAAATGATGACAGATTTAAGTTCAAGTATTTCTCCATTTGAACAGAAATGAAGAAAGACTGTAAGCCGAAGCTTTTTCCTGCATTTTGGAGGCTGTGGCTCATAGTAAGGTGAAGCCTAAATTTTAATTGTTTTTCTTGTGGCGCCAAATCTTTTTGAAAAGTAACAGTAGACAACAGAATTGATGAGTTTAATCAAGCAGATTAAAGTTTAAGTTTAAAAGTCCCCACATATAATATCTTTGTGTAAATATCTCATATAAGGCTTGGTTGTTCGTACAGACATGCAAGTGAAAAGAGACCTGTATATGTTGCTCCTTATTTTTCTGATTTCTCTGGAAAATTTAGAACAGTCAATGACTCGCTTCTTACTCTTACTACCCACAGTAAAAAGAAGACATGATGATCGCTTTTGAGCTAATTTTTTCAATATTACAATGTGGGATAGGTGCGGCTTTTATTTCCGTGTGGCTTATAAAAGTACAAAATCCAATTTCTTTCTATAAAATTGGAGCCTACGGTTACTAATCAGGTGCGGCGTATAGTCCGGAAATTACGCGTATATCTCAACATTTGGGGCCTGGCTGGTCAGAAAAAAAAAGGTTGACCAAATATTTAGTCTACAAAAATTTAGTCTACAAAAAAGAAAAAAATTATCAGTTAATCTAAATAATTATTACAAAATGTGCTACAGCTTTATTATGTTCCTTTCAATCTCTTCATAATACAATATTTTAAATATCATGGTTCACTTTTACCATTTCAACAAAAGCGGGAGCATAAGAGGAAATATTATGCACAATCTGAATATTTTTTTTTAGCCCATCCTGTCGACTAGTATATAACTTAATATTATTTTTTGTGCAAGTGAAGCTCACAAATGGCTGACTCTTATTCTTTTTTTTATGTAAACCAACTCAATATGTAATGTAGCATGATCTCTTCTTGCAAAACCACAACACAACGCACCGCATCTGCCCGTCAGTGAAGCAGGAGGGCCTCAGGTTAAAGCCTAGTAGTAAGCTCATGCCACTGAAGCTTGGGTTTCCTACTTCTCCCCTGTCCCTGAACATGACATTAGCACAGATTAGTGCAGATCCGTGCTCTCTAGTTGATGTCCCATTACGCAACAACAAAAACAGCAGCTTGACACCAGTCACTCACTAAAAATCAACAAAGTACACTGCTTCTACGAGTCTGCAAGATACGACCCTCTTTAAATGCCACACTGTTCCAATTACAATAGATGAGAGGATGCATAATGAGCGTGCGAAGTTATGAAAAAGGTGGTATAATTTAGTCTTTGCACAAATTACAACCGGTCTGGGACGAGGAATATTCACATAACCTCCACGATGCAAGCATTCACAATGTGGCTGCAGGTAAAAATAACAGCGGCTCACTTACCATATTACAAATGGATGCGATGTTTCGGACAGTCATTTAGTTTACAGTGTCCCTCTCACCGCCATCTTCATAAAATAAACATGGTGTAAAGGGATGGAAAGGCAGCGTTTAGAAATGAAGTTAATTTGCAGCCGAGGCAGCAGTAGCAGGCCACACTGACTGCAACAACCCCAGGCGAGAGCAGCAAAAGGCGAACGCACAGAGCACCATCCACGCCGACTGGCACGGAGCACTGGAGGGTTGTCAATGCAGGAACAGAGGCATCTTCCTCGGGTAAGAATGATCATAGAAAACTGCAGGTTAAACAGTCAAAACATGAGTAGCTAATGCACAGTCGAAGTTACAGGAAGCAGTTTGTTAGCAACAAAATGCTAACTAGTATGCTGGGCGATGAAGCGCTATAGTCCCGCCTACTACAGTATAAGGAGCCGTGTGATTGGTTCATTAAGCAAATGTTTTGATTGAGAGATTTGGATGACCATTCACAAGCCTGAATAGTGAAGCTTCGTTGAACCGCAAGAAATCAGCTGAAACTACAGAAGCAAGGAATGATGGGGAATGTAGTATATTTACAAGATTTGACCAAAGACCAAAACAATAAATGTGAAGTTGTTCAAGAATGGGAAAATGCATTAACTTTACATTTCAAATACGAAATATATTCAAAGATCATTTTATTTTAGATTCAGAGTAACGGAACATTGAGTATGCAAATTTAATTTAACCTTATGTAAAACATTTAGGCTGTAACTGCGAGTGAATCAAATATTAGAAGCTCAAACACTCAAACATGAATAACGCAAAAAGTCTTCAATCTTTATGTGTAAAAATTGGTTACTCTCCAAACCCATGCCTGAAGCTGCCAAAAGACACGTGCCAGACACTCTCAAGTTGTTAACCGTATAGAACCTATTCGTTCTTTGTTTGCTGGGTTCAGTTTAGTGGCACTAAACCCTAACCCTGGGCCTATGTTTTTTTCTTTTTGGAACCAGTTCCAAGAATATGTTATTTATCTGCAAACTTGTACAATAAACAACAATAACTTAATTTGGTTAAGGGCATTTGTTTGTTAATTTTATTGTGCAAACCACAAACCCTGAAGCACAAAGCCCTGGGAAACTGTGACCCATCTGCACCTTTTCCCACGGAGGTTAAACCACTGGGGATACTACCATTGGCTGCCCTACTGAGCGTTTAGAGCAGTTTTATGTTAGCTATGTTTACAATGTGCCTACCAGTGTGTTGTAGCAGAGCTGAAGATCTTGACCCGAGCCCTGGTGGGCCTGGTGGGTTCGGTCTGGGTCGGGCAGAATTTCTGGGTCATGTCAACATTCTTGAAAAAAGACTGCTGCTCTTCGCACAAAATCATATCACCATCACGTCAGTCCCTGACAAATATATTTATGATGTTTATCGCTCAGTGACCCCCGTTCACTCCAATTGCTGTGTGAGGCAGTGTCAACAGCTTGTATTCAGTTAAAAGCTGCTTTAAATGTATTTTTAGCTCTACTACTTTCATTTTCTTCACCACATCCTGTTGGGGTCGGCACTAATATAATTTAAAAATACAATTATGTACACAACCTTTGGAAAACAAAACTTATTCTAAACTAATGAAACAATCACCTAAAATATATGTGGAAATGTGTTCTTTTGTTATTTCTGAAGCCAAAACAATGGGATTATTCAGACTGAACCCCTTTGCTATTATTCTCAATTACTCAAGTGCCCTCCCCAATGTCCCGATACAAACAAAAACAGCAGAAGTCGACTGGGAGGAGGCCATGGTAGTTATCTGTACTGAGTGCTGAGCTCTGTGGGGCACCCTATGCCCCCTGGACACTTCTATTCACCTCTGCCTTTCTTCTTGCTTATACAACAAATTCCTGACCACTATCTCTGTCAAATTTACAGCTGAAACAGAACAGGACAACAACATTATGATTGGTGAACTTCAAAAGAGGTTGGAAAGGGTATTTGGAGATTTAATGATAATACAGTTTAGTTGGTCTGTTGTTGCCTATGGGAGGAAGATAGTACTTCTCATAAGTTCTTGTTATGTGTTGGGTTTCTGTTTTGCTCTCAACAGCCTTGATTGTGAAGAAAATGTTGACATGTTTTGGAGCTTGTAGGCACTTAATACAAAGCATGCCCCCACAATTACTTTCTATTTTAGTTCAGGTTTGCTAAAAATGGACCCGCTCTGCACAAAATCCAACCTACCACCTTTTTGCTCCCCACTCAGCTTGGCCTTTCGCATTATCGCAGTAATTTAGCCAAATGATGAAATATAACCATAAAACTCCTGGAAATGTGAAAGCTCAAGGTACTCCAAATATAATAATAATCTGTAAATGTGTGTGGCAATCTTTTGGGCTGTCGTAAGTCCAGCCAAGAGAACTCTCTTGTGCCCTTATTTTCATAATTTGAGCAGGATTTCTATAAATGTTTTATTATTTATTACTTTGAGAGTAAATCATAGAAAAGTATAACTACGGCTGTGACACCGACTTTCCTTTCACCATTGTCTGTGTCTTTGAGGAAGATTTAATTTAAAAGACAAAGTAAAGTGCACTGCAGTCTCACGTATTTCAGACAAATACATTCTTTGCAATCCCATTGAACTGCTTGTTTTATGTTGTCAGTCTTGTCAGAACAATCACTTGCTGGAATACTAAAAGCATTTCCCATCAGTTCTACCGCTACAAAGTCAGCTCACTCTGAATCACAAAACATTTTCATAGCCATCACCTCTTGTGATGATGCATCTCGACGGCTGGTGTCTCGCTGAAAGTCTAAAATGGACTTGAAAACAACAAATATTATACCTTGACTGGAAACACAGAGAAAGTTGCATAATAATGTCCTTCAGAGTGTTTTGTCCTTACATTTCTCTGAATTTAGAAAGGGTTATAGTCACTCTCATAACTTAGAACTTGTACTTATATATGAAAGCCAGATCCCTTCAGACCTCTGAAGCTGTGCAGGGCAGGGCCTGGTTAGTACTAAAATGGGAGATCTCTGGGAACACCAGGTGCCACAGTGGAGGGGCTGCGGCTGTAAAGTGCCAAAATGCTGTTGCGTCCTTAGGCAAGAGACTCCACCCACATTGCCTAGAATGAGTCTGGTGTGTGTGTGTGTGTGTGCGTGAAGGACTGGTGGTGATCGGAGGGACATACTGGTTGCCTCGCTTCTGGCAGTGTGCCCCAGGGCAGCTGTGGCTACAATTTATCACCAGTGTATGGAGCAAAAGAATAATGACATGTGTTGTGTCTCTGAGTGTCCTGAAAAGCATTACAGTATATCAAACCAATGCATTATTATTATTATTAACATATTTTATCATTAATTAATTGTTTCTGTGTCTTCATCCAGAGTCAACATGCAAAAAGTAACAATGAGTATGATT
The DNA here is from genome assembly GCA_964034765.1 of Knipowitschia caucasica. Lineage (NCBI taxonomy): Eukaryota > Metazoa > Chordata > Actinopteri > Gobiiformes > Gobiidae > Knipowitschia > Knipowitschia caucasica. Next base: position 30,473,507 of record OZ035824.1, on the reverse strand, counting down.
CCACTTGACAGTACAGAGACATAATGTACTCCACAGTAGAAGTATTATTCATGAAGAGTCTGGAAGTGTGTATTCCTCACCTTAATAGGGCCAAGAGAACACCAAACACAGCCTGACAAAAGCTAATGTAATCAAAGGAACGGGGAAATGAGTTGCCCACTGAAGAGCTTTGGCCAATTCTGAGCACAGAACGTTCTGGTGGGACTCATGTGGAGGTTTATGGTGGACGAGCTCCCGTAAGCACCACAGCAGGGCATGCTGGGTAAGGGCACTAAGGGAGAGATGCAGGACGTCTGCATGGGAAATCAGTGCTAATGACAAGACGTTAAGAAAGAATTGGTAAAAATGTTGTCTCTACCCAGTCCTCTATGCTTGGAGTCACTCAAGAGATTAAATATATATGTACATATATATATATATGTATTTTCCATTTATTTGATTGGAACAGTGTACGCCAATATTGAGATAGTTTTCCTCCCACAGTCACACTCATTCACCCTGAACTACATTGGACATGTTTTTAGTGGTTTTTGGAAACCGAAGCAGACACAGAGCACACTCCACCGGTATCAAACTCAGCACCTTCTAGAGATGGGAAAACAATTGAGCAAGCTCAAACACAACAAATAAATGATAAAGATTTGATATATAAATATATTATGAAACGGTTTTTTTATTATTTGTATCCACCATCGATTCTCCTGTATTTCATTATACAAATGATCAAGGGTCTCATGCATAAAACACACCTACTGTACGTATGTATAATAATTACATACAACACATTTCATGTTATTCAAGTAGGATTTTCATATCAAATTATTTCAATAATAACAAGTTATAATGGATTAGTCAAAAAACTTGGAGCAAGTTTGTGTAAGTTTTTCTGTTGTCATGAGTGACTTTACATAAACAATGAAGCAGCTCTAAATCATCAGGAACACAAGATTCACTTACATTGTAATTAGGACATAGTCAGAAAAACTAGGCCAGGGACAATTTTTCCACCAAAACACCCACATGACTACTTCCTCCTTTTCAGTCGACGAACACAAATGATACATTATTGTCATTACTTGGAAACTAGTCCAAGACTATTACCATTTTACACTCCCACATAATAACAATCTGCACTGAATGGGTTGAGAATGAGCAAGCACAATCATATCAAGAATCATGTATTGATATAGGCCTAAATCTATTTCATATTGTTTGGATAATACTGGTCCTCTCTCCATCTAAAGCTCTGACCTAGTTTTGATCAGCACCAAACATACAAGAAGACTTTGTTGAGTCATGTTTGAACTTTATATAAATAGACTTGTATTGAATGATCCCATCGGTTAAAGGCATTCATGTTGGCGGTACGCTTTTTCTTTGGTTTTCCTTTACAACGTTGACTTCCGTCATATATTTTTTCCTTTATGTTTGTGTGCGTATGTGACACAGAAAACAATCCCTCACACAATTAGATAATTTCATGCAATTGTAAATACATTAAGCACAATGGATCCTGCATTAGTTGGTGATGGTTGTGTTTTGTTTTGATAATGGGGTACCTTGTGAAAATCAATATTTCCATTTCTGTTTCTGATTGTATTTATAGGGTTTTCTCAAACATGGGTAGTTGTGTAGCAATGTATATCTTGAGTTTTGGTCCTCTTAATTTTTCACCAAAACCAGAATACTCAATGGTTCTTTTGTCTATAACAAAATCAATCCCACATTATCCATACAGTTTGTAAAAGTGCCCATTGTTCTTGTCAGAAGACCCAGCTTCTTCCTTGAGTGTGGCCATAATATTTCGTGCCAAGATGTCTGACGCAAAGCACTCTTCAGGTGTTTCTTTGCCACTTTGAGTACAGTGTGTCCCTTTTCCCGAACACTCACTTTCCATCCTCAGGTTTCCAGCAGGAATAATGTGTTTCTCAGAGAAGACACTGACAAGATGCCAAAGTGAAAGTCCAAAATGTCAATATCCCATACTTCTATTCATGTTCGGTTCATTCCAATGTATGTCACAAGAGGATGGTGAACCATGACACCAGGAATTAAAACAAAGATACACTTTCTATCTTTAATTCCTCATAGGTGGGTGGAGAGGTCCTTCCTAAAGTGGAGGAGTTCAAGTATCTCGGGGTCTTGTTCAGGAGTGAGGGAAGGATGGAGCGTGAGATTGACAGGCGGATCGGTGCAGCGTGCGCAGTGAAGCGGTCGCTGTATTAGACCGTTGTGGTGAAGAGGGAGCTGAGCCGAAAGGCGAAGCTCTCAATTTACTGGTTGTTCTACGTTCCTCCCTCACCTATGGTCGTAAGCTTTGGGTAATGGCATAAAGAACAAGATTGCGGAGCTGGGGGAAGTGTGTGTGGATAGGGCGGTCTGGGCGTCTTTGCTTAGACTGCTGGCCGTGCGACCCGCCAACGGATGAAGCGGAAGAAAATGGATGGATGGATAATTCCTCATTGTCAGTGTACACAAGACATAAAGTTAAACTATAAGTGACCGATTGATTAAAAGTGATCTTTTTGCATGGTGGTACAGTGATGGGCAAGTCACTTTAAATTTGTATAATAAAACATGTTACTAGTTATTGGGATGAAAAAGTTATTTTGTTGTTTTACAATTTTACAGACTTTGAAATATTGTTGAGTTACCCTACTGTGATCGCTGAACCATAAGCCGAAACTTACATGAAAACCATAAATAAACAAGCAAGGAAACTGATACCTAGGTTTCCTAACGCCATCGTTCTAAGTAGATAGATAAATACTTTACTGATCCCGAAAGAAATTGTAGATTACATTATGTAATATCTATATGCAATGTATCTAAATTTCTATTAGACAGACAGATAGTTTGGGCATCTGGTGGGCAAGGCAAAATCAAACTATTCCATATATGAGAACAAAGATCTAACTCAAAGAGGAGTGCAATGTAAAACTTTTGTGCATATATTTTAAAGTTATATATTTATTTCTAAGTCTTGCCATTTGTGTTGTTTTTTTAACCCTCTTGAACATTATCCATCAATTTCAGCACAAAATATAAAGTGTTGGAAAGCAAGATGCAATTATTATAAGGTGCTATTATTTAGGTGCTAATGTCTTGTTCATTGCTCTGTCCTTGTTTTACACAAGGATCTCATAATCTGAGATCATTATGAATGTATTCACCCCGCGGCAAAGAAGACTTCTGATCAGATCAGAGGATTCATAAAACTGTAAATTCAATTATGACAAAACTCAAAGCAGGACATTATAAACCACATCAGGTCTCCTCCTCTCAGAGCCGAGCAGTTTCCTCATTTAACTCTGTGTCGTCGACCTCAAACCACCTCCAAAAGTGCACCTCACCAAAGGTTCACTTAGTGCATGTGTCCTTACATTACAGGTCCCTGAAAAGATTTCATTCACTTTCATTCTAGTAGAATCATTCTCAGGGGGACAAACCGTTTTAATCATTATGCATTTTCTGCAGCCTCAATATTTAACTTGGCACCAAATGATGTGAAAGGTGGAAGTGTGAAACAGTAAACTTCTGTAACAAAGATAAAGGGTCAAAGCTCAGTGTCCTGGGTTTAAAAAGTACATAATAAGTAGATGTAATTTATAAAATTGGTGCAATCAGTATTTTGCAGAAAAACTGAAAGAGTGAGAAGATCATGATCCACATCATAGCTCTAATTCTGCAGTCACCTCACCTAACTGCAGAACTGCCAACCCTCTGCTCCCTCACAGTGAATTTCAAGGATGAAAACATTAAAAGTCGTCTTTTTATATTCAGACACAGTTCATACAAATCATGGATTAAGGGCGTGAAAAGAAAATGCACATTAGTGTTGTACCACTCCACTAGTAATCTGCCGAACACTGGGGTGAAATATAATGGCTGCTCATTCCGGACGATGGGAATGTGTCAAGACATTAGCAAACAAACACTAATGTTTACATTCATTTTCAAGATGATCATTTAAAGGCAGGCAGCTGCTGGTATCCAAGAGAAATACACACTCCTGATTAGAATGAAAATATGTTAAAGGTGCCATATTTCACTTTTCTTCATTTTCCACAGTCCATCCTGAGCACATGTGTGACAATGATTTGGTTGACACACCACAAAAGCACACAAAACATGTCAAATAATAGCCATTATTTATGGAGGTGAAGTCACCTCTATTGGAACAAGTGGATCCAGAGTGGATCTCTGCTCCTCTGCCTGTGAGCCCGCCTCCCCCCACCCACACAGAGACGTAGCCTCTCAAATCAAAATCAAATCAATTTTAATTGTATCGCCCAAAATCACAACAACAGTCGTCTCGAGGGGCGTCACAGAAACGCCAACTCCTAAAGGTTGGGGACCAGTCCTCAGGTCCAGGGAGTCCAGGGTTTCGAGTCCCACCCGTGCAATCATGGAACAGACAGAGGTACAACGGGTGGAGTTCGCTTAGTTCAAGGTAAAAAATTAGCAAAAGCTATATTTAACCCCAATTATTTAGATCACACTGACATATGGCAAGTTAGTTTCATTGTACTCACAGACTGAGGCTCCTGTTAGTGTCTTTTATGTTGGAATAACACCAGGTTTCCAGATCAGCTTTTGAGTAAGTCCTGTAGTTCTTGAACACTCGTGGAAAAAAATCTGCGAGTTTTGTTGCAGATTTTAGACTTGCGGATTCAAAGTTGATCCATGTGTGTATTGTCTGTGTTTTATGTTGTATGTGTGGGTGCTACTGACCCCCCCAACTGTTGCACCGAGAACCAAAGCAATTTCCTAGTCTGTGACTTCCTGTTACTTGCATTATTCTGGTTTCTCTGGGAGACAATATAATAAATGAATCTGAATCACGTTTCGCCTGCAAGGCCATCATCAGGGTGTGAGATGTTTTGAAGTTAGGTTGTAAATAAGAAACAGAGACAACAGGTAAGTAAGTAAGTTTTTTATTTATATACCGCCTTTACACTGCAGAGCTGAGTCTCAAAGCGGTTTACAGTTGTTAATTTTGGGCATTTGTCTCTCACTCCACACAGAGATGGGAGCGGTCGCCAGTACAGGAAGCGCATGCCAGAACTATTGGACATATTTTTAGTGGTAGGGGAAACCGGAGTACCCGGAGGAAACCTACGCAGACACGGGGAGAACATGCAAACTCTACTCAGAAAGGCCCTGGTCCGACCGGGATTCGAACCCAGGACCTTCTTGTTGAGAGGCGAGAGTGCTATCCACTCAGCCACCGTGCCGCCCAACAGGGATGTTCACAGAGAGCCGTTTACTTGCTGCAATCTTCCAGAATTAATGGTATAGTTTATACAAGGATTTATACGCAAACAACTTGCATCACTAATTGCATTTGACAGAGATATGAACAGATATGAAGAGAAGCAAACGTGGCAGAAGCGTTGGACTCAGATAAATTAAACAGGTACTGTCTTTTTTGGCCTAATATTTATTTGGTTCAGGTTAGAATTATTATTATGATCACACTAATAATATTGTTTGTTTTCCCCAAGAAAAACTGATGAATCTAAGCTGAGCTCGTTGGTCAACCCTCACTATACGACACAGAGGGCAGACAGGTGTCATAGTAACAATAATAACATACGTCTGATTACTGCCGAGCTAGAGCTAATCATTTGTGGATGTGGGTAAAAGGTTCTGAGGGGCAGTGTCTTCATCATTCTATTGAAGCGTGAGCATCAGCAGGTCACACTGTCCCATGAGGGCGTGTGAAGAGGGGAGAAAGTGGCTCCGGGACGTCGCTCTGACACAAGAGAGAAGAGACAGAGGCTCGGCACAGATTGTACAGTTCTGCAGATAAAAAAACATATTTAAAATGATCCTATTCATTAACAATCATTGTGACAAATATTATTTTTGACAGTTGAATACCTTAAAGGAGGCGTATTATGCGAGCACTTTTTTGGGCGGCACGGTGGCTGAGTGGATAGCACTCTCGCCTCTCAGCAAGAAGGTCCTGGGTTCGAATCCCGGTCGGACCAGGGCCTTTCTGAGTGGAGTTTGCATGTTCTCCCCGTGTCTGCGTAGGTTTCCCCTACCACTAAAAATATGTACAATAGGTCTGGCATGCGCCTCCTGTTCGGCGACCCCGCTCCCATCTCTGTGTGGAGTGAGAGGACAAATGCCCTAAAAATAACAATTGTAAACCGCTTTGAGACTCCGATGTGCAGTGAAAAGGCGGTATATAAATAAAAGATTACATACTTACTTTTATGACCTTTATAAAGCTCAACTCATGCAGAGCAACCCAAAGTACTTTACAAAGACATACAATCTCATACACATACAAACATTAAAAAACATATGAGGTAAAATAATCATAAAATACAAACAACACTCAATGTCAGAATTAAAACTCCACATATAAAACAGTCATATCACTGCCAAATAGAACGGTCTTCAGCCTTGAACAGAAATCAATCAACATTGTCATCAAAAACATAAGTCCTGATACCTTCTGTCTAAAGGCTAGTATTAGTTGAAGTATAAATTAGTATTGGTCTTTAGACTCTTTATGCTTTTATACTCAAACTGGGCTAAAGTCATAATAAATGTGCACTTTATTGTCCCCGTAGGGAAATTCATCCTCTGCATTTGACCCATCCTGATGCCACTAATGCCGCGTTCAGACCGGATTATGCGTTGCGTCGGCTTTCAATGCAAAGTCAATGGTGACGCGCGTTCGAGCGTCAAAACGTAACGAGTGTCTCGGAATGCACGCACGGACTGCGCGGGAAAGTCAAGGGGAGGAACGCAGGAGATGAATTTTGCTGAACCTTTCCTCGGGACGTTCGTGCAGCAACCAATCAGAGAGCCGCAAAGTGGTCACGGGACATTAGCGGTCTGAGCGAGCAGACTGAAAATACTCGTAAACAGCCAAAACAGGAGCTACATCAGGACTAAACCAGGGTTGACAATGTTGGACATAGTGCTTGTGAACATGTGAGTTTTCATGCTCCCGTGACTTTATACAACTGCTTTGAGTGGGTTCGCCGATGCGGAAATACCGTTTAAAGGGGACATATCATGAAAAATCCACTTTTTGTGCCTTAAATGCCTTATGTTGTGAAGTTGCAGCCTCTAGAAGTGCAAAAAAGTTTAAATCAGTCTCTTCATGGGTTGCAGAGAACACTTCATATTCTGTTTAGGTAAGATTTTTCAACCCGTTCTGATTTTGCCATTCTCTATTACGTGTTTAGAATTATTACGTCACAGTATTTGCAGCGGGACTGCTATATAAGGGCATGGGCGTCTAACAAAACACTTCGGCCCAGCCCTCCTCTACTGTGCATCACTTCGAATTTGTAGTCCAAGCTCAAGGATGCCAGCGCACAGGGCTGGACTGGCCATCGGGCGTACCGGGCAATGCCCAAAGGGCCGATGCCCATATTTGGGCCGGTCTGTCTGCCTCATACAAAAAACATGTTTATGAGAAGTGTAAATCCGTTGAGAATTGTTCGAGGGGGCGCGCGTGTCCGCGGGGCACCTGCTGTATGTACTCGAACGGGATTCCGCCACCTCAACGGCCGCAGTGTTCTGGGGCATCTGCGGCCGCTTTAATGCGGCTGCGAGCGGCTGTGAGCGTCCAGCCGCTCGCAGCCGCTCCACCGTGTTGTGGCTGAGCGCGCAGCCTCAACGTGGCCATGTACCCAACCCCATAAACGCGCACAGGACCATGCGTGTCTTTGAGTAATCTGTGCACCCAATAAATACACTGCTGCAGGAAACAGTCCGCGTCTCCCCTCTCCTCTCGAAGCGCGATTAAACGCCCTAAATAAAGCTCTGATACCTAAATTTAGCATTGAATTAAAAGTTCATGTTTGAGCCCAAAAGTATATGTACCTCCTTCACTCTGAGACATGTGCATTACCCTCTTGTAATGTAGACTATTGCATTTTATTTTATTGTTGAAACTGCACATATCCTGATCCTCTACAGTATTTGCTTCCACATACTGTATAAATTAGGAGTCGGCAACCTGCGGCTCCGGAGGCGCATGCGTCTTTTTCCTTCTGTAGAAGGAAACGTTTTTAAATCCTGTAAAATTGTAATATTCAATTTAAACATTTCTGTCAACGTAGTGTGTCATATCCTGCGACGTAGGCCTGCGCCAGGCGGTCGCTGTTGTAAACAAACCGGCGAGTGAGCATCACAGACTGTGCGCATGGATCCCAAAGCTAAAAAGAGAAGAGTCGATAAGACTGGACAAAGAATGAAAATTAACATTTGCTTTCAGTCAATGAGGAAGGACTGCTTCATGTTTGCGATGTAATGAGAAGTTTCTATGAGATAATTGTATCTGTGCTTTGAAACTACAAAAATGGCCGCTCGGGGTGGAGTTGAACCTGTGTCACCTGGATGGGGGGGTGGTCAAAAGCGCCTCATTTGCATTTAAAAGGACAGCACCAAAACAGGTTGCTCTCAGACGCACCTCAGAACAGGTGTAGAAGAAAGGCCCGTGTAGCTACAAATAATGAGACTCAGACCCAGGCATTGCAGTTACGCTTTATATAGGCCACAAATTAATGATTTAGACGTAAAAATCAATTATTTCAAAACACGATATGTCCACTTTAATAATAAAATAATAAAACTTATTGCGCACCTCCGTGAACACATACTACTGATATATAAAGTCTGTGGAAGGTCTCTGAACACAGACACGCTGCAAAGCTGCATTATTGGAGAAGATCTGTACACAAGAAGCCTAAACTCTGTTAGCATCAGAGCCCGCCGGCTACTTCCTCCACACGCGAGGTCTGAAAGCACCATATGACTTACGTCAGGAGCAGTGGTCGCCGTAGTACAGTGCCCAGGAACCTATCTCCATATGTTGATACTCAGCTTGGTCAGGACCGGAGTTGGATGACACGGGGAGAACATGCAAAGTCCACTCAAAAAGACCAAGATTGGAACCCAGGACCTTCTTGCTGAGACGTAAGAGTGCTATCCACTCAGCCACCGTGCCGCCCCATTTAACACAAGATTCTTATTTTGCAGTTGATGTTTTGGTTATTTGAAGGATGAAGCAAATTATTTCTTCAAACTATTCCTTCTTTCCCTAGTTCCGCTGAGAATCTGCCACTTGGCTATATTCTCAGGGGAACTGCTGTATTTTGACTGGGGATAAAGTGAATGTTATGAAAACTCTGGTCGCGCCACTTAACTTTTTTTGTTCAAGCAACATTTTCTGAACGGCCCCTCCCGGCCCAGACTTCCGGCCCAGGAGAAGCCTCAGTCATGCCCTGCACAGCCTATAGGCCATCGAGTCTTTGGCAGCCTGAGCCTTGGATCTATAGCCTGTCCGTCCTTGCAAGTGGATCTATTCCTCAATTTGGGCATCCTCAAGGTTTCTCACTTTTATCCCACAGGGTTATGGGTGACCGTCCTGCATCCTTGTCGATGCAGAAGGATCTGAGGATAGTGATGACCCGGGAAATGTATGGACACTTATGAACATTGGTCATCAGAGGCCAAAATATACATATATACAAATTGAGAACTGAACTGAACTGAAGATTTTTTTTTTTTTTTTTTTTTTTTAACTTGGTTCCATTTCTTGTGGTGTGAAATTGAGGTATTCCAGCTTTAAAGAAACATGAAGAAATCATTTGAAGCTAGTTTTCAAAAGATTATGTGAAAATGGGAATAGAGCTTTGCACCACTCTCTGGGGCAAGCAGTGAAATGCATTTTGAGTGCTTTTGAGTTGCAAACTTTTTGTTCACATTTTCACAATTTGCCCTATTTGTGGTTCTGCATGTTCCTTCAGATGTGAATATGCACGCCTCACAACATTAAAAAGATTTCCCCCTTCCATCAATCCATTTCCAAAATATTTCATTTTCTGGTCAATTATAAAGTTTGGATGTAAGAAGCATTTTCACTAATCCAATGAATGAAGCTAAAAGTGTATAAAGCAGGCAAGCATCAGCGTACATATTTACACTTAGCTGGGTTGGCCTGCAATGCCCGCTGTCACATGGCAAAGAAGCTAAACTATAGTTAGATTTGTGGGGTACTGTCCCAAAAGCCTGAATCTGCTCCACCCACGAGTTCCAACAAACTCACTCCACTGTAAGACAAAATAAGACGTTCCCTATGATTAAAATGACAAGGAGAATGAGAACAGAGGGTGTGGTTTTGTAGCACAACAATGAGAACACAGCGGCCACAATGCATTGAACATAATGTTTCTAAAGGCAACGATGGACATTCACTTAGCATTTTGTTCCCTTTCATTCTGGCATTTGGTTACTCTCATTTTACACATTTGTGGTTATGTAATTCTGAATCTAAATAAGAGACTTCTGCGTCACATGGATAATGTTAATAACACTACATTTATCCAGTAATTTTATTAGTTTAGTTTAATTTATTTTAAAGACAAGAATGCAATTTGTTAAACACATGATTAAACACATGTGTGTGAAGACAGAACCTAAAACTATAGGTCCCCAAGAAGGAGAAATACATACTTGTCATATTTAATAAACTTTACTGAGGAACAGAGGTCAGAAAAATAAATGTATAAATTCCCAGTCTGTGACTTCCTGTTAAACATGGCAGTAAAAATTATTCTGATTCTGATATAACCATTTTTAAATACCATAATCAAAATGTGCTCAATTCTTTCTGTAAATTAAATAGCCATTATCTCACCTGTGTAGGATACTACTGGTCTGAAAATGACTTGTACCTGATCTCTTCACAGCGATGAAACCAACCAAAGTCTGACTCATGGGAAAATCACATCCCTCTCATGTTCCTCCGTCTTTTCACCCCAACTCTGGGTCGAACAATGTGCCTCACATTGTTTATCAATTAAACATAAACTAGAAGACAGGGAAGTGTTTTTTTCAAAAGCACAACTGTCATGTTCACAACAATAATTATTGATAGAAAAATAATATATTAATCCCCTATCTAATTCAGGTGTCCAGTAGCAGAAGTCATTTTCATTCATTCATTGATAAGTATAAATATTAGAGTGAGCAGACTTGGTTAAAGATTTTGTTCCATCTCATTTCAAATCTAAAGGGCAAGAGCCTGATGAAAACCATCTCAGCCTCAAACGTAGTTTGTCATTGTAGAGCCTTGAAGATCAATACATGCAGTATTTTCAATATTATAAAGCTCTAACATGACCAACTTTCCCACCAATGTCTTGTTTTACACGTGAATGAAAAAACAACTTGTGAATGAGTAAAAACAGGATAATCCTGGAGTTTAAAGTCTTACTTTAACCACAGGCCGTCACATGAGCTGCAGACAAAAACACTTATTAAACCTCGGCACTTCTGTCTGTCTCCTCCACTTCATCACACGACAGTGAGACGAGTGATTTGGCACGTGGGCCTCAATCCCCTCACATGAGCTGAACAATTATCAGACGGAATCTGAGCCTCAGATAAACTGCAGGATTATACTGTACATGTGCTCACGTTCTGTCAGTTTAGGTCAGCGCTGGTTCCTTCAGAATACACACCATCAATAATATAACATAAATCAGCATTATTCTAGAGGTATATTTCTATGGATACAATGGCTAGCTTTCAAATAAAATTCATAACTTAAACTGTTAAAAACAACAGAAACTTTTAGAGAAAACTATCATAATGGTACATTTTGTAAATGTTTCTGTTTAAACCGGGTTGTTTTCTTCACAGAAATACATAGAGAAGAAAGCCTTTGTTGCCGACCTTTATGGCATGGCTCATTTTAAAGAACACATATGAAGGAACCCTTTCCTATTTCTTTTTATCTAAAAAGAAAACCCTCCGAATCAATGCCAAAACCCAATGTGGTTTTGAATGCATTTTATTTTAAAATACCAAAGAGTTCAAACCAAGAGCTTAAATGAATGGGTTAACACTATGATGAAACAGCCCTAAATCCTCACAAAACTTAAAAACAAAACAAACTTAACAAATAGGTTAGTTTAATGTATTTTAAAGACAACAATGCAAATTGGTCAAACACATGATTAATCATGTGTGTGAAAAAATCCAGAATTAGCTTAGAGGCCATTTTTCAGATGTAATCCTGCGGCCATGAGGTCGAATACTTGATACTATTGTAATATAAAATCTGCACTATAATAATCCATTCTGTAGAATCTAATGAGACAATTTCAACAAGACAAAACCTAAAAGAATAGGTCCCCAAGAAGGAGACATAAATATTTGTCATAATTAAATAATCTTTACTGAGGAACAGAAGTCAGGAAAATACATAATTTATAATACATATATGGAAAGCAATTTCCTAGTCTGTGACTTCCTGTTACTTACATGGCAATAAAAATGATTCTGATACAACCATTTTAATATTACAGTATTAAATCATCAAATGTATATGTTTAAGGTACTTTTTCTCGCAGATTGACATCTCTAAAGGGGGAGAAGTTAAAGGAGCTATTGTCATGCACAGAACAGTGCTCCACTCCCCACACCCTCCACATTCAGAGCTATGCAAATGTTCCCCAAGCCTTTAGCTTTACATGGTAATGAGAAACAGACCTGGGCTATAGGGTGTCCAGGCCCGCATGAACAGGTCGAAGCCTTCAGCATGTAAATGCACACGCAGGCCTAAACAAGCAGCGCTGAATGAGCTAAAGTCGAGGCATAAACACACAGTCTTTGTACATGCCCGTTTAGGGACATCATGTATGGTAATCAGCCATTAAAGAGACGTAGCATTTGCAGATTTTAATATGGACCGAGCCTGGACAAGCTAAAGAGAGGACATGTCAGGACAGAGCACAGCGATTGAATTCAATTTCATCTATTTAAAATGAAATATCCTTACAATGCGAGATATTTATGAAAGACATTATGCAACTATATTCAAACTGAGTCATTAGTGCAGTGTCTGTGTTTCTCCACTTTTATATATCTGAAGGCCAAAGCAAACTTATCTAGATTCTCTGGGGAACCGCAGTATTTTGACTGCAAGCTGGGATTGTGTTTTTGATGCTGTTTAAACAGATAAGCAGCCACAGTCACAATATTCATGTTGAGGTGAGACAAATAAGGAAAATATACACAATAAACTATTGAATTCCCCTCACCCCACTAAAGCAAGATTATCCTCTAAATCTATTCCAAAGGTTTAACACAGTAAGAAAAAAATATATTCCTTGCCGATGCAGGACAGTGGTGATGATCCTGGACATAAGAGGACATTTATGGACATTGGTCATCCTCTTATTATGGACCAATGTGTTTGTTATTATTGCATTTCCTGTGTTTGAACTGTTTGATTCTCTGATCTGTGTTGGTGAATCAACAACTTTGTAAAGTTCTTCCTCTGTTGTGATAAATTGAATTGAAAAACATTGAACTAACCATTTATTACAATTTAGCATCCATAACAAGCCTTAGAAGTGAATATGTAAATGTTATTGTAAAAAAAAATCCATATACTGTAGGTATAGTAATTATTGAGCCCCAAAACTGATATGGATAAAGTTTTATTAAGTTTGAGATTAAGAGATCCTTTATTAGTCCCACAGTTGGGAAATGTCAGTGTTCCGTCACCAGTTATAAAACAGTAGGAATGAGGAGCACACAGAAAAATAACTAAAGTAAAATTAAATCTCTAACTTTAGCATCATAAAGAACGCATCATTGTCAATAACCACGGCTTGACCAAAACACAAAAGGCATCCAGAATCTCCTGCATTGACAAAACTTCACAATTTTGTTTTGTAAATGCGTGAGAACTAGTTCAAACTCAATGAAGACAGTCAATGGAGCAGATTAACATCTCACATGCAGGACTCCGCTGCAGGCCGCTCTGATATCACACTGATCGCCTCTTTGTGGGTTTGTGCCCTGGGGCCGATGGGCACTAAAACCTGAGGGGGGAAACTCACTTCAGTGTCAACAAGGACATCCTCTGCCTCATGCCAAAAGCCCAATTAAGTCTTCTGCATTCCACTGTAAATAGCCAGGATTCCCCCAAACAATATCCCCTCAGCTCAGTGAAAGATTAGCCTGCGTTTCGGAACATCTACTGTCATTCTGAGCACATAATTAGACAGAGTTTATCCTTGTCACTGATTACATGGAGGTATTTTAATTTGGGCTTCATGGAAAGATGTCAGCGAATAATTGGTTGGATATTGGAACAGAGCAGAAGAGGAGTAATGTTACTTCAAAATAATATAAGTCAAATGAATTAATTTAACTACTACATACATATTTTTGACCATATGAGCCTGTAGTATCATCTATATTACCTATTTCTCCATATTAATGTACATATATATTCCCTTTGACATAACCATTGCTGATGATGTTTGCTGAAAGAGAATAGTTAGACCTTATTGAACACAATTTATGAAAATCCTTGATAGACAGCTGAGGGAGGTGCTTCAGCTGTCTATCAAGGATTTTCATAAATTGTGTCCAATCAGGAAGCTGAATCAATGTTGTAATTGTGATTTCAAGTTTTGTATGCAGTCTAGCGTTTCAAAACATGTAAATCTCACTTTGAAACGGAAGAAATTCTATTCCTGCTGTACACGTTTTAGTTCCTTTGGCAAATTTGTGACATTCTTTTCTAATCCGTTGCTTTGTGTTCTATGATTTGATATATTTTATTATACTTTGTAACTTTCTTCCTCTGTGAAAGCCCCTTGGCCTTCCAAACAAGCAGCTATCCAAGAGCAAAATAACGTCAAACTGGCATCCGTGTTTGTGGATGCAGAGTTGAAGACGTGTTCCTATAGAAACTACAGTCTGCCTTTTCACTAATTTCATATTTCAGCGCAGCGTCCTGTCATCAGCTCTTATCAAAAATACATACCGGAGAGTAATCGCAGAGCCCTGAGCCAAAATACCTGGGAGCACATGAACTCCACTGACAGACAGGAGGGAGGGAGCTGTGGGCTGTTGGATTGAAATTAGACAAAAGCCAAAAACAAAACTCTAATGGATGCTTATGTGTCACGTGTGTGTTCTTTTATTTGACGAAATGTGGATGTATTTTCAATATTGTGTGAGGGTACTAGGGCTGGAGAGTTGTGGCACTTGTTTTTGTTGTTGTAGTAAGCTTTAGGCAACTTAAAAATATGTAATTCTTGTATGTTATTCTTATATGCTTGTCTATATGTGTAGGCTATCTGCACACACAAAAAACAACTCAGATTCAGTTTATTTGCAGTAAAAAAAAACCTTTGGATCTTAATCAACTGATCGAGGTTTTGAAACAGCTTAGTGTGTGACAAATAACATTTAAAATAATAATGCAATGATTTTCAGAGTACTTTTCTGGATTCAAGGACAAATCTCATTATTAATTTGCTTCAAATATGAGGTGGAAAAAATTACTGTAGTCACAGCTGCGCCACAGCAGACTGACGGAAGTGAGGCTACTAATCCGTGCCATCGACCCCTTATTCACACACACACCTGACTAATACAAGGAAATGTGTTCCCAGATGTCTCCCATCACTGTACTGACTGGCTGTGCCCTGCTTATGTTTGAAGAATCAAGTTTTTTGTCACATGCAGAAGGTGCAACTGTACAGTATAACGCTTCTCATTGAGATGAACCCCTGGTTAATATTTATAGTACAGCTTTACATCCCTCAAAAGGCATGTTGTGACACAAAAGACAGGGAAAAATACAAAATAATGATGCTTCGTTCTGAAATGGCGTCGCTCCGATGCTGTCATCATATTTAAAGACTGTTAGGACACAAGAAAAACAATTATCTGACAAGTTAAGCATCAATTCAGCAAGATCTCATAATTCTATCTATAATTATCATTCCTTGATCTTTGGCCTTTATTTTCTTTGTTGTTGCTATGGTAACTGCCTTTCCCTTTTTGGGCACATCTTTTGAGTCAAATTTTAATTAGGCCAAACAAATCTTAAATATGCTTTAGTGAAATGAGTTGCCAGGCCACGTGGACCAAAACCTTTTTATACAATTATACACATAACTGATGTATAGGATGTATAATATAGACAACGTGTATTAACAGAACGCCTTCTCATGATACTACTATTTTATGGAGTCATGTCGGCTGAACTATCTACCTGCATGACTTGAGCAGAGGTATGCAGGGCACAGCAGGGGGTGAATTTGAACCACAACATTTCTGCGCCATTATTGCGCCCTGTGTGGTAGACGCGCACCAGAGCGAGACAAGGCTGGACACGCAATCCCACAACCCACATCCACACAATCACTTCCTAGTATACACACACACACACACACACACACACACACACACACACACACGACTAAAATACATCTCCCGTGAAGCGTTGAACAAAATAGACTATTGCTGGAGAATTGCACAGACTCGGAAGTATAGGGGATAATCTTCTTTACGTTTGGGAATGCAGATTTAGGGGGGAAAGTGAAAATAATAAGACCCCTGGAAATAAAAGGTGCTTTGTGAATGCGTGTGGACTGCATGGGGACCCACCTGTGTGTCTGCGGCAGCGCTGTGGTACACGTGTGGGGGGAGCCAGCGCACGAGGAGGGGGGGCTCGGTGTGGACCAATCAGAAGCCGCCTCAGCTCCAGCCCTATAAATACAGAACGATGTGCGCCTTCCCAAGCACTCTACCCAGGCAGAGCTCCGAGAAACAGACGCACATCGCTTACCAGCTCATACAGAACGTGTTTGGACTTATACCTTTCGTCTTTTTTTCCCCACACATCTGCTGGAGAAAAAATCTGAAAAAATGCGTATTATTCACAACATGAGCACCATCACGGAGTATCCTACACAGGAATATACGGCTCCTTACCGCACCATTAAAATAGCGGTGATTGGCGGCAGCGGCGTGGGCAAAACCGGTAAGAACAGATTTAATAATTATTATTATTGTACATATATCTATTGTGTTTAATGCATCTCAGTGCGTGTTTTTAAAAGTCTAACGTCATTTCTTTTTTCTGTTGCAGCCCTCGTTGTAAGATTCCTAACCAAGCGCTTTATTGGGGACTACGAGAGAAATGCCGGTAAGAAAAAAACCCAAGAAAAATATAACATAAAAGAAAAAATGTTTTAGTATGATGTTTATACTTGCATTGTTCTGACATGTAATTTATTTTCTGCAGGCAATCTTTACTCTCGTGAGGTCCAGGTGGATGGGGACCAAGTGACCATTCAAGTCCAGGACACTCCAGGTGTTGAGGTAAGACGCTTTTTAAATCTGTTCTCCAACGCATTAAAAACAGTAGCATTTTCACCAATATGTGTCTCCTGGTAGCTCCATACTTAGTTAACAAAGATGGCAAGATTATACCAGTTTACTCACTTCATATATAAACTAAACTGTCCACAAAACTAGAGAGCAGTGATTCTAACCAGGGCAAAACAGACGGGACTAAGATTTAATTCAGCTCCTTTATGTTGGCCTGTCTAGTCTCCCATTTAGTCTTAATAATTCAGGTCTCAGGCTTTAGAGATGTTGTATATGTTATACAATAGAGTCTGCTCAGTCACCCACACCTCATGGTTCAGAGGAGTAACCCTATATCACTCTTGTCTGTCTCCAGCCACATTCCAGCCATTACTAAAGATCAGTATAGAAAGTCCAGGGATATTTGATTTTGGTTGACTTCAGTAGAGGGGGATTATTTGTTTTAAGCTGAGTAATGGTACAGAGGGAACAGTTTTATAACCTCGTCTTGTGTTTTTTTTCTATTTGCAGTTAACTGATAATGCCACAAGTCTGCCAGAACACGTCACTTGCTCTGTGCAATGGGCCGACGCAGTAGTCCTGGTGTACTCAGTGACCGACCGACACAGTTTTGATCTGATTAGTAATCTTCATCAACTGGTCAAGCGCACAGGCGGGGCTAACCCTCCACCGGTGATTTTGCTCGCCAACAAATCTGACCTGCTGCATCTGAGGAAAGTGGAGGCTCAGCAAGGCCCCCAGCTGGCCACGACTCTGGGCTGCTCCTTCTATGAGGTCTCAGCCAGCGAGGACTACAACCAGGTGTACGGCGCTTTCAACAGACTCTGCTGCACACTCGCCAAGCAGCCTGCCCCAGTCACCACCACCACAACCACAACCAGCGCGCCCGAAAAGAAGCGATCGCCTCTCATCCCGCGCCCCAAGTCTCCCAACATGCAGGACCTGAAAAGGCGATTCAAACAGGCGCTGTCGGCTAAAGTGAGAACCGCGACATCGGTGTGAACTGGACATGGATGTGGTCCGTGTGAGAAATGTAAGCTTTGCAAGAAGACAAAGAGGCTCCGTGCTTCTTGAGAATTCCTGAACCTGGCGTTTGGACAGGTCAGTCGGTGGGTGGCAGACGCTGGAAAAGGTGCCACTGAGGTTGACTTGGAGTCGGGAGAGGCGAGGAACGGTGAATGGGGGCTAGAGGAGCAGCAGAGAAGCAGCAGAAACAGACAATTGACATTCTGGACTAAACAGTGTGACTCCTGGCGCTGACACTGCTGTGAAGGACTCGGTATTTACAGCCAGGGCTCTTTGTGTGGTCTGTTTTAGACTGACGCCACATGGCATGACTGAGGCTGGTATTATTGAACCAGCCATTTGAGCCAGAGACTGAGCCTGTCTCTTGAATGTGAAAAGTACTGTCTAAAGCCAGTGGTCACCAAGATGTGTCTCCCAGTAAACCTTCAACCTTTTCTTTTCCCCAAGTAGATCCCTATAGTTTTACATTGTTTTCATTTTGTAAAAGATCTCTGGGGGGGGGGGGGACATGTTGGATACCACTGGTCTGTGTGTAAAACATTGTACGAAATGGCAGCAAATGTAGCATGTAAAAAATGTCGTCACTGGCGCACTTTATAAAAAGGTCCAAAGGGCAAATTGTTATTTATTTGTCACAATAAAGAAAAAGACATTTGAACAGTTGTCTTCCCTTATTATTTCATGACACATAAATAAGCTCTGTATCCACGAGAGATACAATTATTTTCACATGAGGCATCTTCTATTGATGATGCTGCACCTGCATCTCCATGTGATGAGATGTCCTTGGAGCTCAGAGCTGCAGGGAATGGAGTGACGCACACAGTCAAAGGTGTCTGAGCAATCTTCTGCACAGGAACTGAATATTCACAAAGGCCTCACATCGGTACAGAATCTTTAGCATATTTGTAAGAACGATTTTGGGCTGAGTTTCTCTTTTCTGTCATGAAAATGGCAAACATATATGCACGTGATAACTAGTGGTAGAACAGGCACACATCGCATTTTTGAATGTGGCACGGTACTATTATACTTATAAGTATATCATATATATATATATATATATATATATATATATATATATGATATACTTATTAGCCCAGAGGAGAGATGCATTGTACCAGGTTCAGAGCAGAAGTGCTAATTTATGCCTGCTGTCACCACTTAGACACCTTTATATGAAATGATAGGAGCATAGTTAATATCTAGGGTGTAGAACTTTAAGAAGGAAATAAATAGAGTTTGAAGCACCAAATTTAAAAAGATACACATGTTTGTCCCAACATAAAGTCTTGCAAAAGTCACAATTTGGAAACAAATCCGATCACAACATGTCATTATCTTATGATATAAACAGTGAAGGGGGTATTCTTTAATTTACTTTTCTGTCAGAAAAAGGGCAAAAACTAAATTCAATGGTTTTTTTTGTAAAAAACAGTCGTTTTGGAAGACTTTATAAAGTTATTGTTTCACAGACAACAGATCAGAGAATCATTAAGCTTTGAACACAAATGTGTACGAGCCATTGGTCCATGGGAGCAGGATGACTATTGTTAATAAAAGTGCTGGAATATCTCTGTCCTCAGACCCTCCTGCATCTGCAAGGACCCACTCAAAACATTATTATAAAACTGGAATCAAACAATTTGTGAGTCACTATTTAATAATTTGGGCTGAGTTCTGATTGGCTGAGGGAAGGTGGTCCTCTCCTTTTCACCTTTCTGTCTGATTATAGACATTTTCTGGGTTATAAAATATATGCATGTGATAACTAGTAGCAGTGAGTGAGGAACAGTTAGATGGATTTATATTTTAAACTTTAATGATATGAGCTCTATCCGTGTTGACAGGATGCTTGAAATGTAAACACTCAAAACAAATTAAATTATCTGCAATCTTAAACATGAGGCTTTCTGAATTTGTAAAGAGTTTAGTTTCAGCTTTGAAGGTGATAAGTGACAAAGTGGTTCTTCAATCAAAACAAGAACAAATAAAGCAGGGCTGAAGTGGGCGTGGTGAATGATTAAACGGGTGTGAAACCAAATCTGAATGAAACAAAGAGCATGCGTAGGAAACAGACCAATCAAGTTTTTAAAGCTGGAGAACCTAACTTTGAAACCACACAAAAAAGCTACATGTTAGGACTGTAACAAGTGAATCGATTAATCGTAATTACTCAGTTGAGAATTGAGATAACAGCCATTCAATAATTGATTAATGATTTTTTGGCACCTTACAAAGAATTAAACATGCTGAGAAGAGGTTGATGACCCTCTTCTAAGAATTAAATAGACATTTGTTTACAAAGTGTTTTGAATTGAATTGAATGATCTGTTATCTTAAATAATAAATCCTGTTTGCTCTTCATTCTCCTTCTATTCTGCGGTAATATTTTGGTCCATATAGCAACCCCATACTCGCCACCCTTTTGGGATCCAAACAACTAATCGATTCATCAAAAATAATACTCTACCAACAAATCAATTATCAAAATAAGTTAATTGTAGCCTTATGCAATAAAATATATATTTGGTTGTATCTCTAGTTTTTGTATTAATGTATTAATCTGTCATTAATCATCTGTTAAAGATAATATTCTTTCTAATAGATTCAAGATTCAAGAATTTGTTTGCCATTTGCAGTAAAACCACATTGGAAAAACCGTGCAAGACTACCTGCCTGGTAAGATTTCTAATAAACATCTCAACTTAGTTTAACCAGACTCTTTCTTCAAACACGATGTATTTATAAAACAAATACAGTTAGGCACTCCAGCGTTAACAGTGCCATTCAAACCATTACTAACAAAAACTCCTGTATGTGTTTGAGTTGGCTCCTGAAGTGGTTGATTCACTTATAATTCAGAAAGAAACCACATGTGCCGAGAGCGGGTGGTCTGTCGAGGAGGTGAGAGCGTGCTATCGGTGTGGGCAGACGGCGCGAAACCATTTGTTAATGATTCTGACCCGAGCTCTCCACCACTTGATACGGAGAAGGACAAAGGCGGAGGCTGCGTGTGGATTCTGCCTTTACGCCTCCAGCACAAATGAACTGACACCAAGCCCCAGGGTTTCACACCTCCAGGGTCAAAGCGCCTAACATCCCCACCACCTCTTGTTAGAAGGAGATCATATAAATGTGGATTCAACAAACGGCCACTGAAGTTAATATAAGTGTGCAGATTTCTTTTATGTTTGGCTTTGTGTCCTGTGGGGGGGATGCTCATAAGCCAGAGGTGTCAAATTCATTATGATCGGGGGCCAAATTAAAAACATAAGAGCTGGTTGGGGCCAGAAGTATAAAAATGGTATGAAAGTAGTATTTAACATGAGTTTGGATATTACCTCATAGTAGGTTTGGATTCAACCACAACCGGGCCAAAAATTAAAAAGAGATGTGTCGGAAAAGTGATAGTTAAATAGAAAAATAACAATAAGAACAACACAAAGTATTCAATCATGTGGTTATTTCCCCAAGATAGTAGGCTTTAAAATCAAGTATATCATTCCATAGTAGCCCCTTACCATCAGTGCTGCCAGTTACTGTGATAATGATAATAGAAAATCGTTTCAGGGGCCAAAAAAAAGGTCTTGCGGGCCGTTTTTGTGCCACGGGCCTGAGTTTGAAATGCGCGTGCCAGTATGTCATCTTTATTTATATCAGAATCAGAATCAGAATCATTTTTATTGCCACGTAAGTAACAGGAGGTCACAGACTTGGATATTGCTTTGGCTCAGTGCAACAGTCAAAAAGAGATAATAAAAATAAGAATAAAAAACACTTCTAAAGAATACATTTAAATTTAAAATAGAGTTACAGTTACTATTTACAATATACAAGTGCACATGGTGCACACAATGTAAGGTGACAGCAGTACAGTGAAGTAAAGTGACGTATGATGGGCAGTAAAGTGACTTTATAAAGGGCGGGGGGACAGGTTAAGAAGTGTTCAAGAGTCCAACAGCAGAGGGGAAGAAACTGTTCTTGTGGCGGGAGGTTCTAGTCCTGATGGACCGCAGCCTCCTGCCTGAGGGGAGTGGTTGGAATAGTCCATGTGCAGGGTGAGAGGGGTCGGCTGTGATACGACCAGCCCGGCCTCGAGCTCGGCCGACGTACAGGTCCTGCAGCGATGGAAGGCTGCGGCCAATCACTTCCTCTGCAGAGCACACAATGCGCTGTAGTCTCTGTTTGTCCCTGACTGTGGCTCCAGCGAACCACACGGTGACGGAGGAGGTGAGGATGGACTCGATGATGGCCGTGTAGAACTGCACCAACATCTGTGCAGGCAGCTTGGCTTTCCTGAGCTGCCGCAGGAAGTACATCCTCTGCTGGGCCTTCTTGATGAGGGAGCTGATGGTCGGCTCCTACTTGAGGTCCTGGGTGATGGTGGTGCCCAGGAAACGGAAGGACTCCACAGAGGTGATGGGGGAGTCCATCACGGAGGGTGGGGGCGGGGGGACAGTGCTCTTCCTGAAGTCCACAATCATCTCCACTGTCTTCTGGGCGTTCAGCTCCAGGTTGTTACCACTGCACCAGGACACCAGCCGGTCCACCTCCCTCCTGTAGGCGGACTCATCGTTGTTGGAGATGAGTCCAATGAGGGTGGTGTCGTCCGCGAACTTGATCAGCTTCACGGAGTCGTGGCTGGAGGTGCAGTGGTTGGTGTACAGGGAGAAGAGCAGGGGAGAAAGAACACAGCCCTGTGGGGCTCCTGTATTTATAATCCGAGGGTCCGAGACATTCTTCCCCAGACGCACTCGCTGCTTCCTGTCCGTCAGGAAGTCAGTGATCCACCTGCAGGTGGAATCGGGCACGTTGAGCTGGGAGAGCTTGTCCTGGAGCAGGGATGGCAGGATTGTGTTGAAGGCAGAGCTGAAGTCCACGAACAGGACCCTGGCGTAGGTCCCCGGGGAGTCCAGGTGCTGTAGGATGTGGTGGAGGGCCAGGTTAATGGCGTCGTCTACAGATCTGTTGGCTCTGTAGGCGAACTGCAGGGGGTCCAGGAGGGGGGAGGTGAAGGACTTGAGATGGGAGAGAACCAGGCGTTCAAATGACTTCATGACGACAGACGTAAGTGCTACAGGTCTGTAGTCATTGAGTCCTGTGATCCTGGGCTTCTTCGGGACGGGGACAATGATGGAGGATTTGAAGCAGGCCGGGACATGGCAGGACTGCAGAGAGGTGTTGAAAATGTCCGTGAACACAGGAGTAAGCTCACTGGCGCAGTGTCTCAGAGTGGCCGGAGACACGTGGTCCGGGCCAGGAGCTTTGCGGGGGTGCAGCCTCAAGAAGAGTTATATTTATTAGCAGTCGCAAAGAGATTTTCAGTTGTTTTTGTTTTTCCTCCACACAGTGATACTGATAGGAGTGAGGTCGCCTGCACACACATGACAGACGTGCTGTACATGTTTTTATTAGGGTAAAATGGAGCACCTGGAGGAAACTGAAGCAGGGTTAGTTCTGTTAGGGGGATAACATGCAAACTCCACACAGAAAGGCCTGGTGCTAACACCTGCATAGTGCGCATTCTAAAATCATTATAATAAACATGAGATTATATTAATAACTGACTATATATGTTACGTTCATGTCGCAGGTGTGAAACTTTAGGAAGGAATTATTACAGAGTCTGACAATTGATCAAACATTTAAACAGTAGGTTGTGGAATGATGTGATGTCATATGAACACAATCTGTTACAGGTTACGGTGTGTGAAAGCATATTTTGAGGTTACTCAGGATAAAACCAATTGGAATCAGTGTCTTCAGGCAAGTGTACCTGATTTCTCACACATCCTATTTATCCATTTAAATGAGTTAAATAGTTTTTCACAGCAATTAGAGAACTATAAGATCAGTTAAATCAGTTCAACAGTCAGATAAAGAAGAACGCTTTATTATCAAGAGCTGTTTTAACAACATATCTGTCCTGAGAAAAAAAAAAGTTCAAAAATACAAAACATTTGCATACAGGGTCTTTTTAATGTATGGTATTAAAAGAATGTGTTGGTTCCATAGATTGTAAATACGTTGGTACTTAAAGGTAAACACAAGATAGTTCATTATTTAAAATATATAATTAAAGGTCTCCAGACAAAATATACAATTAGGCAAAAAATATTACTTTAGACATTTTAAAATAAAACATTCTCAAATAACTCAGAAAGTTCCAAAGAATCACTTCTTTATTCATGATTTGCCGTCATAAATCAGGAAGAACCATTGTAAACATATGGTGCACAAAATAGTAGTAGACAAGATGACTGCTGAAGGACCCCATACACTGCAAAAAGTGAGAAAAACAAAATACATGACATGGCCAAATATAAATATTTTATTTTAAAACGATACAAGAAATGTCTCCCTTGTAGGGAGAAAAAAATTCTAAATTTCTTGAGATAACTAAATGGTTGTGTCCCATCTTGTTTTAAGACAGTCAGAATAACTCAAACTAATCACTTTTTGCAGTGTAGCGTTTTGGGTTATCACAGAAGAAGCCAAACAGAGATAACTTAACACGGGCAGGACTTCTGTGAGGTTAATACCGAGGCTGGTAGCACACATGCTCCATATACCCTTCCAAACATTTCTTCAAACTCCAATGTCGGGGGCGAGCCTTGTTGTGGTGAAGAGCAGTTCTGGTATGTCTGTGGGTCTGAGCAGTCTCGTGGCCAAAACCAGCACCTACAGCACACAAAACACAGGACACAACCAACACGAAAGAGTGAAGTGGGTCAGTCACACTTCCAAATGAGGCAGACTGTGAGATACGGATTAGAAAGGTGCCAAAATTAACAATTAACGCGGAAACGCACGCATCACGAGGCTTTGCAGACTTTGAAATGTTGTAAATTACATATAATTGCTTTGCAGAAGGAAGTAAGCGTTTCCTGACAGGTTGCGTTTGAATATTTTTTAAGGTTGTCAGACTGTGAGGCTCCTCCAAGAGACAATACAGGCACAGAAAGCATTAGCAAGCACAGACATGGAATGATTCAGCAGTGGTAATGTCAAGCAAGTTTTACGATCTGAATTCTCCCCACTGTGGGACAAATGAGGATGCGATCACTTGGGAGTTTAGTCTTGGTTTGACAAACATACAAGTAGTTAAACAGCATGTATTTTCTATAAATCATGTATATGTTTTATTAGGATATTGACACCACTTCTAGACACCTAAAAACTGTGGAACTCCAAGTGATCAGAATCAGAGATCACTTGAATCACTTGATTACTGTACTGCCCTTTCTTTTGGAGTTCCCAGTCTTGTTTGAATTGTCTTCCGTTGGTGCAAAATGCTGCAGCCCGCTTTTTAACAAACACACCCAGAAGTCAGCACATCACCCCAGTACTTTATCCCTACATTGGCTTCCAGTGTCGTTTCGAGTTGATTTTAAATCCCTCAATGGTCTCGCCCCCCCCCCCAAACTTGTCTGAAATTTGGGCTCCTTTTAGGTCCTCATCTCAACTCCTCCTGGAAGTACCAAGGACTAGCTACAAACACTGGGGAGACCGGTCCTTCTCAGTCGCTGGACCCAGACTCTGGAACAAGCTGCCCCCTGACATGCCTGTCCTCACTGATTTTGGCCTTTTTAAAATCGAGGCTCAAAACGTATTTAGTCAGACTGGCTTGAAACACTTTTATCACCCATTAGCATGGTGACACACTGTAATTTTATAGTGAAGCACTCTATAAATAAAATGGATTGATTGATTGAAGAGATCCTCCATTCTTCCCACTGTGGGGAAATTTTCAGAACTTAATACCTGCTTGATAATAACACTTCCATGTTAAACCATTAGCATTTGAATGGGCAACTGGCTGTTGACTTGTCAAATCAGGAAATACAATTATAAACTTTATCCAAGAACCTAAACAGTATCTCACTTGACATATTGGTGTCACTTTGACCAAAATATACTCAATGATCACATACTGCAGATGCAAACCATCCACGGTGTGTGTTGTATATTTCATAATGGCATGAAGCGGGTCAGAGTGGGCTAAGCATTATATAAGGTCCTGTTCCTCATTACACACATGTAGAGCTTTGATCCTTAGCTCTTTCACGACACTGGCCTGGTTCTCAAAAAGTCTTTATTACGAGAGCTCACTTCACCGGGTCCCCTCCTGTTGTTGTGCCTTAATCTTGCACAACATTTATCTATACATATTGATCCACATGGAAAAAAAACAGCCTCTAGAAGCATGTACCTGCTGCAATGACATAATAATGTAAAGACTATGGCAAGGTCATGTGAACCTGATGCAGTCTATCTGGGTCAGTGTTTACGTGGGAGGATCAAGGCAGATGCCACTCAAAGTAAGGTTCAAAGCCCCATCTGTGAACTTTCTATAGCTTTTATATGTGCACTCAATGCTGTTAGAGCAGAAAAGTGGGTCAAGGATTTAAGAAAAAGAAGAAAAAAACATGGGCTTGATTATTCAAGAAAAAATAATCAACAGATTTGTACCATTTGAATGATTACACAAGACCTACTCTGTTATTTGTAGACTCCAATATAGTATGTAGGGCATATATTCACCCTTTATGCCCGACAGCAAGACCTTGAAGCACCTTATATACAACGATAGTGATAACAATGACATGAATAATATTATTGGATAACTGCAGTAGTTTTCTGCAGATCTACTTTATCAGTTTAATGATGGCCATAAGCTCTGAACAAGTTCCTTCTTTCTTAATCTTGAAATATTCTTTGGCAGAAAACTTTAGTGACGTTAAATAATTATCAAATACTGTACAGGGCATGCCTTTGAACTCTAAACTTTGAGTTTTATGTTTCAAGAAGGAAAATATAGGGAAAATATACTATATATCTGGAAACAGAGTAAACATGGAAGTGGACGTAGTATTGAAATCCATAAAAGGGGGTGATTTTTGTTTTGTTTTGTTAAAAGCAACTAAGGTGCAGTGGCTGTACTCCGAGCTCCTCTCATGTACCTGAACTACTCAGTTACTAATGCGGACTTGATGCACAAGCATTTCTCGGGTAACACTGTTTTGGGGGTCAAATCTAAACAATAGTTAATAAAACTATAGTAATAAGGTTCACGCTCAAATCCTTTTCTCCAATTGCATCACCCTCATGGTACAGTAAGTTAAATAAAAGCACCTTGGTATAAAGCCTTCGTTTTCACTCACTCACTACTCACTTGTGCAGCAGGTTTGAGTGTTGAGACCACCTCTTTGATCTGACGGAGTTCTGAGGGAGTGACTCCTCCAACCAGGAACAGAAACAACACTGGGTTATCGCTGGGATGAGGTCGAGTCACCTGAAAAACACCCACTGGTTTAACAAAAATACAAGAGGAATGAGACGTAGGGTTAACGTGAGGAGTCAGGTGCTCTTCAAGGATCCATGGAAAAAGGAAGAGGGAAACAAAGCAAAGTAATTGTGGGGACATTGTGACACGTTTGACTCCTCTCTGGTCTTCATCAAGGCCACTGGTAAAATTATGGCAACTCAACCAGTGTTCAAAAGATAGACCAACCTACAGTGCCTTGCGAAAGTATTCCCCTTGAACCTTTCAACATTTCGCCACATTTAAGGCTTCAAACATAAAGATATAAAATTTTAATTTTTTGTCATGAATCAACAACAAGTGGGACTGCAGTTCATCCAGAGTGATCATGGGCCTCTTGGCTGCATCTCTGATCAGTCCTCTCCTTGTTTGAGATCAAAGTTTGGAGGGACGCCGGGTCTTGGTAGATTTGCAGTGGTCTGATACTCCTTCCATTTCAATATAATTGCTTGCACAGTGCTCCTTGAGATGTTTAAAGCTTGGGGAATCTTTTTGTATCCAAATCCGGCTTTAAACTTCTCCACAACAGTATCTCGGACCTGCCTGGTGTGTTCCTTTGTCTTCATGGTTCTCTCTGCGCTTTAAACAGAACCCTGAGACTATCAAAGAGCAGGTGCATTTATACGGAGACTTGATTACACACAAGTGCATTCTATTTATCATCATCAGTCATTTAGGACAACATTGGATCATTCAAAGATCCTCACTGAACTTCTGGAGTGAGTTTGCTGCACTGAAAGTAAAGGGGCCGAATAATATTGCACGCCCCACTTTTCAGTTTTTTATTTGTTAAAAAACTTTAAATTATCCAATAAATTTCAGTCCACTTCACGATTGTGTCCCACTTGTTGTTGGTTCATGACAAAAAATTAAATTATATATCTTTATGTTTGAAGTTTATATCCACTTACTTGCTTTTGCTCAATCATTAGTATTGGGTAGAATTGCAACTAACCTGGTTGACTTGGGTCACGATTTGGAACATGGTCCACAAGTGTTGGCTTGAATTATTGCCCATTACTCCGACAGAACTGATGAATGTCGCCTCGCTCGCACGTGGCTTTTGAATCCACACATTTTTTATGGGAATGAGATCAGGGCGTTGTGATGGCCACTAAAAAACAGTGACTTTGTTTTCTTAGGCCACTTTGTAATTAGCCACCCCCCATGGTTCAGTGTTTGGATGGTGTTCTCTGGTTTACAAGATTAACCCTTTTTTATGTTAGTTGCTTTCATATTAGTTGCTATTTTTTTACCATAGTTTCAACAGGCCTTGTCATACATCTTCAAAACTTAAGAACATTTATCCTTTAGGTATTTATAACTAATTTGGCTTTTTTTGTTTGTAGTAACAGCTTCATCCTTTTTGCCCACCCCCACATTTGTACAGGACTTGTTTTATTGTGAATAATGACAAATAATAAACCAGCTTCAGCCAACAAGATTTTTTGTTTATTAAAGCATTAAACTGACAGCACTAGCCATAATGCTTTTATTCTGT
The DNA here is from genome assembly GCA_964034765.1 of Knipowitschia caucasica. Taxonomy (NCBI): domain Eukaryota; kingdom Metazoa; phylum Chordata; class Actinopteri; order Gobiiformes; family Gobiidae; genus Knipowitschia; species Knipowitschia caucasica. The sequence continues at coordinate 30,444,465 of OZ035824.1, read as the reverse complement.
AATCTGCAGGGAGCTGAATGGACTCACTGTGTGATTGTATAGTCTGTATGAGATTGCTGCAAATGAAGTAATTTTCATTGTGGATTAATAAATTTAATTGATATTCCAAGTCTAAAAGGGTGAGAATTTACTGAACTCTATGTATCGCCTTGGGCAGTACGGTGGCTGCGTGGATAGCACTCTCGCCTTTCAACAAGAAGGTCCTGGGTTCGAATCCCGGTCGGACCAGGGCCTTTCTGAGTGGAGTTTGCATGTTCTCCCCTTGCATGTTCTCCCCTCTGCTTAGGTTTCCTCCGGGTACTCCGGTTTCCCCTACCACTAAACCCATGTACAATAGGTCTGGCATGCGCCTCCTGTTCGACCCCGCTCCCATCTCTGTGTGGAGTGAGAGGACAAGTGCCCAAAAAGAACAATTGTAAACCGCTTTGTAACTCTGGTCTGTGAAAGGCGGTATATAAATAAAGATTACTTACTAACGGTTTGAAGAGGTGATGTGACTTGCAGATTTAAAATATAGAGAAGCAGATAAATGTGCAGTAAAAATAGACGCCTGACTTGTTACCTTGACACTTGTTGCCTTGTGAAAAAAAAGTCCTTTATTGAAAAATAGACAGAAAACCTCTATGGAGATAATCGGCCCTGTTTCAACCCAAGGTTTTTCTCACAAAGTCAAGAGAAGATTAATATTCTGATTCACAGTCAGAAAAAATAAATAAAATCCTTGTATGACTTTGTAATCATGTGTAAGACGCTACACTGTGGACATACTATACAAAGTCAAGTCAGACCATAGACTGTATGGATGGACATTACTAACCTCCTAGCACAATGAAGCCCAATAGGGAAGTGCTCATGGACAAAGTTTATCTACAAAGAGACACGCCCAAAGCTCTGGCTCCAATTGACTTACATTGCAAAGTAAACTCATCTAGCTTTCAGTAAACGTTTGTGTCAAACTCACATTTCTCTTTCATAAATCCAGTTATGAGCCATTGGGATTGACCAATCGGCTGCCTTCATTCACAGGGGAGACGCCAGCTTGTCTTAGCAACACATCGGCCCATTACAGCAAGTGCCCATAAGGAAGTTAGATAATCCAGAAACATGCAGGCGCAGGACACTAGCGATTTCCTCTCAGAATAGGTGCATAAATGAATCAAATCCATATAAAAAATAAACATGCAAAAACTAAATTAGAAAATTATTCAAAAGTCCATTTACTTCTGTTATATAAACGTACTATATCACCATGGTGATATTTCTGGGTCAGGGGGGTGGCAATAAGAGCTGCCACACAAGTCTCAAAGCACCAGTCCCTCACTGATCCTCAGGCAGGTGGTGGGTCCACAATACCCAAACCCTTCCCCACATAGTTTAAACTTACTATGTGAAACTAAAATATGACAGACTCATTACACGCAAGTAAGATATAATAAGCCTTTATTTTTTTATAATGTTGGCCAACAGCTTGTAAAATCTACAAAAACATAGTTTATTGAATATCATAACAAAAAGATTTGGCCTATGTCAGACTGCATGTAATAAGTCTATTTGGGTTTTACAAGTTGAATTACAAGAATAAATGGATTTTGAACAATATTCAATATGCAAAAGATGAACATACTTTTACCACATTACTTATTTGAAGCTGAATTGATGGGGATAGAACAAAAAGAAGAAAGGTGGTATCATACGTAACACGTCGCCTTTAATTCCTTTTTCAATGAACCTTTTTATACGTTTTATTCTCAGTCATTTTCCATCCTTCTATTCTTAATCCCTGGCTTTCCTCTGACTCATAGACTTCTTTCTCCCATAATACACAATGGGCCCATCCTCACTAAAGCCAACGGCACCTTCGCCACACAACAGAACCTCCGAGAAACACGTGGACTCACAACATTTCGAAGAGGTGTGAACTCCAAACCACTCCTACTTTGCCCTTTTCACAGTCCCCTCACCTGCCAGCCCCCCATACACCGCCTATGAAACACATGCAATTTTAGCAGCGGGCGAGCTCTTTGGCAGGATTGGCCCGTGGCGGGGTAAACAGGTTATGTGTCATTGGCTGTGAACTATGAAGACAGTGCATCTCAAGCAGCAGGGGGCGGTACCAAGGAAAAGAGTGGCTGAACACGTGAAGCACAGGTGGCTCAGCGTGGTGGTGAAGAGTCAACGCGTGTTTGTTGTGGCGTGTTAAGAAAGAATATAGAGGTGGCTGCATGCATGTGGGGAGATGAGAAGGACGGGCTTGTCTGGCTAAATAGTTATTTACAATTTTTGAAGAAGGGTTTTGACAAAGCAAGGCAGAGCTTGAAATAAGGAAAACATTTGATCAGAGAAAATATCAGCAAAAACAATACAAGAGCTAAAAGCTTTTGTTAAAGACCTTTGTAATTTTGAGACAAACCAAAATCAAATTATTTTCTTAATCATTTTTTTTTTTTTTACTGATCTAGAAACTGTAAATAACATGATTCTCCACATGATTGTTTCCATAGAAACTTCTCCAATAGGGAGACATTTGTCCTCTGCATTTGATCCATCCTTCATCCAAGGCTCAGGCCTGTCTCAGGAGCAGTGGTCACTGCAGTGCAGCCAGGACTCAGGAGATGCTGAAGCACCAGGTAGAAAACCGACCAAGAAACAGGAAGAGACATATAAACTCCACACAAAAAAGGTAATGGTAATTATTAACCAGAACCACAATTTACCTTTAAAAAACATGTGACTCTCTACTCACAAAGACTTTTCTATAATGAGTTCAGGGAGTTTGAACATAGGGACATACTCTGCTCTGCTACATGTCGAATCTGTGCAAAAGCTTCAATCACAGCAAGAAAATACTGTGCAGAAAATAAAGGGAGGGGGGGGGGGGGGGGCTTTGGCTTTATTTGGGTTTTGTCTACGTCACTGATGGAAATATGAAATGCTAATTCAGGATATGTGTCAGCAATGGTAATAGGATACAACAATTAGTGGGCTAGAAAGTCCAGACCTAATCCTATAGACAGAGTATATGGAAAAAATTCTATGGAACAGGAACATTCGTATCGGAGCCAAAAATCTTTTTTTCTGGATCATTGAAAATGGGTGAATGTTGCCACACTATACAAAGGTACTTTGCATACTTGGCACATTTACCTGAACATTATGTCAAAACTGGGACATTGGTTACTTTGTCTACAAAACAAAGCATCAGAGTTACTGGAGTCATATGCGCAGAGAGCATACGGGAAACAGAATGCATCATTAGTTATTCTTTGAGTGGAGTCTATGAATAAAAATCCCTGCCACAATATAAAAAGCACATTTTGTCAGTGCGACAAAACAGATTGTTCTGTCTTGATGTGCTCCACTCAACTGAGCGAGAAATAATGCATCTGAAATTGGTAGTTTTCAGCACAAACATGCCAGTCTACGATGTCATTATCTTTCTTCTCTTATTCTTATTATCGGCTTTGTTCATGCCTGTCCCGCATTTAGAACATGACAGAATAGGTCATAGATAAGTAGAGCTCACAATGTAGACGTTGTATATGCAGAGATACCGACCCAAGACTTGCACAAGTGTAACATAAATAAACATCTTTTTTCTTGATAATCGTGCCAAACCTGATGTTTGTTGGACGACTTATTTGCCTTAAAAGATGCTTGGATGTCACGCAAAACAAGATGTGGAGAGTTTAAAGCCCCAAATAAAGCAACATGCACACTGCAAGATGGTTCATGATCACAATCAAGATCTTCTAAGATAGATAGATAGACAGATAGATAGAGATAGAGATAGATAGATAGAAAGATAGATAGATATTCATTTTCACAGACACTGTCACATACAGGTTGCAATAGACACAGGATACACAGAAGGAGAGAGAAACACATACAAAACAGGAACAAGGACAAAACAAAATTACAGACTGTTAAGAGCTGCTATAGCTGAAGGGACAAAACTCTTACTAAATCTGGCCCGCTTCCATCTTAATGTTCTGTATCAGTATCCTGAGGGCAGCAGAGTGAAGTGGGTGTGGAGGGGATGGTCTGGGTCTGTGCTAACTGTCCGGGCCATGCGTGTTACTGCTGTGAGGTCTGTGGTGGAGAGACTGATGATTTTGGATTCTGTGTGTGTGACTTTAGTGAGTGATGGAGAGCATGTTAAAGTAACAGGGGGAGCTGTAGAGGTTAGGTTGAAAGATTGAAGTGTTTCAGAAAGCAGAAGGTGAGTTTATTGTCGAGTGGGAGTCCAAGGTGTTTGAAGTGATTAACCCGTTCTATTGTTTTCAGGATAGTTATTGTAATATATAATGATACTAGTGACTGGGATAAACGTGTATTATACAGTATTACTACTGCGAGTTACTTTTAGTCCAAAACACTAATTATAATACTGATAAAGTTCACTCGACATTGTTCTCAAAGGTTTCCATTGTTTGTTAATGACACAGAACAAGTGAGAAAAAAAAGCAAATGAGCACACAATTTAATCTGCATGTAACTTTGATAGTAACTAGTGATATATTGATGTTACCTTAAAAATAATGTTAACACTTTATATTAATAGGAGAAAAATACTTCCTGTCTTACGGCCCCTTGCCACGCCCCCTTTTGGTCACGTGGTTGCAACCCAGCAATAACTCCAATGAACTAATGCATTAATTCAAGCATTAGTTCATGAGAATCATGCATGAACTCTTGTACCGTTAAATCTGGCGATGCGGGGATATGCACACACAGGAGCTTCTTGTGGCTTAGTATCTCTCTTATTTTGAGAGTAAACTATTTTCAATGTAGCGTACGCCTTGTAGAGTTTGAATGAGTTTCAACAATGAGGAGGATTAAGCAGCTGTTATAGTGATGACAGTGGAGCTCGTCACTCTGGGATCAACAGAACCACGTCTGAGATGATAGTTCTGATCAATAATACAATAAATAGAGCACAAATGTTACTTTTAACAACATTTGAGGCGAGAAATATGAATCTCCATAGGCATTTCGGTGATTTTTTGAGCCGTAAACAACAAAAAGTTTGGACTTTTTCCCCTGGGGGAGATCCGTAGCGTTAAGCTAACAGTGGGGGCTGCAATTAATGTAGCAATCCGGGGGCACAGAGCTGGGATAAAACTTCAGACATTACCCTGGTCCTCACAGTCATGGGAATACACGAACAATGACTTTCATAACACAATGACTAGGTTATATGTGAGAAGACTTAAGATTGTACAGGCTTCCTTTAGCTTTGTTACACATGTTTTTGTCTTTTGTTTGTTTTTAACTTGTTACACATGTACATGTGCTGATTGGCCAGCCGCGTTCATGAGACGCGCAAGCAGGGGGAACGCAGAGATTGGTTGTGTAAAACGAGGCATCACTCTTAACGGATTTTTCACCCGTGTTGCACCTGCATCATTCCTGCCTCAGTCCTGGCTCAGCTTTAATTACTAAACATGATGGAAGTGCATCATTCTTGCAGCTGTTTAAAACGCGCCGTGTCGCTCTGATAATTCTGTGAGAACAGACACTTTTTGAACGTTTTAAAGATCAAACCAGAGCTCAGACTCTCATCTATCCATAGGCTGCATGTATCTGTTCATACCTCTACTTTGAGCCCGTTTCTCATTCTCTTCTTTTCTACTGCGTTTATTGGCTGCACCTGACGGCTAACGTTGACCCAAAACACCAACGTAGACCAAAATTATGTCCACCTATCTTTCAAACCTTCTGGGATGCGCGAGGCTGCCCCTCCCCCACCTACTCACCTTGGCTTGGCAGCAGGATTCAAAGATGACAATTTGTATTCATTTTATAGTAAATATACTTTTGTTCAATCTTACGTGATGGGAAACACTTCGCAGAATAAAAAAAAGAAACTTTTTTAAAAAAAAATTTCAATGTGACCAAGTGTCTAATATAATAAAACCATAAGAAACTTGATCAATTAAATGTGACAGTATTTATTTAATAAGGCTCCATACATGAGTTGCAAATTAAAATAGCAGACAGCTAGTGCTAAATTCAGAAACTAAGTTAAAACCTGGGTATCGTCAATATATGGGCCAAAATAATATAAATCAAATCAAAATCAAATATATTTACAACTTAAAATCACAGCAAACCAAAACAAAATGGCCGTTGAAAGCAGCCCAAAGAAAGCAAACCCGGGACCATATTAACATAACCCACTGTACATCGGCCCTGAAGCAATAACTAGGTCCAACTTAAGGGAAACGAACAGTGGCAGACTAAAAACTGCAGCAACATTGGCACTATAAAAACAAACAGTTGAATGGTGTAAATACAAGAAAACACAACATTCACATATCTAAGAATAAATACCTTTGCACAAGTGCAAGACAATAAATTACAGTAACCATGGTCACCAGTGTTTTATAGTATGGACTACTACTTAGTGCAGCCATTCCCAAACTCAGTAACACCGAGGCCCCCTTAAAAATCTGACGGGTCTGCGTGGCCCCCCAAAATAATAACCAAGAAGACAACATTGAGAATAGGCTCTTCTGGTTATTTTATTTTGGGGAAATAGCCTCTGCTACAAACATTGTAATACAAAAATGATTACAGTGGCTTATTCAAGTCAAATAATGAACTACTGAAATATTTTAATATTACAAACAAAACATTATAAATTTAACATTAAATAATTATATTATTTAGTGAATGACTTAAGAAAGACAGTACAAGCAATTCAACAAATTTTGTTGTTTGAGGAAATAAGGCCAAATCATGACTTTATCCAACCAAAGCAAAGACAAAACTGACTCCAGAACTGACCAGAAAGGATTCCTCCATAGACTGTGTTGGAGGAGAGAGCGGAGAGTCCATCCAATGACACCATCCTCCCAAAGCAAAGTAAAGTCCAGCTCTGACTCCAAAACTGACCAGAAAGGATTCTTCCAGAGGCTCCGTTGGAGGCGTGAGAAAAGAGTCCATCCCATGACTCCATCCAACCAAAGCAAAGAGACAGAAAGTTTAGGACACAGTGAGGTTGAGGTGGAGAAGCTAACCTTACGCTCCACCTGTAGAGGATAATGGCAAAACCGAGAGTTCAAGTTGAACGTGTGCACAGTAGGGATGGCGGTGCTGTATCTGGTTGTCGCTGTGGTGTGGACTCTGTGCCTTATTTAATTTTGCACAGGGTTAGGGTGAAGCCCCTAAACGGCATGTACCACCGGACCATTCGGTCTGTATCTGGAAGTCCCACATGATCTTTGTAAAGGTAAAGGGGCACTTTATTAATTCCGGAAGGCCAATTCATCCTCTGCAGTGGCGAGATGAGGAGGTTCTGGAGGAGGGCTCATTATGGGGCCCTCCTCCATGGCATACAGTATACTACCGGAACATAGCTGAAGTTGATCTCAAAATGTCCTACCAATGGCTAGAAAGGGCTGGCCTACAGGACAGCAGAGATATACCACACTAGACAAGACCCAAGGTGTCGGTTGTGCAAAGAAGGACCTGAGACGATCCAACACATAACTGCAGGGTGCAAGATGCTGCAGGGAAGGCCTACATGGAACGCCATAACCAAGAAAGTAGTAGTAACTAATCTTTATTTGTATATCGCCTTTCACAGACCAGAGTCACAAAGCGGTTTACAATTGTGGGCATTTCTCACTCCACACAGAGATGGGAGTGAGGTCGCCAGTACAGGAGGTGCATGCCAGACCTATTGTACGTGTTTTAGTGGTAGGGGAAACCAGAGCCTCCGGAAGAAACCTATGAAGACACGGGGAGAACATCCACTCCCACTGAGTGGGAGCTGTTGCTGTTCCAACCGGGATTCGAACCCAGGACCTTCTTACTGAGAAGCTAAAGTATTAACCACTCAGCCACCATACCGCCCAAAAGGGCAGAGGAAAGCCGTGGTGGTGAACGTGGCAATTCCAAGTGAAAAAAATTTGCTTTGTAAATAAAGTGGATGGGATTGGATTACCATCAGGAAAAAAAAGCAGAAAAAGCTTGAAAAATACCAAGGGCTTAGAGAGGAGCTGGAGGGTAAAGGTGACAGTAGTGCCCGTGGTGATCGGTGCACTCAGGGCAGTGACCCCGAAGCTGGAGGAGTGGTTACAGCGGATCCCTGGGACAACATCGGAAATGTCGGTCCAGAAATGTGCAGTGTTAGGAACAGCAAAGATACTGCGCACAACGCTAAAGCTCCCAGGCCTCTGATAGAGGACCCAAACTTAAAAGGGCACTAACCTTATTAAAAACAATTTTTTATCTGATAAAACACATTAAAAACATGTATTTCCCACCTTTGCAATGTGTTTTTGTGTTATAGATAAATAATAAATCAGTAAAATAACTTTTTAATATCAACGCCTCTGATTGGCCAGAAAAATGATGACGTACTTGTAGGGGTCGCAGCTGCCGCCTCACTGTTTATGGCATTGCTCCTGCTGCCGCTTTGACACAAATAAACCTTAAAATGGGTGTATTTTGTATGGCCCCGGGATGCAGCAATGAAAGTTACCAAAAGAAGAGTGTAAACAGCAGTCCCTACGATCTTTGACTTATTCAGAGAAGGCGACGGCCCAAACAAACTGAGAAGACACCAGCGCGAGTTCTATGAACTTAGTTCTATCAAGCTCAAACTAAAACCAAATTTACGAGTTTCAACCCAGTAGTCAGCTGAAAACACAAAAACTCTCATTGAGCCATGAATCCATGTTTCACTCTAACTACTTTTAGTAAAAGATATAGATATGACACATACCATCATGTTTTAGACTTTTGAACCACAGACACACGTTTAGTATGTATGTATGTAAATGATATTCGGCTTAACACTGATGCAGGAAAAGTCTCTGTTTTAGTCATGTTAGATCTGAGTGCCGCTTTCGACACCGTTGACCATGAGATTCTCATGCAGAGACTGGAGGACTGGGTTGGTGTTGCTGGTACCGCCCTAAGCTGGTTTAGGTCCTATCTAGAAGAAAGGAAGTATTGTGTGTGGAGATTGGAGACTATGTCTCAGATAATATGGCCCTGACCTGCGGAGTGCCACAGGGGTCGATTCTGGGACCTCTCCTATTCAATATTTACATGCTGCCATTAGGTCAGTTAATTCAAAGTATGAAAGTGCCCTACCACAATTACGCTGATGACACTCAGATCTATGTCTCACTGACTGCAGGAGAACATGGACCGGTGGACTCACTCCTTCGCTGTATCCAGCGGATCAGTGAGTGGATGCAATGCAATTTTCTCCAGCTAAATGCGGACAAAACCGAAATGATTGTCTTTGGTCCCGAGAAACAAAGAGAGACCGTCATTTGTCACCTTCAGTCTCTCTCCCTAAGGCCTTTAAATAAGGTCAGAAATCTGGGAGTAATAATGGACTCTGACTTAAACTTCAATAGCCACATTGGATCGGTAACATCAGCAGCTTTTTATCATCTGAAAAATATTGCCAAAATTAAAAATATTGTGTCCAGGGCAGACTTGGAGATTCTTATCCATTCTTTTGTTTCCAGTAGGCTGGATTACTGCAATGGCCTGCTCACAGGTATCTCCAAACATGCAGTAAAACAGCTGCAGTATATTCAAAATGCTGCAGCCCGAGTCCTGACTAGAACCAGGAAGTACGACCACATTAGTCCGGTCCTCAGGTCTCTGCACTGGCTTCCCGTGGCCCAGAGGATAGACTTTAAAGCAGCTCTCCTGGTGTACAAGTCTCTCCATGGCCTTGCACCAAAGTACATCCATGATATGCTAGTCCCATATGAACCAGCCCGGACTCTGAGGAGCGCAGGGACGGGACTCCTGTTAGTGCCCAGAGTCAGGACTAGACAGGGGGAGGCTGCTTTTCAGATTTATGCAGCTAAAGTCTGGAACAGTCTTCCTGAGGATGTGAGACTGGCTGCCTCTCTGTCAATGTTCAAATCCATGTTAAAGACTTTTCTTTTTTCCTGTGCATACAACTAGAGAATTTTATCTTTTTAACACACCTTGTTATTTATTGTTGTAACTTTTTGTGTTTTTAACTATTTTATTGTTTTTAATTACTTGTGTGATTCTTATGTTTTTAAATTACTTATGTGATTTTAATGCTTTTTAATTACATATGTGTTTTTAATTGTATTTTAATGGTGATGATTTGTGCATTGTGTGGTGTGGACTGTGAGGCGCTTTGTGTTGCCCTGTGCAGGAAAAGCGCCCTATAAATAAAGATTGATTGATTGATTGATTGATAGTATAAGACCATAACGCTACATGTTTGCATTTGATTGAAGACACTGACCATTTCTCTCAAACTCAACATCATAGAGTTGAGGCTTCTCTCTCTCTCTGAGTTGCGGGTATTGACCAGTGGGGGCGGGTTTCGGCTCAAAAGTGGCCAAAATGACGTGCGCTGACATGCTTGCAATACCACCCCGGGCCGATGGTGGTGGACCCAGAAGTAGAATTAGCCAATGCTAACATATAGCATTGGCAGACCTCTCTAAAACGTCTTTACAGGATGGACCAAAAGCCGGCTCTTGGCCCATAGGTCCGTTCCACATGTGTGTCAATGCTGAGGGGGTGGATTTTTTTGGTCCACTCTAGTTTACTCGCTGTGAATTTTTGAAGTCTCTCTTTCAAATGAATGGAGCTACGCCGGCTGACGCATGCGCAGATGCCTTTTTTCACAATTTTCTTGTGGGCGGGACCACTCGCGGCCATTTTGGATAGCTCCAGTAGAGCACATTTTTTTGGCCCATTAGTTAGAACGGCGGAGATAGGCGTGACTCTGTCCGTTAATATATACAGTCTATGGTATTGACGTGTTAGCTGGTGTCAGCGTGTTAGCTGATGTCCGTAAAAGTTACGTTAATCCATCTTGTCAAACCACCTCCAGACTTTTCAGATCTGTCCACTTTTACGGCTGGGATCTTTCATTTCACGGTAGTCACTTTCACGCTTCTTAACTTTTCTCTGCACTACGATGTCCCATATCCGTTACTTCGTCCCTAGCGCTACCTTCACTAACACAGCTATTTACACTCAAACTGACCGCATCCGCAAACTGGGTCGAGACGGGTCGGACCCGGTCGGACCCGGTCGGACCCGGTCGGACCCTAGATTCATGACACCAGCCCGTGGAAAAGGCCCTGTTTAAAACGTCCGTATACAATGTTATGCCTTACAAATGCATATCAACAAAGCCCAAAGACCCCTACGTGTACGTCACTTCCGGTCTCGGCAATTTTTTTTGCATGATAATTATTGATAGAAACCGCAAAGGGTGAAACTATCTGTCAAAATGAGTTTTATTTAACACAAAAAAGACCACAATATACCAACAAAATAAGATTAGGTCCCTTTTAAAGTGATAGTCTGGACTTTGTCAGAAAAAAGGGAGAGAGGTACAACGACCTCTCTCCCAACAAGGTAAAAGAACGACCCAAGCTCCCTCCCCCATCCTTTGTGATTGGTCCTGAAGCCACGCAAACTTTTCCGTGCACGTGCCAGGTCAATGGGCCAAGACTTGCGGAGGAGAGAGAGAAAACAACTGTAACACTTCATGAACTGTCATGCTCCACCTGAGGCATTTTGCTGAACACAAGTGGTTTGCACCGCCTTCTCGTGCGTCTCAGCCAAATCAAACCAAGATGGCGGACATAAAGTCCGTGAATTAAAAAAAGAACGTTTGAATACAAACAAATTTAAGCCACAAATGTCACTTTTAAAGGCGCTATACCCGTTTCTGCAATGTTTGAAGGTTTAGCACCCCACAGAGCCACCTAGTTTTATTTGCGATCTGATATGTATGCTAACATTAGCATTAGCATAAGGATACCGCTAGTTTCGCGTCCGAATGTATTAATTTAAACATTAGAATATATTCTAATATTTAATTATAATTTATTATACAGCTCCTCACAGCAGCAGCACTCCATTGACTTGAATGCAATTCTTCCGATAATTTTTTCTTGATAACAGAACTCTCAAATCAATAATGACCGCAGCCCCAATGCAATCTGTATGTAATTCAGGTGTGTAAAATACTGCCATTACTCTGCAAGTACAACAAGCTATCAGCGCCTGTCACTACACTGCAGTTTCTCTGCACACTTGCAGAGAAACTGTGTAGAGAAGCCAGCCGCGCTCAATAAACAAATACGTATCTATCAATCAACACCATTAAACGTTAATCGGACAATACAGTATACATATACATCCTTAACACACATGAACGGACGATTTCAGAATTTGCTGTTATTGTTTTCATGACAAAAATACTGTTTTAATGTGACAAAAAGCAATCGCGAAAAACCCGGAAGTTACCATGAAACAGCTAGCTAGCTTAGCTGTTACCTGCCTAGCACGTCCCGGTGAAACCTTTGGGAGCTAAGTATTTTATTTGCAGTCATTAAATACATTTCGAATTATAAGGGCTGTCTAACATATATATATATATATATAAAAATAAAAAAATTGTCCACTCACCTTTGGCCCTCCGCGGGCGGTTATCCCTCTCTAAGCTCGGGTCCTCTACCAGAGGCCAGGGAGCTTGAGGGTTCTGCGCAGTATGTTTGCTGTTCCTAGCACTGCACATTTCTGGACCGAGATGTCCGAGGTTGTTCCGGGGATCCGCTGTAACCTCTCTTCTAGCTTCGGGGTCACTGCCCCGAGTGCACCGATCACCACGGGCACTACTGTCACCTTTACCCTCCAGGCCCTCTCCAGCTCCTCTCTGAGACCTTGGTATTTCTCAAGCTTTTCATGTTCTTTTTTCCGGATGTTACCATCGCTTGGAATTGCCACGTCCACCACCACGGCTGTCCTCTGCCCTTTATCTACCACCACGATGTCAGGTTGGTTCGCCATTACCCTTCGGTCGGTCTGTATCTGGAAGTCCCACAGGATCTTCACACGCTCATTCTCCACCACCTTTGGAGGAGTTTCCCACTTAGACCTTGGGGTTTCCAGACCATACTCTGCACAGATGTTTCTGTACACTATGCCAGCCACTTGGTTATGGCGTTCCATGTAGGCCTTCCCTGCCAGCATCTTGCACCCTGCAGTTATGTGTTGGATCGTCTCAGGTGCCTCTTTGCACAACCGACACCTTGGGTCTTGTCTAGTGTGGTATATCTGGGCCTCTATCGCTCTGGTGCTCAGTGCCTGTTCCTGTGCAGCCATGATGAGTGCCTCTGTGCTGTCCTGTAGGCCAGCCCTTTCTAGCCATTGGTAGGACTTCTTGAGATCAGCCACTTCTGTTATGCTCCGGTGGTACATGCTGTGTAGGGGCTTGTTCTCCCATGATGGGCTCTCCTCCAGCACCTCCTCATCTCGCCACTGCCTGAGACATTCACTGAGTACGTCATCCGTTTTGGCCTTCTCCATGATGTAGTTATGGAGTTTGGATGTTTCGTCCTGGACAGTGGCTCTCACACTCACTAGTCCTCGGCCTCCTTCTATACGGCTTACGTACAGTCTCAGGGTGCTGGATTTGGGATGGAACCCGCCATGCATGGTAAGGAGCTTTCAAGTTTTAACATCCGTGGTCTGAATCTCTTCCTTTGGCCACCTGATTATTCCTGCAGGGTATCTGATCACTGGCAGGGCGTAGCTGTTAATTGCCCGGGCTTTGTTCTTGCCATTGAGCCGGCTTCTTAGGACCTGCCTTACTCGCTGGAGGTATTTGGCAGTTGCCAAATACCTTATATACCTTATATATATATAGTTATATATATATATATAAAACTAATATATATATATATATATTATATATATATATATAATATATAATATATATATATATATATATAATATATATATATATAAAAAAAAAATTGTCCACTCACCTTTGGCCCTCCGCGGGCGGTTATCCCTCTCTAAGCTCGGGTCCTCTACCAGAGGCCAGGGAGCTTGAGGGTTCTGCGCAGTATCTTTGCTGTTCCTAGCACTGCACATTTCTGGACCGAGATGTCCGAGGTTGTTCCGGGGATCCGCTGTAACCACTCATCTAGCTTCGGGGTCACTGCCCCGAGTGCACCGATCACCACGGGCACTACTGTCACCTTTACCCTCCAGGCCCTCTCCAGCTCCTCTCTGAGACCTTGGTATTTCTCAAGCTTTTCATGTTCTTTTTTCCGGATGTTACCATCGCTTGGAATTGCCACGTCCACCACCACGGCTGTCCTCTGCCCTTTGTCTACCACCACGATGTCAGGTTGGTTTGCCATTACCATTCGGTCGGTCTGTATCTGGAAGTCCCACAGGATCTTCGCACGCTCATTTTCCACCGCCTTTGGAGGAGTTTCCCACTTAGACCTTGGGGTTTCCAGCCCATACTCTCCACAGATGTTTCTGTACACTATGCCAGCCACTTGGTTATGGCGTTCCATGTAGGCCTTCCCTGCCAGCATCTTGCACCCTGCAGTTATGTGTTGGATCGTCTCAGGTGCCTCTTTGCACAACCGACACCTTGGGTCTTGTCTGGTGTGGTATATCTGGGCCTCTATCGCTCTGGTGCTCAGTGCCTGTTCCTGTGCAGCCATGATGAGTGCCTCTGTGCTGTCCTGTAGGCCAGCCCTTTCTAGCCATTGGTAGGACTTCTTGAGATCAGCCACTTCTGTTATGCTCCGGTGGTACATGCCGTGTAGGGGCTTGTTCTCCCATGATGGGCTCTCCTCCAGCACCTCCTCATCTCGCCACTGCCTGAGACATTCACTGAGTACGTCATCCGTTTTGGCCTTCTCCATGATGTAGTTATGGAGTTTGGATGTTTCGTCCTGGACAGTGGCTCTCACACTCACTAGTCCTCGGCCTCCTTCTTTACGGCTTACGTACAGTCTCAGGGTGCTGGATTTGGGATGGAACCCGCCATGCATGGTAAGGAGCTTTCGAGTTTTAACATCCGTGGTCTGAATCTCTTCCTTTGGCCACCTGATTATTCCTGCAGGGTATCTGATCACTGGCAGGGCGTAGCTGTTAATTGCCCGGGCCTTGTTCTTGCCATTGAGCCGGCTTCTTAGGACCTGCCTTACTCGCTGGAGGTATTTGGCAGTTGCCGCTTTCCTCGTCACCTGTTCGAGGTTGCCATTTGCCTGTGGTATACCGAGATACTTGTAACTGTCCTCAACGTCTGCTATTGTTCCCTCTGGGAGTGAGATCCCTTCTGTGTGGACTACCTTGCCTCTCCGAGTCACCATCCTGCTACATTTCTCGAGTCCGAATGACATCCCGATGTCATGGCTGTAGATCCTGGTTGTTTTGGATCAGAGAGTCGATGTCTCTCTCGCTCTTGGCGTACAGCTTGATGTCATCCATGTAGAGGAGGTGACTGATCTTTGCTCCGTTCCTGAGGCGGTATCCATAGCCAGTCTGGTCAATTACTTGGCTTAGAGGGTTGAGGCCTATGCAGAACAGTAGTGGGGACAGAGCATCTCCTTGGTAGATACCACATTTGATGGTCACTTGTGCGAGCGGCTTGCCATTTGCCTCAAGGGTGGTCTTCCACATTCCCATCGAGTTTGCAACGAAGTCCCTTAGAGCCCTGTTGATATTGTACAACTTCAAGCATTCCATGATCCATGTGTGTGGCATTGAGTCGTAGGCTTTCTGGTAATCAATCCAGGCTGTGCACAGGTTGGTGTGTCGTGACCGGCAGTCTTGGGCGACTGTTCTGTCAACCAGGAGCTGGTGTTTGGCTCCTCTGGTGTGTCTACCAATGCCCTTCTATGCTGTGCTCATGAATTGTTCCTTATGCCCACTTATCTTAGCCGCAATGATGCCTGACATGAGCTTCCATGTTGTGGACAGACAGGTTATTGGCCGGTAGTTGGAGGGGACTGCACCCTTGAGAGGGTCCCCCAGGGTTCGCCCTTCGGTTAGCCATTCTGGGTGAGTCCCATCTCTCAGCAGCTGGTTCATTTGTGCTGCTAGGCGCTCATGGAGTGATGTGAGTGTCCTTAGCCAGTAGGCATGGACCATATCAGGGCCAGGTGCTGTCCAGTTTTTCATACCTGAGACTCTTTCTCGGATGTCTGCCTCTGTGATGGTAACTGAGTTCTGTTCTGGGAGGTGGCTGTGCTCCTCTCTCAGGGACACCACCATTGTGCACTTCTGTTATGTGCTGCATCCTTCTCCCATATGTTCCTCCAGAACTGTTCAGTTTCCAGCCTCGGTGGATCTGCTCCCCTGTTGTTACCCTGCCACTGAGCGTACACCTTCGCAGGTTGTGTTGCGAACAGCCTGTTCACCCTTCTGGCTTCATTCTCTTTAGTGTACCTCTGTAGGCGGCTGGCCAGGGCTTGGAGCCTTTGTTTGGCAGTTTCGAGTGCTTCAGGTATGGTCATCTGGCTGTACTTTCTGGGTACTGGTCTTTTCATTGCACCTCTCTGGGCCTCTGTTAATTGACTCACTTCTCTCCGAGCCGCCTTGATATCAGCTCTTAGCCTCCCACACAACCGCTGTAACCGGTGTCTCCCTGTGCCCATTCTAGCCATGATTTAGCTCCGGTTCCATCTTTTCCATCTGAGTGTCTCTATCCATGGTGACATGTACATTTCTCCTATGTGAGATAAATAAAGAAAATCTTATCTTATCTTATGTATAAAGAAAACCGTCATAAAAAAGTTTTTGATCTTGGCTAGATTTGAATCTGCAAACTCTTGCATGATTGGCGGACACACACCAACTATACCACTCACCAGGTGGTTTTAGGTAAAATTGTGTCTTGAGTGTTTTACACATCATTTTGTTTTACCCTAACGATGATGCAATATTAATCCTAATGCAAGATTACTATTGGAACAACACATAACCATATGTATGAAATATATATTCATACATATTCAATATTCGCCCAGCCCCATTTCTTTTTATTGTTTTACCTATTTTACCTGATATGACTTTATACTTGTGTATGTGTGTGTGTGTGTGTGTATATGTGTGTGTGTGTATACGCATGTGGTTGTATATATAATTATAAATGTGGTTTTGGGGGGTCTGTGGGGAGGAGGGTTTAGGGCTGGGCATGTTGGATTGTTTTTAACTAAACTGTAAAGCACTTTGTGTTACACTTTTTGTATGAAAAGCGCTTTATAAATAAGATTTGATTGATTGATTGATTGACTTGTTGTCCACATGCCGTTTTAAACGCCACTTGTTGTCCACATGCCGCTTTACACGCCATTTATTCCCCACATGCCGTTTTAAACGCCACTTGTTGTCCACATGCCGCTTTACACGCCATTTATTCCCCACATGCCGTTTTAAACGCCACTTGTTGTCCACATGCCGTTTTAAACGCCATTTGTTGTGTACATGCCACTGATCAGCTGTGGCAGGTGCCGGTGCCACAAAAGGAGCCTGCCCTTTCTCTAAATCTATGTTTCTGTGTTACTGTTACAAAAATGACAGTGGGAAAAGGATGAGAGGTAAGTTTAATTAGGGTTTTAAAAGTAAATGGAAGAGGGAGGTAATTTGAGGGGGTTAGAACGGAAAAATAAATAGTATTTTATATAAAGAAAGAGGGTTGAAGGTGTTTGGTTTTTTGGGGTGTGGGTGTTGGATTTGGGGGTGTTGGAGGGAGTTTGTGGTGTGGAGGAAAATGTTTTATGGAGGGAAATAAAGGGGTTTAGGGGGAGTAGATTGTTAGATGTAGGTGATGGAATAAGAGGTATAAGGGGTAGAGTTGGGGGGGTGATTTGGAGGATGGTTGGGGGGGTGGGTTTTTTTATGTGTGGTGGGAGGTATGGTAAGGGTGGGGTGATTTTGTGATTATATGGGAATGTGGGGTGATGGAATTTTGTAGGGGTTTTGAGGGTATTTGAGGAGATGGGTTGGTAGGGGGTTTAGTTTTATGAGAAAAGGGGATGTGGGATTGGGTATGAGTGGTGTAATATAATGTTGGTTAATTGTGGGATTAATGGGGGTGAGAAAGAAAAAAGAAAATGAGAAAAAAAAAAGAAAAAAATAAGATGATAAGGAAATAAAGGTATAGGAAGGAGGAGAAGAAAGGAAGGAAGGAGGAATATGTAGTATTGAAAAAGGGTAGAGGGTGGTGGGTGGGTATGGTGGGAGTGATTGAGAAGAATATTAGGGAAGGTTAGGGAAGGGTGGGTGTTAGTTTAAGGGGGGTAAGGGGGAGGGTTTTGGAAGTGTGTTTGTTTATGGTAGGTAGATATGTATTGGAAGATGAGGTGGGGGAAGGGAGGTGGGGTTGGGGGTGAAGGAGGGATGTTTAATGGGGGGAGGGGGTGTTTTATGGTGGTGTTTTTTGAAATTGTTAATGGTTGTATGGTTTTTTTAATGGGTTTGTAAGTTTTGGTGAAGTTATATTATTGAATTGATTATATGGTTTTAAGTGGGATGTTTAGGTTAGGGTGGTTTTGATTGATGTGGAAGAAAAGTGAGGGTGGGGTATAAAGGATGGGGGATGGGTTGGGGGTTTTTGGTGGGGGTTGATGGGGTATGGGTTTTTGGTGATGGGGTGAGATTTTGAGTGTTGGGATGGGGTATGTGTGTAGAATTTGATGGGATGGTGATGTGGAAGAATAGTGAGGATGGTGGTTTTATTTAATAGGATTGTGATTGTTTTGGGGGTTGGTGGTGGTTGGTTGGGGGTTATGATTTGTGGTGTGGGGTGAGATTGTGAGGAAATGGATGGGTAATTTGGTAGAATTTGATGGATGGTGATGTGGAAGAATAGTGAGGATGGGGTAAATTAAGAGGGGGGGGGATGGGTTGGGGGTTTGTAGGTGGGTGGTTGGGGTTTTGGAATTTGTGATTGATTGATTGAATGAATTTGAGGGTGGTTGTGGAGAGGGAAGGATAAGATTATTTCCAAAGAAACAACTGGTGAGCAGGGCCTCCTCTGGGATACATTTTTGTATCTAGAGTCTGTAGTTTCTATTGTTTATTTTCCATCACAAAAAAAAAAAAAAAAAATCTATTTCATTTTCTTATCTAAACGTAATAGTTAAGTGAAGATAACTAGTCTCCAATCATGCCTTATGTTGCTGGAGAGGGTTCTTGGTCAACAGAGGACGGAGAAGTTATATAAGGAAGAAAGAGGTTATTGCATAAGTCTCTGGTAAACGGTGAATAGGGCATCTTGTAGAAAAACGGATGAAATTGTCCAAGCAGACAACCGCCAGCTCCAAACAGAGGAACTGAGGCTGGTTTGATCACTCAGGAAAACAATCAATGCTTCACACATCAGGTACAAATTAGTGATGAATTAGAGTGATGAGAAATATATACAAAATGTAAATATGTTATTCAATATATCAAAGGAAAAGTGATTTCCCTGTACACAAAGCATACCACATATTGAAACTCCCAATTCAAATGTTCTAACACGCTTTTCTTTGTTAAAATGTGAAAGTTGTGAAAACATAAAAACAAAACAGTAATAATGTAACGATGATATTTTAACCAAAACAACTGTAACCATATAAAGAGCTAAAACAAGAGATAATAATAAAAAGTAGCAGTAGCTTGTGCTGAGTGAGTGCAATAAAAGCGGGTGTTGTTAAGCCACATTTTATACATTACATTAGTGCTGCTGAGAGGGAAAAGAGGATTTATTAGCAGGCCGCCTTAATAACTTTCAGTAGCGCCCACTCCAAACCCCTTTCTGTGCCGCAAAGTGGAAAATGGCTCATATTCGGTGCACACAGCAGTTTGTACAAGCTCTAACGAACACTCATGCACTTATTGTCCCGTACGGTGAAGTTTCTGAGAGTAGAGGGGGATTCAGGGTACCCGGGGTTCGGATGTCGCAAGTCGCTTAAATAACTGGTCATTGTGGTTTGCCTGGCAACACTGCAGGCTGTACACAGAGACAGTTAAAGTTTATTCAGAGAGAGAGAGTCAGATACAAAGGCAAAGACTGACAATTCTCAAGCTGGAAGCGTTATGTAATGGCTCTCCACCAATCAGAGTTGCCAATTCAATGATGGGTAATATACTTGAAAATTCTATTACCTGCTGTTTATTGAACACTTTTCAAGACCTGTTTGGTACGTTTAACCTAACTTGACTTTTTATGGTTTTAAAGTTGTTGTTGTAAAATTAACATAAGAAATTATGAAAAAAGCTTTGGAAAGTTCCTGCAAAATGTCTGAATGGGAAACAGAAGATAAGATAAGAATTCCTTTATTCGTCTCACAGTGGAGAAATTTCGAATTAGCAGAGAGCTATTTCTTTTAGCGTTGTGATGTCATTGCAGTCTCAATAATATCTTCAGCAAATCACGGAGAACACACATGTATAAAATACCATTATACCGTACAGTATCCCTGCATTAATGACAAGATATATAGTTAAAATAGATTTGTAATGACTCAAAAGTACGGAAGCTTGTTAGGTTCACTTGTGAGTGTGTTGACATGATATTTATGTTATTTCATGAAAGTATCATGAAATAACATGATACCAGCGAAAAAAAAAACACACACACAAGTGAACCTAACAAGCTTCCGTACAAAAGTGAACCATTCAGGATCATGTGTTAAATTCTTGAATCATTTGGGGAGCTACGTGAAAGGGGGTGGCGAGCTAATGGTAGTTCCCGAGCCACGAGCCAGGAGACCCCTGGTTTAGTAAAAATCTGTGACTAACATCCATCCATCAACTTTGAAATGAATTGAACTGAATTGAGTTGAATTTTCTTCTGCTTATCCGTTGCCAGGTGACGGGGGCAGCAGTCTAAGCACAGATGCCCCGACGTCCTGGTGAGTCGTCCTGCTGTGTCTTTTTCACACTCTGTCAAATGTTTCTAATGTTGTTTGTCCTTCCAGTTTCTCCAACGCATGTTTTATTGCAGGTTTTGCATGGTATTTCATATATCAATTTTTTTTTCAGGTGGTATTCTGTCCTTGGGGTGTTCATTTTGAGTCTGGTTTAATTATTGCGCCAATTTTTTTTATGTCCTTTGTATTAGTTCAGTGATCCCTTGTTCATGTGGAAAGGTTACTATTATTATTTTCATCGTTTTTCATATGCGGCTTAAGGAAGAAGAACTGTGCACTTTAGGTGAGTCTCCCCCACAGCGTGCGGATACCCCCGAGCAGCATGGGGGTGGTGCAAACGGTGCAGAGGTAGTGGAACTTGTCTCACAGAAAAATGGACCCCACTAATGATTTTGTGTTGTGGATAAATCCTCTAATCATCTTCTGCCTTATGGTTAGGGCCACATCTTTTTTGCACAAAGTATGAAAACTGCAAGTATTAAAGATGGCTTGGTGAATGTTTTAAGAATACAATTGAAGACGTCTAAACTGTGCTTTCTTAGGTTTAGAAGACACACTATCACTGCCCTTCAGGTTCTCCAACCATAAGATTAAAAAAAACATATCCATTCAAATACATTCTTCTACAAAATTAGCGTATTCAAATCGACCTGCTGTCATATAAAGTGTTGATGAGATATTTGCATTGTGCAAGTGCTAAAACAAGTGACTGTAAGAATGTGTTCAGAAAACTAGGATAAACCTTAGATAGGCCGAGTCTGTGTGTAGAGGGACAGGTTGAATCTAATTAAAAATGAACATTTGAGCTTATTTCTTTTTAGTAGCCAGGGGAAGTCTTTTCATTAAACTTGCTGGCAATGAAAATAAGTTACACAAGAAGAAAAATATCGCCAAAGACAAATATGCTTTATGCAAGTCTAATGAAGTGAATCACGACCAGCAATCTGCCCTTGCAAGAAACGATTTCAAAACATGTCTGAGATTTCCCCTGCATTCAGTTTATGAACAAAAGGACAATTTGTATAAGTATTCAATTCAAAACAGTTTAAGTCTTTTTAATGGACGTGATTGTGTAGAAGTAGATTCAACAACATGTTAAAGTGTATGTCTCTCTTCAAATACGTTTTCTGCATTAAATCATTTCTGTAACCACAATGGAACAGTGAAATCTCGATCTTGATCAAAGAACTTTGTCTGAAGTCTATGCTAAACGTAAATCATGTGATTCAAGTTTGCATTACTCACTGTATACATGGTTCAAGTCAAGGTATAAGAACCTTGTGTTTGGTGATGGGGTAACCGGAGCGCCTGGAGGAAACCCATCCAGACACAGTTTTGGCACACATTGAACTACTTTTAGAAGAAAGGCATTTACAGTACTTAAATGCAGGTAATAATTAAATTTTCTGTAGATTTTTTATTAATATTAATATTTTGTAAGCATTATTTCATTTTTAAAACTCTGACTGTTAAATTGGCAGATAACCTAACACAACAATTTTTTTTTTAAATATTGTATTTAAAAGATGTGACAATGTGCTTGCTTTTAGGTTATGCCAAAATCATGGACCTCAAAAAAAACTAAAATTTCTAATAATAAGTGAAACTAGGAAAAATTGAATATTATAGAAAAGAATAGTGAGTTTATTTCTGTAATTTAACATGCTATTGACTTATTACAGGCAATGTGACATCTGCCAAACCTTTGTTTGTTATAATTGTGATGATTATGGATTACAGACTATTTTCAAGATTATCTAGTTTTCTGAAAATGTTTTATTTAGGACAATCTATGGACCTATTATCAACATGATAACAAATAAAGGCTTTATATATCTCATTTTGTGTGCAAAGAGTCTGTCATATATTAATCAAACTGTACAGAAGTAACTATATTATAATTATAAGTTTGGGTATTATTCTATACATATGTTAGAATCTTAAAAAACCTCTCAAACTCTAAACAGCTTAGGTCACACAAAGTCACTTTCTCCCCCAACCGTTGACAGCGATGAGCAGATGAGTGAACTGCAATGAACCGAAGTGCGGACCTGTTTGTGCGTGAAAGAATGTGATTAGCACAGTGATGACGGAGGACGGTCGGCCAGAGCCACGACTGTCCGAGCCTGTGTGCCCTGCGAAGCTTTAGGACAAGAGCACAGTGCGGCAGGTGTGAAGGATGCGGAGAATCAGTCAACACTGCTCAATACACAGCCATACCACAACGTCCAACCCACACACTGCAAAAACATGCACCGAAGCTTTCAAAAGTTGAATAATACATCAAATCCATGACTACTGCCACAACTCCAAATAAGCAGAAAAATAGCACATTCTTTTCAGCACCCTGACATCCCACAGACGTTCTTAAATGATTACAATAAATTCAAGTTTTTAGTAGTCCTCCATCTCTCATACAGTTTTATAGCTGCATGCACTTTGTGTCTTTCACATCACATTTTTGCAAAACTGCCATCCAGAGGACCAAGTGAATATGATATAATATCGTTAAGATGATTGTGTTTATCTTGCAGAGTTTTACGTAGTTTGGATTTTTTTGTTAAGTTTCTGATTTAACTTCCTGGTAAAACATGGACAGCAGGTACAGTAGATACACCACAAAGTCAACAAGGGGTAGAAATAGTCTAATTTAATGGATGTAGATAAATTGGAGGTGGATAAATTGACATTATGATTTGGAAAAGTTGGCTTGCTTAAGGACACAACAAAACAACGGCACTGCCGCAGCCACCCCACTGTGACACGTGCTGTTTCTAGAGGTCTCCCATCACACTACTGACCAAACCCTGTCCTGCATTGCTTCTGAGATGTGATTGGATTAGGCTTTTAATATGCAGGGATGGCCACAACAATACACTTAACATCTGGGCTTTTTCCACCAGCAATAAAAACAGAAAAAAACAACACATCAAAAACGAGTTGAGGACCAGAGCAACATTCACTTAACATTCACGATATAAAAGAAGTTGAGCTAAAATCCAATGCATATTTTGTATTCATCCCACAGCAAAGAGATCTACTGGGATACTTATGACCACCAAAGCTCTCAAACTGCCTGGTGGTAAGAAAGAAAGAAATGGAGTTACACTGCCATCCAGAGGACAAGCCGGTCAGTACATGACTTCAGTGAGACTGTCGTCCTTAGGAGCAGTGTGTTTGGATGGGAGAAAATTCAGGCAAATAAAAATGTCAATAATGCAAATAGCACGATAAATCTTGCAGCAGCCTAAACAGTATTAAACTTTATGGTGATATCTACTGTTGTAGTTATAGAGGACAAACTTTATGAGAGAGTGGGGCCTTTTGAGGCTCGTAAACACCCCCTGGTGGAAAGAAGCACACAGCAAATATGTCATGACACATCTGCTGAAATATCTTTGACCAAAAGAGACGAGGAACAATAGTAAGTTCTATTCTCTAGTCTCTATAAACATTATAGGCCATATCTAATCACTACAAAGGTTGCATTGCCGCAACAAATCTTTACTTTACTTTACACAACACACATGGCTCATGCCTCAGATTTTACCCCAGATTAAAAATCTGGAAAACAATTCAAATTGCATTTGAAATTGAGAGTCCAAAATAAATTATGACAGTTGTATAGACATGGAGATAGAGCAGGGTTAGTTTATTTAGCATCAGGCTTAGGAAACGTAACAGAATTCATTATCAGACATTTGCATAATGATTGGTTTGCCGCAGCACTGTAGATATTTCTATAACCAATCTAAATGCTTTTCCTATATAGCCTTGGGCTGACAATGACTAAATTGTTTGAAAATAAACTACCCAGGATACCCAGGCCGTAGGTATCCAAGAGCCACACTTTGAACTTACCAGACCCAGAACGTCTACAATGGTCCTTTAGATTGCAGTGTTTCTGTGGTTTTAATAAAGAGAAGCTACTGTGTGTGTGTGTCTGATGGAAAAGATGATAGTAAAGGTTTGCTGGAAAGTGAAGTGAAGCGCCCTGTGCATACCAACAAAACCACAGGCAGACAGTCAGATCCAAAGAGAGGGATAAAAGAGCTAAAACGAATACAATAGACCTACTTGACTGTGACTGTTCAGGATATTCATTTCACGCTGGAGAGTTGGGATGATTTTAGAAACAACTGTTCCATTAGACTTAAGAAGTATCTGGGGTCCCAAAAGTCAAACTGCATTCCTGATTGTAACTTTTCCATATTAAAATTACTTTCCCTAACCGACCGGTTTCACTACTGTATTAGGAACGTCGCACTGCAAAACACTAAATAGCTGTAAAGTTAAAGTTTTGTCTCATTCCATCACAAATGACACAACAACAAAGAAGATGGAATAGCAATCGGTGAAGTCCTCATTTGATTATTTATTAGTTCAATGTGTTAACCAGGTAA
Organism: Knipowitschia caucasica; assembly: GCA_964034765.1. Classification (NCBI taxonomy): domain Eukaryota; kingdom Metazoa; phylum Chordata; class Actinopteri; order Gobiiformes; family Gobiidae; genus Knipowitschia; species Knipowitschia caucasica. The sequence continues at coordinate 30,419,351 of OZ035824.1, read as the reverse complement.
GTCAATTGATAATAATGATAATAATAATAATAATAATAATTTAAGAAGTAAGTAAGTGTAAGTAATCTTTATTTGAATGGTGCATTTCACAGACCAAGGCAGGTCACACAAAGCTCTTTACAATTCCCATTCTCTTCATATACAGAAGCGAGATGCCAGACACACACGCGCATTGAAGCCTCTGTCTATCTCTATCCATTCACTCATCACATTCATTCCTATTGTACGCGTTTTTAGGGGTAGGGGAAACCGGAGCACCCAGAGGAAACCTACGCAGACACTGAGAACATGCAAACTGCACAGAGACAGGCCTGGAGATAGAATCGAACCAATAAGCGCTAACCACTGCACCACCAATAGCAATATTCATTCCCTCCATACATGGTAGACTAATACTGTAGCCACACCCCCTCCAACCACCGCCCTAATTCACGCCGAGACAATGTGAGTTTAATATCTTGCCTTCTTAAAGTGCCAAAATATCAGTCTTTTTTGCACTTTGAAGTTGGGTTAAGTGCATTGTCAAAAGAAGAGTGCATTAACATGTTTTAAACCAATATGTTTTAACACAAAGACCCAATCGAAACGCGCTAGCTCGGAGGCTACCACGAGCGCACCACAGACATGGAAAGTGACACTGCAATGACCACGAACGACATTAGTCGCCTCACATTGGAGCTTCGTGAGAGGGACCGTGCCACTATTGCAGACCTCCGTAAAGAAGTCCTTCGCCTCACTGCAGAGCTGCAGGATAAACAGTCACTCGTGTCCAAACTTTTTGATGTTGCTGGCGGGCAGCACTCACGGCTTATGTCACTGAGCGCTGCATACTGTGACACTGTCGTGTGGGAGAGATCTGTCAGCTCTGGGCCCTCTTGTTCTACACCTAAGTGCCCGGTTCGGAATAAAGAGCCTGCGGACTGCGAGGAGCCATCCAGCGCCGTGGCCCATGTCCTGAGCCTTTCAAACCGCTATGCAGCCCTCTCCGCTGACATCCCAGCCCCCTCAGCAGAACCCCTGGACTCTGCAGCAAACTCTACTGCTGTCCGTGGATCCAGGTCCACTGCGAGAAAGACACTCTTAAAGGAAGCTGTCCTCAGACGAAAGAGTGGTCATTCCCCTTCTCTGACCCCAGTGCATCACCACCACTTACCTTCACCGGGTCAGCAGCAGCGATCCGAGCCTGCTCCTCTCGCCGCTCCAGCTTCTCCGTGCACACAGCGTGGGTTGCCCGGAGCTGGGAATCAACACCCCCACTCCTCTCCATGTGTTCAGCAGCGCCCTGGTTCGGACCATCCCTGGATGAGCCCGCTGGTTCTGGCCATGGACACCGAGCGCCCTCTCCGCGGCCGCGTCCACTCTTCGCCCCAACTACTCTGATTGTTGGAGATTCCATCGTGAGGCACGTCCGCTTTTTTAACGCGGTCACTCACTGCATTACCGGAGCTACTGTCCCAGATCTGCTCATCCGTCTCCCTCCTCTGCTTCACTCCCTGCCCGATACCATATCCAAGGTAATCGTGCATGTGGGGATCAACGACATGAAGCTGCAGCAGTCCGAGGTCACAAAGAAGCACTTTATGGATCTGTTCCGCCTTCTCCAGTCCTCAGGGTTATCCGTTTTTATTTCTGGTCCAGTCCCGACTGTAAACCGGGGTGACTGCCTCTACAGTCGCGTTGTGGCGCTCAACATGTGGCTCCAGTCTACATGCAGCACTTTTAACTTTATTTTTGTGAACAACTTTGGCCTGTTCTGGAAGCGTCACATGGCCTATCGTCCAGATGGTCTGCACCCGAACAAATACGGCACCAGTTTGTTGACGGACTTCCTACGCCATGTTGTTCAGTGCTCCCCGAGGGGGGCGTGACTGTTTACATCTGAGGCTTCTCGGCCCCCACCACCCCCCTCCTCCTCCTCCTTACCAGCACCGGGTGAGTACTGTGGTGCAAACACTGACCCCTGTCCGTCTGGCAGTGTAACGACAGTCCTGCCACTGAACTGTGCTGACTCAGTTATGCATCTGGAACTTAACAAAGTACAACAGAGTTCACTTTTTAAACCAATAGAGACTGTGTGTGTTCCTCGCACCAGCTCAGAAATGTGTTTTAACTTGAATAAACACAAATTTAAAAGAAGGACAGCAGTTAGACGGTCCAACTCTGGAAATCTAATTCCAGTTCTTTGTAATCAATCAACTAAACCCACTGACACTGATATTAATTTTAACCTTGCTCTAACTTAATGTCAGATCACTATGCAACAAATCATTTTTAATTAATAATTTTATCTGTTCGTATGATCTTGATTTTATGTTTATGACTGAAACATGGCTTGACCATAATACAGGAGATGCAGTTTTAATAGAAGCCTCACCACCAAATTTCAAATTTGAATATGAAACACGAGAAAATAAAAGGGGGGGGGGGCATAGCAGCAGTTTTTAAAGATCGTATTGTCTCCCATAGAGTGTCTCTTGGGAAATTTTCATCATTTGAGTATGTTTCTTTTAAAATAGAACAAAAGAAATCTTCTTCCATTCTTATTATTGTTGTGTACAAGCCGCCACAGTCATGCCATAGTTTCACTGATCATTTCACTGAGTTGCTTTCAGTTGTGTGCACAGATTTTGGATGGTTTAGTCATTATAGGCGATTTTAATATTCATGTGGATAATGTTAATGACAGATACGCAAAAGAGCTGAGTTCCATACTTGAATCCTTTGGCCTCACTCAGCATGTGAGTGGCCCCACCCATAGCAGAGGACACACCCTGGACCTGCTTATCACGAAAGGGGTGAATATTTCAAAAGTTAATGTAGTTGATGTTGCTCTGTCGGATCATTTCTGTGTATTTTTTAACATGTATTTTGCTACCAGACCACCCGCTAAATATGAAATTGTTAGAAGTAGACACTTAAATGAAAACACGGGTGAACTATTTATGGGAACACATCATGTTCTACTGTAGATGAACTGTTTAACTCTGTCACCTCTAGTGTGTTGAATGTTCTGGACGCCATTGCCCCTGTGAAGGTAAAAATGGTCACAAATAAGCAAAAAGCCCCATGGATAAAAGCAGGCCCGGTCAGGGCACAGAAGCAAGAGTGCCGGAGAGCAGAGAGAAAGTGGAGAAAGTCCAACCTCCAGGGTGATTATAAACTCTTAAAAGAGAAGTTGTGTGAGTTTACGTAGAACAAGAGAATTATACTTTTCTGAAACTATTGAAGGCTGCAGCAATAATCTGCGTGTTCTATTTTCAACAATCAATAGATTAACGAACCCCCCTGTTGAGTTGCCATTAGAACACTACTCCAAATCCAGGTGTAATGAGTTTGCACAGTTCTTCAGAGACAAGGTTCAGGGTATCAGAAATACCATCACCTCTACAACACAAGTAACAATGCAACATCCAGTGAGGCTTTGTGAGCTAGCTCAATTTGCACCTGTCAATGATGAAACTGTTAAAAAGATAATCACAGGTCTTAGTTCCTCTACCTGCAGTCTGGATGTACTACCTCCTAGATTTCTGAAGTCTGTTATGTGTAGTCTATTACCCTCATTGACACAAATAGTAAACATGTCTTTTTTATCTGGAACATTTCCAATGGCCCTAAAAAAGGCAGTCATCAGGCCCCTCCTAAAAAAGAGCAGTTTGGATGCTGCGGTACTTGAAAATTACCGTCCCATCTCAAATCTGCCATTCATGGGAAAAATTCTTGAAAAAGTTGCCTACCAACAACTTACTGAATTTTTAATATCTAATGACTCATTTGACATGTTTCAGTCTGGCTTTAGACCACACCACAGTACTGAGACCGCTCTAGTCAAGGTAACAAATGATATTCGGCTTAACACTGATGCAGGAAAAGTCTCTGTTTTAGTCATGTTAGATCTGAGTGCCGCTTTCGACACCGTTGACCATGAGATTCTCATGCAGAGACTGGAGGACTGGGTTGGTGTTGCTGGTACTGCCCTAAGCTGGTTTAGGTCCTATCTAGAAGAAAGGAAGTATTGTGTGGAGATTGGAGACTATGTCTCAGATAATATGGCCCTGACCTGCGGAGTGCCACAGGGGTCGATTCTGGGACCTCTCCTATTCAATATTTACATGCTGCCATTAGGTCAGTTAATTCAAAGTATGAAAGTGTCCTACCACAATTACGCTGATGACACTCAGATCTATGTCTCACTGACTGCAGGAGAGCATGGACCGGTGGACTCACTCCTTCGCTGTATCCAGCGGATCAGTGAGTGGATGCAATGCAATTTTCTCCAGCTAAATGCGGACAAAACCGAAATGATTGTTTTTGGTCCCGAGAAACAAAGAGAGACCGTCATTTGTCACCTTCAGTCTCTCTCCCTAAGGCCTTTAAATAAGGTCAGAAATCTGGGAGTAATAATGGACTCTGACTTAAACTTCAATAGCCACATTGGATCGGTAACATCAGCAGCTTTTTATCATCTGAAAAATATTGCCAAAATTAAAAATATTGTGTCCAGGGCAGACTTGGAGATTCTTATCCATTCTTTTGTTTCCAGTAGGCTGGATTACTGCAATGGCCTGCTCACAGGTATCTCCAAACATGCAGTAAAACAGCTGCAGTATATTCAAAATGCTGCAGCCCGAGTCCTGACTAGAACCAGGAAGTACGACCACATTAGTCCGGTCCTCAGGTCTCTGCACTGGCTTCCCGTGGCCCAGAGGATAGACTTTAAAGCAGCTCTCCTGGTGTACAAGTCTCTCCATGGCCTTGCACCAAAGTACATCCATGATATGCTAGTCCCATATGAACCAGCCCGGACTCTGAGGAGCGCAGGGACGGGACTCCTGTTAGTGCCCAGCGTCAGGACTAGACAGGGGGAGGCTGCTTTTCAGATTTATGCAGCTAAAGTCTGGAACAGTCTTCCTGAGGATGTGAGACTGGCTGCCTCTCTGTCAATGTTCAAATCCATGTTAAAGACTTTTCTTTTTTCCTGTGCATACAACTAGAGAATTTTATCTTTTTAACACACCTTGTTATTTATTGTTGTAACTTTTTGTGTTTTTAACTATTTTATTGTTTTTAATTACTTGTGTGATTCTTATGTTTTTAAATTACTTATGTGATTTTAATGCTTTTTAATTACATATGTGTTTTTAATTGTATTTTAATGGTGATGATTTGTGCATTGTGTGGTGTGGACTGTGAGGCGCTTTGTGTTGCCCTGTGCAGGAAAAGCGCCCTATAAATAAAGATTGATTGATTGATTGATTGATATGTTGCTGCATGGCTGGGGTCACCACGTCTCAAACAGCGGGGTCCAGGTCACGCACAAGGTCAAATCTGAGTAAACAGAGACTTCCTCCCAGCGGTAAACTGTGCACCTGGACTTCTCATTATGGGCGGGCGCGACACATATGGCCCAGAGGAAACTATACAGCGCGCCAAAGTAGAGGGCTGATACGCGTTAACTGTTAAAAGTGAGAACTGCACCTGCATTTACTGGCAGAGGGAGCACCAGAGAAGCCCCCAATGCAAGGACTATGACTAACAGGGTCTGCCCCAGAGGGAAGGATAGATTTACATGAGTCCACAGCCATCAGTAAGTTAATATTCACGCTTGAGACGGCTCGCTTGTTTCACTTACCAAAGATGAATGTTTTTATATGAGAGCCTAATTTGCTTTTCATTAGGGTTGTCCCAGTAATAAAGCCCCTTGAGCTGGTTGAACTCCTGCAATATGACAATGTGCAAGAGTAAAGACTGCTTTTTAGATGCAGATTACGAAACCTTTCAAAATGGAAAAGTGGTTGTTGACCATGTGCTGGTTGGAGTTAGACGTGATGTCTCCGTGTAAGTATGATGTCTGTAACTTCAATTGCATTTCAGTGAGAAAATAATACATGTGTCTGACCATAATATGATCTTGAAGTATCATCTATAATATTTATGTCATTTTTCATAACAAATATATTGTAAACAGTCCCTCCCTTTTTGGAGGAGAGTAATTACATCATTGATCAGAACCACAGCTGTCTATCTATTCTTCAAATGTATTGCGTCCAATCAGGTACCTGTGCTTGCGTTGGAAAAAAACGCCTCTTCACAATCTGAACAGTATCCTACGTGTGACAGATATATATATTTTCCTTATTATTTGTGTCACTGGAATCCCTCTCATGTGATAAAGGTGTTGTCTCAGATTTACATAGCTTTTGTGAAAATTATCTGTGTAGCACCTGCAGCCGATGTCCAAACAGGAAGCCTCATTATAAACTATACTACATATTCAAAACTATGGAAAGTATAGACAACATCTTTGGTCAAAACTTAAATATATTCATCTTAACATGTTTTAGTGAAATTACTAAAGTGCATAGTGACAGGCTAAAGCTTTGTTGTAAAGTCATATTGTAACTGCTATAATTGTGACTAGAAAGGCTCCAACAAAGAACCATTGATTATCATTGTATTTCCTGTATTAGAACTGAGAACTGATGAGAAAAGATAGACTTATTGATCTCACAATGGAGTTGGGAGTTTGAACTGCTTGATTCTCTGATCTGTGTTGGCCAATCGACATCTTTGCCAAGTCCACCGAGATAACTGCTGTTGTGATTTAGGGCAACACAAAACATTTTTTTATTGAATTGAATTGAAATGACATAAATATTGCAACAACCACATCTCTTGTAGTTGGATATATCGAAACCATGCTCTATTTTTGGAAGTAAGTGAAGATAATTCCACAAACAAAAGATGGCTACACGGGGCAGTGAACAAATGAGGCACTGTTACAAGCTGTCCCATAAGATTATCTTGTATTTGGACAGCCACAGTGCCCTGTTGGGTTTGTTTTCTAAGGAGAGCAAAGGGAACATCTGTGGAGTTGCACGCTGGGGCGAGGTTAGGGTTACAGGCTGCCCCCATGCAACAAGAACGCATAAACACATGTGGTCTGCTGGACACAAACATGGATGTAAGCAATATGTTCAAGAGGCGCTGACAAGGCCGAGACTTTTCAATATCACAGTGGAAAAATTAAAGGAGACATACTATGCATAATTCCGGGCCATGATGAGATTTTTTACTTTGTCACTTCATGTTTTAGAACGTGAAACAATATCGCTGAAAAAATAAGGTGAAAAAAAGTATCGCAAATAAAAAGGCTGTTTATATGCAACTCATAATGCTACCACCAGAGGGAGGAGTTCAAGATATGTTAAGATAAGATAAGATAGACTTTATTGATCTCACACAGGAGAAATTTACATGTCACATCTGGCATGGGTAGAAACACTTAAGATTGTGCAAAAGACAGAAATGTGAAAACATGTTAAATGCGGGACATATTATGTACAACAAAAAAAGTGGCAATCAAGAAACAGTGTCAATAGTAGTGCAGGTTTTTTCAGTCCTAATGCAAGTGACTTGAAGTGACTTGAAAACCCACCCATGCCATCAACAATAACACAGTTCCAACAGATTCATTGCCAAAATTTGAGGTTCAAAGGCAATACTTTTGTTTTAAATGGAAGAAAAGAGTGATGTCATAGGGTTACAAGTACATCGTACTGTTACAGGAGCTTTTAGATGGATGGGCAGAGTTGCATGTTTGTGCCAGAAGTTCCTGATAATAGCGTGGATGGATCTAAATACAACTACAGGTCTGTTTGTGATGAGGGAATGTGAAAACATGGTTAAAAGTTTATACAACTTTATCTGCAAAGGTCTCCTTTGATGCATTTGTTGTTAGAACTTATCGCAAGATGACAATTTCACATGGCTCACAAAAACTCAGTCCATGGGAGTGGAGTGAATCTCTCCCTCACTGTGGTTCTCTCTGAGGTTTATTTTCTCTCCCACTGGATTTTGGAGTTTTTCCAGCAGAGGCAGGAGGGTCAAGGACAGGGGATGATACAGGACTAATGGACAATGGTTTACCTGTTATCCTATGGACCGATCCATTACACCATTTTTTTTTAGATAAGTTATTTTTTACTAAAGGTGGACTAAGAAACTTTGTAGGGGAAGTGACACAAGTTTTTCTCCATGAAAATGGTATTTGCCCGGTTTGTTCCAGAATATCATATTAAACAAACTCCCCTTACTCTTTACATACATTCTGACTTTAAGTAGGCTTGCCTCTCCACAGATTTGACGCGTAACTTTATGCCTTGTCGCCACAAAAATTGAGATTTTTTCCATTATCTAGAAAGCTGGAGAACAGATTGGCTAGGGAGTATTTGAGGATTTTCCATTGATGCGTACATTATAAACACAGAGCCACAAACTCAATCAACTGCATATGTTTCGTCCCACAAATATCCACTAATGCAGGACATGCCCCACTGACCCAAAACTGTCCATGTTCTTGGTGCATAATTGGTCACATTCAAAGTTAATGTAAACCACACATGTTTTATGAAGAGATGGAAATGCCACTAAACTTCAAAGGACATGGGAGGAATGCTGCCATTTAGGCTGAACATGGCTCCGCTCTACAGCTGCACGTCACATCCACTGTCATGTGGCTGGCGACGTGTTAACCAAAAGTTCACACCAGAAATCCACAGCTTAAAAACAATTCCAAAGACAATATTGAGCAAGCGTTATTTCACTTGGCGAGAGTGGCTGGTCTTTGTCACGGAGGGCCTTTCCCAATAAAACAATATTTCTGAAATAACAGAAGGGGATATCGTTTTCTGCACTTTACAGGATTTTACAGGCAAGAATTAAAATGTTCTATACTTTTTCGCAAATCAAATTTTGGTTTCTACTTAGACAGCAAAAAGCTAATTTTCATCTTAAGTCCTTTGAGTGAAAGCAGGCAAGGTTAAAATACATATTCCGTGTCCAGATAATGTTTGAAACACTTTTCATCATGTAAACCTCAAATGAAGGATTACATCAATTAAACTAAAAGTCATGTGTACAAATGATGATATTTCAGTCTGGTCAGCGATGATTTCTTTGATGAGTCAACGAGTTAAACAGATATTTCTATTTGAAGTTTTTGAACATAACAGGCTGAATTACAGGGACTGAAAGCTTCTATATTTCAATATACAATTAAAAGTACAATTCTTTATATCATTTCAATTTCAATATCATATTTTGACAATTTACGTTATATTGCTGCCATACTTGATTTCAAAAGTCTATAGGCATGTGTTTTAGGCTCTGGACAGTTCAGTTAATTACTGTGATTATAATTAGTATATATGAGCATTTGTTAACTCTTTTTGCATTCTTATGAACATCTGGGAACAAAGTGAGAGATCTGTCCCGTTACAATTCACTGTTTTATTGTGAAACGGGTGCGAAAACAATCAAGAGGCCTGTCCTGCACCACACAACCTCAGTCATTATCCTACAGCCTGAGTCCTGGATCTATACCCCTTCCATTCGGGGGAGTGGATCAGTGTCTTGTTGTGCAAAAGGGTCTAAGGACAATGATGCTCCGTGACATTTAGGGACACAGTGCAGCAGGTGGGGGACAGGAGGGTCCTGGACAAACTAACATCTATGCTGGACCATGACTGCCACCCCCTGCAGGACACTCTCTCTGCTCTGGAGAGCAGCTTCAGTGACAGACTAATTCACCCTCGCTGTGTGAAGGAGAAGTTCCGTAGGTCTTTCCTTCCTGCTGCTGTCAGACTGTACAAAATTTCATTCATCTGTAATAAAGTAAATTCTTAAATCATGTGCAATGTGCAATACTGCAACTTCAGAATGTCACAGAACAATGTCACTTTACTTATCTACTTATTATCCTGCACTATTTAACTGTACAGTAAATAACTGCACTACTACTATATATATATTTTTTGACTGGTATTGAAGCCCTTTCAGCATCTACAGCTAGTTATGTTAGTTAAGAAACTATAGCTACTACTTATCTGAATATATTGTGTGTGCTCCCTGTGTGCTCTTACTACTGTCCTATATGTGCGCTGCAACATCGAAATTTCCCCACTGTGGGACGAATAAAGGAATTCTTGTCTTCTTATCTTATTAACATTTATAGATATTGGTCATCTGCCCCCTATGGACCCATAATTCCTATGAGTTTGTTATTATTGCATTTCCTGTGTTACTGTTTGAATCTTTGTTCTGATCTGCTGTTGAGGAATTGACAACTTTGTAAAGTCCTCCAAGACGACTGCTGTGATTTAGGTCTATACAAAAATAGTATTGAATGTTTTTTTTCAGACCCTTTACAAGAAATCCAAATCATGTTTTTAGATGAGGCAGACGCTTAGAAACAATATGGAAAATAGCCTGAGCATATAATGAGAGGTCACTTGTACCCCTTTATTGCACTTTTAAATATCACCACTAGGATGCACTCTTACACTGCAAAAAACCCGTCCAGGCTCCGTCCTATACTTGCACCCCCACTGCTGCCCTAGTGTTTTCTCTCTATGGTCCTGAGGGAGACCGTTTTTCTCCCTCTTTTTAACCATGTCCAGCAGCGTCTCCATCTGAGATAATACCCCAACGTTTGCGGCCCAGATGTGAGGCACCAGCCCTGCTAAAACAACACTCACTTTCTCCTTTACCACCAATCTCACGCTTTCTCAATCTTTACTGGCTCCGAGTGAGAGAGCAAGGTATCTGCCAAACTTATCACATTGATAAACTGAAAAATAACAGGAAATAGATGCTTTGGGAACTAAATATGGACATACTACTACATCATTCAAGCAGTGTCATTCCAACAGTCTATGGTCATTTTGTTGCAGTGTTACTTACGACCCCCAAATGTCGAAACGCATGATGAAATGTGAAAGCTTGCTACACAGCCCAAACTATTCTTTTTATTGCTCTTGACTTTTGCACGTTTTCCCCTCCTTTTTGTCAATACGCGCTGGTATATTATACATATGGTACAGTTGATTTTACACCACATCATGCTTAATGTGGCATGCAAAATGGCCATTCAGCTTATAGTGGTTAAAAAAAAGCTTTATACTGCTGACTAGAACAGAGCACATTGGTTGACGCCACCGCATTATTGCAGAGGCCAGCCCTTTTAGAATAAAGCAGAGAGAATTAGCTTTTGTACAGTCCTGTCAAATAAATGTTGATCAAAGCCGACACAATGCCAGACCCTAGACCAGTTCTCCTTCGAACTTAGCTCAAAAAACAGATCCACAATAAAGTACTGTTCTGGTCTAGTGTGACTGGAAGTTTCCCAAATGACCTACTAAAATTGTAGTTGGAGCTTACACTGATTACTTTACCAATAAAAGAAGTGAAGCTTGCGTGTCCTCCTCATAAAGCAATTACATTGTTTGGAAGGAAATGGGACTTCTAATTGTTAATTTGTTGTTATTAAATTCAAACAACAAAATTGGAAAAATGTTGTGTAATTTCTAATGAATATCTAGGATATGAAACACACAAAAGAGTTTGCTTAAGGAGGATGTGCTTGTGTTAACTCAGGACACTCCAAATGAAAAGAAAACAGGACTAATTCAATCTGGCGTACCAAACTTTGCAGGTATCAATAACACAAAGCATGTTTGCTCCAACAGAAAGAGTCTTGAATAATGCATCGACACTCAAAGATGCTTCATTTGGCATTATTCCTCATGTGTCACTATCACTTTACTGAGTCACTTTGTCCCAGACCCTCATGCTGCTAACATGTACAGATGTATACATATACTGTATATTACTTGCGCTAGAATATACAGCATTTTATATTTTAGGTATAGATTTTAGACGTCTTTCCTTATTTTGCTAAAGATAGTGCTTTGATACTGCTTTTTTTCATCCTAGAGTACTATTTTAGTAAAAAGTTATAATTCTATGCATATGTATGGCATTGTGTGCTCCTCATTCCTACTGTCTGTAACTTGTGTTGCAACACAATTTTCCCCAATGTGGACTAATAAAGGATCTCTTAATCATAATTCATTCACTCCTTACACAGTGGTGACAAACTACGACTGTAGCCACAGCTGCCCTCAAGCTTACTGACAGAAGCGGCAACCACCAACCATTCACAGGCAATGTGGGTGAAGTATCTTGTAATTGTAAACTTTTATGAAGTTCTTCTTATCAGAAAACAGCTCTTATCTTTGTCCAAGAAGGAAATATTTGAAGCTTTGGGCTGAGAATTTGGCCGATCTGCATGTATCAAAAATACATGAAAAACTAGCAAAATATTCAAACTGGAACTACTGTAGTACCAAGGATGTTTTGTGGTTTGAAAGTTAGATACCCCAGCTTTAAGTATATAAAACATGTCAAACCAAAACAATAATTGTACTGGACCCAATTGAAATAAACATGTGACCAAGCAGAAGATGATCAAAGCAGTGAACAACATACAGTAACTTCAGATGAGTAGGCGAAAGTACTGGGAAGCCTAAAAGCAACAGACCAAACCTCCACACGAGAGGAAGCAAGATAATATTGTGATGGGTCAACGGCGTCCGGCAGTGCTCTGAGCTTCCACACTGCAGAAATCATGAAGGACATCGCAACGGAGCTAAGGGCCTCCTCTCCTGGGGCCTTCTTCAACCAACAGGCGAACAAATGCAAACAACGTCAATTCTCTTTTGAGTGCTGTTTGGTCTACTTTGTCAGACAACATAAAAGAAGCAGTCGGATCATGCCAGCTATTTTTTGACTTTATTTCTAATTTTTCTAGAAGCATCATGATAGATTCAACTGTGTTTGATGGTGAAGTGGCTCAAAGGACTGTTGGAGGAGCTGTTTTGAGTATTGGTGCGAACTCAAACCTGCTGGTGCGAGTTAGCTACTGTGGTTTATCCATCCATTCATCCATCTTCTTCCCCTTAATCCATTTCTGGGTGAGGGTGGTTGCACTCAGAGCGGCACCCAATTCACAAAGCACCAGCCCCTCACTGATCCTCTTGCAGGTGGTGAGTCCGCAGGAAGACGGCTGTTCTGTCAGTGACATCATAGGCTTGATCTTTCAATGGGGGCTTCAGGGAACGTGGGGTTAAGCATCTTGCCCAAAGACACAACGACAGCAGACACCAGTGGGAGTCAATGGTGGGCTCAAACCCACAACCTTCAGTCTCAAAGGCCAATGATCTACTGAACCACTCTCTACTGAGAAACTGTCAGAAAGAAAGAAACAAATTGTACCTGGTAGATTTTAATACTAATTATACTAATAACGATAAAAAATACAATCTTCATGAGAGGTGACAAGAAAGAGGACAGACAGTAAATTTTTTTTACGATTGTTGTTGTTGAAAGAGTTTTACAGCCCAGGTAGCTAAAGTGAATGTATGTGTATAGATGGGGTGGGAGTTCATACTGTATGTCTTACATCTTTCCACTCAATTTCAGGTCTCTCTAGGGGTGGAGAGGAAAACGTATATCTATGTATCTATGTCAAACGACTAAATCCTGTATGAAAGTTAAAAAACCCCAAAAAAACTAAATCAAAACTATCCAAACTCATTGGATTTTTGAAACCATGTTGGTGCCCTGTTCGCCCCAAACAAGTCTTTGTAGAATGCAGAGGGTTGTCTGTAAGTGTACACCTCCTGAATGAAAAAGTACTTCCTATCTCAGTCAAAAGGGGCTGCACCATTTCAAGACTTGGTTTGTTTTCCTGTTCTTTTAACTGATTATTTCTTCTTTATGAGCGCGTGCATCATTTTAATAGCTGTGAGTACAAGGGAAATATTGCAATTTACTTTAGGTAAACAGACAGGAGGGGCTGCATGGAGAGGACATTCTGGGGATTGAGAAAGAGATTAGCGTTAAGGGCTAAGGCCTTTATGAATCAATAGACTTCAATGTTCAAGGTACAAATAATATTAGTAAAGTGTTACAAAATGCTCAGGATGTTCAGTGGTTACTAACACTTGTTTTGTGCATAGGAATATTGGTCTAATCATTTGAAATTAGTTTTTTTCCCCCCTTGCAAGAGTAATATCCATGAGCAATTTAAAAAAAAGTGTTGATGCTTTGTGCAATACTAACCAAATGTGTTTACAGAATTGCTTATCTGCTCAACATACAACCATGTTTAAGATATAAAAAATAGGGATATTATCAAAATACAGAGCTGAAATCAAAAATTGTGTAGCATTTTTCATTGCATTGAATTGCGCATTGATAAGAGTGTCGCTAGAGAACAGGTTGAAGTGCCGTGATTATTTAAGAATAGAAAGTTTACAACTCAAATGCTGTTGTTTCATGTTCAGAATTCAGAAGACAGAGGAGAGAGCGATGGGCCATGTGCAGAGTGATGCGGGAGATACGGACTCACAGGGGAGACACGTGAAGACAGGCCCCAGATAAAACTGATGAGGAAAGCTTTGTAGACTCACAGGATTTAGTGTTTGTTTGTCCATATGCTGTAGTTGACAAAAAATATGTTGGTTGACTAGAGATTCACAAAAATATATATATTTTTTCTATATGATCTAACCTAAACTACATCGGCAGGACAAAAAAAAAAACAAATTCTAACAATGTGAATAGATTCTGCTCATGTGACATAACAACATTCCATAGATCTTATAATTTCAGATTGAGATTGTGAGATTGTGATTTGCTAATCTTCTAGTTCCTGGGCCGATCCACATGAACCAAAAACCGTCACAAAGTTCCACACCTTCAGTAAATAAAAAACTTCGGTCTAATTAATTTCTCATAAATGTGGTGACAATATTCAAAAAACATGTGCATGATGTTGGCCAGTAGAACGCTCTTTCATACAGAATCACAAGAGAGGTTTATGAATCTAATCACAATCAAATAATGATCTGGGTAAATATTAATACATTTTCTTTCAAAAAACTAATTGTATTGGATAAACACAACATAATGATGAATAGACAACATTTCAGTTATTACACATTACAGTAATACCCACTGTATCTGTCTCGACCTGTAGATTGTAAATTGTAAAACGAACTCAAACTGTGGGAATGTTGTAACCAGAGACAATCTTTCATATGTAGCATCCAATCAGCTGTGTATTTGAATGAACAACTCCATGCATGACTATTTGTTGACTCTACTAAGCCATTACTGCGTGGTCAGACGAGGGAGGGGGGAGAGGGACACAGCAGCAGAGAGAGCGAGAGAGTCCTGTGGGCTACATTTGATACCTGGAAACCAAATAAACAAGTCAATGCAACCACATCTGAACACAGGGCAATAAACGCCACTGATATCCGATACCCTGCCTATGTTTACAAGTTCATCCATCAATGCACCACAAGCCAGACATGCAAATAACCTGAACATGACATTAACAAAAAGAAGAGTCCTAAAGATCTGTACATTTACCAATAAAAGTAAATTGTCTAAGAAAGAGAGAGCCCAAAAGACAGAAGCATGTGCATTTGCATGTAGTGGGTTTGGGTGAGAATAGCGGTATATAGCAAAAATGTGTCTAATAGGAGTTTTGTGTGGATTTTAGAGTTGGAAAGGCCTTGTTTTTAACCACATGGAGGTCTGTGCCGGTCACAAAGCTCTGTGAAGGGCAGAAGGGTGGGACTCAGCACAGCACAGATTGAGGCCACATGTACAGTACGAGGCCGGGCTCTCGGATTGATTGATTAATATGGAATGTATTTTTTGGCACTAAAAGCAGCTCAGAAAAATGCGTAGCACACAACAATTTTCACAAAAAAGTATATCCAGAGTGGTCGCTTTGTTTTAGAAAATTCACTCATCCAGTCCTCTGGGAAACATGTTGAGGGCCGTGACTCAGGTTTTCTGCACAAATGTGTGATGTGGTGTCAAAAGAAGTGCACCACCGCTGAGACCAACAAAAAGAACTTTTCTCTCCATGTTTATAAAAGAGACGGTTGAACTCATCTAAACCTGATCGGACAAGGCCGTACACAACCACAAAGACGGGTAGGCGCAGATTTATGTATCTGTATTGGACTTAAGGTGGGGTACCTGACTTTTAAAACAAACATTTTACCAGTTTCTCGCTCTCAAACACTCGACAAGTTCGATCCCTAGTTTTTATGGCCTGTTCTTGGCCTCCGTCACATCTTTAAACTGGCTTTTTCAGACAAAAAAGTGAAAAAGACAGGACCACCTTTACTCAGCTGATCAGCTCTCTAAATTGTGGGTCACAGGAAACTTACAATTATGCAAAATGTTAAGTTTTCTATAAAGATGAAGACAGCATGTACTTTTTTCTGTTTCTGTTGTTGAATAATATAACTCATTCTGTAACTAATTAATAATTTACTCCAACTTTAATTCACGAGTCAGAACATTTATAAAAGGCATTGAAATAAAGGATCCAGAAGGTGAGCTTTTGCATTGCCAAGAGATCACACATATTCTGAGTATGACATGAAGGAAACTAAAAATACAGTTGGCTCTGAACAGCGGTAGTAGAGATCAGAGAGCTTTGGGCGGTCATAGAGATGGTGGGGTGGTAAGATAAAGAGAGTGCTGCTATCATAGGAAGCTTCCCGTGCATCTGTCAGATCCGGCTAATCACCATTTCGCTTCCTTTTCCAGTCCCCAGTGTTGGACCAGATCACCCGGGCACACTGTAGCCTCTGCCAAACTTAAGCAAAGTGAATTATACTCATTGAGAAGCAGGCTGGAGTCCTACACAAACATCTCAGAGCAGGCCGTTGGGTCTGCTTCAAACACGATTATAGGGTGGAGTACAGAGCAACACAGACAGCGGCTGCTAGCTCACGTATAATCCCTGACCTTGACTCTGTGATGCATACATTCACTATATAATAATAATAATATTATTATTATTATAAATCGGTTTGATATAGTGCTTTTTTGGACACTCAAAGACCCTTTTTTGGATACTCAAAGACACTTCACATGTCGTTATTCACTCATTACAACAATTTATTCTTGTATAGCCCTAAATCACAACAGAAGTCATCTTCGAGGACTTAACAAAACCATTGAAATCACCAACACAGATCAGAGAATCAACAGATAAGACACAAAATATACACATATGAATTGGTCCATAGGGAGAGACCAATGTCCATGAATATTGATAAATGTCCATACATGTTGTAGAATGTTAAAGTGTCCTGGATCATCACCACAGTCCTTCTAGTTGGACACTAACTGTCCAACAGACCCTCCTGCATCGGCAAGGAAAAACTCACAAAAACCCATCATTACACGATGGTGATGGTGAACTACTACTGTAGCCACAGTCAGAGGCGAGGCAACCGGTATGTGCCATCGGCCCCTCTGATTACCACCAACCACTTCACAAACAGATACCAGACTCATTCTAAGCGATGTGGGTGAAGTGTCTTGCCTAAGGATACTGCGGCAGTTTCGGCACTTTACAGCCTCAGTGGCAACCTGTGGCACCTGGTGTTCCCAGAGGTCTCCCATCTTAGTACTAACCAGAACCTGCCATGCACAGCTTCAGAGAGCTTTAGCATGCAAGTATGGCCACAAATTGTCAAAGTTGGGTTAAGTGGCTTGCCCAAAGACACAACGACAGCAAACATCAGTGGGTCTTGTGGTGGGCTCGAACCAACGACCTTCAAGCTCAAACGCCAATGCTCTACTCTAACACATGCTTGTTTATTTTTCTATGACAAACAAAGAAAATGACTACATTGTGTAATGATCTAAGGGTTTAGAACAGTCCGTTTAGCTGGAGGCCATGATTGAAAGAGGATTTTTTTTGTTAAGAAGAAACAATGTTATAATTCAAAAATATATGTTCAAAAACTTAAATATTCACAATGCAGTCTGGACAGAACCTTATTTCAACAAATATCACACAAATAAGAAATTTAGTGATCATCATCTGTTTTTTGCAACATCACAAGGTTGAATTGTATTGGTCCCGCTGTGAGAAATTGTGGTAGAGCCGTATCAACAATAAATAACATTTAACCCTTGTGGTATCCTCCAGTAAAAATGATCCACCACAGATGATTATAAGTAGAAGAAAACACCCTAAATTAGATCTAAATGACCCAGGGCTGGTCAAGCTAGGGAAAGTCATCAAATTAAGCTTGAAAAAAAAAGGGGAGGGGAATTTTATAAAATAATTGTGGTATTTTCTAATCACTGAGGATAGCATCAGGGTTTTTAACGTGGGACACTTACAGTTTCTTTTCAACCCATGGAGAAAGATAATTGTGCAAACATTGTATTATTTAAGAAGATCCTACTTTCAAAAATGGGTTACAAAAACACAAACAGACAGTGTTGGACTTCTTGATCAAGGAGCGACTTTACACAGTGGCCCCCATAGAAGCAACACAAACTTGTTAATCCTGCCATTCAAAACACACAGACCTAATCCGCTCCCACGCATCGCGTTGTCACGGAGAGGGCGAGAACTAGTCTGTGTACTGAAAACGTTTAGACGATCAAGAGATGCTAGCTTTAGATTTATCGTAATCCAAGTACACAGCGGAAAAAGAGAGGCTGCTGGTGCAATGATGAATGTGGCCTTCCACAAGGGCCACACCTGATCCACAGATGTGTGAGACTGTACATGAAAACTGCAATAAAAAGCACCATTACTCCGAGAACATAATGGCATGGAATAACACCAAGTGAAGTAATTAGGAGGTATTGAAAAACAGCTTTGTAGCAGGTTGTAGTATAGTTGTAGTTGTAGTATAATTAATCGTAAACCTCCAGTTTTGATTTTGCCAAAAGTCTGATGTCATAGATAAACTGTCAGTAAAAACACGTTTTTACCTTCTAACACAAAGAAAGACTGTCAAAGCTGAATGCTATCCTGTATGACGTGCCAACAATCACAGATGCAATGATCAGGGAGTACAAACTTTTATAGATACCATTTTGCGAGTATGTGGCAATAAAATTTATGGGAATGAAATGATCTCCATAACTGCTTAAAATGTGGCTTGTCATCTAACGGTTTTTGTTGAAAAATGTATAAGAAACAAGTCTATAGAAAACAGGACTCTTTTTAGTCTATTTACATTTACAAAAAGGAGAATTGAGTACGATTCACTCAACAACAAAAAGTGTTTAACTGGAAAGAGTCACAAAAGTATGCCTACAAGTCTTGATAGTCATTAGTCATGCATTGTTGAGAAAATTATCTACTGTAATCTCATTTAGTTGATCACTGATTCCCTCCCAAGTGACCATAACTGTAATAAAGCCTGCACGGCAAAGCTCATTGTGGTAAAAAGAAGAACCAAAGCCGTTTCGGAGGGTTCATCTTGTCTTCTTAGCAGAAATAAAAGTATTTGGCTCTTCTATACCAGACAATAGTAGATTAGCAATGACTTATTTTGACGCATACTTCTGTCTTCTTCAGGTGCGCTACCATTGTCTGGTATAGAAGATCCAAACACTTTTAAGAACCATAGCATAATTACAACCTACAGAAATATAAGGGACATGAAAACATCCTTTCCAACAGATGTACTATACACAAAACACAGTAGTACCCTAAAACGTGATCAGTTCCCATCCAACTCACAAGGATAAACACATGCAGGACAAACAAATGCAGCCGGCTTAAACTAAACCTCACAAGCAAGTAAATGTTTCAATGTTTTTTAAACAGTAACATCCTCCTCCGTGGCGTTCTCTCATCAGGCCCAATTCCTTGTTTATATCTAGCTAATTCTACATAAATGGTTTTATCATATGGTTTCTGGGGTTCTTGTTTTTCTCACCTCTTTGAACATTCAGGGATTACTTTGGTATTCTAAATGGACACTTCTTGGGAGATAAACAATAGCACTTAATGCACTCTAGGACATCTTTATCAAACTGTGGACTGATTAAAACCCAGACTTTTATGGATACTTCTATATCTTCTATCTATACTTCTACTATATCTTCTATCTATACTATTCTATACTTCTATATCTTCTATCTTTTTCCAGCTTCATAGGAGTCAATATTTTTTTAGTCTTCTGGGTCTTCTTTTGGCTGAGGTATGGTCACATCACACAAGGCTACTGTCAAATAGAAAAGACACTCTATCAACAGCCTCGACCTTGTGTTATTGACAGGACTCCTGTTTGGCTGGTGAGCTCTTAAGCCTAGCGTACATCGACAGAGAAACTGGGGACAACTAGTTGCAAGGCGGCTTTTGGCAACTGAGAGGAGATGGTGGGAGATGATCAGTTGCCGAAATCGGTCGATGTGCGCGCTCTTACAACTGGAGATGATCAGTCGGTCTCCAGTTCCAGTCAGTTGCCCGTGTTCTACTTTTCGGCAACTAGTTGTCCTCAGTTGCTCCGATGTGCGCGCTCCATGCGCCGCTCCGACAACGTGTGTGTATTGCGTGTATTGCGAGCCCGCAACAGTTTGTTGTCAGAAAACACACTGTGGTTGAGGCCAGTTGCTGTCGATGTACGCGCTGTTATTCAAGAGACTGGCCTGCGACTCAGAGTTGCCCGTTTTCGCCAGATTGTCGATGTGTGCGGGGCAGCAACTCAGAGGCGACGGATATAATCAGTTGCCAGTCCGATGTACGCATTAGTCTGGAGGTTCAGATACTTTACCCAATCTATGTTGTGCATTTTTGGCATGTTTTTGTTAATGAGAATACAAGAAGTATTAGTTTTAGCAGACTGATAGTTTATTTAGAGATATTAATTAAGAAAAATGTTATATAGAGGAAGATTAGGATACAATATAATGCAAGTAAGCAGAACATATAATTCCACAAGATTGATTTTTTCTTGCCACTGTCACTGCCTGATTCTCAAACAGTGGAAAGAATACATGTAAAACTATAATTCCTCAGTCTTAAAATGGTTTGGTTCAATACCAGCCTTTTCAGACGGATCAACATTAACAATAGATAACCAATCATCTCAACGTTACTCACAGGGCAATATAAAATGTTAGTTCCTCCAGCCCAAAATATTGTGTGATGGCCACTGAAAATATGACACAATTACTTGAATGAGAATGAGAACGACATGATATATTACACAGGGAAATGCATCATGTTGGAGGTTTATTGTGCTAAATGGCCATTGTAGATAAGACCATGTGACTTGCTGCCCACTTGCGATTTCTCACCATCTTTGTTTGTGTGTGTTAGAAGATTGCTTTTCGTCAATGATTACAAGCCACTCTTCAAATCTTGTGCACAGTCGAGGGCCTCATATGTTACTCAGAAAATATTTCCACAATGAACAAGGATTGACAAGGTCTAAGAAAAGCAGAACAGGAAAAGAGAAAATGAAAAGCATACATCCTGGGAATAACACATTTCGTACAGCGCATATTCATCCATACAGATTTGAGAAGGAAATTACAGATAAATTAGATTTTAAAGAAGGTGTGTGTTTTCAGTGTTATGGAAGAAGAAGAGAGTCGAACAGGGCTGAATGCGGCTAGTTCAGAGCCAGGATGATACGGTGTGAATAAAAACGAATAATTTGTGAGCAGAGATTGGAAAGAGGTGAAAACTGTTTTTGATCTCACAAAAGCAGAACAAAACAGATCACCTCCTAGTCAAATACAACTTTAAGTTAATGATGCGGGAGATAAATGCTAAACCAATGTAACCACCAGTCCATGCTATTGTATGGCAGCTGAGCAATAAATAAAATAAACATTGCAAACCAATGGATTCATAATTTTGATTAAAAGTATCAAAATGGACTAACATTGATCATTTGACAGCAGTTTAAATACTTTATGCCTTAAATACAATCTACTTTAATGAAAAATACATCTTTTGAATGAGGAAAAGGTCCTCAAAATGGTAAATGCAACAGGAAGCTGAAATCCATGAATAGCACCAGGCCTCTCTGCAGACATGATCTGTGAAGGACCATGATAACAGCAACAAAACCTCATCTGCTGCAGTCAGAGCCACAAACGGACCATTCATTCCCTTCTCCATCTCCAGACGACACGGGACGACTACCTGCACCCAAGAGGGGTTTGGGCGGAGGTGATAGCGGCCAGTTTGGACACAGAGCAGAGAGCAAAATCAAAGAAGACTGCACTGAGACAGATAAGACGGATGACGAAGAGGCAGACGGAAAATTGGTTCTTCTGATATCAAGATTTAAATGATGCAAGTCAATGTCTGGAGATAGCAGCTCAACATGAATCATCATCAAATGGTGGATTGATGTAAGAAGATGAAGTATAAGGAATACCAATAGTGTGGGAGAAAATTAGAGAAAATCTGTACAGTATACACAGTTAGTCTAGAAAGTCATGATTATTACGCTGCACTTCAAGAACCGAGTTCAAGCAGATCCTGGTGAGTGTGGGGAGGGAGTGGAGAGCGGCCTGAGGGCAGCTGCGGCTACACTAGCACAATGTGTGGATTTGAACATAATTGTAAAGGGACTTTGTAAATTATGCTGTACAAAAATAAAGATTATCTAATGAATGTATTATGACGAAAAAATCGGTGAATAATAACTATGAATACAATGACAACCGCACTGGCATTCATCGTAATACTGGCATTAACCAAACACAAACAGCCATGAACATTATTAGTTTGTGAATCCTGCTCACAATTCACACAAAAAATGTCTTTGTCATAACCAACAGCAACAACTAAGGGAACACTACAACAATCATAATATCTCTTATAAAAAGCCCCATCTCTGACAGCCACTTGAACCCTGTTGGTTCTGTGGCTCTGAAAACCAGCCAAACCACCGCTAAGAAAGGGTTCACAGTCTGCTCCAGTTGAATGAAACCTCCAGCTTCAAATCAGTTACTACAATTTACACACTATAACTATTTCATGAGGACATTCAGTATGTGGTGCAGAGTTTGATGCAAAAACCAATGTCCACAATTGTTTATGATCATCACAAATAACAACTTTCCAAATGCCAACAATAGTCTATCCGAGCCACAAAAACTCACTCGCATTTAGTAACCTTCCAGTGAGACTGGAAGGTTACATACACTGTATTTTTGTCGTAGTTTCTTTTACAAAATTGCAACCATGAGAATGATTGTATTGTAATAATATTTAACACACTATTATCAAGAGATATATACAACGTCAAACATTTATTTTGCACCAACTTCTTCCTGAAATGCCCTTTGACTTTACACTGGTGATAACTTTGGATAATGGATATATTTGATTATTATAGCTTGGTAAGTTAAATATATATTATCAAATAGTATCTACAGTAGTTCCTTTCCCAACTCTGCGGCTTGTTTGCTTTATGTTTCCCAGATATAAAAGGCTTTAATCACAGTCTCCTTGTGGAATGGTTTATTTAAGTTTTATTTGAACACATGCTAAGAGAAATAATTGTAACTGTAAAGCCTGGATCAAAATTAAACCACTTCTAAGATCAAAAAGCCACTGACAAACCAGGAAACCTAAATGCGGTGTTTGTGTGCCAAAGCTTTCTCATATGGGGCCAAACTCAATCTCTCTAACTAAAATATAGTTAGAGAGATTATAGACCTCCAGGCAACAATGCGATGCAATTCCCAATCCACCAAACCTTCAAGGCTCTCACACAATCACTATGGATACAGTGGGGCAAAAAAGTATTTAGTCAGCCACCGATTGTGCAAGTTCTCCCACTTAAAATAATGACAGAGGTCTGTAATTTTCATCATAGGTACACTTCAACTGTGAGAGACAGAATGTGAAAAAAAAATCCAGGAATTCACATTGTAGGATTTTTAAAGAATTTATTTGTAAATTATAGTGGAAAATAGGTATTTGGTCACTTCAAACAAGGAAGATCTCTGGCTCTCACAGACCTGTAACTTCTTCTTTAAGAAGCTCTTCTGTCCTCCACTCGTTACCTGTATTAATGGCAACTGTTTGAACTTGTTATCTGTATAAAAGATAGCCCAAATGTAGCCCAAAACGGTATTTCAACCACTGATAATCTCCCTCGATCTGGGGCTCCACGCAAGATCTCATCCTGTGGGGTCAAAATGATCATGAGAACGGTGATCAAAAATCCCAGAACCACACGGGGGGACCTGGTGAATGACCTGCAGAGAGCTGGGACCAAAGAAACAAAGGTTACCATCAGTAACACACTACGACGACAGGAAATCACATCCTGCAGTGCCAGACGTGTCCCCCTGCTGAAGCCAGTGCATGTCCAGGCCCGTCTGAAGTTTGCCAGAGAGCACATGGATGATACAGCAGAGGATTGGGAGAATGTCATGTGGTCAGATGAAACCAAAGTAAAACTGTTTGGTATAAACTCAACTCGTCGTGTTCGGAGGAAGAAGAATACTGAGTTGCATCCCAAGAACACCATACCTACTGTGAAGCATGGGGGTGGAAACGTCATGCTTTGGGGCTGTTTTTCTGCTAAGGGGACAGGACGACTGATCCGTGTTAAGGAAAGAATGAATGGGGCCATGTATTGTGAGATTTTGAGCCAAAACCTCCTTCCATTGAGTTAAATTTCTGTTATTGAACAAATACTTATTTTCCAACATAATTTACAAATACATTCTTTAAAAATCCTAAAAGGTGAATTCCTGGATTTTTTTTTCACATTCTGTCTCTCACAGTTGAAGTGTACCTATGATGAAAATTACAGACCTCTGTCATAATTTTAAGTGGGAGAACTTGCACAATCGGTGGCTGACTAAATACTTTTTTGCCCCACTGTATATTACGTAAATGCCAACATTTTGTTTTAGCACGTTTAAAATCCATTGATAACTTTACAGTATAGAATGTGCTAATGACTTCCATTAATGACTCAAAATGGAAATGTTTCGTTGGATACATTCTTCCACGATATTGATTGGAATGTATATATTAGTACACATTAAAGGACCAAAGAATATAGTAGGAGTGGACTACATGAGTGAAAGAAGAAACTAGCTAGAGCCAATTTCTTTACATGGTATTTGTTCCGCCGACATTTTAGATCTGCACTGTAGGGGCAGACATGTGGCTAAGATGATTTCTAAGGCAAATTAAAGTTTACCCGTCAATTAAGGCATATGATTGTTTCTTTTGCCTCAGAAATGATGATGGATTTGCAATTCCTAATATTGATATGTTAATTAATCTGGCTGGTACTATTAAAAAGATTGGGAGTCCACGGAAGTGAACACCCTATGAAATGTGTGAGCTATGAGCATGAAAATGTTAAAGCTTATTCTTTCAGTAAAAACCACATCATTTATTTTGCTCTAAAGATTAAACACATAACACAGGAAAACATGACTACTCAGGGCGGAACAAGACAAAAAATTGTTAAAGAAATATATATAGAGGAAGGAGAGTGATGCCCTCAGCGGGAAGCAAAGGGAAGAGGGTGAAGGGTCAGAGAGTGTTTGTAGTGTGTTGTGTGTGCGTTGTCTTGTTTGTCTTGTCTCTGTGGTCATGTCATGTATCAGTTCACTCTATGTACTGTGCAAGTTTACAGCTGTTTATGAATAATCCTGTATGTATACGGTTCTTGTACTGTACTTTTTGTTGAATCTGTGAGGGGCTTTGGAATTCATCCACCTCCTTTTCAAACCATGCCCTTGTATATCTGTCTGTTATGTTGATTTTTGCAATGATGATGATTGTTTTGAAATAAATATTATCTATCCATCTATCTACATCACAGATAGATTATTTATTGTTTATTAATCCAGATGCTAATTTGAGGCTAAAGTAAAAAAAAAAAAAAACATGTGCAATTATAGGGGTTTAGTAAAAGAAAAAAAAAAGTATAATAAATGAGTTTGCTCCACTTTTGCTCTTGAGCAAATGCTTGATAAATGAGAACCTAAATAATAAAAATGTTTTCCATGTGACCCATCCCTTGCTCAAAGTCTGAATTAGACCTTTAACTTGAATAGTTTACCCCTCTATAAAAGCCTTGTGTAACACTCTTCCTTCTGACACCCCACCTTGAGAACTGGTCTCAAGCAAACTCTGGCTTCGACTCTACGGGCCTGTGTCTGGTCCATGCGGAGGTCAAAGGATTGGGCGGAGTTGTAAGATAAGGCTATCTCAGAGCATGTCCATCTCACTTCAGAAGACACTAATAGACAAAATAGAAAGTGACCAGACATAGAGGGCTGAGAGTCTGCTTTGGTGTCCCATATCAGCGCCCATCTTGGTTTTGGCTCAGACCACAGTCGTCTATAGGGACCCAGCGATAACAAAGAACATTACCTCCTCAAGATTTATGCCGGAGCAAAGTCACTGGCGGTGCAATATATGGACACGCAATAAACAAAGCTAACTTATGGAAGACAAAAGAAAAAAGGGGGAACAAGGATTTGTGAGTGGGAGGAGGAGGTGGTGTAGGGGAGGCAGGGGGCGGCCCCATTGGCTGAGACCTTGATTAACACCAGGCGTCCCAACAGGAAATGACCCGGCCAGTTAAGAGCGCCGGGAGAGCTTCCATCTGGTGCCGAGGCCGTGGAGGAATTCTTTTCCACGAGGAGTTTGGACGCAACCAGCGGAGAGTGAATCAGAGTTACATTATTCCCGGTACATGACCAACTATGATACATGTCTCCGTCATTGTGCAAGAATTTGTGACCTGCTGTATCACTACATAACTGGGAGTAAAATTTAGATTTATGTCTAATTTTGGTATATATTCATTTGGCTCATACCCATGCTGTGGCTTGCATAACCAATCAGAGGGTGGCATAATGCTGAAAGCAGAGAGGAGTGCCTGAATCTGAGCCGAGGTTTAAATTGATATCTTATTGGCCAAGATGAAAAAATAAAATAAAATTAAGACCAGTATTTATAACAAGATTAAATTCTTATACCTTTATTGACCTTTATATAACCAGGACAGTCCCAATGAGAAAATGCAGAATTTTCAAGGGAGTCCTGGCCCCAGAGAGAAAGGAGGTAATATATACGTTTTTAGTGGTCGAGGAAACCTATGTAGACGCGGGAAGAACATGCAATCTTTACTCAGAAAGGCCCTGTCTGAAGGTGAAATTGAAGTGCTAACTACTCAGTCACATATCTTTATTTGCATATGCTGTTTAACCTGGAGGAAGTTTCACACTGAGAGAAGGGAGAGAGAGGGGGCCGCTAGGGGAGGAACTTTTGGACAACTCATCTTTCACTGCTGACTGGAATCCTAAACGTAAACAAGCCTTTCCACATTCACAGATAAAACAAAGATCAACTTAAGAATGAGGGGTAATACTATATAGATATCATTATTCAGAACATGGTATGTCTGATTATTAAAGATTACTTTTTGTTTATTATTTAAGATGAAGAATTCCTCAAATGTCCTGGTGGTGACCCGTTATTTGTGAAGTGGTCTGTCAACCGCTACTTTTGATGGAAATGTTATTGCAATTCAAATGCTTATACAAGTTTTATTTTATTTTTTTATAGTGGACAAAAGGCTCTATGTGTTTTTTTTATCATTGCATTTCTCGAGTTTGAACTGTTGGTGAATTCAATGGTTTTATAAAGTCCTCCCAGATCACTGCTGTTAGCGCTACACAAGAATGAATTCAATTGAATAGTGAAAAAACTCTCCTCTCCAATAGAACTTAGCAGAGTGAAGTTACATGCTTGTTTTTAATGGAAAAGAAAAAAAATTTGAAACTGCATACAGATCCAGGCAAAAAAACAAAAACATGTAGATGAGCCCAAGCAGGAAGCGGGCCATCAGGACACTTGAGGAGTGGATATTTAAACTAAACAGTCACATACACAGCTCATTTACCTCACATGTTTTACACGTATTATGCCACAAAGGACCCAACAACACTCAACTTTATATTGGTGAATACTTTAACTTACCCCCACTATGCATGTTCTGTCATAAAAACAAGAACTTTTCTGTATTTTGTTCCTTCAGATTTCCTCCACAAAACCAACTCTTTGTTTATGGTTAGCGGCCTCAGTCAGGATAAGCTGCTCTTGTCTGTACACATTATGTAAACTTTATTCTAGCCTGGACGTCTTCAAAGCTAAAACACAGATAAAAACAGATAGACGTTTTCCCTGAGGAGTCACAGACAGTGTCCCATTGAGGGGTGTGTGCACTGGACTCTTGGACAGACCCTCACTGCAGCGTGTGCAGGGGCCATGGGGCCACTATCCCTGGCCGGTCCCCTCTGATTTGGGCTGGATGTCTGTTTTTAAGTCCAAGTTTGAGAGTCCTTGCGGGAGAGTGCCAGTGTCCTTTTCCAGTGTACAAGTTTACCTCCCAGTGTAATTACAAGTGCCTATGGGCCTTTTATGGTCTGCATTTCCTGTCATAAATAAGCCAAGGAAAACTTTAAGGAGCGGCAACACACTTCTACAAAGCCAACAGAGGTGTCAACTGCACTGAAGCAGCAGCACACCGTAGAACAACAACACTACAGCTAATAGGCCGGCAGTAGGATTACATGTTAGAAATGCATTTGACAACATTACACATTTGTCAAACTATGCAACTCACAACAGCAGTCGTCTCGGAGCAGAGACTGTTTTAGTCTCACCACAGAGAAATCCAAGAATAGAAATACAATAAGATAAATGCAATAACAACACATACATAAGAGCCAATGGGAAGACCAATGTTAATAATTGTCCATACATTTTGAGGACCTCCTTGCAAACTAGATGTTTCATCTCTTAGGGTGTATCTACCAAATAAATAAATAAAATCCAAAAATAAATGCCCCTTAAAAGAGAATGCATCAATGTGTATTGCCATTGGCAGCTTTGGATAGACATATTTACAGAATATAAATTTATATCTAATTTACATACTGTAAATATTGAGTGTAGCATGTTTGTTTTCTGAGTCCAGCCTCTTTCCGAGCTCAGCTGAGCAGCGTGCGACTGTGGGCCATTAGCCAAATCAGCTGGAGATAAAGGAGGAGGCTGCAGTCGCTCTGTCGCCACAGGCTCTTCTATGAGGGACCAGTAATTACTGATACTGTCTCATCTCACTTACTGTATCTGTTTACCATGTTGGACGTCAACTTTTATCTTTGCTGTGTAACCATATGCAGAATTATTGAATTGGATGAACTGTTTAGTATTCAAATAAAAGAACAAAGAGCATTAGCAAAGTCCTTGCATCCTATTCCTGCTTTGAATTGTCAGATGTTTTTATATCTGAATGCAGCATATTACTCTGAAAGGTGGTGCTCAACTCATAGTCTAATCTTTGAAAATTCTATAATGATCACTATACTGATGTGCAGCACTATGGGTAAATACAACCAAATATATATAATACCTGTACAGTGAATTAATATAATATTGAAATAGTGTAAAAGCCACACACACAAATCTCAAATGTTTTCATGGAGGAAGCCAAAACATGCTCTTGTGTTTTGACTTGTGCTGTTATTCCCAGGCGCATGTGTGATGAGGTCTTTATTGGTGGAGAGGCTCTGGCGGAGAAGCTTCAGTGAAGCGCGGCAGGACAGTAGCTCGTGGCCTCCCTCTGAGGCCCTGTGTGTGGTCGCTCGGGTCTGCCCTGCAGTGGCCCGTACCAGGACTGAGAATCTGATGAGACACACTTGATTTAACCTCAAGCTTTATGTCAAGAGCCCAACCAACTCAAAATGACAGCAAGATAATAAAAGGCACTTACACTAATATGGATTTATAAGGTCATGGTCAAGGTTCACTTTAATGTCCCCATAGGAAACTCTATCCTCTGAATTTGACCCATCCTTCCAATACCACTATGAGCACTCAGCAGCTGTTATTCCTTGTTTGATTATTTATTAATCTACAACTTTGTATCAGTGTTGATAGCGTAATATTTGATATATAGATTTGAAATGTTATAAAAACCCATGACCATTATTGCACAGTTTGAAAGCCACTGCTAGAATTGTGCTCTCAGCCACAAACACGCCCAAATAGCCAAGAAGTGGAAAAGGAAGTGAAGAAAAGTCTGCAATTAAAAATAATTAGGACTAATTTCATAAGTGCAGTCTACCCAGGGAAATTTATTTAATCAGGCGCGATCATTAGAACAACTTACAGTCCGCTTCCTCTCACCACCAGCAGCAGTGCACTGGCTGGTGATTCAGGGCCAGAGGCGAGAGATGGAGACATGGAAAAGAAAGTCAAGAAAAACAAAGAAAAGAAACAGTTTCAGTCTGTAAGTTGTGGCTTGAGCTATAGTCTGTGTGCACACCCTTTCATGTCCCGGGACAAGTCTGCACTGCCGTTCCAACTCAAACAGAGGTACAGTGGAGGTCTGACTCTGAGGGCGCGCTTCTCTTACTGTGGCCTGAGCACACCCCAGTGACAGGACTAAAAACAAACTCAAAGGGAACCAGAACAAGGCAAAAACCGCTGTGTTTCCACATAAAGTAAGGGCTCTAGTGACCTGCTTCTTCTGACACTGCTCGTGGTGAGTCAGCGACCATCATGAAGACTAATTAAACCAAAAGCAAAATGAATGTACTAATTATTTTACAATTGTTGTAACCCACCCAACCCACTTTCTAGAGAATTTTACCTATGGTGCACGTTTTGGGTGATAGGGAAAAGCCAGAGCCAAGCGGAAACCCATAGACACAGGGACAAACATGCCGGTCTGGCTCAGCAATTGAACCCGCATCCTTTGTGCCACACCAGCACTGCCTAACAGTCAACGTCAGCACAGTCCTCTGAACCACGACTAGCACTAAGGAAGATGCAGCATTGTAAGTGCTAATTAAGTATACTAATGAACTACTGTATATAGCAAAAAGTCAAATTATAGTATCAAAATCACATCACATACAGTAACATCCCAGAAGGGGACATATGGAAAATGTACTCACATTACCTTTAAGTTAAACAGATATATGTAAAGTGAAAATGATGAAGGGTTTTTAACAATTGTATGTTTTATATGGAATCTCAAAATGACCAATGAACATTTCCAGTTTCCCTGGGAACACTGCAATAATTTGTGATGATATGGGGGATATTCTGTCTTTCTGGAGGGTTCTTTCTCAAAACTGATGCTGGTGCGTGGGAAAAATTGAACATTTAACTTGAAAAATAACAAAAAGGCGAGATGGCAATGTGCCGGCTTGATTTTTTTTAGTCAAACAGCATCCACCAGGACAGACAGGAAACCAAATCCATCGTTTTTACCAGAACCACAACTGAACCAGAGATTAACAGTCAACTGGTGGCAGCACACATCAAACGCGCCACCCATGTACAGCACAGCGCTAGGCAGTAACCAATCAGCAGCAAGGTTCCAGGGAAGCACAGACCTCTTCCTCCAATCCCGTCGTCTGTTCCGTTTCCAAGACAATAACAAGCGTCGTAATGACACTTTCCACATGTGGAGACGGCTGGTGGTTTTGGTTTGAAAGACCATTTCCTAGAGACTGAAAAAAGTTCTGGAATAGAGGAATAATACTGACCTTTTATAACCACATACACAATGAGGGATCGTTTGTTTTCTGATGTCATATGCTAACTGTAGAGACATAGAAAGAGAAGTAAATAAGGATTTAAATGTTAGCTCTATAGCATGCATGATTGTTTTAAAGTCATTGTCAAATCGAAGTCATGACAGGATCTCCAGAGATTAAGCTAAAATAAGATAGTTGGCCCCTCATGTAATTTCACACTCTACAAGGAAGTAATATTAGTAGAAATATGCCACAGTTGTACTCATAGCAATAAGAATACAAACTGTTTTGTCATGTTATGATTTTTACGACTCCATAGTTAAAGATCAATTCGAAGCAATTCAATGTTTTTTTTGTATTGCCCTAAATCACAGCCGCAGTTATCTTGGAGGACAAAAATGGACAATTCACCAACAACAGATTGGATAAAAGTTCAAACACATTTCAGTTCCAATAATAACAACCACATAGTAGCCATTGGTCCACAGGGGGGAGGATGACCAATGTCCATAAACGTTAAAAGGAGCTATACCTGTTTCTGCAGGTTTGTTGTGTTTAGCACTGCCCCTCAACTCGCTCACAGGCTTCTCATTTCCACTATGCTCTCATTCCACGGAGCCGTCTAGTTTTATTTGCGATCTATATGCAAACATTAGCATGAGCGCAACTTCTTGTAAGCTGTACAACAATCACTGATGAAATGGTACAAAAGCAACGCACTGCTAACAAAATATATAGCTGAAAGATTATTGCTAGTTCCCCGTCCGAATGTGGTCCGAGCATAGATAGTCCCTGGCGGTCCCGCAGGTCTCTCCCATAGACAAGTCTCTCTAGCTATGTTCACCCGGGCTCGATTTCTTTTTTGATAATTCTTCTTCTTCTTCTTGTCCTCACTGTTGTGTCGTTTGGGCTGTTTCGCTATGTATGCAGTCACAGCAAGAAGAGTTATAGCCAATTCTGCTAACACGCTACTGGGGTTACCGGCGCTGTAGAGGCTAGAGGACGCAGCCTCGTTCTGTGATTGGAGGAGAACGGGCATCACGCTCTACTCAGTACTTTTATACGGCCTGAATTCATGCACAAGCTGAATCAATGATAAGATAAGAATTCCTTTATTCGTCCCACAGTGGGGAAATTTCGATGTTGCATCGCACATATAGGACAGTAGTAAGAGCACACAGGGATCACACACAATATATACACTATATACAAATAAGTAGTAGCTATGTTTCTTAGCTAACATAACTAGCTGAGCTCAAGTTTTCAATTAAATTACAGATTATAATACAACTTGTATGTAGTAGTAAACATTTTTATGAACTCATAAAAAAAAAAAAAAAAACATATCGGGTATAGCATCTTTAATAAATGTCCAAGATAATTTCTTTAGAATGAATGAATGAATGAATGACAGTAAATATGAATGAAGAGCTGTTTCTAAGCTCACCTGATGACAATGCTCCTAATAAAAAGAGAATTCACTTCACTAAGCTTCTGTATGACTCCATGACTTGAGGCAGCAATAATTAGAGTGACATTTTATCCAAAGAGAATGCCCAGTATGACAACAATCTTTTTTTTTGTGTGCTAATATTTGTGGCTCAGGCCTGCGGCTCTGCAATCAAAACAAGCTTAGACTGAAGCAGGAAGCACGGTAGGTTAAGAGCGTTTCTGTAGTAGCGCAGTTGTCCCGAAGACACTCTTTAATTAACGTCCCATGAGGAGGTAGCTTGGGAGTTCGAGGCGCAGCATTTTCACCCCTTCTGCTTTAGCTTGTTTCTCTAACCTTGCATCCTTGTGTTTTTTTCCTCTTGTATATAAGTGAAAGCTCCCCATTGCTTTCTGCAGCCAAGGGGAACTGAACAGAAGAATTTGTTGCGTTCTCAAGGCGGCCAGGTTTCATTGGATGTCTGGTTTGCATTTATTTAATTGGCGGAGAATGTCACAATCAATGTTTTGCTTTGGATGCTGCTGCCGCCTCGTATTACCCCGGGTGCTTCGCTGGCTGCCATAAAACTCTTGCACACACACACGCAATTTGGGAAGGCTTTAAAAATAGTGCAGTGAATTCTGACTGTAAAAAGCAGAATAATCTTATCTTATTGTGGTGCAGATTTCTTTCTAATTTATTTATAATGACTTGAAACCTAAAGAAATGGCAGCGGTTTGAATCCTTGTCATAGAACAAATATATATACAGTATGTATTGTGCAAGATTTTCCAACTATTCCACCTATTCCAACTTCGATTCAAACTAGCTAAAGCTCTCAAGTGTTTATTCTACAGAACTCCATAAGTCTTCTTAAAAGTGATAAGATTGTGTTGAGAAAATTAACAACAGACATTGAGAGCTGACTCTTCATATACCTGACCTGCTCTTGCTTGTATCCAAATGTTATTTATTTGATTTTAGTCTTCACATAAAACAAATCTTCAAATGTTCAGTGGATTTAACTTTAATCGGTTTCATGCAAGGGACCAACCACCCTGGAAAAAGTACAGGGACTAGAACAGGGCTAGCAGCACATAGTTTCTGTTCTACCAAAGTTGAGAAAGCAATCTCTTTAACGTTTTGCACAACTTTAAAGGGACAGCATGTACAATTTGAGTCCATATTATCATAATAGTAACATAGATTTATTATATTACTTGGGCTATACTTGTGTTGTGTGCTCCTCTTTCCTACTGTTCTGTAACTTGTGATGCAACACTGACATTTCCCCACTGAGGATCTCGTAATCTTAATCAAATACAATGCTTATGATGGCCAGACTATTTACACACACATATAATCACAGTCATGGCTCTACAGCTGAGAATCCAATCACAACGATCTCCTTTGTGTTGCCGCCCCAGCAGGTGAACCACATCAGTGATGAGCTTTGTAAGTAAGTACAGTAAGTAAACTTTATTTAAACCGCCTTTGTGACCAGAGTCACAAAGCGGTTTACAATTGTTATTATTTTTGGGCATTTGTCTCTCACTCCACACAGAGATGGGAGCGGGGTCGCCAGTACAGGAGGCGCATGCCAGACCTATTGTACATGTTTTTAGTGGTAGGGGAAACCGGAGTACCCGGAGAAAACCTAAGCAGACACGGGGAGAACATGCAAACTCTACTCAGAAAGGCCCTGTTCCAACCAGGATTCGAACCTAGGACCTTCTTGCTAAGAAGCGAGAGTGCTATCCAACGCCCAAATTACTGCACATTACTGCTCTTTGTCTGAGCAGCAGCAATAGTGTGTTTCTTGTTTTCAGGTAAATGCAATGCGACTCAAGTAGTAATAGTATTTTTGGGAGTCCTTCTATATACTGTATTATGTCTTTAAGTAAACAGGGTCAAAGTTATCCATTTATTGCGATCAACCACAACGCATTCGGGGTACAGTTTTTAATACAGCAGTGAACTCCTGACTTGCACACAATGTTATTCTTTCTGTCCACCTGGCACACTACATTTCCAAGCCGAGTGTTTATAAGAACACTTTTTAACATCGCAGTCTGCGCTTGCCAAGAGGGCCCCCCAATTTTCAACTGCACTTAGCCAAGTAGAGCAGGAAGAGAGATGCAAGAGTAAAAGTCCGAGTATAAAAAGCAGTTCAGGGATCAACAATCTTTATTACACAGGTTTAAGCAACCTTATACTCTGCACCAGCCAGAGAAGTGTGATATGGTTAAAGAAAAGCAAACACGAAGGTATTATTTCACGGGCGTGGAGGTAAAAGTAGTGCTAATTATGAGTTTTGTAGTAGGGAGGAGGTAGCGTGTGCACAGGCTCAAGGTTAAAGGGGCTATTACTCTGGGAGGTACAGCTGCTCGCAATAGCAGTCACTTCATTCATCTTAAAAGGTTGGGCTTGATCCGATTTGCCACACGCTTCACCAACCTGCACATTACTGCTCTATGCCAGGCCAATAAATGGGCCAAATTTAACATAGGTTTTGACGCCTGTGAGGCTTCGGTTTTTAGAGTAACTGGAAAGTAAAGCACAGGTTCCCAGTGAAAATACACAGCTAAAATATAGCAACTGAAACAGGACATGGATAAAATTGTGGTAATTTGTTGTACATGTACCACTGGGGAGGAAATATATGATCATTAGTAATCTATTGCATAGCGTGTCTAGTAGCGTAATGACCAATATTCTGTACATTCATTATCGCTGTTATGCTCATAGAGTTACTGGTGCTGGAAATGTTGTAGGAAAAAAATCAAGAGTAATCAAGAGTAATGGGGTTTATGCGCATGTTCTACATCCCGCGACTCCATTTAGTTGCCGACTCTGGTGTCTGCTGCGAGGGGAAACGCCGCAAGTTTGTAAAATATTAGTCCTCACTTAAGGCCAAAACCACTACTGTGAGTGTGCAGACGGCTCACCTCGCATCAGTTTACAGGTGTTTTCTCTTCATTATGCGGTAAAACTGCTCCGTGAACAAGTCCAATAAAAGTTCCGTAATGTTAAATGCATGTGGAGGCGTGCACTGAGCCAGAATTTTCAAAGCGACAGAGCTCATAACCAAACCAATCATTTTTACTTTGCAAATGCTGATATTCTTTAGGTTCTGTTTCCTGTTTGGATCGATCTACTCCGCACACTTTGTCTGAATTACTGCCGAAGCGTAGTGTTTTTTAAATCTTTGTCCTATTGTCAGAATGTGCGATATAGAATCACATGTGTAAAAGTAATCTTTATTTATATAACGCATTTCAAAGACCAGAGTCACAGAGCGCTTTACAATTGTTGTTTTTTAGGCATTTTTGTCTCTCTTTCCACACAGAGATGGGAGTGAAGTTGCCAGTACAGAAGATGCATGCCAGATTTATTGTACTGTACATGTTTTTAGTGGTAGGGGAAACCAGAGCACCCGGAGGAAACCTACGCAGACACGGGGAGAACATGTAAACCCTTCTTGCTGAGAAGCTAGAGTACTATCCATTCAGCCACCGTGCCGCCAATGTGCCCACTGCCATGCTGCTAACATTTGCAGATGTTTACCTGAAACTATTTTCTTTCTCGCACTAGAATATACTGTACAGTATCTTATTCTTTATAAGTTAGAGATTTTATAGTCAGACATGTTCAACTTAATTATTGCTTATTAATTATTCTTAAGTTGGAGATTTTAGATATGCTTCCTTGTCATGCTAAAGCTAGAGATTTTATACTTTTTTTTTTTTTTTTCTTCTAGCATTATGGTTCATCTATCTTGTGTTGTGTTGCTCCTCATTCCTGTTTTGTAGCTGGTGATACAACACTGACATTTTCCCATGTGGGACGAAAAAAGAATATCTATCTCAATTGTCTATATAAAATATAAAAAACATTTGACTTTGGCAACAACTTTTTGAGTTATTGATTGTCTACAAAGTATTGTAAAATATAAAAAAACATTTGACTTTGACAGCAACTTTTGAGTTCATGAGTGGCTCAGTCAAAAAAAGCCTTGAGAATGATAAACAAACATACAAATAAAATACATTTTTGAAGTATGCAACTTCCTCTGCAAATGCTTATTCATATGCTCAGTGCATGACAAACTCTATCAGTGTCACATTTTGAAAGGTGAAGTCAGTTCTCTTTCACACATGTGGTAAGTGCTGGAGTTTCCCACTGAGGCGCTGGCAGAGCCCCCGCGTGTGGGCAGGTGTGTCGGTGTGATAGGGGGAGAGGTGCTGAGGGGGGAGCAGATAAAAGGGGAGCAGAGAGATAGAGAGAGAGAGAGAGAGAGAGAGAGAGAGAGAGAGAGAGAGAGAGAGAGGGAGAGGGAGACGGAGAGGGAGAGAGAGAGGAGATGAGGTGTGAACGTTGTGTAAAAGCTGCCTTTATCTGAACTAGGAGCACTCAACAGAAACTTAGCACTAACAGTTCCAGCTTTCTGACTGTAATTTCTCCGCTCTTGGACAATCACAAAATCTGGCTGGCTCCAACTGAGCTTTGGCAACGACGCCGAGAATCTTTTCTCAATAAAAAGGCTTCATATCAATCTGTTACAACTGAAATCATTGTTGAGGTTTGGCAATTATTTCCAAAAGTGAATTACATTTTAAGATATAAAACAACCATGGCGCCTTTGAAACCCGCTTTGTCAAGTTCCAGACAACGCTATCTAAATGAAAATAATATAGTCAGGCAGAATGAATATGTGAACCATGGTGTATCGGCAGAATACGCCGATCGGGTGTGTGAGATGCACTGTTCCAATGTTTAAGCACAAATGGTTTGTAAAGTTTTCTTCATAGTTATTATATCCTAAAGCACACATTGTGAAATGAATGATGTGTTTAATAAACCCATCTATGGCCTGCGACTTGAATTTGTCTTTATATGTACGGTACTTTTCAGACTATTAGGCACACCTGTATATAAGCGAATACTATCCACAGCTGCACTCGAATGCAAGCCGCAAGTTTTCATGTCGTAATGAAGCAGATAGTTTTAACTGATCACAACTTGATTAAATGACTCCTTCACCAGTTTATTTCGACAATGAACAAGTTTCCCATACCTACTAAAACTTAATTAAAAGAATGCCTCCTTAAACTCTGCACTGACAACAGCCAAACACAATAATAATACACATATTAGCCGCAACGCTATTCTGTTCTGAGCAGTCTGTTACCTTCACTCACACAGATAGTAAACTTGTCCCTTAATTCTGGAATATTTCCAAAGGCCCTGAAAACTGCAGTCATCAGGGCCCAGCTAAAAAAGAGCAGTCTGGATGCTACGGTACTTAACAACTATCGTCCCATCTCAAATCTGCCATTTATGGGGAAAGTCCTTGAAAAAGTTGTCTACCAACAGCTAAATAGATTTCTTATAATCAACAACTCATTTGATATGTTTCAGTCCGGCTTTAGACCCCACCACAGCACTGAGACTGCTCTCGTTAAGGTAACAAACGATATCCGGCTAAACACTGACGCAGGCAAAGTCTCAATCCTAATCCTGTTAGATCTGAGTGCTGCCTTTGACACCGTCGACCATGAGATCCTCTTACAGAGACTAGAGGACTGGGTTGGTGTCGCTGGCACCGCTCTAAGTTGGTTTAGGTCTTACCTTGAAGACAGGAAGTACTTTGTGGAGATTGGAAACTGTGTCTCAGATCATATGGCCCTGACCTGTGGAGTACCACAGGGGTCGATCCTGGGACCTCTTCTGTTCAATCTCTACATGCTGCCGTTAGGTCAGTTAATACGCAGAAACAAAGTGTCCTATCACAACTACCTATTTTACCTGATATGACTTTATACTTGTGTATATGTGTGTGTGTGTGTGTGTGTGTGTGTGTGTGTGTGGGTGTGTGTATTGTATATATAATTATAAATGTGGTTTTGGGGGGTCTGTGGGGAGGAGGGTTTAGGGCTGGGCATGTTGGATTGTTTTTAACTAAACTGTAAAGCACTTTGTGTTACACTTTTTGTATGAAAAGCGCTTTATAAATACAATTTGATTGATTGATTGATTGAACTATGCAGACGACACTCAGATCTATGTCTCACTGACTGCAGGAGAACAAGGACCAGTGACACATGATTGTCTTTGGTGCTCAGAAACAAAGAGAGAGCGTCATCTGTCACCTACAGTCTCTCTCCCTAAAACCTTCAAACAAGGTCAGAAATCTAGGGGTAATACTGGACTCAGACTTACATTTTAATAGCCACATCAAATCAGTAACATCAGCAGCTTTTTACCACCTAAAAAACATTGCCAGGATCAAAAACATAGTGTCTAAAGCAGACCTGGAGATTCTTATCCATGCATTTGTCTCCAGTAGGTTAGACTACTGCAATGGCCTGCTCACAGGTCTGTCCAAACAGGCTGTAAAACAGCTGCAGTACATTCAAAATGCAGCAGCTCGAGTCCTGACTAGAACCAGGAAGTACGACCACATTAGTCCAGTGCTCAGCTCTCTGCACTGGCTTCCTGTGGCTCAGAGAATAGACTTTAAAACAGCTCTGCTTGTGTACAAGTCTCTCCATGGCCTTGCACCAAAATATATTAGTGACATGTTAGTCCCCAGAGTCAGGACTAAACATGGGGAGGCTGCTTTTCA
Organism: Knipowitschia caucasica; assembly: GCA_964034765.1. Classification (NCBI taxonomy): domain Eukaryota; kingdom Metazoa; phylum Chordata; class Actinopteri; order Gobiiformes; family Gobiidae; genus Knipowitschia; species Knipowitschia caucasica. The sequence goes on along the minus strand of OZ035824.1, from coordinate 30,380,040 downwards.
GATTCATCCATCCATCCATCCATTTTCTACCCTTTAATCCATTTCTGGGTCAGGGGGGTGGCAATCAGAGATGCCACCCAAGTCTCATAGCACCAGTCCCTCACTGACCCTCTGCAGGTGGTGAGTCCACAGGAGGACGGCTGCTCTCTGAGTGTGAGCATAGCCTTGATCTTTCAGTGGGGGCTTTTTGGGCAAAGTGGGGTTAAGCCCAAGGACACAACGACAGCAGTCATCAGTGGGAGTTGATGGAGAAGGTGCAGAGGTGTTTCAGATTCATGCTGCTAAAATCTGGAACAATCTTCCTGAAGATGTGAGACAGGCCTCCTCTCTGACAATGTTTAAAACCAGGTTAAAAACAGTGCTGTTTAGCTGTGCATACAAGTGAGGGATTTTATATTTTCATCTTTACTTTTAATGTTCTGTGATTATTTATCACAGATTTATCTATCTTGTTCAGCACTTTGAGTTGCCTAGTGTAGGAATTGTGCTACACAAATAAACTTGCCTTGCCTTGCCTTGCTATATAAGCAGGGCTCAAAGAACTAGAAAAAAGTAGCTGCTTATTGTCTGGAAATTACAGCACATTTTAAAGGATTGCAAATATAATGTAATCAAAATGAAATCCCAATATGTGGATTTACAATTACCAATTGATGGCAAAATATCCAGTATTTTTTAATTTAAAAATTCTGCTTATTTTTCACTCTTTTCTCACATCAAAACTGGAGTTGTTCACAATATGCACTGTGGAACAGACATCAAAATGTCTGTTTGCAAAATCTAATTCCAACCCTGTATTTTCAATATATCATTACAAGATCCCTAAAATCCCTTTTCTTGTACAATTCCCAATCGCACTCACCTGTAAGTTTCTGCACAAGAGGACTAAGCTCCACCTCCTTGGTGAGGACCAGTGTCATTGCTCCAATCAGCTCTCTCTCCAGCTTCTCCAGGGCCTTCTCCAGGGCCTCTTGGTGGTCAATGGGAGGGGCCTGGTCCGACAGAGAGTACAGGTAAATCAGCAGCAAAATCAGCTCGTCCGGGCCGCACTCATCTGGACTCCGATCAGAACGCGAGTCGCCCACATCCTCCAGGGGCTTCATCAGAGGCAGCAGCTGACGCAGAACGGACTGGAAGTCTGAGTCTCCGAGGGCCTGAGAAAAGAAAAACAGAAATGTTATAGATGAAGAGTATATACTTCTTCTACGTCTTGATCTATTTTGCAAAAACATGGCACACAATATTGTAACATTTGAATCTTAATCCCTTTTATGAGAAATGTGTTCAAAAGAGTGAGAATGCGCTCAGTGTTGTGCTCTTGAGAGGTTGAGTTTAGAGAGCTTTGGTCAAGGTTTTGAGAAAACCGAAAAACATACAACATGTACAGGAAAAATATGCGTATACAGAGAGTATGGTTATGTTGTTTGGTGTGTCTGATTATTTACTTATTGTGGGATTATCGTAATAATCTGTATACATTCAGACCCTAAAACTGATGTTCAAGAATCAGTTGAATAGATAATTGACGAAAGTGTCAATATTTTAAATTGTATTGTTCCATTTCACTAAAATCGGATACTCCAACCTGTAGCTGACCATTTCCCCATTCAAGTTCACGCTCTTAACTGTGCTTGGGCACGGTTGCTGCAAGTGGGCCTGAGCACGCTTCCAAAGCCCAGATGAGGGGGGTCAGTGTGGCGGGTGGTGGGGGGTGGGGGATGAGGTGTGGTGGGGACTTGATATTGTGCGTCACATTACGTCTTCTGTTGTGACGGGCATTTTCACACATGTCTCTCTCTGCACTTTTTTATTCTCCGCTTGTGTTAAACCTTTCATATAAGCCCCCGGACCGTGTTCGAGGGGCGCAGGGGGGTGTGTCGCTCCAGAGCCAAAGAAAAGCGTTTCCTACGAGAATGACTCCCTCTGTCCTACCCTCGCTCTCACAGTGTGGTGCTATTGCAATAACACATCAGACATTCAAGAATCAGTCTTTATTTAATCGCCAGAACACACCAACACACACTTTTATCCTGCCTGTCTCCGGTCACTCTGCTTGTACGCCTCACTTTTCATTCTTTCATTCTCATTCATTCAGCGCTCTTACGCTCGTTACTAAAGAGGTGCAGTCCAGTCCCGTGTCCACGGCGTGCGCACACACACACACATACATGCGTTACCCATTCGCATTCCATGAACGCATTCCATGCTCGAGCTGTTAGCGCTACAGTAGCGGAATGTAAACAGGAAGAAAAACGGAAACTTAACTCTTGACAATGAGGTAGTCGCTGAAGTTAGTATTCGCACCGCCAGCTGGACCGCGCGTTGTACTACAGCACAGTTGCTCTGGTACGGTTAAAACGAACAAGCCCTTGTGACCGCGGGCCATGCTTCACACCCTTGTGGCGATGATCTGGGCCACTTGGCCTAGTTTATTTGTAAAAAACCTATGTGACCGTGCCAGTTGCAGCGGTCACATAGCGCCTAAAGCCCGGATCTAATCGCGAAGTATGCTGTCCATGTGACCACAGCCTTATACCATGTTATTGTAAATACATTTACACAAAAAGTGCTTTTAGTTCTGTCATTTGTGTTTGCATAAAAATAGCATTTTGTAGAAAAAGGTTGGACATTTCTGTGCTAAATAGTATGTGATGCATAGTCAAAGATGCAACACATTAGTCTAGTGAGTTCAATACATTACATAAAAAGTTAACTTTGTATTAAATCCAAAAGTTTCATCACTATTCCAGAAAAAGAAAGTCTGTATCTCAACTCATTCTATTTTCTACATGCAAGAGATATTGTTTTACCTTTATTCTTCTGCTTCGTAGAATAAAATGTACCTAGATGTGTAATGTAACGTGGGATTGTCTAATTAGCACTGGCCTCCTTTATGAGCGCAGTGAGCTCATGTTCCATTAGCTAAGAATAGGGCTGAGGTAAGGCTTTTGTGAGAGGAATCTTCTCAGATTTATTACACTTTTTAACAAATGTACTTGCTGCAAACTCAAATGTATAGCCTCTTTAAGCAATGAGCAAAAGCCAATAGTTACAAGAACATTTATAATATGCAGTCATTTGTAGAACATGGGTGATGTCATGGTTCTGAAAAACAAGGGTGGGGAGCTGTAGTGTCCAATACAAATGTAAAAAAAAGAGTGAAAAATGGGAAAAACAGTGATGTAAGAAAATAGGCATACAGCAGAGTCATATTACTGAAGATATAAACGGGAAAAACAAGATTTCTCAGGAATAATATGCAACACTTTTGGGGGAAAATCTCTTGTTGATAATGTCTGATATTTACCACAAAGATAATGGAGATATAGAACTTTCAGTTTTGGATTGTTGCATTTTATTGCTTGCTTGTATGCGTTGGTAAAAGAAATCCAATGATCAAAGACTCACTATTTCTTCTGGTTCAGAGTCCACCACCAAACAATTTGCAGAAAGGCACACCCACAATGTTTTCATGCATTTAGCCATAAAGATAAAGAGAAACAGAATACAGGTGAATAAATGAATACATGAACCATGTTGTTTGTCCCACTCAAAAAAGTCTTGTCAAATTAATAAAGTCTTGTCCGGTCAATAACGTTGATCTTATCTTATCAAAGTAAAATGCTGGAAAGAAGATTTTAGCATATAGCAGATTGGAATGTCCTGAATCCCAGAGAATGATAACCTCTGCCAGAAGGAAGAAGTTGGAACATGGCTTTTCCAGGATGGCCAGAAGAGTTACTGATTATTTTAAGTGTCTGGATTGATAAAGAACCCCCAGAGCAGGCAGCTCACAGTCCTCTTTGATAGAAAAAAACTGAGTTGAAAGTGAGGAAGTACAGTAGTTACAGGGATTTTATTATGATTATTATTTTGTTCTCTTTTTTCATGGCAATGCAACAAAACATCACAATAATGCAGCAAATACAACAGTAATACATTCCATGAAAGGAAGAACAGGAGTATGATGAGGGAAAAAAAATATTATAAATCCTACGTCATTCTTATATAAAGAAATGTACAAATAAGTAAATCGTTATTACATACTTCTATTTTGAATGTTATGTATCCCTGCTTTGTTTTTCTACTGTTAACGATCAAGGCAAAGCAATATTGCTGAGGAGACAATCAAAATGAAACTAAATGACTGACTGGAGTAAATTGTTCATGTTTGGAATATTGTTGCATGTGAAGCGATGTTTTCCAATGATTCAGCTGTAGATGCAGTATGGCCGTATAAATGAAGCGTGTGTTGACGGAGGCCGGCATGTTTGTGTCTGATAAAGCCACAAATGCTCCTGCTGCTTTGTTTCAGTTTAACAACGGCTTTCTCCCCACATACTGTTGTTGCTCTGAACTTAGACAAACAGATCGTCATGGCTGGGAAAGAGCAGGGCTTTGGTCAAGTCTAGAGGAGGGTCCACAGGGGATCTGTCTGACCCTGGAGGAGTCTGCACTGAGCCAAGATGATGTCCAGTGCATTAGACAAGCCAAAGACAGAGGTGATGGAGTTTATATCTGTGAAGCTAAGGGGGCCCATATGAGAGAAATATCACTGTGATTTGGATAGAACTTCAAAAATTATGGAAACATACTTCAATGTATAGTGTGAAGAAGATGACAAAGTCTGGGATCGTGTCTTTAATTCAGACAGAAGACATGTTTTATTGTTTATGGTAGAGCATGAACAAGAACATGACAGAATGCAAGTGTATTATACAGCATGGAGGAATGTAGTCCTCCAGTCAGCAGCTGCCCCGGTGCCATGTAGCTTGGCTTTCAAAAGTCAAAACAAGGGAAAAGTACTGGCTTGTGAGAATGAAGAGTTTTAACTTTAACCATAGTTGCTTCAAAGTGTTATGATATCACTACAAGTGCATTATATCTACAATCATCACAACATTTGAATGATGGTGGTAAGGTCTCCATAATTGAGTACAAATGAACAACAGAAGTGTACAAAATTGTGGATTTATAGAAAACCAATGCATTCACTAGGACTGAAAAAACCTGCACTGCTATTGCCACTCTTTCTTCTATTGGCACTTTATTGTACATAATTATATCCTGCACAGACTATATATTTAACCTTTAACATGTTTGCACACTTCTGTCTTTTGCACAATCTGAGTGATTCTATCTATGCCAAATGTGACATGTACATTTCTCCAGTGTGAGATCAATAAAGTATATCTTATCTTATCTTATCTTAAAAGTTTTAAAAGTTCCTACAAAATGCAACCTTAAGCTAGCCTCTACAGTAAGCATTGATTGGTCAGAACGCTCACGTGTTCACCTCGGCCCGTGGAAGTACCACTAACAGTGCACCTACTGCGCAAGACCTGGAGGACCAGAGGTGCCTGAAAAGTGTCACTTCTGCTAATATGTCGGCCTCCATGGTGACACAATACACAATGAGCAGACGTCTAGGGTTTCTGGGCTTGGACAGGAGCTTTTAGATAGAAGTGGAGGAGTTACATGTTTGTGCCAAAATTTCTGGATCGATCTAAAACAACTCCAGGTTTTCTGATGAGAGAATAATGTTGTAACATGGTTTTGCAAATGATGTGTCCTTTAAATGGGGACTGTGTGGACATGAGAGTTTGTAACAAGCTTTTCTTTAAACCTTCCATAATACCCACTGAAACTCATTCATTCATTCATTCATTCATTCAAATTAACCCACACACATCTGTAACTGTCCCCTTGAAATGGCTTGTCTCCCATTGACAAAAATACAAGTTTACAACCAGCGCTAATGCTAGTGATTTCCGAAGTCATAAATTCAAAATCGGATGCTGGTCATATCAATAAATCAGGGTGGACAAGGTGACATCTGTATTTGTCACTTCCTCAGTATGCTAAAGTATCACAAGCTGGAAGGTGTTTGCTAGTCCACAGACCAAAACTCTGCCAAAGTCTAACCCAAGGGAGCATTCAGGCAAATTCTGACCACACATTTTTCTTCTTAAAACATTGTGAAATCGAATACCTTTGCAAGCTGCAGAGGCCAATCGCACTGGGTATTTCCCTATTCTTTTGTGGGAGAGTGAATAAGGTCGTAATGTTTTTTTGCTTGTGTCAAAAGAAAATGACGTTCAATTTCTTGTTCGCTTGGAGGATAGCGTTAGCCTCTGAGGCGTGCTCCCTGTCAAACAATTATACTTTTTATTTGGAGCGCTGTTGACCTGTGAAATACCTTGAATTCAGAAGCTTACAGTGTAGTAATGGAAAAGCAGAATTGAAAGAGGAGATTTACTAGAGGATAGTGCATTGGAAAGCTGGTTCCAATGCTCCAAATATGCATAATCATGATTATGTAATATGGTTTATTAACACATGTGTGTGCTTTTCATTTCTAAGTTAATTTACTTACAATTACTTACTTACTATATTTTACAGATCATATCAGCAGGAAAGGAAAAGAGGGTAGGCAATTTGCTTGGGGCCAGATTACCAGTTCCAGATTGGGTTTTTTTATCACAACTCTAAGGGTGTATTCAGACCTGAAAAGTCCTTTGCTCCGCTTGCTTGATCCGAATCAAAAGCGGACCAAACTTTTTTCTTTTGCTCCGGTTCGTATTCAGACTGTCCTTTTTGCAAGTGAACTTTTTTATATAAACATATTGACACGTGTGACGATCGGCGCTCCTATTGGACAGCGAGAGCTCACGGAGGATAGACGCAGAACCGGCAGAAAACATTGAGGGCTCGTATGTGCAGCATGTCTGCTCTGCCTATGTTTGCTCTTTTTAGAGCAAAACCACCTTCAACAGCAGCAGCTCATATGACACAGGAGAAACACGTTGTTTTAAATATTGGAACAGCGTCGGAGAATGCGTGAGGAGAAAGCCGAAGGAGACTGTCTGTGCGCTCCGTGTCCTGTCCCACACATGGATCTATTATAATAACGCTGTCCCACACATGGATCTATGATAATAATTCTGTCCCACACATGGATCTATGATAATAACGGCCCTGTTCAGCATTGTGGATAAACCATGGATCTATAATAACCACGGGACAAACAGACGCTGAGGATCAGGTAGGAACCAAAGAACACAATTCACTACATGATGCGGAATATTGCTCTTTGAGACGTGAGTCAAACAGTGTCAGGCTTTTAATAATCCAAATGATTTGAAGATGCTGCCATTAACATTAATGTATACTGTGAAAAGTTTTAACTCCATAAGCCTGTTGCACAATGTCTCCTCACTGCTCCAGTCTGTACACGGCTCAGTGTTGTTGTGTAGCGTTAGCAGCATAGTTAGCAGCTGTGTGGCTAATTCGTCAGTTTCTGTCTGCGGTGCTTGTTAAGCCCAAAAAATGCGCACGTATCTTGGAGTTGTGTCGGATCGACACCGGATGTATTCAGACCTGATTCGACTTGGACCAGAATTCGTTTGGAAGCGGACCGAGACCACCTCAAAAAGTGGGTCTCGGTTCGGTTCTTTGGTCCGGACTAGGATTCGTTTGTGTGTATTCAGACCTGCATAAAAGCTTCAGATCAGAGTTCCAAACGAATCCTGGTCCGTTTAAAGTGGAGCAAATGTGCAGGTCTGAATACACCCTAAGGCAATATAAGGAAAGAAATCACATTTTTACAGCCAAAAAACAGATCAAAGATAAATTTGATGATATGACTTCTATAATAAAAATATCCATGAAGTAAATCTTATATAATCAATCCATATTGAATCCCTTTCAAAGTCAAAAGTTTAGAACAATTGATATGCAATGACCAATCCAATTTGGTCTAGTCCATAGGAGTAAGGCCTGCTCCGTCCAAACTAATAAAAGTCATGTTTCTATAGCTGCAGCTCACAGTAACCCTGATACCAAAAGGCTACTGGACTGCATAGGCCTGCATACAATTACCTTTATCCCTGCACCAAAGCCTTATATACTTCAGTATTACAGTTTGTGTGAGTTCAGATGTGGGAGGAAGCATGGACCGTAACTGAGATATCCAGAAAGGCTACTGTCAACATCGTACTACGGCGCCTGGGCAGGAAATAGAGCTCTGAATGTATAACGGGGTCTAAAGCCTAGCGTACATCGACAGAGAAACTGGGGACAACTAGTTGCAAGGCGGCTTTTGGCAACTGAGAGGAGATGGTGGGAGATGATCAGTTGCCGAAATCGGTCGATGTGCGCGCTCTTACAACTGGAGATGATCAGTCGGTCTCCAGTTCCAGTCAGTTGCCCGTGTTCTACTTTTCGGCAACTAGTTGTCCTCAGTTGCCCCGATGTGCGCGCTCCATGCGCCGCTCCGACAACGTGTGTGTATTGCGTGTATTGCGAGCCTGCAACAGTTTATGTCAGAAAACACACTGTGGTTGAGGCCAGTTGCTGTCGATGTACGCGCTGTTATTCAAGAGACTGGCCTGCGACTCAGAGTTGCCCGTTTTCGCCAGATTGTCGATGTGTGCGGGGCAGCAACTCAGAGGCGACGGATATAATCAGTTGCCAGTCCGATGTACGCTAGGCTTTAAGTGAGTAAATCTGAGTGGGAAGGTTGACTAAAGCTCTTTCCAGCGCTAAAAGCAAAGCTCAACAATGGCGACTTCATATGCGGCTGGCACAGGAGCTGCAGAGGGCCGCACTGTGGACCTCAGAGACTGGAGGGGAACCAGCGCTATACTTTCCATCATGTTGTAATAAACAATCTGGGAATCGTTTATTGAGATGTGTGAGTTCAACTTTTTTTGGTACATAACACTTTAGGCGTAGTTTAAAATGCTTGAAAAGAATTTTAAACTCTAAAATATCCTCAATGCATTGAACTTTAACTACTATATCAAAACACGAATTAAGGCTTGTGCTCCTTGTGCTCTATGCAACAGAAGATAGCTACAGTAATAACAGGAAATTATTACTACAACGATTACCTTATACAGCTGCCATACTGCGCTGGTCTAATGCAGTCATTATCTACAATTATAGGACTGAAAATCCATTACACTGTCAAAATGGCTATTACTGCAATTATATATTTTCTGCAGTTTGTTTTAAAATTGATAAGATAATATAAAAACGTATGATTGGCATTCTCATTCTATAGACATAGGGATGTACAAGCACTGTTGGGCAGGAGTTAAGGCAGTGAATATTTAGAATTCTGCCTTTTTAAAACTGGAGTTCCTCTGAAACAACAAAACATGAATTATGTAACTATAGCTCTAAAAACTGCTTGGTTCAATCACTAGTTTTCACATGCGTGTACTTTTGACCAATCGACGCTTAGATTAAATGTTTTCTAATAAGAAGATGGACGTCTGATTTATTCTCAAAAAAGATTCTTTCTGCTGGGACAAAGAAAAGGAGTCCAACATTAGCTAATGAAGAAATGGTATGAAGAATTTTCTCAACGTCACTCTGTTTAAAACTTAGTGTTCCCCTCGGATTGGTTACATGAAAATTAGCTGCAATATCATTGGCTTAAAGATGAAGATTTCCCCCCTATGGCCATCCCCTTTGGTGATTTCAGTCCTGCTTTAAATCTAACGCTGCAGTGACTGACAGATTACTATTTGGCAACCCATTCATCTGAGGGTCCGTGCAGGCTTACATGTCGGCCAATCAGATACCAGCAGCCAAACTCCTCCCCAACAGGAAACCAAGTCCAGATGCTAACCCTGGAGGAAGGTGAGCGCTTCAGTCTCCAGCACTGCGCTAACCAAAACCAGGCCAGGGCTGAAGCTCTCAAGCCTGCACAATGAGGCTTTCTCTGGGCCCAAGGGCACAGAGAGGTGGTGGGGGGTTGGCGTATTAAAGGTGGGGGTCTATGTTGGAGCTTGAGAAAATTTGGCTGGCGTTCAGTTGCTCTGCTCCAGCAAAACACATCGTCGCCAGGAGTCACTTTACAATGATGTCACCTGTTGTCGTAGAAACCAGAAAAAGTCATTTGCATATTTTTCAGGATTCGACACATGCAACTGGTTTTGTAATCACATCCAATTTGCATTCATAAATAACAACATGAAAAAGCTGGAAGGGGTACAAGACAAGCTTTGAAAATAACAAAATCCATAAATCTTGGAATTGAAAACTCTTGGAAGAAAACAGAATGCAATTTGACTGTTAATTATGAACAGAGAAGAAAAGGCTAAGTGCTGATTTGCGAACAACAGCTGGGAGACAAAAAGAAAGTCTACTCCCAGAGACAAAAGAGAGAGACATTCGGAACAAGTAAACACTGCAAATGGAACTAAAATCTCATAAAAACAGGTTGAGGCAGGAAGGAAAGTGAACAAAAAACTGTTTAGATTGATTGGAGGAATAGCATTGAACAACTGAAAGCATATTTCAATGAATCATCAAATCAAAAGCAGCTCTAAGCATGTATACCAGAAGATTTAGGAGGGTCAGTCAGACTGTTAAACGGTCTAACTAATCTCAACCCCATAGAAAATCTTCGGAGGGAGTTGAAAGTCCTTGTTGCCCAGCGACAGCCACAAAACATCACTGCTCTAGAGGAGATCTGCATGGAGGAATGGGGCAAAATACCAGCAACAGTGTGTGAGAACCTTGTAAAGACTTACAGAAAACGTTTGAGATCAATCATTGCCAACAAATGTTATATAACAAAGTATTGAGATTAACTTTTGTTATCGACCGAATACTTATTTGGTCAATCAGACAATGAGTATTTCTGTATTTTTTCTCATTCTGTCTCTCATAGTTGAGGTTTTCCTATGATGACAATTACAGGCCTCCCTTATCTTTTTAAGTTGGAGAAGTTGCACAATTAGTGGCTGACGAAATACTTTTTCCCCAGTGGACAGTGGTGATGATCCAGGACACTCAACTCAACATTCAACAACATTTAAAGACATTTATCATCATTTATGGACATTGGTCTGCTCCTTACGGACCAATGGCTCTATGTGTTCTTATCATTGCATTTCTTGTATTCTTGCCTTTTGATCTGTGATGGCAAATTCAACGTTTTTGTTAAGTCCTCAGAGATAACTACTGTTGAGATTTAGGGCTAAACAAGAATCAATTGAATAAAATTGAATTGAAGATCATTCAGACGTATCTCCCTTAGGAAATCAGTATGTACATTTAGTTGACTATTTACTGAGTGACTATTTTAGTTGACTATTTACTGAGTTTCATGAAGACTATTTACTGAGTTTCATGAAGGTGTAGTATGTAGCTTCTCTGGAATTGTAATAGGGATTACCTATTACATTTCTGGTGTTTATTTAATTACAAGGATTTGTTCTCGTTTCCCACTTTGGAAATTTCAGAAAACCAATCATTTAAAAACATTTGTTCCCGTTATTTTCTGCCTTCATTATGAAGTGACAGGTGTACATGTTCTTTGTAAGCTGTGATGACGCCAGACTGTGTTCTGTAGAAAATGTTGTGTTTATCTAAAAAGACGGAAATTTAGCTTCAGTCTGGAGCAGATGGAGAGGTTTATCTCAAAGTTTATCTGTGGCTGTCGGTCTGCAGTAATTATTCTGTCGAGTGTGAGAGGTGTGCAACGTGTCCCAGGTCTTCAACACAGACACCGGAAACACGGTATTAAACAAGGGAGATCGCTGCATTTACTCCATAAAGATACAATGTAAATCAAAGAATGTGGGACAGGAAATAGTCCATTTTATTTTCTCGCATCCTAACTCATTGCCTCAAACTGCTGTGGAGTGTAGCTTACTCCAGTTGGGTAGTATACTGTATATATATATATATATATATATATATATATATATAATCAAAAAAATCTCCAAAGTAAGCAAAATCTATATTTTCTTCAGCTGTATTTTGGTTATTTCAACCGTCTGACCCATCAGGAGTGTAATACCCCAGGCGACATTGGTTCCCATAAAGACACATGCATTACTTTAAAGTGATATAGACCAATAAACCAATATTGAAAACACTTTAACAGACTCTTATTCCAGTGTAGTGCTGCTGCAAAGTCTAAAGCTCATTTTGACTAGCATGGTTTCAAAGCCGACCACACAGATTAATGAGAATGAGATTAATTGAAATTACACAGGTTTTAACCACCTGAAGCTTCTTTGCTTCAGGTGGGTTAAGATAAACACACAAAAACCATAAGAGGATTTTTTTAAAATAAATCTATTGCTGCTAAGTAAATTATAGCCCAGTCGCTCTGTGACCTGTCACTTAATGTTTACCGCCAAAGCAAACAACCAGACGCGGCAAGTTCAGAGGAAAACCTTAAAAGAAGCAGAAATGCACAGTGAAGATAAGGCCATAGATTTATTAGTTTGAGCGGTGCAGCATTGAGTGGACAGAGAGATGGGATGATAGACAGCAGCCGAAAGGAAAGGCTTTTCAAGGTAAGGTGACTGCCTGCGCCTGATGCCGACTCTGTTTGTGTGAACATGGAGACATAAATCTGAGACTTTCATTGAGCCCTGAATGACCACACAGAGATGCAGCACTGCCCTGCACACTGACCTGGACACATGCTACATGTTACTACCAGCTTGGCTAAAAATGTATTACATGGTTCACACTCACACATAGCGTTAATCCAAGCTGTGTTGATAAAATAAAAATCTCTTAAATTACATTTTGTGCAAATCCAAAAAGAAACGTTTTGTGAACAAATCAGACCACAATATGCAGTCTTCATGTTATTAGAAAACATGATTACTTTTGTATATTGTAAGTAAGAGAACTAAATCCACTTTGGGCTGAGAGCTGATTGGTTCAGTGAAGATGGTCATGTCTTTTCCACTTTTCTGTATGAAAAGGTGGATCTAAAGAGGTCAGAGGCCAAACAATTGTCAGTTGTGAGGAAGTTGAAAATGAGTGATAGACCTACAGCGAGGAAAGAATTGGTTGGATGGATTATATTCTTTGTAGCTTTAATAAACTAGAATACAAACAGAAGCTGTAGCGTTCTAATTTTCTATTTGAATTATATACTAAGAATTACTTCGGGTGATGAGCTCAGTCCCACAGGAGGAGCTCGGAGTAGAGCCACTGCCTCAGACATCAGTTTCTGAGGCCTCCTCTGGTTGCCTTCCAGGGGAGGTGTTCCGAAGGCCTGGATGAGACCCCGGAGAAGACCCCGGAGAAGTTCCAGGATACGTTGCACGGCTTCCAGCTGGCCTCAGGATTCCCCCGGTTGAGCTGGTGGTAGTGTGTGTGGGTAGGGAGGTCTGGGAGTCTCTGCTTACACTGCTGCCCCCTCAACCCAGCAACAGATAAAGCAGAAGAAGATGGATGTATGAACAGCCCATACGAGGCTTGTTAGTTTGTTGACGACAAACAGTTCACAGTGGTCCCATTTTGACTTTACAGGAGCTTTTAAGACAACTTTATGACATAAAAAAGTTAGAGAACTTTTTAATTTCTTAAACTAAACTTTTTCCAAGTGCACATAACTTCTTTCATATTATATAAAGGCAAAAAACATCCGCATTATTCTCTCTCTCTGCAGCCAATAAATCCGCAGCAGAAAATCCGTGCCTTTTCCCCTCCAGTGAGCATCGCTTATTCTGTTCAATTCTGAATGTCAAAGGTTGGCTACACAAAGCTCAAGGGCAGTAATTTAGTTTAAACAGCAGGAGCCAATCGCAGGCACAATCAGAGAACAGACCCCGCCCCCATCAGCCACGCGACCATCTCCTCAGCTCTTCTTCCCACACGACTTCCCACAAGACTCACTGGACATAACCTAAACACTCTGACTCCAACTTTGACCAACATAAAGACATCTGGGTGTAAAGAAATATATACACTGTGTATGTTTTTTTTCTACAGAACCAGGGAAGCTTTAGCATTCATTATAATCGATACAAATGTCAATGGAGCAAAAACATCATATTTAAAAATCAGAATCTTTATGGATTAATGGCAACAGATACACACACACACAAAAACAAAAAACATTAGTGGAATTTGCATCTGGTATAGCTTTTTACGGCTCTCATCTCTACGCAACTACTATGGTACTGCTCCAAGTTATTTGAAAAACAATCAATAAATGAAGATGTTTTAGGAGATGGTCAGTTGTTTACAGACACATGCAATGACCTTAAAACCAAATAGTACATAAAAAACAAAAAGACATAGTTATGCATGCAATACTCTGTTAAGTGTATATTCCTCAGACTTAAATGCATGAGCTTCTACCATGCAAGAAGGGTCCAAAGGGGGAAAATCGTGGGATTGTGAACCAACCACAGTTTAACAATCGTCTGCAGTGCTGTGCTGTTTCATATTTCATAAGGAAAAAACATGACATTTCCTTCATTTTGTTTAGTTATTTTGCCATAAAAAACATGTTGTGTGAATGATTAAAGACTGTAATTGCTCACACACATGGAACGGAGTAACACATTGAAAATCTCTGCAGCTAAAAATCACAAATCTTAGTTGGATTGAGTCATTCTGTCTTGTTTGTACATAATAATTGTTTTCATATGCTCTCTAGTTGCACACCAGCAGAGACAGACTTTAGGGGGCACTGTTGTATCACATCCACTCCTCATACCCGTGTCTTAGCATTCACATATTGTAACGGGCTTAGTTTTTCCCTCCAAAACTTGGTGGAGTCTTTTTAGACAGGAAATGGGCTGGGGCAAGAAGACGTGCCAGAGATTTTAAACATATTGGTTACATTTAAGGTGAATCGTGAGCCTTGCAACATTTTGTTCTTGTTATTGTTTCTCCTGTTGTTGTTGTGTTTGTTTTTGAAGAGAGGGGAGGAGATTGAATTAAACAAGGGCCATGAATAAGACCATAGCTGCGTCACTCGTTGCTCACGCATCATGACTCATTGGGGTAAATGTTAGATGTGTCAATGAAGAGATCTAGTCCGATACTAGATCTAAAAGGTCACAGGGAGGCTGTGAACGAGAAGTGAAAACATAAGCATCCTAGACATGGTACTTACGAGTCACAGCCACTGTTATACACACTATATTAGGTCATAACTAAAAATGTACAATATACAAGATTACATGTATACATGTAAAGATTACTACAAATTGTGGATGAGTTTGAAAAAAACCCAAATAAAACATTTCAGAAAATGGACTGTAATCCATAATCATCAAAATTTTGATAAACAAAGGCTTTTTATAAGTCACTTTTTAAGTAATGAGTCTAAATCATATATTGATTTAACACAAGACAAAGGTACTTTTGAACCATGTGCGAATTGAGTATTCTTTTTGAGTATCACCTGTGTTAAAAGCTAGGTACACCCCATTTTTGAGGAGGATAACCTAAAGTATTTCAGTATTAACAGTGTGCGCATTGCTCGAAATGGGTTATCAACACTTTTTTATAGAACAAATACATTGAAACCAAATCGCTATTATAAATGAGGTTTACAGTCTACTCCGCAAACATCAACAAAGTTCAGCCAACCAAACATTTACACACTCAACCAAGACACAGATACCGCTCATCTGCCCCAACATATTCAAGTGAACACCTGGAGGAAGCAGGGACTTGAGAATAAACTAAATAAAGAAGCATAAACTATGATTTTAAGTTTCATTTCATGACAATGGTGACACTGCAATCGACACTGATGAAAGCAATACTGCTTGTTTGGAGTACAGAATGCCATGACATTTTATTACTCTGGTACAACCCAATACAGTACACGTCTATAAATATGGCATTTATCAGGTATTGCTAATGTAGGGGCCAAATGGTTTCAGAAACATTCCGAAACCTCCTCTACATGATGCTATCAGCGCAGAATAGCCCACAATGACTCAGGCTTTATTGTGCAAAATAGAGCGTGACACTATGAAAATGATGGGGACCAGAGTAGACCACATCATACATCTTTAACAAGTTTATTCACACATTTGAATTTTACAAGTTCACACAAAAGAGGGACAGAAAATGTAGGAATTAGAAAACATAAGTCTGGGCAGATACCGCAGGAATCGACTGCAAAAAACTGCACAACTGCAAAAAATGCACAACAGTGACTACAAAAATGCCGCCATTGACTTTGCACGTAAACTTGATGCAGCCCTTGGTTTAGTCTAACGGAGCTTAATGCTTACTCAAAGATTAAATTCAGGTTGTGTGTACTCGACTAATCATATTTGACACGGAGTAAAATGTATAGAAACTAGAGGCTTTATATTGCAGAAACAGAGCATCACCTTTCTGCCCACGCACACAGCGGTCCCTCAGTCTCGTACAGGGAACACGCCGCTTCCCACAACACTCACCTACAGTAAAGTCATAGTCTGTCTGAATGAGCCCAGTATACACCTATGAGGACTGACACAGAGAAGAGAAGCTTTACTGATGATTCACTGAGCTGGACACAACACAGGGTCCATTACAAGAGCTGTGGGCTGAATATCAATCATCTACTTCAGGTGTGATTCGTGACAGGTTATCAATTTGCCTATTGTTCATGATTTAAAAAAATCTAAGGCAAAACAAAACAAACAAAACACGCATGGGAGAGCGTGTCTTTCTTAGGACTGAGGCAAGGGGTGTAGGGTTTTTCCTTGCCGATGCAAGAGGGTCTGTTAGAGTCTAGTGAGGGTCTAAGGCTGCGGTCACATGCACAGCCTAAAGCCCGGTTAAAGTGTGCCTGGGCCCACTTCGCGATTAGATCCGGGCTTTAGGTGCTATTTGACCGTGGCATGTGGGCTTGGGCACGCTTGAAGACTTGGGCCAGGGCCCGCTTTAAAGCCCGGATGAGGGGGGTCAGTGTGGCGGGGGCGGTGGGGAGTGGGGGATGAGGTGTGGTGGGGACTTGATATTGTGCGTCACATTACGTTTTCCATGGTGACGTGCATTTTCACACACGTCTTGCCCTGCACTTTCGTATTCTCCGCTTCTGTTAAACCTTTCATATAAGCCCCCGGACCGTGGTCGAGGGGCGCAGGGGAGTGTGTCGCTGCAGGGCCAAAGGAAAGCTTTTCCTACGGGAATAACTCCCTCTGTCCTACCCTCGCTCTCACAGTGTGGTGCTATTGCAATAACACATCAGACATTCAAGAATCAGTCTTTATTTAATTGCCAGAACACACCAACACACACTTTTGTCCTGCCCGTCTCCGGTCGCTCTGCTCGTACGCCAAAGTTTTCATTCTTTCATTCTCATTCATTCATTTCTCAGCGCTCTTACGCTCGTTAATAACACATGACAAATGTTTACCATCTCACCAGGTCAACAACTGAAGTCCAGACGTACAGGCATTAGAACAAGGTTATACATTGCCTGAGCTGAAGTTGGATGGATGACACAGTGAACTTGTGTTTATGATCTCAAAGAGTACTTTGAGTTAGCAAGGCAGAGGGCCACATGAAATGACACTGAGGGCCGCAATTGGCCCCGGGCCTGAGTTTGGACATGCCTGGTCTAACTAAAAGGACAGTGGTGATGATCCGGGACACTCAACATTCAACATCATTGATGGACATTTATAAACACTTATGGACATTAGCCATCTGCCCCTTATGGACCAATACCAATCTGTTTTATTTATAGTGTTTGAACTGTTTGATTCATTGATCTGTGTTGGCAAATTCAACGGTTGTGTAAAGTCCTGTGAAATAACCAAAATGTGATCAGGGCTATACATGAAAACATTGAAATTGAAATTGAGGCATTACTTATCAGTGAGTACACATTCACTTTGGGACTTGTACTTTACTTCAATTGTCTTAACACATCTTATCTTGAAAGTGAAATGAAAAACGGTCGCTAACAATACATTTACATCAATATTGCACTCACCCAGCACTGACAAATCTCCCCTGTTTGTAATAGAAAGTCACGGGAAATCCAATAAACAAAGTTGAGAGTGACTATCATGGGTGACCTCTTGTTTATGTGTATATAGTGTGATTATATGGTGTGAATGTGTGCTAACAATGACAATAGAGGTTTGCTGACACTGGCTGGACTCAGGCCGAAATAGAACAATGCAAACATCATGGTCCCGGGTTTGGACTGAGCAAACTTTCCCAGAGTTTTAAGCCCCAAAGCTCAGCAAAAACAAAGCCAAGAGAAATCACAAATGGCAACAAGGCTCCACCCAAGCATCACCAGAGACGATTTTAATATAAGATGAAATAGATTACCTAACATGACACCCCATACCTATAGGTTATCTTTGTCTAATGAGATAATTTAGAGAGTGGACCAATTAGGATAACCCTCATCTACAGTTAAGTGTTTACCTGGAATGTTCGACAATAGAGAATTAAATAACCCATTGATGTTTGAGATAGGAAAGTGAAGTCAAAAGTGATAATTTGCAGAGTGGAGCGCCGACACATTGTGTATAAATATACGTATATAGCTAAATTCCTTTTTCATTATACAAAAGGAACATAACATTTCAAACAAATTTAACATATCCATGGCAACAAGTTACCCAAATGCTGACCCTTATAGATAAACATATTTGTGCATGTTTATAATTCACCACTGAATCAAATATCAAAACTGCAGTACATCAGGACTATGTGTACACAATCCCTTTCTTAATCCTAAAGTGTGTGCCAAGTTACACATGCTGTAGTCCAATGTGATTTATGCTCAAATTTGTTTCACCATATCTTTTGAGAAATCAAAAATAAAGAGTTGGATAGAATAACAACCTCCCCAGAGCGGATTCACCATAACGACTTGGATATCCAGTATGATTTCTTTATTGTTAACTCATTCACACTAGTTATCTCCCCAAACATCAACAGATCACTTCTTTCCAGAATTCATATTTTTTCTCTTTAACTTTCAATACTGGGACACATTTGTTAGTTTATTTAATATTTATTTATTCTTAAGGATAACCCCTTGAGATGAACCATCTCTTTTTCAAGGGGGTCCTGAACAAAAATGGTGAATTTATTCAAAACCAGTAATCAAACCTTGGCAGGGTACATTTCTTCCACATCATGCATCTTGTCTCAAACTCAAAAACTGATGAGACAAAGCTGTTATTCAATTTCTGATGGGCTCCAATCATAAAAAGAAACAAATAAGACAGAGAGCATAAAACAGAATGTGGATAATCTGACTGCATTCACTGCCAGCACGCCAACTTAACAGTGGAAGGAGTCATGGGCATGTGGGATTTAAAAAAACAATCAAACAGTAAAGCGCTTTTTGTTGCATTTTGGGTATGAAAAGCGCTTTTTGAAAAAAAATAATAATAATTATATTTGTGAATTCCTAAACTCAGAACTTAAATCAATGAGATATATACAAATTCATATAGAGGCTACAGTTTCTGTGTTTACATTATTTATGTGATATCTATGTGTGATGTGTATGCCATTATCTAAGTGTGAAACTTTTGTTCTCCACAACCATTAAACACCATTAAACTATATAATGGTCAGAATCAATATAATTTATCTTGGTGCCATTTGTATATACTTGAACTTCAAGTATATTTACAATATTCAATAACATTTTTAATTTAGCTGGAATGCTGCAGCACAACAGGGAAGGTTTGGTGCACATGTAGCTGTGATGATAACTGTGATGTCTATCTGAAGCAAGTGGCACTTCTACTCTTTGAACAGTTGGAAACTGATTACTGTTGGCAGAGATTGATCACAGACACAGTGGAAGGAGGAGGCACGAACAATCATCATATTGTACAAAACAAAAGTAGCTCATGTTTGGTTGGATGTAATAATTCCTTCATGAACATCAACTATAGCTATTGTTCCAGTCTCATTGTGAGACTAATAAAGACTTTCCCCACAATCTTTAGACCTTTTGCTTAACTTTAGAGATGAGGAAGGTTGTTATTTTTTGCCATGAATAACTTGAGGTAAAACATTTATTCCTCAACCTTTTATTATTCAAACCTATTTCCCCAATGTATTCACTTTGCAAACAAAGGTCTGACTGTTTGATCTCTGGCATTAGGATTAAGCTGGAGTCAAACTGATTAACAAAACAACTAAAACATGGATTTTATATAATCTTTTACCACCCAAAAGCAATTCCCTTTCTAAAATCACACATAACCAGTTTCTATAAAGGGGGAAAAAACACATGAAGAACATAAATATCTATAACTATAACTCATTCAGTGTTTGACTTTCTGGACTTTGTTTATCATACAAACCGTGAAGTAAAAGTCCTCATATAATCCCACTTCACCCGCCGTAACTTTAAACAAAACGGGTTTCCTGCAGGTTTGGTCAATTCAGGAGAAATGGTAGAATTTCAGCAAAGTCAGCTTGAGCACTGCAACCCTTTAACCTCTGGTGCTTTCAAAAGGAAGTGGGACAGTGGTTAGAAGAGTGAACATGAAAACTAAATACTACAAGATTGCCTGTAATTGTTAAAGGCCATGTATCCGCAAAATTTTCCCTTGTAATAAACTCTTAAGAGCCACAACACACCAATGACAAACTGCTGAAAATCGCTTTTCTACTCAAACATGGCCACCCAAACTGAACGCATGCTTATCTGTTCACAATGCCTGTAAATTACGGCGTCTCCCAAATGCACCATACACAGACGCGAGAGCCCATAAAACATGTCATTAGACAGAGAGTTATGCGTGCCGCGGCGACACCGAGAGACATCACAACAGCACATGAAAGGAAATGCATCACTGACCCTGGCCAACAGCAGAAGAAAAGGGCTTTTAAGGCCGCTCTTTGGTTTAGAAAATATAAAACATAAATATGGTATTAAACAAATATTATACTAATTTGAGCAGTTATTCTAAAAGGTTTATGACCAACTGAGTCACACTATTCAACATGGATTCCGAAAGGCTTTGTGTTGCAATCTTTTCAATTTCAGGGACTCATTTCTCTGGACAAAGACTTTTTGAGTTGGAATTTTGAAAAATAGGGGAGAGAGTGGTAAAATGAGCCGCTTTATGTTGTTTTGTTCTAAGGAAAAGTCACACAGAATTCAAACAAAACCAAATGCCATTATTTCACGGCTGTTCCCGTAAAATGAGACACAAATCAATCCAAAAAAGCGCAAATGCTCTCCAGAAAAAAAGTGATCCTGGAACTCAACTTGCCCCAGGTAAGGGCTAAACTGGGCCACCTGCGGTAAACTGACCATAGGTTCAAACATAAATGTAAACTGTGCTAAAATACAGTTTTAATTTTGCAGCCACATTGCACATTATCAATACTTTCATTCATTCATTTTCTACTCCTTTATTAGTCCATTTCTGGGTCGGGGGTTGGCAATGAGAGCTGCCACCCAATAATTATAGCACCAGTCCCTCGCTGATCCTCTGCAGCATGTGGGTCCATGCATGGCTGCTTGTTCTTTCAGCGGGGGCTTCAGGCAACGTGGGGTTAAGTGTCTTGCCCAAGGACACAACAACAGCATACATTAGTGGGAGCAGTTTGAGTAGGTCTACGTAGGGGGATCAAACCCACAACCTTCAGGCCCAAAGGCCAATGCTCTACCAACTGAGCCAATTATTTACAAATTTTGTAGCGTAGATAAAACAGAATTATCTGAAATGCATTGCCATCTACTCTAAAAACTCCAGTCAACTTTTAAACACAGCTAAATAATAGATTTAGAATTATAGATCAAGTAACATTTGTAATATCTAATCATCAAGATAAACAATGTCTGAATGGTTGACTTTAGGACAAATAACCATTTGCTCAAATAGCCACATTTCATTGGCTGGGAACTGTTTGAAAAATCAGTAGATGAATGGATGAAACAATGACCATTTCCGAGCCACACTCATCGCTATGTCTGGGTCACAAGCGGAGCAGCTGGAAGTCTGTTGTGGTCAAACATCTTGCAGAGTCCGGACCCTGATTTGAGCAGAACTTCATCAACACAATATTTGTAAACGGATTGGCCCAGGGCTTTAGAACATATGCCAAAAACACGGGAGATGTTTAGAGTGGTCTGCTCTTTTGGCCGAGCGTATACGGGAGACAGCATGCTGACGACTTGCACAAAGACACTTGTTGAAACATTTAGAACATGTGGTTTTATGCACGTTGAGGCATCTCCAGACTTACTTTGCACTATTTCCATCGCTTGTCATAGCATATACAATTTGAAGCCAACATGAGACTGTTTCAAGTTAGAATCATGAGCTTTGGGGGAAACCTCAATAATCCCAGCATTTTCTAGCACAGTCTTCAGCTAAGTGAACTCTTATGCTCCACTTTTCCTATTGTTTCATTTGGAGCCACATGTTGGCGACTTTGATTTTTATAGAAACCACAAGCATGAGCCACAGTGTTTAAAATAAGCCTGAAATAATATAAAGATGACAATGTACAAACAAAAACAAAACCTATGGTATATTAGATATATACATTTGATGTGACAAAGAAACTGGCTCCATCTATAAAAAATTAAAGTTCCATCCGCAAACATTCCTCGCATGTATGTACCTCACCAATAAAATGTGGCTATTTATGTATCAAAGTCAACAGCAGCAATCTCTGTTGATGAAATTACTCAAAGATTACCAAATAAAATGCAAATAAGTCTAATATAAAGTTATTACTGTTCTCAACATTATAAACATTTGGTTAATGTACTAAGATTATTATTCTATTTAAATGCTACAGTTAAAAAAGGTAGTACAATCAAAATGCTAAAAATCTGACAAAAGGCAAAAACAACATGGAAGAGAAACAGGCTCTATGTTCAATCTTTTCCTCTAATACCATTCCACAGATGACTTTCATTTATGGTTCAGAGTTGATGTGTCCAATAATAACAAAATGCAAAACTTGTCCAACACAAAGAAGAATTCCCTTTTCCTCTTTCTTTCAGCCCCTTGCTTATTGAAAAACCAGCTCATGTTAAAAGCGGAATGCAAAACCATCATTCGGCTAATGTTGTCAAAATCCATTAACACTCAATCATTAACAATTACTGAAAGTTGCTGAAATCCAACAACAGGGTCTTTTAAGGACACTAATCACAACAAGATAGGGCTGGAGCTTTTGGCCTGGTTCAAACCATTTAAACTGATGTCAAATAATTCATCACTAAAACCTGCAAAGTCAAAAGATGCTGGAGGGACTACACAGGTTTCGGCTTATGTTTGATGTATTATGGGTTTTCTGACATATCCATTTGACACGCTACACCCCAAAGACCGTCGAGCGTTGGCATAGTCATTTAGCAGAAAAAAAAACATAATGCTCCCCTTGTCACAGATAGGCAACAAAATAGCACCTGATCATACATGCAGCCCATGTGTAGAGATGTGGTTACACGCTCGACAGTGCCCCAGGGAACTTTGGGTAATTAATGACAGAGCCAGTGTGGCAAAAGTCTGTCCCTGATTGACCCGATTTGACCTTTTGCTGCTTAGTTGCCATAGTGACTGGTCAATCTCGTTCGCTTCAAATGATTGGTTCATTCCCCAGGGCAACAAGGTGGACTTGGGACTGGGCATCAATGCACAGAGCAGAGGGCAGTGGGAGGAGCAGCACACCAGGGTTTCACATGGGTATAATTACACACCAAAGAAGAGTCCTTGTCCTATACCTCTACGACGCAAGGGCCCACCTCCCCCATTTAACTAAAACATCCATCCCTGTCTGGACATCTGCGCGCCTTTTCTTCTCTTGTTTTGCAGTAGAGGGCAGTGCCAGTCTGCGGAGCGATCTTTGAGTGGAATGAAATGTCCAGTAAAAGTAAATAGCTACTGAATAAATATACATTTTAAATGAAACCTTCTGAATTCCAAAGGTCCAATGATATTCAACCATTACAGTGTGTCAGTGTGGTCATTTACAAGTGTGCTTCCAACCGTGAACGCCCAACAACAAACAATCTCATGGAAGGAGACAATTAGGCATTGTGGACTCATTAACTTGATTATCTGATGTTTAACACTTTTACTAATCAATCTAAATCTACCGCAGTCACAGCATTCAAAGAGTAGGACAGAATGATAAGGAATGTGTCCACTTCAGAGGAGGCACTAGGACACAAAGGCGGTCTATGGGCAGTGACCTCAGGCCTGAGCTCAGCAGGTAGTGACAAATGAGCTGACAGTTAATCCGTCCTGAGGTGGGCTTAGAACAGAGTCTGTTTGTGACAACAGGAAGTAGGGATGCACATGCATGAATGCATGCATGCACACACCTCTAAACGCAACCGGATAAAGCATCTGAAGCAGAGAATGATGGGAGAAAAATGGAAAATAAACAAGAACAGTGGCATGTCAAAGAAGGGTTACAGGGTCTTGTCTCAGTCACTGTGATGCTGAGGTGTGAAGCGCTCCACTGGGCTGTCGCGTCTAGGACACTGGGCCATTGTTGGACGTCGTGCAGCTCATTGCCATCTTTTGATGGTCAGTTTTTCTGCAGTGGTCCTTGTAACAATCTGAGGATGAATGGAGGGAATTGTGGGATTTTCCAGTTTGTGGTGTCTTTCTGGGGCGACAGTAGCTCGGTTGGTAGAGCATTGGCCTTTGGGCCTGAAGGTCGTGGGTTCGAGCCCACCGTAAGACCTACTTCACGACTCCCACTGATGACTGCTGTCGTTGTGTCCTTGGGCAAGACACTTAACCCTACTTTGCCCAAAGCCCCAACTGAAAGATCTCAGCTCCTGTGGACTCACCACCTGCAGGAGGATAAGTGAGGGGCTGGTGCTAAGTGTACTGGTTGCAGCTCTGACTGCCACCCCCCAACCCAGAAATGGATTAAGGGGAAGAAAATGGATGGATGGATGGTGTCTTTCTGGATCACACTCAAGTGAAGTCTGACGCCAGGAAGCCAGCTCACCAGACCTCACTGATCTGATTCACCTGGACCAGCACCAAGAGCTCCTTTTATAAAGAGTCTATGCCACTTCACCAAAACTCTTGAGTTCAGAGCAACTAGATATGACGTCATCATGAACACAGTAGACCTATAAAAAGCTACAACTTTATGTCTAGAAAGCCATGCCTCCCTGCTGTACGATGCAAGTTTGTGGGCATGTTGTATGCAAACAGAAAGTGTAGGAAAACTGATGTAAATGAGACTCAATTTAATTGACTTCAATTTAAAAAAGCTATACCCGATTTTTTTCTCTAAGTAGTTCATAAAAATGCTTTTTACTACATACAAGCTGTATCATAATACATCATTTAATTGAAAACTTGAGGTAATTGATTCAGCTGTGTAAGAATACAAGCAGTGAAAAGTGCTGAGTAGAGTCTTAGCGGGACGCCCGTTCTCCTCCACTCACAGAACGAGCAGCGAACAGCCTGCGTCCTCAAGCCCCTACAGCGCTGCTTAACACCAGGGCTTCGACTTCAAAATTTAAATATAATTCTAAAATAAAAAACATATACATATTTGAACAAATATTAGACAACCCTTATAATTCGAAATGTATTTAATGACTGCAAATAAAATAGTTAGCTCCAAATAGTTTCACCGGGACGTGCTAGGCAGGTAACAGCTAAGCTAGCTAGTTGTTTCATGGTAACTTCCGGGTTTTTCGCAATCGCTTTTTGTCACTTTAAAACAGTATTTTTGTCATGAAAACTTTAACAGCAAATTCTGAAATTGTCCGTGCATGTGTGTTAAGGATGTATATGTATACTGTATTGTCCGATTAACGTTTAAGGGTGATTGATTGATTGATATGTATTTGTTTATTGAGCGTGGCTAGCTCCGCTAGCTTCTCTACACAGACAAGTGTGCAGAGAAACTGCACAATGTAGTGACAGGCGCTGATAGCTTGTTGTACTTGCGGAGTAATGGCAGTATTTTACACACCTGAATTACTTCGGTCATTATTGGTTTGAGAGTTCTGTTATCAAGAAAAAATAATCTGAAGAAATGCATTCAAGTCAATGGAGTGCTGCTGCTGTGAGGAGCTGTATAATAAATTATAATTAAATATTAGAATATATTCTAATGTTTTAAATTAATACATTCGGACGCAAAACTAGCGGTATTCTTTTACTTATATATTGTGTTAGCAGTGCGTTGCTTTAGTGCCGTTTAATCAGTGATTGTTGCACAGCTTACAAGAAGTTGCGCTAATGCTAATGTTAGCATATGTATCAGATTGCAAATAAAACTTGGTGGCTCTGTGTTATGAGAGCGTAGGGGAAATGAGAAGCCTGTGAGCGAGTTGGGGGGCGGTGCTAAACATTCAAACATTGCAGAAACGGGTATAGCGCCTTTATTGAGAAAGTATTACAGCATCAAATCTAGATCTACATACACAAAGAGACTCGAGCCAAACCAGGCAGCACCAATCTGTTCTCACGCATTATAGAAATGTTTAACCAGTACTGGATCCAGGACAGAGACCCAATGGGATAACAGGACGATAAAGCAGGATGGAGCCCTGGGATGACACATGCTTTCACCTCATAAAAGATAGGTTTGATAGACTAAAGAAGAGATGAAAAATGCTGATCTTTTGTGGGATGCAAGTGAAGATCAAGACAAAAGTACCCCAGGTGAAGTGAACTATTTCACTTCTGCCACTGCTTTCACAAGAGAAGCTCACCAGTGTAACATGCGCAACAAGATAATGATTGTCTCTCTAAAGTCGTTTGTCTCATCCTTTTTAGATAGATAAATACTTTATTGATCCCCCATAGGAGAAATTCAAGTTTCCAGCAGCAGAAGACTCTTTTCTTGTTGCTGTAGTACAGTTATTCAGGTTTGACAGTCAGTCAGGTGTTTTATACAGTCTGACAGCCGAAGGAACAAAGGATCTTTTGAAACGTTCCATTCGGCAGCGTAGCGATAGGAGCCTGTTGCTGCAATTACTCCTCTGAGCGGCCATAGTGTTATGCAGAGGGTGTCTGGAGTTACCCAGGATGCCCTGCATTAGAGCCCTCATCCTTCTCTCCAACACAGCTCCCACAGAGTCCACACTTCTCCCCATCACAGAGACACACTTCTTGATCAGCCTGTCAATCCGGTTACGGTCTCTCGTGGTCAGACTGTCACCCCAACACGCAACCCCGAAGAACACAGCACTAGCTACCACACACTGGTAAAAGATGTGCAACATTTGACTGCTCACATCAAAGGACCTCAGTCTACTCAGAAAGAAAAGTCTGCACAAAAGCTTACATATACTCCTAAATCCTTAGGAGCTTACTCCCTCAGCAATACAGGCCAGTAATACCTCTACATTTTTGCTGCTAATAACCAAAATGTCCCAAAAAGTCTGAGTTCACTGGCCCGAGTTATGGATCTACAGCGAGATGCTTAGTAAAACGTTTAAAATGCAACACATGCAAATTACTATTGAACTGAAAAGTGGAGGCGGTGAAGTTTATCATGAGGCTGACAGAGTGTGGGTCTCCATTATACAAGAGAGACGAGTCTCGTCACAGTCAGCATGATGTCCAGATGATTAGGAAGTGGATACAGGCTTTGTATCTTAAAGCTTAGCGTACATCGGACTGGCAACTGATTATATCCGTCGCATATGAGTTGCTGCCCCGCACACATCGACAATCTGACGAAAACGGGCAACTCCCAGTCGCAGACCAGTCTCGGGAATAACAGCGCGTACATCAACAGCAACTGGCCTCAACTACAGTGTGTTTTCTGACATAAACTGTTGCGGGCGCAATACACACACGTTGTCGGAGCGGCGCATGGAGCGCGCACATCGGGTCATATCTCCGAAACTGAGGACAACTAGTTGCCGAAAAGTAGAACACGGGCAACTGACTGGAACTGGAGACCGACTGTTCATCTCCAGTTGTAAGCGCGCGCACATCGACCGATTTCGGCAACTGATCATCTCCCACCATCTCCTCTCAGTTGCCAAAAGCCGCCTTCAACTAGTTGTCCCCAGTTTCTCTGTCGATGTACGCTAGGCTTTAGAGCTAGCTATTCAATTAATGTTATTGTCATTGTCAAAGAAAACAACAACATTCAACATAGAGCATCAACACTATAGTTTTTATGTAAAGGCCAGTTCTACATCATGGTGCTACGTCCCTTAGGACTTCGCTAGTGGGATATCACGTGACCCCCAGGTCACACGCCAGAGAGATCAAAATAATTTGCTCCAATCACCAGCCACCTTCCTCTATAAATGCCCCTGCACAAGGCCGCACCCCCTCTTTCACTCTGGCGCCGATTGAGATCTACATCCAATTACCTGAGGAAAGATGTCTTCCGATGCTCGTCCGAGTTCCCCTTCGCCATCCGGCGTCGGACGTCGTCGTTGCTCGACTTGTCGGGTCAAGCTCCAGCGCAAGGACCAGCACTCCAGCTGCTTCCTGTGCCTGGGTTCGGGCCATGCGGCGTTGAGCACCACCTGCGCCTCGTGTGTCGCTCTCCCCAGGGAGGAGAGTGAACGCAGGCGCGCGTTCTTCGCCGCTACAGCGCCCCGTCCGGACCCCTCTCAGGACGAGGGGTCTGCAATTGACTGGGCCCCCCTCGACCTTCCACCCGTGCCCGCGGAGTGGGGTGACTGCGAGGACGGAGAGGTGTCGGAGGTCGGCTCTCTCTTCACGCTGGACGAGGTGGTGTCCAACCTGGAGCCGGACCGCTTCCCGCTGGACCACATGCCTGGGCTCTACGCCACGGCGGCGGCCATCATGGATGCCCCCCTGCCACCGCAACCGAACCAGAGGGTGGAGGACTTCACCTCTGGTTACGCCACCCCTCGAGGGAGGAGGAGAGCCCAGCCCACGTTGTGCCCGCGTATGGACCCGATCGTCCATTACGCGACACGTGAGTGGCCAAAGCCCCTAGCGGCCAAGAGGCCCGCTTTGGGGTATGGCATGTACTGTAACGTGCAGGACTGGTCCTGGACCGGCGGGGTCCCGGACATCGAGGACTCGGTTCGGGCGGCCCTGCACCCCTCCACATCCGTGTGGCCCAGCACCAGACCTCTCCTTCCCTCCGAGCGGGATAGGATGTCTTTGGCGATGCACGACAGATGTTACGCCAATGCGGCTCAGGTTGTCGCGGTGGCTAACAACATGGCCTTCATCACCGGGGCCCTGGATAGGTCTCTCTCCTCTGACCAGGCACTCAGTGGAGACACCTTATCCCAGGCGAGGACCACTTCAGCGGCGATCTTGCGCATGTGCCAAGCGCTAGCTGTCGATGGCGGCCGCACGATGGCAGCAGCACAAGTTGGGGCCAGACACCTCTGGCTGGGGTCGGTGAATCTCAGAGAGGCGGAGAAGAGGCAGCTGCTGGACCTGCCCATCTCCCAAACGTCACTCTTCGGTCCGGAGATGCAGACGCTGATAACGAGGCTGGACACCGCAGCTAAGGACTCTGCTAGCCTAGCCAAGCATCTAGCTGCGAGACGCGAGGCCCACCCACCAGCGCGGAGCCGAGACGGAGGCAGGGAGCGCTCGCCCGGCAGGCGCCCCGGACCATATCCACGCTCCGTGGTCCATCGTTCCCCAGCGACGAGACCCCCGGGCCCAGACAGGCACACGGGAGGTTCGCGGGACCAACACACCCAACGACGACCTCCCTATGGCAGAGGAGGTCGGGGTGGGAAAAATGTTTTCAATAAAGGCCGTCCGGCATTTCATCAGTACTCGCTGTCTGAGTCTCATTTGGGGGTATGTAACATGTCAAATGATTTGAATTCTGATTGTGTTACTTCTCGAGCATATAACGTGGCTCCGCTAGGCCTGCAGCCCCCAGAGAAGGGCGTGCAGCGCGCTATGCGGGCCACGGGCTCCGATTCACGGGTTCATGTTTTGCCCTCCCGGAGAGAGGGCAGGCGGAGGGATCTGGTAAGTGATAATGTGTGTGCTCCAGCCGAACGCGTGTTAGCATCTCTGAGCTACAAGGCTAACACGGGGTTTCCCAATCCAGGGGCTCGTCCCCCCCTCCATGAGGCAAGAGCCAAGGGGGGGCACAGCAGCCGTGTCACGTGTGGTGAGCAGAGCTACAAGGCTAACACGGGGTTTCCCAATCCAGGGGCTCGTCCCCCCCTTCATGAGGCGAGAGCCAGGGGGGGGCACAGCAGCCGAGTCACGTGTGGTGAGCAGTCCCGTACCTATGACGTCGGGCCTGCAGAACACGTGACCGCCCTCGGCGCTCACGGTGTGACGCAGGGGCCCCCCCGGCCCTTTCAGCCACCCCCCCTCCCTGCTAGGAACACCAGGAGGGGGCGGGGCCGTGACGTCTCGTGTTCCAACTCCCGTTCCGCCCCTCACAGATTTCTACACCATCTGGAGGGAGCAGGGCCTACTGACAGATGTTTGGCTGGAGAAAACTCTACGCAGAGGTTACGCTCTGCAATTTTTCCGAAAGCCACCACCATTCCGAGGCGTACGGGCAGTACGCTCTCAGGTACGGGGATCGACAGAGGCACTAGAAGCGGAGGTCTCCTCTCTGCTGAGTCGAGGCGCAGCAGTGGAGGTAGACCCGCAGGACGCCACCAGGGGGCTGTACTCCCCTTACTTCTTAGTGCCAAAGAAATCAGGCGGGGTGCGTCCCATTCTGGATCTGCGCGTGTTAAACGAGTGCATTTCCAAACGGCAGTTTCGGATGCTGTCCACAAGGCAGCTCCTCGAGTGTGTCAGGGAAGGAGACTGGATGACTTCCATAGACCTGACAGACGCTTATTTCCACGTGCCCATAGTGCCAGAACACAGGAGGTTTCTGCGCTTCGCAGTGGGAGAGAGGAATTACGAGTACTGCCGTCTCCCCTTCGGGTACGCACTCGCGCCTCGCACCTTTTCCAAATGTGTGGAAGCAGCTCTGGAGCCGATCAGACGTGCGGGGGTAAGAATATTAACTTATATAGACGATTGGTTAATACTGGCCCCATCCAGGGAAGTGGCCGTGAGCCACACGCACTGGGTCCTGTCCCACATACAGCGTCTGGGCTTTGTGGTGAACAGGGAGAAGAGCAAGCTGCAGCCAGCCCAACGCATGGTTTACCTCGGTCTGCAGCTAGACTCGGTGATATTCCGTGCTGCATTGTCCGTGGACAGACGGATGAGTATTACCCGTCTGGCCCGGGAGGTTCTGGCGGGCCCCAGAGTCCCCGCTCGGCGCCTCAGGTCCCTGCTGGGAATGATGGCAGCGGCTCATGCTGTGGTGCGGCTAGGCCTGCTCCACATGAGAAAATTTCAGAGGTGGTTCTCGCGCCTCAGGCTTCACCCCTCCCGGGACGGGGGGAGGCTGATCTGGGTTCCCCAAGGGGCGGCATCGGACATCAGGTTCTGGCTCACTCCGGGTCTATTGCGGGACGGAGTGACTCTGGCCTGCGCTGTGTCTCACGTCGAGGTGTTCACGGACGCGTCGCTCGAAGGATGGGGCGGGGTCCTCGGCCAGAGCTCTGTAGGAGGCTGCTGGTCGGACTCAGCCCGTCACATCAACCTGCTGGAGATGGAGGCAGTGCACAGAGTACTGCTGCACTTTGCCCCTCAGCTGCAGGGGAGACACGTGATGGTGCGCTCAGACAACACCACAGTGGTCTCCTATCTGAACAGGCAGGGGGGCACCAGGTCCCCCGCTCTCCATCGCATGGCGACGGTGACGCTGCTGTGGGCGGCGCTTCACCTCCTGTCTCTCAGGGCGCGCCACGTCCCGGGGGTCCGGAACGTGGGAGCCGACAGAATGTCCAGGGGGGGCCCACTCCAGGACGAGTGGGGCCTGGCCCCACGGGTAGCTGCGGAGATCTGGCGGAGGTTCGGCCGTCCAGTAGTCGACCTTTTCGCCAGTGCAGAGAACGCACAGTGCCCGTCCTGGTTCGCCTTAAGGGCCGCGGACGAGCCGCCTTTAGGCGTGGACGCTCTGGCTCATTACCCATGGCCAGGCGGCCTGTTGTACGCTTTCCCACCGGTGCGTCTCCTGCCGGTCCTGCTGCGGAGGATCGAACAGGAGAGGAGATCGGTGATTCTGGTGGCTCCGGACAGTCCGCATGCCCGGTGGTTCCCCTTCCTGAGGGGCATGGCGGTGATGGAGCCCTGGGCCCTCCCGGACGAGCCGGGGGCTCTAGTCCAGGGGGCAGGAGCCCTGTTTTCACGTCCGATAATCGGCCGCAGGCTCTGGGTTTGGAGGTTGAGAGGCGGAGCCTCGTAGATCTGGGTCTTCCCCCTGCGGTGGTGGAGACTATTCAGGGAGCGAGGGCGCCGTCCACCGTGAGGGCCTACGCCACGAGGTGGAGGCTATTCAGTGTCTGGTGCGATTCCCGTTCCTGGGATCCCAGGTGTTGCCCGCTGGAGGGGGTCCTGGGATTCCTACAGGAGCTTTTCGACAAGGGGAGGGCTGTCGCTACCTTGGCGGTGTTTGCGGCAGCCATTACTTCGGGTCACGACGGGTTCGGGGGGTTCACAGCCCGCTCTCACCCGTTGGTTAAACGTTTTCTGCGGGGGGCGCGCAGGAGGAGGCCCCCGCTCCAGAGAACGCCTCCGGTTTGGGACCTCAGGGTGGTCCTTAGGGGGCTGTCGGGTTCGCCTTTTCAACCGGCGGCGGAGGCGAGTCCCGAGTGTATCGCTTTTAAGACGGCCCTCTTACTGGCGTTGGCGTCTGCTAAAAGGGCGGGCGATTTGTGTGCGCTCTCCGTCCATGCGTCGTGCCTGTCCTTTGGAGAGGACGACGGCATGGTGGAGTTGTGGCCCAATCCGGCTTTTCTCCCCAAGGTCATCACGTCGGCCTTTAGGTCGAGAGTGATCAGGATTAGGGCTTTCCACCCGCCGCCGCATGCCTCCCCCGAGGAGGAGCGGCAGCACCTTCTGTGTCCTATCAGAATGCTGAGGCATTACCTGGCCATGACGTCGTCATTCAGGTCGGGTGATCAGCTGTTTGTGTGTCTGGGCCCCAAGAACAGGGGCGCCCCGCTGTCGGCTCAGCGGCTGGCGCATTGGGTCGCCACGGCGGTGCGACGGGCGTATCAGACGCAGGGCCTGGCCCCCCCGGTGGGTTTCAGGTCGCATTCCACGCGTGGGATGGCGGCCTCTACGGCCCTTCTCAGGGGGGCGTCGGTCGAGGACGTTTGCCGTGCGGCTTCTTGGGCGTCGTCCTCCTCTTTCGTCCGGTCTTATCTTTCGGATGTGTCGGACCGGTCGGTGGCCCATTCCGTGCTGAGTGCAGCGGATTGAGTTAGACCGTTGGGTCCCTCCCCTGAGGGGGGGCCTTCGGTCTAATTTCCGCCCTGGTGCAGGAGCTCTTGGGAGAGGCATCCTACAGGTGCGGTACATTGTGTGTGTGGTCGGTCTGGTAGTCCACGTCAGGAGCTCTTGGGAGAGGCGTCCTGTGACTACGGATGACCTACGGCTTGTGTTACGTGGGGGTATCCTTGGTAGGAGTGGCCCCGTAACACGCTTGTTCTTCTGCCCTGAGTCCTCTCACGTTGTGAGGGTCTTACTCGGGCGGAGCTCCAATCACCCTTCGCTGGCCTGCTGGGAGTACATTTTCCTACGGCCTCCGCGTTGTGTCCCACTAGCGAAGTCCTAAGGGACGTAGCACCATGACGTAGAATTAATAGTTACTTAATGTAACTTAAGTTCTACGAATAGGTGCGTAGTCCCTTAGCTACGAGCCCATCAGGCCAGCCCGGCTTGGCAGAGTTCAAGAGGGGGTGCGGCCTTGTGCAGGGGCATTTATAGAGGAAGGTGGCTGGTGATTGGAGCAAATTATTTTGATCTCTCTGGCGTGTGACCTGGGGGTCACGTGATATCCCACTAGCGAAGTCCTAAGGGACTACGCACCTATTCGTAGAACTTAAGTTACATTAAGTAACTATTAATTATACCGTTGTACATCCACACTGTCCCATCGAGTATTTGTTTATTTTGAGGGGATGGTGTGGATTACTGAAGCTTTAAACCACTAATAAGACCAAAATGTCCCATAAAGTCTCTGGCCAGAATTATCGAGAGGCTTAGTAGATGCTATGATATACAGTACATTAATACCGTAGCATTACAAAGGTTCTAGGCGTTAAACCAAATAGTTAATTTACCACATTACCGCAACAATATCCTATTAAAGATTTTTTAACACAAATTTTTACCACTATTCAAAAAAGTTGTTGAGTAATAACAAAAACTAGAGTGCCTATGTCGGACAGAGAGGTAATGATAACAGGAAGTGAGATGCGTTTGCGCTGCCCTCTGGCCCATCACCTCAGTTAAAAAAGGCCCCCATATAAACAGCCTCTCTGAGCCTATTAAACACACACTACATTAGGCCTGAGCCGTGCAGAACAACGTAAACACAGCCGGTTCGGGGTACCAGAGTAGGGATGAGGGCGGTGGGCTATCGCTGCCTCATCCTGGGAGTCAACGGCATCTCCGCTGCTTTAACAGATGCAGTCTTCAGCTAAACACAGGAAGGAAGACATGGGTAAATAAGGCAACTTTTGATAACAACTGTTCTTTCGAGCTCCGGATTGAGCTGTAGACCCAGACCCAGGTCAACATGTTTCAAAACAGGAAAGAGTAAAGAGCATGAACGCAAACTTGGATGCTTAGGCTCAATTAGGGCAATTTTATTTTTCTGTTACTTCTGTGGTGAGAGGTCTATGTAATCGGGTGTTGTTTTGTTGACAGCGATGTCTTTATTTGTCCCAATAACCAAGCAATGGCTACATTTAAGGATTACTTAGTCATAGAAATGTCTGTCTCTTAAAGTATAACAATAAATTATATAATTGAATACCACCAGGATGGACAAAGATTATTTTAAACCAGCAGCATCCAAATCTCAAACCCTTTACATTTCCCCCCAAATATATATAAATTGTAACACCCAAGGTATCTTTATATTTAAAACAAGTGACCTTATACCGTGCAAATATTGATATAGTTGATCAAAAATATAACATTGATACTGTACATACAAATACTGTATACAGAAAATGAGCAATTTAGAAAACCAAATCATCCTCGTTCAAAACAACTGAAGTGAACACAACATGTACTGCTCTAGGAAGGGAGGGGAGTCTGTTAGTCCAGGTCAATCTCACATGTGAAGCCATTAAACAGTAGGGATCTGGAGCAGGTCAGAGCCAGACATCTAAGGCCAGTGCCCCCAAGTCATTTACACCCCTCTGTTACAATGTGTCTCTTAGGGGCCATCAGTGGGGGGCAGCAGAGAGGGGCAGACTCTCTACCCCAGGGAACAGCCCAATTACAACTTAAGCTTCTTGTCAGTCTATGGTATGCAGCTCAGATAAGATGAAAGCCGCTTGAAGGGACAATTTACATTTCCTTTTGCTTTATAAAATGACCATCAGGTCCAAATGCATACAGTTAGAAGCAGTGGAATATGTTTGTTCCATACTATTGATGTTTCGTGATACAAGACTAAAACTGGAGGTCAATGACAAAAAGCAGAAGACACAGTTCGAGTGTGTCCAGGGGTCAAAAGTCACATGTTTGACACTGTACTAGGGGTTAATGGAGTCTGAGGGTCAGCATGCGTCAACACAGAAATACCAACAGACTAACAAGCAGGCTTTAGGGGAGCCAGCGACACAATGGTATTAGATAATTAAATGAAGCAAACATCAAACAAGTGTTACAAGAAGTATTTTTCTGTCAATACATATTTTTACATTTCCTTTTTTTAGTGATTAAGTACACACATCCATAGACCAAGATCACAAATAGTGCTTAACAATTCTGGTGTACTGGCAATTTAATTCACTCCACACACGGATGACAGATGTGAGATGCAGAAAAATCGTCCCCCCACCATCCGTTCGCTCACTCAATATCTTCATATGTTTTTAGTGGTAATGGAACCTGGAGCCCCCGTTGGAATCCGAAGATGGGGAGAAAAAGCAAAGCTCAAGTGCCAACCTCTGTGTATACGGCACAGTGGTGCAGCATAATTGCATATATTAGATGGATGTTATTGATGTCTCAATACAAAGAAAATCACAAGAGAAACTGCCAGTGTTAATACTGCATATTTTTACAGTATGTGTGTAGTGACCAGAATTGATGGACTAACCCTGATGTCGCTATCATATAAAAAAGCTTCAGTCAACTATAAAGCAACAGCTCTGAGTTTACATTTATAGCTATTGTGAAAAACGTATTGTCTTTTGAATTTCTTTCTTATAATGAAAGAAATTCAAAAGACAATACACTGAAAAGCTGACTTTATAATTCAGATTTTTGTGTTAAAATTCACGATCCACTTCTCTAATTTATAGCCTTATATGTTTGAATGTTCAATAAAAGTTGGACTTTAGATATCAGGCTCTTGGGAGCAGGGAACAGACAGTGCAGTGATGTGACTTGTAATTAGGCCTGGGCCTGAATGTTTTCAGAGCCATGAACTGGTAATCCCAGAGTCGAGCCACAGGCCGAGTGTCAGGGCTCGAAAACAGCCCTCTCCCATCACTAATGCATGACATGAGACAAGCCCAGCAAAAACTTTACACTGCACACAGCATTACTAATGTGGTCTATGCTCCTACTTCCTTGATTGAACCCAAATCAATTGTGTTGCAATAAAATCCCTAACTTAAAATTTTTGATTAAAGGTTGATTTTACAAATACCACATACAATCAACTTTTAAAGCATTTCTATAAAATAACATATAGGAACTAGTTTTACTTTGTATGTATTGGTTTTTTCCTGCTATTCATACCTATACAAATAAGTACAGTTTCAAATTGATATTTTGATACCCCTACTTGGACAGACAACAACTACAGAACCTGTGATATTGAACTACGGTACAACTTTTATCCCCATCGCTGTCAGACTGTACAATGAGTCATTAATGCACAAGGACTGAAAAAAACCTGCACTGCTATTGCCACTCTTTCTTTTATTGCCACTTTTTTGTTGCAAATAATATATCCTGCACAGAGTATATTTTCACATGTTGCACACTTCTGTCTTTTGCACAATCTGAGTGATTCTATCAATGCCAAATGTGACATGTGCATTTCTCCAGATCAATAAAGTCGATCTTATCTTATCTTTATATTTTATTTAGACGTTTTTATCTCTGTGCTAATGGCAGAAGCTTACAGTTCCCTGTTCTTAGAAAAACTTAGAGGAACTCATTTGTGTCTATCATGTAATGATAAATGACCTTTCTCATATTGCTCAACTGCCGATTTCTACTGTTGTGCCTGTCTTGAACCATTTAGTTACACTGAACCTTGATTGTTTGCTAATTTAAAACTAATGCTCCGTCCTGGAATGTGTGTGTTAATAACAAACCAAAGTTCTGTCATTTCTATACATGATACATTTATTATACTCTAAGTAATTATACTCAAGTGTACATTTAAGAAAGCAAAAGTGTTATTAGAAGTTCGTACATCTATGGAAAGTAAACACTAATCAATAAAACTAAATACAGTTTTCAGGTTGTAAAGGTGCACTCTCGTAGCTCGAATTTATTCAGTGTGTATTGAATTTCTTTTTACAACTGTTTGGGTGCTGTATGGGCTTTGAGAAGGTTGTAAAGAGGCCATGTTATGTTCTGGGAAGCGGTGAAAGGGTGACTGTTGAATTTCGGCTCCGTCTCGAAGAAGTGAATGCGCCGAGCTGCACTTTCACTGGAGCGCACCCAAAACCTCCACAAACTGATCCATTCAGAGCCAAACCAAAAACTCCCAGACACCAGGGCACACATCAGGAGGTCTGGGATAGGTGTAGGTTGGGTGGTATCGTCAAGTGTCTGGATCAAGTCAATAGTTATAGGTATCAGAGTGAAAGACAAAATCAAATCAAATATAAAATGTTTTAAAGGAATAATGCTACAATGAAAGCACATAAAAAGCAATCCGATTATATATTTTACTTATTTTTTCTTATTACTTATTTGTGTGAATTTGGCAAAATGTCTCAATTTTAGAATACTTTAAACATCTTGCAGCTTCAGTCTGTCAGGCTAAGCTTTTTTTCATTATACCAAGTCAGAAATCAGAATGATAAATAAAAAAATGTCTGTGTATAATGGAGGACAGTTTATTACATTGCTTGCGTGATGTCATCGATCACAACCAGGAAGTATGTATACAAAAGTCTTAAATGTAATGATATTAGCTCAATTAAATAACTAGTAATTGTAGGGCTTCAACGATTAGTCGACAGTATCGGCTACGTTGACTATTAAAATTTGTCAATTGTCATTGTTGGCTATTGTTATTGTTGACGTGTTGCCAAATTCCTTGTTGGAGGAATACAGCCATACAATGAACAACTCTAAATTATCAACATAGCTATAAATTACATTATAACATTTTAATTCCCCATTCTGTCATGCTCTACTTTGTCATGAGCAAGGATACATCACAATACATCTGAATTTTAGATGTTCATAATTTACAATTACCACATTCAAACTTACTGTTTATTGGAAAAGTAGCTCTTGATTAGATGAAGTGTGAGCACCCCTCTTACAAGCATAATCAACCAAACCAAAGGCCTGGATATAAAACCCAGTGGGAGTTAAGGGGCTGCAGGGGGAACTATATGTTCACGAAACTAAACTGTCTCTAATCTGTCATATAAACTCTAAACACTCCATAACCTAATTAATCAAAACACTTTCAGTGTGGGACAGAAGCAGGGAGCTTGTTCACTATGCCTAAAAACTAAATAAATGTCTCAGTAAAGTTTTGACTTCTAAACGCGTTCATTTCAACGTGTTGCAATAACAGATAAATAGAATTAATATTAGTGTAAACAAAATGTTAACATAATGTGCCTAAAAACACAAACTGGTAAGTCTTTCATATTTCAAATTCAAAAAGCACCTCACATCATCATCAAATACAGCCTTGGACTTAATTGCCCCTGTGCCCACACCCAGCGCTCGGTCACGGCTGCACTCTGCTCTGAATGAAGCTCCAGTCCGAACCAGGCTCCAGGTCTAGACTCAGGCCACAGCGGCCCTCCCATACTCAGGCTGCGCAAACAGACTGACCGAGCCCCCCACCAGAGCCATCTCCAGCCACCGCCATTTTATACTAATGTCGTTAACTCTGCCCACATCGAGCCAAACCGAAAAACTCATATGAAATTGAATAAACACAGAGGGCACAAAGGACACACTACTCATTTCCCCTAATACCGCCATAAAACTGGATTGCAAATAAAAACGCGTACGCTGCACTTAAGGCTCTGGAATGTGATTTATGAAGAATGTCTGATTTAAGCCAATTACGATGCAGCAGTGGTGGTCAAAATACCTGGAATATATTATGGTGGATGAAAACACCTGAGGACACCATTTCTATTTCTTATGAAGTCAAAAGTTAGAATTGGAAGCAGGTACATGTAGGAGAGGCCTATTCAGCAGTACCTCAGGGGCCATCTTCCAAAATTATATTATATGTAGTCCTGGGTTGGTTTCATTATAGGTAAGTCCTGGATAAGTGTGCATGGATTTAATAATTTCTATGTCTGGTTAGTACGAGTTTGCCTTTTTTTTTCTTATTAGCACAACACAACACAAAATACAAATATAGAATTACAAATACAGTGAACTATGGTTAGAATTAGATTTAATGTTTGGGATAGTGTGTAATGCAAAATTGCGTGGCTCAAATATCCTTTTGATAAGTTGCCCTGATAGGGAAAAGGTATGCATGGTTTTGATACAATTAGAGAGAAGCAATACATATATTAAAAAAGACAGCATTTGAATATAAGCTGATTAGAACAAAAATGGCCAAGCAATCCAACCATCCATTCAATTGATGCGCCAATTTTTCTTTCTTGTCGAACAATAGTATCAGTCTTTTTTTTTACATAATCAGTTTAAATGCCTCTAATTTTGTTATTATTCCAATGCATTGAGATAACGAAAGATTCTCAGGACAACATCCCACACCATTTAGATAAACATTTATTTTCCTTTTTGAAGGTAATTCTGACCAATTTTATGGCTCAATCCATTGTTTATACTACGACCTATGGTTTTGATACACATCTCACGTCTAAGTCACCTAACTAAAATTGGTTACTGGTAATTTCATCGCCAATTAAAGGAAAAAAAGAGCAGAAAATCAAAGTCTCAGATGTTTTTTTGATTTATCAAATTAACAATGGACCATTCTAGGGTTGGTACATTAAAGGAAAGAAGATTTTTGCTGCTGTATTCATCTGTGTAATTGTCTTTGTACTTCACTATCCAACAGTCTCATGGATTTCTCTGTGGCACACATGGGAGTGGAAACCAAACCATGCCATTCCAATCAGAGCTGTAGCGCTCATATTAAAAGTATGAGTCGACAAACAGGGAGGAAGGGATTAAAGTGGAGTCTTGGAGTAAACAGACAATAGCCCTGGAGTTATGTTTTTATTGAAGTGCGCATTGTCTGTCCCAGAAACAGGTTTATGAGCTTGTTTTTGAATTCACGTTTGGCACTGGGCATCGCCATCTACTTTCATAATTTTCTTTCTAAAGTTCTATAACCAGGGTTGTCATACCACTGATTCTACAATGTCCCTACTGGAGGAAATATGCATGGTCTTAGAGTAGTGAGAGTTCAAGAAGCTAAAGAAACAACACTACATTGTCTCTCAGTGATAGACCCTACATTGATCACAATAAAGTGAAATCATAATAAGTCTGTTTTTTTGTGAGTAACATAACGCAAAATGTTAGGGGAGTATTTAAATGTAGTTTTCTGGAAACGTGCACAGGCCCAAGTCATTCAATTTTAGAAGTGATCCGAACCACTGTCTGGATGAAGCAGTTTTTTAGGAACTGCACCTTTAGAAAGATGTCTGGTATTATTTATGATGTCAAACGTATTCCATAAAAAGTATCTTCTTTAAACAAGCATGAAATATGGATACACACATTTCACAAAAACAAAATAATTTCTGCATAAATTGGCCACATTCATGGTTTGTTGTTGCTAACCCTTACTGCACAAATATTTATTTTTGCCGTTTGTGAACTCGTAGATATGATCTGTCCTTGAGACTCTGCAACAGCCCCAAACACGTACACATCCGCCACTGTCCGCCCCCGTGAACAAGCGCACGGCCAAAAC
The DNA here is from genome assembly GCA_964034765.1 of Knipowitschia caucasica. Classification (NCBI taxonomy): domain Eukaryota; kingdom Metazoa; phylum Chordata; class Actinopteri; order Gobiiformes; family Gobiidae; genus Knipowitschia; species Knipowitschia caucasica. The sequence continues at coordinate 30,339,165 of OZ035824.1, read as the reverse complement.
TCAAAGCCTAAACAACATGCTGAAAATTTGACGTTTTCTCTCCTGTTTACGGGATCTAAATGTTTTTCTTTCAAACACAACTGACCTTGTTTATGAACACGCAGAATCTGGTCTTTTTCCTCTCGTCTCTGTCAGTTTAACACAACATTTTGTCCCACTGGCAACACTGCTAACCACAAGCAGCCGTTTACCTGCAGTGCGCCGGTCATTAAATGTTTACCCAAGGCAAAGATGTGAAAGAATAATTACATGTTTAATCACACATTACCTCAACGTGCCGCTTTCTCACTAAATTAGGTAAAGAGTAAAAAAAAGCTTAAGAATCCACCACCACAAACGTATTAGTACCAAAGGTGCTGGAGCGGTTAGTGTTGCTTCTATAGTTTATGTACTAAGGCTTTGCAAAATGTCAGAAACTGCTGCCAGTGTAAATACCAGCAAAATAAGGTGCTTGACTTGATGTAAATAAAAACACAAGCCAGCTAAAAATGCTCGGACAAAGTCTGTGATGTCAAAAAGTTGCAGACATTATTACAGAAGGGTAGAGTATTTCATTGCACTCTTGGCAGTAGAAGTCAATGGGAGGTGTAGCCAATAAATACTGCTGTCTTTTGCAGATTTATGAAACCCATTATAAGAAAACCAATGTAGCATTCCCACCTATAAAGTTAAGTAATTTGAACTATTTTAACAGTTATTATTGAATTGAAGACTGAAGAAAGTGACATTTATCAGGATTGACCATTAAATTTACAGCAATGTGCCCATATTGGAAAAGAGACAGAGTTTAGTACCCAATTGTTTACTAATTGATCTATCGCTTGTTTTTACTTTAAAAAACTACAGAATTAAAGGAAAGTATGGTTAAAAAGTATTTTTAGTCTTCTCTATGATTCTCTTTTGTTGGCTTTGGTCATATGTATATCCTATATTCACGTAAGTAAGTAAGTAATCTTTATTAATATACCGCCTTTCACAAACTAGAGTCACAAAGCAGTTTACAATTGTTATTATTTTTGGGCATTTGTCCTCTCACTCCGTACAGAGATGTGAGTGAGGTCGCCAGTACAGGGGGCGCATGCCAGACCTATTGTATATATTTTTAGTGGTAGGGGAAACCGGAGTACCCGGAGGAAACCTACGCAGACACGGGGAGAACATGCAAACTCCACTCAGAAAGGCCCTGGTCCGAAAAGTCAAGATCTTCACTGACTTACATACACAAACATACAATCATATCCACCTGACTAGAAATTTACTGAAGCAATATTTTCTCAAAAATGTTGCAATAAAAGCTGCATCAGCAGGGAGGAGGAGCTCTGACCTGTAGCAGGAGCCTCTCAAAGGCCAGGCAGGCGTCCCACCTCGGCAGGCTCTGATGTCGAAGCGTTTGGGCCGTAGCCAGTCCCAGCTGCAGCACCCCACAGTGACTCTCCAACGCCTCACCACTGCCCCGGAAAGGGTGAACATAGGAACACAGCTGGTCCGGGGTAACACGACCTGAAAGAAGTCAAATGTCAACTCTTTTGTATGAGAAAGTATATGTTCTATCATGCTTTATTATTTTCATTAAAACCAAAATTAGCCAGTGCTATTCATTTTGCTTTAACAGTAGAATTTATTTCCACAAGCAGCAACATAGTGCAATTTTGGTCAGGCTTGGTGGAAAAAAAAAAGAATCTGACAACTTGTGATGCCTTGATGTAATAAACAAAAAAATGCCGGCATAATGTGGTGCAGAAAGTCTGATAGGTCAGGGAGGGACTGAGGATTTGTGTCAAGTCCACTCTATTACATTAACTCTAAAATGCATTGATCTCCTGTATATTCTATAGCCTATCGATGGGTATGTACCTAGACTTATAGTGCCGGTGCTTGCGAATATTGTCCCGAAGGGCACGTCAGCTCTACAAAACATAATAGACCTTTTAATAAACTCCATGCACGCTCTAGAGGGCAGATGGGACAGACTAATACCAAACAGGGGAATAATATTATCTTAATGGAAGATAGAAAACAAAGACTTATTGGTGAATCTTAACAGAACCACAAAAGGAAGTCCAGCTCTTATCAATAATCATATTTGTGCTCAAGCACTAACATATAATCCTCAGCCAAAAGACAGGAGTGTAGCTTCAGGGCATCCAACCAGGGAAGCAAAGGATTTTCCCTTTGCTTCCCTGCTTTAACTGCTTTAACTTAACTTTTGCTTTTAAATGTCACAATAACCCGAAGTTGAAATCCTCTTTGGCGAACATGACATTCCCTCTTCAACAACACCTCAAAGGAAGCTCAAACAGTGATATATCCACAACAGAGGCTTCTGAAAATCATCAATCCCAATATGCATAACTGTTATTAACTCCTAGACACCCCCTGCTATAGACCAGAAATTACAGATCAGAGAGATTCATTTTTGCTTTCAGGTGCCAGGCTAAGCAGAAGCAATCAACTTTGGTGAAGAGTCTTATCAAATACTTGCTCCACCAATGCAAGCAAAAGTCAATTAGATGACAAAAGAGGATTGAGCTCTGGATTTACCAGTCAGACTATGTTCCAACCCTCACCTATGGTCATGAGCTGCCTCAGTTCTGGATCTACAGCATCAATGGTCATGAGCTTTGGGTAATGATCAAATTAGTTTCATCTTTAGAGATTATCCACTCAGTAAGAGATAGTTTGAGGAACTAAGTCACCCAGGGGGAGCTCGGAATAGAGCGGCTGCTTCTCTACATCAAGAGGAGCCAGTTGAGGTGACTCGGGTATCTATTTTGGATGCCTCCTGAACGTGTTCCAGACATGTCCCACCGGGTGGGGACCACAGGTAAGACCCAGAAGCAGTTGGAGGGACAATGTCTCAGCTGACCAGAGAATGCCTCTGGATTCCCCCAGATGAGCTGGAGGAAGTGTGTGTGTGTAGAGAAGTCTGGGCGTCTCTGCTTAGGCCCTGTTTATACTGAGACGCTGCGCAGACGTTTCCAGGCTATTAACAGAAACGACCAGGCTCCTAATGCAAATTTCTCAGCGTTCACATGAGGTTGAAAAACGATGTAGTTCTAGCACCCGGCCAGTAGTGGGGAGAGAAACTTTACAACACGACACACGACCCCCAGCCCCCCTCTCGGCAGTGTACTCACTTCCTATGCCAGACCCTCAGAACGCAACAACATCATTCTGCATTTTAACAGCAGCTGTGAAAATGGAAACTGAACCTAGAGCTTTGCGTGGTCTCGTTTGGAAGAACGAAGGAGTAGAATTATCCTCTGTGCCGCGCTGGAAGCCCACGTAGCTAGTTTGTCCGCGCGGCGCCATTGTTGTTTATGTTTGTTCTCCGCTACTGCGCATGTCCAAATTTACGTGCGGGGAACAGCACGGAGGCGGGGGTCAGAGCAGAGGGGGATTTCACACCTTTTCCCCTCTCGCGGGTGTGAAAGAGCTCCCTGCTGTGCAGCGTATCTGAGGCCCTGTTTATACTGAGACGCTGCGCAAACGTTTCCAGGCTATTAACAGAAACGACCAGGCTCCTATTGAAAATTTCTCTGCGTTCACATGAGGTTGAAAAACAATGTAGTTCTAGCGCCCGGCCAGTAGTGGGCAGAGAAACTTTACAACACTCACACGACCCCAGCCCCGTGCCCAGCTTCCCCCTCGGTAGTGTACTCACTTCCTGTGCCAGACCCTCAGAAAGTACTAACATCATTCTGCATTTTAACAGCAGCTGTGAAAATGGAAACTGAACCTAGAGCTTCGCGTGGTCTCGTTTGGACGAACGAAGGAGTAGAATTATCCTCTGTGCAGCGCTGGAAGCCCACGAAGCTAGTTAGTGTGACCGCCGCCATTGTTGTTGATGTTGGTTCTCCGCTACTGCGCATGTCCAAATTTACGTGCGAGCAGAGGGGGGGATTTCACACCTTTTCCCCTCTCGCGGGTGTGAAAGAGAGCCCCCGCTGTGCAGCGTTTCTGAGTTGTCCCTCTCTGCAGGCTGGATCTGAACACTTACGTTATCACCCCCGTGGAACACAGTCTTCGTATGAACGGTTGGTAGCAACTGACATCCAACTATATCGTTTTACTGCCACATTGTCTCCGTGTAAACTCAGCCTTAGACTGCTGCAACCCAGCAACAGATAGAGAGGAGGAAAATGGTCTAATGGATGGATGAGTCAGGTCTTGAACATCAATCAAATTCAATTTATCATCAGTTGCAAATACCACAAGTAAATTTGGCTGTAGAATTACATATGTTGTTTGTCCTAATTATATAACTATTATATTTAGTGATGCTTTTAATATCTGACATGGGCAGCAAGGCACAAAACATCATATTACTCTTCCCTACTTGTGCAAAAACTTCTAAATCTTAACACAGATAGCTTTACATGACTAAATATTTTCATGTACTGTACGTGTATACATAGCCAGATAAGAACTGTCTGAATGTGACTTAAGCATCTAAACAATGCCACTTCTCTGGTTATTTACTCAGACAGCATACAGACACAGGAAGAGCAGCATCAGGCTTGGATCTGGGGGATAGGGCGAAAGGGGTGCGAGAACTGTCCCGGGGCAACCAAAGGGGCACAAAGCGTTTAACTCCCCATAAAGTCCACTTTTTCTTGTTGATGTTTTGAACCAGGACCAGATGTGGGAGTATTTCCTGTTTGACTACATGGCCAATGTTTTCTTTAGACATGAGTGAAGAACAGGCAGGAGGAGGAGACATAGGTAATAAAGAAGGTGTAAAACGAGCTACAGTTTGACCTCCTAGATGACGACAATCTATTTTTTGACACAATTTGGGGATTGGTTAATGTGCTTACAGTAGACATTTTATAAACATATTTAAAAATGAATACCATATTTCAGTTCAAGGCCGTTAAGACAACATCTAATGACACATACAGGAATTGATACGTAGATGTATAATGTGTATCTTACATTAGATTTAATACGTAGATTACATTAGACTAATACCAAAGTGCAATATTGTTGGTTCTAACGTTAACTCTCCTCTCAACCATTACATAAAAACAATATTTAGGCTGTACTCATTGTAATTAATAGGTTATTTTTTCAGTATCCCAGGAGAGTATGCCATCATTGCACTGAAGAGAATGTAAAGATAACAATATCCATCAGTGAAGACAAACATGGTAAGTATGGTAAAAAAAAAATCCAACTTTCTCCATTGTAAGACAGGTGTAATAATAAAGAAATTATTCACTAAATTGAAAACATTATTCCCCAAACAAAAAAATGGTTTACTGAGAAAATATAAATTCCCAGCATTGATCAAATTAAACACACGCCCTTTGGATTGTGAAAAAGCTGTCAACAAAGGAACAGTTTTTTTCCAGAGAGAAATAATATATACTCTGATCCAGATATAAAAAAATCCTGAAAAGGGCTATTGTGAACACATCCAGCCATATAATATACTGGCAGCTCAAGTCAGCTTCAGAGTCCCATATGCCAACCGTAATTTAACACAGAACCAGGAGCCACGTCCAAAAGCAGTGCCAAACACAATTTTGCTGGAGAATAGGTGAGAATGGAACACTGCAGGCCAAATATATCAGACATCGCAGAGTATGACTACCTGCTCATGAGAAGAAATGTTGATTCAGAGAGATGGGAAAAAAGTAACAATCACACCAACCTGGACTGCACATTTGTAATGCTAAAATACAAAGAAATATTTATTAAAAACAAAATTTAGGATTAGCATGGTAGGAATAAACCGTGCTAATCTGCTAGCTCTATGACTAGTAGGGAAGTGCTCATGGACAAAGTTTACTCAAAAAGTAAACTCCTCTCGCTCAGTAACTGTTTGTGTCAGACTCTTTTGAGAAAATGTTGGCTTCAGATTCTCACCCATGTTTTAGGTTAGTTTGGCTTCTTCCACATTAAGGTAAACACTATGCAATGTCTCTGCACTGGCTTCCTGTGGCTCAGAGAATAGATTTTAAAGTAGCTTTACTTGTGTACAAGTCTGTCCATGGCCTCGCACCAGGGTACATCCGCGACATGTTGGTGCCATATGAACCAACTCGGGCTCTGAGGAGCACAGGGACTGGACTTCTGTTAGTGCCAAGAGTCGGAACTAGACATGGGGAGGCTGCGTTTCAGATTCATGCAGCTAGAGTCTGGAACCGTCTTCCCAAGAGTGTGAGACAGGCGTCTACTCTAGCAGTTTTTAAAACTGAACTGAAAACAGTTCTTTTTAGCTGTGCATACAAGTGAATGATTTTATATTTGTTTTTATCTTTAATCTTTTTAATGCGCTATGATTATTTATGATTATTTATGATTGTAATCCCTTGTGTGATTTTAATGTTTTACGGTTTTTAACTACTTGTGTGATTTTATATATCTTGTGCTCTTAATCTGTCTTTTTATGTTTACTTAAATTCTAATGTTTGATGATTTATGCATGATGTTATATGGGTTGTGAGGCGCTTTGCGTTGCCTTGTGTAGGAAAGGCGCTCTACAAATAAACGTTGATTGATTGATTGATGTTGTAATGCATCAGTTTTATATAGCGCTTTTTTGGACACTCAAAGACACTTTACATGTCATTATTCTTTCACTCCATACACGGTGGTGATAAACTACTACTGTAGCCACAGCTGCCCTGGGGCAAACTGACAGAAGCGAGGCAACCAGTATGTGCCATCGGCCCCTCCGACCGCCACCAACCATTCACACACACACCAGACTCATTCTAGGAAATGTGGGTGAAGTGTCTTGCTTAAGGACACAACGGCAGTTTGGCACATTACACTTTAGTGAAAGTCTTGAGGTGGGGTCAACCCACGACCTTCTGGCTCAAAGGCCAACGCTCTACCAACTGAGCTACTGACACCCTATAAATGTAAACGGCTTCTCAAGTGTTATGTTATGATCGCCGCGTCGCTCAAAATTCTCTATGTCATAGCTTGTTGATTCATTATTGGTATTTATTTATTTACTTAGATTTGACTAAAGAATCATATGTAATGTTTGCTGCAACCGTAACTATAATCCAATTACAACCGCTGCGTGGCCTTAGGTCCTGGATCTATAGCCTGTCTGTCCGTGAGGAGCGGACCCCTCTCTCAATGTGGATCTCCCAGAGGTTTCTCACTTTTCTCCCACTGGGTTATAGATTTTTTTCCTTGCCGATGCAGGAGGGTCTGTTAGACTGAGAGTCTAACAAGAAGGACTGTGGTGATGATCCAGGACACTTTAACATTCTTCAACATGTATGGACATCTACATCAACATTCATGGATATTGGTCTCTCCAAATGAACTTCCAGCTTCTGATTCAAGTTATATTTGTATAATATTGAATAATACAATAGAGAGGCAACATAATTCCTACAGGATGATTTTAGAAATATTGTAGTCGATCAATTAAGATGAGTTGAGAGAGGCATAATGTTGTCTAAAAAAGTCTTCAGAGCACTGTTAGAACGGCGTAAAAAATCAAATCAACAGCACAAAAAAATGAAAGCCTCGGGTAAAGTCTCCTTTTCTCCCCATTACACAATCAAGAATCACAAGCCGACTCTTGGACTTTATCTGAGTCACTAAAATTCTCTGTCTCTACATTTGTGCTATTTTGAGCCATCTTGTTGCCAGATGCTGAATGTATGTGCTGGAGATCAACTGTCGGCTGAGATATGAGTTTGAACCCCTTGTGCTTTCAGTGAGGGCTCAGATGAAAAAGCGTCACAATTTAAGCCGCTAATAAATAAGACTGTGCGTTAATGGCCTTTACCTTTCCTCAGTCTGCGTCAATCATGGTGTTGAGAGGTGTTCTAAAAATTATGGGTTTTACCGCTTTGTTTTGACAAGAGAGTGAGTGAACAAAACTGGTAGGCATGAAGTTTTGCATGACCGAGCGTGCTGGTAAAAAGTGGATTTGTTTTTATAACCTTAGCTATAATTATATTGTCGCTCAATATAATGCATGTTGGTGGATTCTGTTGCTACAATTGTCCTGTCAGGCTCTGAGTGAGTGACAGGTGCATGTGAATAGAAAAATCTAAAATTGTGAGACTTTTGCCATAGTTACAATCCTGAAGCATTCCTCCAACTCAGTAAGAGCAATGCAGGAGTGGAAACGAGTGAACAAATATACGGAAATGGCAATATGGACATGTATGTAAAACCTTTAAAAATACAGACCATTCTCTGACACTTCCAGATACTTACAAAATTGAACGTCCACCTGAACCTCTCTTTGGCTTTTAACCTTCTGTAAGTGGCTTTATTGCACAAAGCTCCATAAAAACAAATCACATTTTCCGTCTTGTGCTATAAACCGTTTGCCCATTTGAGCCTCATGTTCTGAAGTGGCGTCTGAGCCCGAGGCACGATCAAAGTACAGAACAATGCAAAGAGGTTAGAAGGCCAGCTGTGATTTAGACCTTACTGGAAGAGGACTTGCGTTTGGAGGATCCTGGGTTACTCAGAGGTAAGTGATGTCCTACGTCACTGCGTATAGGAATTAGGAACAACTGGACAACCTCAAAAACATTACGACATAGAAAGAGATAACGTTTTTTGAGTCGTTTTTATGCACGCTTAAGATGGACAAAACTATACAATTTGTTGAGAGACCTCTGCTTAAGACTGTCCCAGACAATTGTGAAGTAAAATATGAATAGCTATTTGATACTATACTATTCGACACAAATATATTGATATGCATGGATGTGTTTGGAACAAAAGAATAGTTGTCACTTGCCAAATAATATTAGTTAAACATATAAGGCATTTGAGACTTTAGATTTAGACATAAACAGATGCACATAGGATGATATAATTCCATAAATAAATAATACAATATCTTTGACCAAACATAAGGCTAGACCTATTCTGTCAAATAAATAAGATAATTTAAGAATAATAAGCTAATTGTACTTCTCTTCTCCATCCTTCCATCCATTTTCTTCCCCTTAATCCATTTCTGGGTTGGGGGGTGGCAGTCAGAGCGGCACCCAGTACACAGAGCACCAGCCCCTCACTGATCCTCCTGCAGGTGGTGAGTCCACAGGAGCCTTGATCTTCCAGCGGGGGCTTTGGGCAGAGTGGGGTTAAGTGTCTTGATACTTCTGTTCTCCAAATTTATAATTGATAAATTCGCAGTCTATAATCCAGATGGTAGGATTGCAACAGTATAGAAGTAGTAGATAAAATCAGTTCAGGATCAATATAATGTTATGCTTGTTTGAAGCTATGGGAAGTTATGGTAAAGGGAGATGGAAGATCCATCTTGAGAGCAGAAGTACATTATTGTATCCTAAATCAACCCTTAATATTTCAATATTAAGGCATTGTTGTCCAATGGGACATTCTAAACAAGTTTGTATTTACCAAAATTACCATTTTTACAGCCAACTCAAACCCCCTAATTGCGCTCTAATTTACACATCTCGGTGATAAATATACAGAAATTACGTGACCTGCATTACATCCTCCTTTTTGGATATGATGAATAATGAAACCAAAGCAGGGTCACTGAATTCCCTGCAATGAGCAAAGAAAGCAACCTGTACAAACACCAGACCACAGTACCGCACACACTGAGGGGGATTCATCAGAATTGTGTTCTGAGTAACCTGGCACACTGAGAAATGGATTATTTGGCTTTGTCCAGCTTCAGTCCATCTCGATTATCTTATCCTATTGAGATGAGAAGTGGTCAGGCCAGAGTACTCATCTGCCATAGAGATACTATAACGGTTTAATCTTTTGGGGGACACGGAGGCAAAGCAGTTAGAGCTGTTTCCCCGGTTTCCCCTACCACTAAAAACATGTACAATAGGTATGCATGTAATGAGTGAGTGAATGGATGGTGTTGGTTGGAGGCTTTGATGCGCAAGTTTGTTCGGCGTCTCGCTTCCGTCATCACCGTGTGTGAAGAGAACGGAAAAATTGTAAAGCGCTTTGGGTAAAATGAACTATATAAATAAAGATTAATTACTTACTTACTTTTGGGAAAAGAACACACAAGACTAGGCCAACCCAATAGAAACAGAAAAAGCCCACTTAAAATAACAACAACATTTCCAAACCATGAATAAATTGGAGATCAATGATAGACAAATCCAGAAAGCAAGCCAAACTATCCAAGAGCATTCATAATTAATGATTTAAACTCATTTAATCTAGAAATCCTTTTTTCCCAAATTGAAATCATGGTCTGCGTTTCGCCCATCTGACTTGTTTTCCATAAGTTCCAAGGCTTTATAGAGGAGCACCTGAGTCATATCTTTCTACATCCATGCCAAAGCAGCACCCTGTTCTAAATTTCTAACTTTATTGGAGCCGTCCTTGGGTCCTAATTATGCAATACTATACATTAATGAACATGTTTTACACGGGTATGAGGACAAATTGGATCAAAACAAAGTTCAAAATCAATGTAGAAGAATGGTCAACTCTGCAAAACCTGGCCAACAGGGGTAAAAATTAAATTGCCCTGGGTAAGTAAGCTAGTAAGCTTTTATTTATATACCGCCTTTTCACTGCACATCGGAGTCTCAAAGCGGTTTACAATTGTTATTTGTTTACAATTGTTATTTGTATTTATTATTATTTGTTATTGTTATGGGTGAGTTCAATAAAGTCTTTCTTATTTCATTTTAATCCTATCATTTAAACAAAGACTAGAACTTAAATACTTTCTCAATATATTAGTAGTACAACGGTAACGCTGAGGGTCTCTTTTAATACTGCTTGTTTATTTAATGTTTCAGGTTTTAGCCTCTATGAGACACCAAGGTGGGCAGTGATGAGAACTACGTGTGGGGGCCGAGTTTGGGTTTTGGGGAGGTCCTGGAGGGCCCTGGTCTGGAGCCAGTGTGTGGTATAAAGCCTCAGTGTGCAGGCCGTTACAGTGCCCACTCTCTTCCCGCTTCTCTCCTTTTCTCTCCCTCTCAGCAAAAACAAAGTCCACAGGCTGTCAGTCGGAATCAACTTTTATAAACTTCTGAAACATAGTACATTTATACTTATAGTAACAATTAAAGGTACATTGTCAAGTTTTGCAGTGAAGTATAAAATGAAAAACAAACACCTGTCATAACTCAAGATCTGTCGTAAATGTTTATATTGTTATGAAACTACATCTTGGTGAAATGTACAATAAAAGCTATTCATCCATTTTCTTCCTTTTTATCTGTTGCCAAGTTGTGGAGGCAGCAGTCTGAGCAGAGATGCCCAGACTTCTCTATCCACACACCTGAGGCATCTTAATCGATTGTCAATGTCAATGAACAGACTATTAGAAATATGAATGTAAATGCCAGAGTTTGGCCTAAGGCTAATTTCAATCTGTAGTCCGATTGGGGTGTTCCCAGGCCACCTAAATGTGACTACCATGCTCGACTCGGATGGTTTTCACAGTCTCAAAGTGAGTAGTGCCGAGCCACTAAGGCAGGCTACGCTGGGCCCGGTTATAGAGCAAATGTGTAGGGAAAATGGTATATAAACAACTGCTGCTGGAAAACTGTAACTTAGACTATACATGCATAATATTAAGTTTAGTTCAGGGTGCGTTTTCCCTGCCCAAAGAGCCAGTTTTATTCATAGGTGAATGTGACCTTGTATATCCCCAATTGTTCACTTTCGGTCGTTACTCAAAGCTCATACTCATAGGTGAGGGCCTGAGAGTGACACGTAGAGTTAAATTAAGTAAGCTTTGCCTTTTGTCTCAGCTCCGTTTTCACTTCTGACACAGATTGGGCTGCAAAATATAGTGTATATCAAAATGGAATCCTCCGTTGGTTGTTCAGACTTTTTAACTTTACAAGTATGGTCTGAAATGCAATAAATCCTGATTTAGTTAAGCAGTTGGTTTTCCTCAAATGTTTAAAATGTGCCGTTTGATTAGACTCCAACAATTAAAACATCTGTAAGATTCAATCATTTTCCCACAATCACTTAGGCGTGGCAGGAAATGTTGTTTTTGTTTTGTTAAATGACAGCGAGTGCATACTTTACTATTAGGATTAGCATATTTGCTGAGAAAGCTATAGTTATAACGTCGCTCTGATAGTGGACAATATCAATCTGCCTTTGAGCAAGACACTTCACTCGCCTTCCTAAGTATGAATATGGTTTGTCTTCTATCTCATGGTATCCAAAGTATTTTATACTTGAGGTTTTTGGTAACAAAGTCATAATTATGCTTAAGTAGTCCACAAAGGACGTGGTAAGAATTTACAAAGCACTATTTCTCATCACACATTCCGCACATACTTCCTGTGAATAGTGCTGTCTTACACTACCTTGCTTTATACATTGGCTGTCACATATGATATGTTGCTGCCTATTTTGTTCAGTAGTGTCAAAATTAAAAGGTGCTGTCCTGAGTTGAGTGTAAAAACAAACCACTTTTCCAGTTCCAGTGTGTGGCTGTGCGACCTCCAACATATTACAACCTGCTCATTACCAAAGACAGAACCTTCTTTACCTCATAGATTATAGGCGCTCTGGGACCACAGCTGCCCCTCCCTTTTTAAACCCCCTTTGGCCAGATGCTAACCTGTACATTAGCTCTGTTTATGACCTACAAGACTACCAAGTATAAAATGTGGATAAGAGCATTGTATATGGCGTTTGTAACCTTTCCCCCCTACTTAGGGTATCCCAGACATTTCTTTAGTCCTCTTTTGCCCCATTAACAACAACAAAAGTTTTTGCAAAAGTGGAGTGTGTGTCTTTGTGTCATCCAGCCAACATGTGGTTTAGATTTCCTTTGTGACCACATGGGCAAATATATGGCTGGGCAGGGAGCAGGGGGCTCAATGGGGGGCGCTGTGGGTCCACTCAGTCTGCTATTATTCATAGTCTTTAGGGTCTCTATAGGACTTTTACGTAATGCTAAAAAAGAACAGGTTTCAACTTTGACAGGATAACATTTCAAAGAACAGAAAAGTAGTTCAAGTGTTTGTTTCTTATCAAATACACATTTAGGAGAATGCTGCTTTTTTTGGCAAATGCAACAGACAAAAAAGTAAAAGTAATATTGGTCTGTGTCATGTGGACTGAATATCAATCAATAACAACACAAATAATTAATTTAGTAAGATTACAATTGATAACCTACAAATGTGTGAACGAAGAAAGGAAAAACAGATAAAATTCCCATTTACAACAAACAATGGGACAGCAGACCTTAAGACATGACTTTTATTTCTGGATTTCATTTTGCAAGTTAGCTGAGGAAAGCATTTTTATAATTTTGGCCTTGGGTAAATATTTTGCAAATGGGTTTATTTTCCCCAAAAAGTTAATTTCCTCTCAAATGTTCTGGGTTTAGTTAAACTAGGCCGGTATCATTTTTCAAGTAACTATGCGTTTTTAACATCATGTCAAGCTCACATTAATACAACGGGCTGGAACAAAGATGGAAGAGCAGCAGGTATTCATTTTGTAATGTTGTTCCACACAAATGTACATGTTATACATCATGGTAAACTTACTTCCCTCAAGAGAAATTAGAATAAATAATAATACTTGATCTATCAGTCTGCAATTACAAGCTTTTGGTCCCATTTTGGTTTTGGTTCAAAGCAAGTATCTGTGTTTGTAACTGCAAAATGTGAGGTATTTTTCAGAAAATTCACAAACTCAATTTGAATATAAAGCAATCATCCGAATACCTACATACTATAAATAACAATTAAAATGACCAGATGCAAAAACCAATAACTTGGAGACCATTAGGGCTATTTTGTTTTGAATGTAGCCGAAAACTAAGATGAGTTTGACACCACTGGGGTACGTAATAGGGCTGTCACAGAATTGTCAGGGTTTTTTTCATTGGTTTTTTCTCATCAATAAATATATTTTATTGATATTTATTACACCCTTTTCAAAAGTGGCATGTCTAGTATGCATCCAATTGATGAAATATAGCATAAATTGCTATATTGTTTGTTTATTAGTGGTGAAATGGGAACAGTTGTTGATATTGGAGTTCTTGATTTAGACCTGAATATCTGGCAACAGCAGCGGCCATCATTGACCTGAGCTGAGCCAGTCTGCGGACTTCATGGCACACAGGCACCAGGATGTGACTCTATGAATTGGGTTTCAGTAAAAAGTCTGTGGTGAGGGGATTTACAGCCTTAAAACAACTGTTTACCGCCTACAACGGTTTATTGTGACTCCCCTTTAGGGACGAGGGGATATACGGGGTAAAAAGGTTGGAGACCACTGCTTTAAACTAGTACAACATTTTTTTTATCATCCTTATAAATTGGCTTAATATCGATTCTCTTCTGAGGACTCTTCAAATTTCTTACCCATGGTCATTTTGATGGGGAGCTTCTCTTTGCTGGCTGCTTCCACGAGCTGTCTCCGTACCTCCAGCACTGCTTCCTTCTGCTTGCTGGTCAACATGGCCTCCCACAATGACCTCGCTGCCGATGACCTGATAGGTAGAAGAATGAAGTGTATTAGTCACGGCGGAAAAACAAGACTTAAGAAGAGCACAGACCATTAAAACAACGTGCTGTGTTTGTAGTTTGTTGCAGTTGACCCACAAAAGTGATTGAGAGCTTGTCTGCAGTGTCAGGGTGAGTTAACCATCTCCTAAATGGGATAGACACATTTAGAAATTAGCAACGATTAGCTAGACCTCCTAATGAGCTACAAACAATACACATACAAGTGAGTTCATTTTTGTGACCTTAAAACCTGTATTTGTTTCATAAATACACAGTTTGTGCCAACATAAAGAGTCTTGACACATTTTGTGAACAAATCAGACTACAACAGGCAGTCTTTATCTTATTAGACTTTTTTTTTTCATACTGAAAGCTGCGTGAGGGCTAGAACTCTTTTTCAATTAAAAAGCGGATCTAAAGATACGACAGATTTCACATCCTCTCCTTTTTTCCCTCTAATAGAACAGTTTTGATAGATAGGGACTAAGTTACAAGTACATACAATTTATTATAGTTCTAGTTTTAATAAAGACTTATCATTTGCAGTAATAAAACTACAAGACAACCCGGGGATAACTTTATAGCACTTTGAGTTGTTTAATAAATCCAGTATCAGTCAGAAGTGCGTTTTGTGTCTCATCCAAGCTTAGATAAAAGAGGAGATTTATGTGAGAAAGGGCATCTGTTTTTTTGTGATTTAAAGCTGAATGAAAAGCCTTTTAGACAGGGGAAGGTGCCTCCCTGATGGGATCCTCACAGGAAAAAGGACAAAGTGCCAGAAGCTTCTGATACGTTCTAAGTCCATCTAAAACAATGCCAACATTCCTCTGGAGTGATCAGAGCAAGAGCCTAGAGACCTGCAGTGGTCCTGATACCATCTGTGTGCCGGCTCAGTCCCTCGTCTCATTACTGCTGCTTTATGAATCACACGGATTCACATCTCAAAAAAGGAAAAACCTCAAAGTTTTAACATGTGAGAAAGTAAAGGTGTTTCTCAAATCAAGCAACATTTGGGTTTTCCATGTAAAGGGGCAAGTGTGCGCAATTTCAACATAAAAGTCAAACATACTGTGTGTTAGTTAATAATAAAATTGCAGCATAAACATTTGTTATAGTTATATGGGCTTTGTTACTAGCAATAGCAGCTTTGCACAGTCTCATTGATGTCATTTAACTTAAGTTTTAAATGTTTCTGTAAAATACATACATAAATAAGAGGGTTTATCAGTTTAATTAATATCCTGAGTGTCTGGTATTCCCAGAAGGTCTCCCATCACAGTACTAACCACGTACAGTTTCAGAGGTCTAACAGGATCTGGCTTTGCATGCACGATGTATTGCCAAGTTGATACTAATACATGAAAATTATTTTATGTACTCCCTGCAATACCCATGCGTACCACAAGATATCCATATACCCTGATTTGGAGTGTTTCCAATAGTGCTGTTTAATTGGAACCAGCAAATATTTCAGTTGGCTACTGCTTGGCCTTGGTTCAAACCCTAACTTTAATCAAAGTAACTGTGAATCCAAATTCAAAAGAACATACATTCACACATTCATAGAAAGAACAAGCAGAAAGGTTGAATATGTCTCTGCCTGAAGACAAAATACCAACATTTGTGAGTCAATTCTCAGGATACTGGTTTGTTGTGGGTAGGTAGCTAAGATACAATACCAGATTGTAATGTGTAATGAAAACTAGAGTAGAGGAAAGCAGCATAAGACAAACAGAGCGAGAACACTATATCACAACAATAGTACCAACTACTTTTATTTCTGCAGCTACTAAGAGGAATGATACCCTGTCTTTGAACAGAAATATGTACCGTTACATTTATACTTTTTGTGTGGATTCGCTTCTCAAATTTCTTTTCTACATAAAAAGCTAACCCTGTTGATGTACGAGTTCAGAATCGACCTCGAAACCAAAGACGCGGAGACACAAAAGCCGAATCAGGGTTAAAATCAGGGAACACAAGGCAAAGAAGGCTGGCTGACAAATCCACTCCACTGTTTTCTTTACTTTTTTAGAAAAGCTTTTTTTCTTCTCTCGCCTTTTCTCTGTTCTAACTGCTGCCATGTGTTTAATATCAGATGTAATGTGTTCCAGACCTCGGCCCGCACTGGACAGGGAAGAGAGGGCCTCGCACAGGGACGCCCACCCGCCCGCCATCTTCCCTTGCAGCCAGACACAAAGCACAGAACAAGGCCAAAAACAAAAAGAACTGGGAAGGCTATGAACACATTTTATTGGTCTTAGATGTCTTTGTTGCACTTGCTCTGTATTCCGATTACATTAAATAAGCTAAAACGCTGGGGTACCTGATTTTAAAATGGTGAAATGACGACAAAATCTGTACTTAGATCACACAAACCATGAGATCAGATAAGATGAACTTTATTGATCTCATAATGGAGATTTTTAGTCAGATTTGGCATAGATAAAATCACTCAGATTGTGTAAAATGACATGAAGTGCGGAAACATTTACAAAACGCTCATCAGAGTTCTTATAAAGTGAATTGTAGAAGCTTCACAACAACTAAGAAGCATGTGAGTGACTAAAAAGATTATATTTTTGTACAGAAAACTGAACAGTTTGCAACTACTGTACGGACTTCCCCACACTGGATGATACTGTAACTGACTAAAGCTACTGCGGAATTATACACTTTTAGAATATAAAATCATAAATTTCCAGTAAAAAAATAGTGTTGTCCAGTAAATCCTTGAAAACATTTCTTGTAAATTTTGAGCAAACTACCTACAACAACAATTCAACATGGTCAACATAGCTGACATACCGATAGTGTGAGTGTTCCGGGCCATATGTGTTCAGTTTATGTGTATATATTTACCAATGTGTCTCGTACATCTGTGTGTTTTCTAAAGAGATAGAGTGTGGATGAAATATGGTTCCAATTTGACTTTTGGCCCTCACTGCTCCCCTGACACCCTCCTCAGGCCATTCGGTCAGAGGCAGACGCTGGGGTCCCGCACTGGCCACTGGGTGAGGGGTGTGAGACAGGCCCCATAAGCAGTCTTGATGAGTAACAGTTGAACTCTGAAAGAAGGGGGCAGGGGATTTGCTTGGACATCTGCCTTATATGGGTCTACTTCATCCTCTAGGGGGCACTGTAACACTTAGCACAGCAATGGTGTATGTGCTTTCTATCTACCAGCAAAAGGGATGGAGTTATGATGCGACAAGTATACTCAAGAAAAGTAAAACCTAGTAACATAGTGCGTTTTATATTACGATTAATAACAGCAACCAACCGAAACTGGTAAACAATAAAATATCCGGAAAAACTAGTGCTGTGAAACTACCAAAACTACTAATCTGCATCTACGAGTGCAATTACTACTCCATTAGAGTTGTTCAAGATTTGGTCTAGTAAAAATACCTTACAAAATATAGTACATATGTTTTCTCCCAGACTCTAAACAGCTCTCATGTTAGCTCAATAAACCTGCCACAATACATTTTAACAGCGGTACACATTAGTACAACATCTTGCGTGTAGTTAAAACTGAACACATATGGTCCAAATGTTGCCAAGTCATTAGAGGGTGTGCGGTGAGGAGGGGGTATGTTACTGGAAGTGAGTGAGGCAGCGTGGAGGAATGGTCCGAACAGGTCTGACTCAGGACGGCTCTCATTTATCTACCTCTAAAGCTCTAGTTTGGACATATATCTAACACGTGCACATATGAAACTGTTTATTCACTAATTCTGACTCCCCATTGCACAAATTAGTAAGAATGCCCCACTACAGTAAACATCACATGATTCAGACTTGAGTCATGATGCGCTCATAATCGGGTGAGGGGCTTTAGAAAGACTAATGTAACCACAATGTATAAATGAGCATTTTAGTTTGTGTACTTGTCCAGAATGAGTACCAATACCTTAGACATTATTTTATAGAGCTTGGAATACCGTGAAAATAATCATTGCAAGATAAATTTGTTAGCATGCTTAGGGTGAGGACAAAATCACAGCATTTACAATCAATGTGAAAAGTAACATTTTGATGTCTGAAATCTGTGTGTAATAAATAACATAAAGTTGTAAGTTTTGATCTGATCCTGCATGACCCCCGCCTCCACATTTCGTCATACTGAGCTGTGAGCTGATCAACATGGTCCCAATACCGGGAGCCAATAGAATTACAAGCGGCTACTGGTATCAATATCTGTGGTATGATCCATAGTCACACAACTGCACTGGTCTGAGCAGGGTTTGCCTGAGAGTTGGTCGACTTGTACACTGATCACTGTAAGAAACTGCTTTTTCTGCTGTTTGCCCAAAGGAGAACTAAATAATGATTGTTGTTTGATGTACAAAAACAAGTTGTTCCCAACTCTCTGTAAAAACACGATTATCATTCGTCTTTTGCAGAATCTTGTGTGAAATATGTGCGAAAAAGTAAACATTCAAGGCACCTACTGTAAACAAAACCACAAGAGGCAACTAGAATTGACCAGAAGTGGCCTTGAGGCAGCGCAATCCAATACTACAACAATGACTTTATGTGAGAAGAGAGAATGAGGAGCTAGAGTGGGGAGATATGCAGAGAAACTAGGATAGGACATTGTAGTAATCAACATATTCTAAAAACAATCATAATTGACAATACACTAACAAACATAATGCAATACACTATTACTCTGTACTCTGTTCTGTCAATGGTTTAAGATGATCATATAAACAAATATATCATATTTTCAAATAAAGATTATCAAGTGAAAATGTACCTTCCAGTACACATCAGGAGGCCAAGGCAAAAGGAAAGCATCACACCAAAAGAATCCTCGCACTACTCTTGGGTTTTGGATAGTTTACCATTTCAACAGGAAGCCAGCAGTGGGGTCTCTTTGAAAGAACAAGTGGGTTTTTCATCATTGTTTGCTTCACAACACAGATTTCGGAAGTCCGGACTCATAATTTTAAAAGCTAAAGATGGCCCATAAAACAGAATGGCCAGTCTTATCTTGGGAGATGGGAACATGAAGTACAAGTTGTTCAGGTGAAAGTAATCTTCTTGATGGATGTTGTGTGGGTTTCCGGAGGCTTCGACGCAGAGTGGAAAACAGAATTACTTGGAGACGCAACGCCATAGACAGACAGAGAAGCGGAGACTTAAGATATTTCGTGTCAGGAGCATTTTATCAGTCAGCGCTTACAACTGACTGACGAGAGTCCCTGCAAAGAGTTCAAACACAGCTGACCTTCAGAGAGGAAAGATGTGATCAAGATGAGCAAAATGCAACCTGTACACGAAAACATCAAAATGCTTTCAATGCAATACAATACATTTTTATTGTAAAAAACTATATAAAAAGCAACTACTAAAGAACTCCCAAATATAAAGTATTGCTATACCATGAATAGAGTATATGAACAACCCTGCCTATAAATAAAACATCGACATATACATAGTAACATATAATCCTGTGTTGGACCACAATCAGTCTGTTTTAATTGCGTTTACTTCTTTAACATTTTACAGACAGCGAACACAAGCTGCCATTGCTCTGACAGGCCTTTGTGCAGCATACATGATTTCAAACCCTACTCCATCTATTTAGTTGTGCCCACATTGCTCATAATAACATGAAACTGACTCCATCTCCTGATTGTCTAACTATAGAACGACAACACAATCCCTTTCCTATATTCACTCACGAGAATAGAGATGTGGCTATACAGACTGGGTTCACTGTCCTCAGTTGTCTGTCATTAACTCTGCACAGATCTATAATATGTCTTTCTCTTGAGTCCATTCCCATATCACTATAAATTTAAAAGCTTGCATACATGATATTGACTTTATCTATTGGTGCACATCAAAACAAGTTCATGGTTTTGGCAATACTTCCTCTGGGCTAAACGACAGATACAATTAAGGATGCATTTCAACTGCAAATACGTCAATACAAAATTCACTGCATCTGTACCAATGTGTTGCACTTCAAAATTGCAACCAGGGATCTACCCACACAAACCGAATCAAAACAAATGTGAAGTTAAATTCTTTCTTTTAAAAGTTGTTATTCAGGGAATTTGCACGGTATTAAATTCTGCATTAACACAACATTTCATTCACGGTCTCTTTCCCATGCAACCAGGACAGAAATAGTTGTTTTTACTGCACAGTAGTGGCAGAGCTCTGGTTTTAGGGAGATGGTAGCCTGACTATGTTTTCTTTTGGCCGGGTGCGGTTGTGTTGGTACCAGAGCACCTTGGCCACCCGCGCTCACGACTGCCCACACGCACTCACTCCCACCACAACATCAAGGTCCGGCGCAGCCAAAATCACTGGTGGTGTGCACAGTGTGGGGTTGGAGACGGCGGCAAACTCACTGCCCTTGGCCAATCGGGGTTCATGTGTCCCACGGCAGGATCAGAAGGAGGCAGCCCAGCCAAACACAGCAAATTACTGTGAACGGCAAGGCACCTGACCACAAGGATACACTAAACAACTCTGCCACTTTCACTCAGAAACCAGAATGGCAGCAAAGAAGAATGAGAAAACTGCATCTGCAAGCAAGTTTCAACTCACCAGAGCAATTCAGAAAATCACAATCTAATCATCAACCATTTTCATAAAACAAGTACAGTATTTACACAATTTAGCATTAACAGAATTTTGCATAACTTGGTTCATTATTAAGTACTACAGGTCAGGAAACAGAATACTGTAATTGGAAGTTAAGTGTAGGGTCTCGCCCAAAGAGCTAGAATCAACAACCACCCACAGAATGTTTGACACACCATAATCTGTAAAAATATCCTGGAATTACAGATGGAAACTTCATACAAAATGGTTGGAATTAGGTCCACACCTAATATTTAAAGGTTTGTCCTGAACTACACAAAAGAGCCAGAGAAAACACACAATGGTTTAAGACTAAAAATATCTGTATAAACATCCGAGGGACAGATTACACAGACGATTAAACGGCAAGTGTGTTCTCTGCATGGTTCATTTCAGGTACATTATACAACACCTTTCTACTGGTAACATTACTTCAAGTTTTATGTTTTTATTTATATATGTATTAATTCTGTCAGTTAAACGCGCTATAAATGGTGTTAACGCAAACCCATTTTTACGGCCGACATTTTTTATTACTGGGCCAACACACGGTTTAAACAACCAGTAACGTTAGAACACCAAGGCCAATAATAAAAACAAAGTAGGCTCGCACTTCCTGGACGTCCATCAGTATTTACAACTATCTTGCGGTCACAGCCCAAATCAAGGGACATTTACAATAGATAACATTTTTTGTATTAATTAGAGTTAACTATGAGATTAATTTGATTAATCACAAATCAAAATTCCATATTTTTATTGTACCCAAGAAATCTCACAAAGACTTACAGTATATGTTTCACTTTAACAGTGCCTTTCACAGTGAAATCATAGCTTGAACTTTTATCTCGTCATGTGATGACCAGAAACATGTATACTTTATTAATGTGTGATTCCTGAGACCCAGTGCATTGTCTAAAAGACAAATCTGTAACCTAGTGACTGTCCTTTTGAGTAAAACAACCTGTGGCAGGGTATGAGCCTTAGTTAGAGCAGTTAACTTGATCAAGTTCTCGCAATATTTTGTGATAATGAACTGGACCATGCGCTCAGGAAAAAAGAGTTACCTCTTGTGCTACCCAGGGTGAGACTCAGACCAGTTGTAAACACAAATTCTAACCCCTAAGCAGAACTTGCCCTCTGCCACCACTTAGAATACCGTAATCACTAATGATGCACATACATAAACCAGGGCAATTAATACATATTACTTGACGCTTATAGGTCAAATGTTTACTAAATAATAAAACTGCAGTCACTCATGGTCAAGTGAACAACTGCAGAATTAACAGGACCATTTTGAGGGTTGTATATGTCGATATATACTGATATATACTATACTATACTACTACTATCCTATACTATACTCGATATATACTGTTGTTGTATGTGTTGACATATACATGCATACTCAATAGATGTGCAGCCTGCGCTGTTGCTGCAGAGGTCAGCTGTACTTGCAATTTTAAACAACTGTAACCTGATGAAGCCAAACACTTCCATTCTCCCACATGTTTGTTGTGACAAAGTGCCTCAACCTTCTCAATCAGATTTCCCCAATCAACCCAATCGATGGAGGAGTGGTGGAGGCTACATAAAGGACTGGAAACCAATACTTTGATTCACCAGAATTTCAGCACATTATTCTAAGGAGCTGGTGGAAACAATATTTCAGAGTTTGTCGATGTAATACAGTGCCTTGCGAAAGTATTCCCCCCCCTTGAACCTTTCAACATTTTGCCACATTTCAGGCTTCAAACATAAAGATATAAAATTTAAATGTTTTGTCATGAATCAACAAGTGGGACACAATCGTGAAGTGGAACAAAATGAATTGGATAATTTAAACTTTTTTAACAAATAAAAAACTGAAAAGTGGGACGTGCAATATTATTCGGCCCCTTTACTTTCAGTGCAGCAAACTCACTCCAGAAGTTCAGTGAGGATCTTTGAATGATCCAATGTTGTCCTAAATTACTTATTATGGTAAATAGAATGCACCTGTGTGTAATCAAGTCTCCGTATAAATGCACCTGCTCTTTGATAGTCTCAGGGTTCTGTTTAAAGCGCAGAGAGAACCATGAAGACAAAGGAACACACCAGGCAGGTCCGAGATACTGTTGTGGAGAAGTTTAAAGCCAGATTTGGATACAAAAAGATTTCCCAAGTTTTAAACATCTCAAGGAGCACTGTGCAAGCAATTATATTGAAATGGAAGGAGTATCAGACCACTGCAAATCTACCAAGACCCGGCCGTCCCTCCAAACTTTCATCTCAAACAAGGAGAAGACTGATCAGAGATGCAGCCAAGAGGCCCATGATCACTCTGGATGAACTGCAAATAACTACAGCTGAGGTGGGAGAGTCTGTCCATAGGACAACAATCAGTCGTGCACTGCACAAATCTGGCCTTTATGGAAGAGTGGCAAGAAGAAAGCCATTTCTCAAAGATATCCATAAAAAGTCTCGTTTAAAGTTTGCCACAAGCCACCTGGGAGACACACCAAACATGTGGAAGAAGGTGCTCTGGTCAGATGAAACCAAAATCGAACTTTTTGGCCACAATGCAAAACGATATGTTTGGCGTAAAAGCAACACAGCTCATCACCCTGAACACACCATCCCCACTGTCAAACATGGTGGTGGCAGCATCATGGTTTGGGCCTGCTTTTCTTCAGCAGGGACAGGGAAGATGGCTAAAATTGATGGGAAGATGGATGGAGCCAAATACAGGACCATTCTGGAAGAAAACCTGTTGGAGTCTGCAAAAGACCTGAGACTGGGACGGAAATTTATCTTCCAACAGGCCAATGATCCAAAACATAAAGCCAAATCTACAATGGAATGGTTCACAAATAGACGTATCCAGGTGTTAGAATGGCCAAGTCAAAGTCCAGACCTGAATCCAATCGAGAATCTGTGGAAAGAGCTGAAGACCGCTGTTCACAAACGCTCTCAATCCAACCTCACTGAGCTTGAGCTGTTTTGCAAGGAAGAATGGGCAAGAATTCCAGTCTCTCGATGTGCAAAACTGATAGAGACATACCCCAAGCGACTTGCAGCTGTAATTGCAGAAAAAGGTGGCGCTACAAAGTATTAGCGCAAGGGGGCCGAATAATATTGCACGCCCCACTTTTCAGTTTTTTATTTGTTAAAAAAGTTTAAATTATCCAATAAATTTTGTTCCACTTCACGATTGTGTCCCACTTGTTGTTGATTCTTGACAATTTTTTTTTTTATCTTTAAGTTTGAAGCCTGAAATGTGGCGAAATGTTGAAAGGTTCAAGGGGGCTGAATACTTTCGCAAGGCACTGTATTCACTACAAAAATGCAATCCATATCTATGTAGTGCATTGGGATATACGTCCTTTTGAAAAAAAAGTACCGCAGATTTGTGCTGGCGTGTCATTTTATTTTAGATCAAGTTTTGATGCAACAAGGAAGAGAAAGTGTTTCGGGTCCAGATTGTGACCAATCACAGCGGACCACTGGCCCCCACTTTCTTGAGAAAAGCCACAGGTCTCTCGTTTGCACAGACAGCTGAGGTAAACAAGCAGCAGAGGCTAACCTGAAACTTCCCGTGTCTTCGTTACTGGTTACTGCTTACACAGCGAAACAGCCATCCAAAAGAAAGTCTCGTTCCTCGGCGCTTCCATATTGTGAGACGTGAGCTCCGTATACATAGCGTAGCATGTAGCACGTGAGCGCAGGCTGAGGGGGAGGAGGGTAGTGGGGGGCGAAAGCTCCGTGCGGGGAGGGCGAGCAAAAAGAGCGAGCTCGTCGCTCTCATTCGAACATTTCTCAAAGCAGGGCTGGACTGGCCATCGGGCGTACCGGGCAATGCCCGAAGGGCCGATGCCCATATTTGGGCCGGTCTGTCTGCCTCATACAAAAAAACATGTTTGTGAGAAGTGTAAATCCGTTGAGAAATGTCTGAGGGGAGCGCGCGTGTCCGCGGGGCACCTGCTGTATGTACTCGAACGGGATTCCACCGCCTCAGCGGCCGCAGTGTTCCCGCATCCAGCGGCTCTGAGCTGGACGCAGGAACCGCTCACCGGGAACCGCTCACAACACAACACGGTGAGCGCGTAGCTGCAACGTGACCATGTACCCAAGACCATAAACGTGCACAGGACCATGCGTGTATTTGCGTAATTTGTGCACCCAATAAATACACCGCTGCAAAAAACAGTCCGCGTCTCCCCTCTCCTCAAAATTAAAGCTCGGGTACCTAAATTTTCCATTGCATCAAAAGTTCATGTTTGAGCCCAAAAGTAAAATGTTGTGAACAGATTAAACAGATTTAGAGCCAGCTAATGACTGACATTATGCATTTCAGATATTTTTGACCAATTCTCATCCCTGTAACAAACAATAGTGTTGTCTGTGCCCACCTCCCTCACTCTGAGACATGTTTATTACTCTGTTTAATGTAGACTATTGTACTTTATGTTATTGTTGAAACTGCAGACATCCTGATCCTCTACAGTATTTGCTTCCACATACTGTATAAACCAGGGGTCGGCAACCTTTAGTGCCCCTAAAGTGGCTCCTGGAGCCTTTTCAAAAATGTCTGAAAACAGAGTGTGAGGGCTATATTTTATTTCTAGTTTCAATGTGGTTTTTGTAGGAGGAAAAACATTCTTAACGTTTTTCAATGCTGCAAAAACTTGTATAAGTAATATTCAATTTTAGCATTTCTGTACGTAGTGCGTCATATCCTGTGACGCGGCCCGTGCCAGGCGGCTGCTGCTGTAAACAAACCGGCGTGTGTGCATTATAGACTGTGAGTGTGCATGGATCCCAAAGATACAGAGAGAAAGAGTCGATAAGACTGGACTAAGAATGAGAATGAACTTTTGCTTTCAGTCAATGAGGAAGGACTGCTTCATGTTTGCGATGTAATGAAAACAATAATGAACAATGAAGCTTTAAACACCGTTCACTGAAAGATTCATTCATCATAAAGTCAGAGCACCTATTTTCAGACTTCAAATACCTTCACAGAGACGGTGAAAGAAAAGGCCATTAAGGACATTCAGCTCCAGCAAACTTCAGCCTGTGATGTGATCGATATGAACAGACAGTGACGCAGGTGAACTGAGCCAAAAAGCAGATGTATTTACTGTATTTGTACAATTGCATGAAGGCAAAAAAAGTTAAACTTAAAGCAGAGTTGTCACGTGGTGCGTCATTCTCTCCAGGACACGCTGCAATGAAAATACACATTTGATAATCATGAATGGTTTTTATGTGTTTGTAGCCTTTACTTTGTCATTTAGATATTAGTCTAATATAGCTAATATAGCTAATATAGCTAATGTAGCTAAGGTAGCTAATGTAGCTAATGTAGCTAATACAGCTTCAGACCCTGTTACCTTCATATAAGCCTTATACAACGCTGTTTTTTTTTTTTTGTCAAATATGGCTCCTTGAACCTTTTGAGTTGCCTGGGCCGCTAAAAAGGAAAAAATGCCCGGGCCGTTTTTTGTCCCAGTCCAGCCCTGTCTCAAAGTCAATTAGTGCAGCTTTAACGAACGTACTCACGCCTATCTCCGCCGTTGAAACTAATGTGCCACCATTTTTGCCTTCTGTGAGCTTTTTCAAAATGGCCGTGGAGCAGTAAAATGTGAAAATTGCTAGCCTGTATTAACCCCATTCATTTTAACAAGTGCATTCAAAAGTCCACAGCAGCTAAACTAGACTTGTCCAAAAAAAAAAAAAAAGAAATCCCCTTAGCATTGACAGTATCTGGAATGTAGTGTTGGGCCAATAGACAACTTTTGGAACATCTTGTTAAGCCGTTTTCAAGAGGGAAGACGACGGCATAAAAAAAGCATCTCGTTCCGGGTCTACCCGCACCGGCCGGGAGATTGCAAGCATGTCAGTGCACATGCTGAGGAACCGACCGCAGTGGTTGAATCCCATCCAACTTTTCAGCAAGCAGGGGGGGCGGGTGTTGTAGGTAGGTGGCTGTAATTTGGCATTGGAGGCGAATGCGTTAGTAAAGTAATCTGTTCTGATTCGGCACCCAAATATCAAGAAATTGAAGCTGGAGCAAGAGGAATGTTTACCAAGATTCATTGCTGGCAAAGATGTTGTGGCTTTACAGGCTCAGTTAGGGGCAAAGGAGATGGTTAGGCTAAATGCCTTACTTAGTTGGGCGCATTACATACGTCACGGCAAACTCAGATCCAACCATTTAAATCTGCAAAAGGAGTTAACGGAGCTCAATGGAGCAAATCCAGACCTTAGTACAGAATGAAATGAGTACAACAGTGTGGTAAGACCAGGCTACCATCACATGCACTTACTCTGCTTGTGCTAAACAGCCAGGTGCCAAGATGTTCTGGGTTTGAGGGCTGCGCTGTAGAGTTGTCAGCTCCAACATGTCCACATGCACATCTGTCACATGACCAGGTAAGGGCTTCAGTACAGTTAGAATCTTCTCCACCAGATTGTCCCCATGATGGCCAACAGCCCCTGAGGATAAAAAAACAAGTGTCTAAATATTCACTGAAATATGTCAGCAGCTTTAATACAGGCTTTGGAAGTTACCTGTAAGGTCCATTGTCCTGTCGATAAATATGACTGAAGCTTTATTCTGTGCGGTCTTCCTCCTATTTTTGGCTTGTGGGTGATTAGATAAATCTCCAGCAATTATACGACTCATAGGACCTACTGCAAAACTCTCTTCCCTAGTTCCAGTTGTTTCAAACATGGAGTTCAGAACTGAGGTCAAGTTTTTTATTTCAATTTGCAGTTCAGCTGGGAGAGAACTCATGTCGAGATCAACTAGGCTCCCAAATCTCTTCTTCTCTGGACGTTTTGAATTGATAGAGTCCAGATCAGGGGAAATAAGGGGAAACACATGGGCAAACGCTGGAGTGAGGATAAGATGGCGTGAGACAGGTGCAAAGACAACAGGGATGTGGACTACTTCAGCTGTGTAGTTCATGTTGCCCATCCACTCACACAGCTTTACCTCAAATTGCTCAAACACTGGATTCCCTTCCATTTCTGCAGTGACATTGTTGGCGATCAGATGCACGGAGTGCGCAACAGTCGTGATCACGACACAATATTGAAAGTGGCTCAGAGATATAATATCCTTTATGATGTCGACTGTTCTGCCTTTTAGCAGCGTGCTCACCACGAATACAGCCTTGGGTTCATGGGTACTACACGCTTCAAAGCTTGAAAACTGCTTGACGTTTTTTGCTCCAGCATCGAATAGTGATGCAGCACCCCCGCACCAATGGAGAGCCTCGGCGCACTTGTTATCCATGAAAACAACCGCTTTCTTTACCTTCGAGAAGACCTTTCCCCATGTTTGCAGCGAAAACTGCGAGTAATCTTCCGCAGTCAGCATTGCTATATATGTGTCAATATCCGGATTATGGTTGAATCAAATATGTTAGAAGAAATGTCATGAAGTTGGAGCAAAACAATACAGTCTATGAGCAAAACAAACACACGAGTCTCGCAAAGGTGACGTGGCAGTAGTGCGTCGCGGAAAAAATACGTCACTCGTTGCTATGACAGCAGCATCCAGAGCGGAGACGGGGAGAGGTATAATGTTAATCTGCAATCCTTTATGAGAATGATTGAATGAAACAAAACCAAAACACTGTCAATACTACTTACCTTAACGTTAACCCTTGCATGTCCGAATCGTGCTTCTTGTTGTTAACGTGGTCTTAGAATGCTCGTTGAGTAATATGATTTTTTTTTCTGGATGACAAACGCTACAGTTAGTTAACGGCTCAGTCGAAGTAATTCTGAATAATCCAATTGTTGTCAGTGTCTATGTGCAACACTCTCTGCCCTGCTTACATTGCAATCATGATAATAATTCATTAAATTGCATTGGTTTTATGTAGCTTTTTTCAGACATATACTTTGTTTATGGTGGTTGTGATGGGCTACTACCACAGCTGCCCTGTGAGAAGAAGAAGCAAGGCTACCAATCTGTGCCACCTGCCCTTCCGACCACCACCAATCATCACAAACACACACAAGATGCATAATATAAAATGTGGGTTAAGCGTCTTGCCACATTAAGCAACCAGAGTCTCCCATCAGAGTTCTGTACAGGGCCTGCCCTGATTATCTTGTGGGATCAGACTCACACATTCACATGGCATTAACTACAGAATAATAATAATGCTCAACAGTCCAATAGTTACCACTTTAATCATCAGCTAGTCCCAGATTTTATGCACAAAAAATGCTCAATCCAGAATTCTTCCAAAGTTTTGTTACTAACTTTTTTTGTTTTACCGCCAGTACATCTATGAACTGTTATGGCTTTACTGAAACATAACTGACCCACACATGTATTAAAAAATCTTAGCCTTAAATTTTTGCCAAATGCTGTTCATAATATGAACAACGAACAAAGTCAAACCACTACCCTTTTATGGCTTTTATCACTTCAGCCTAGATCCACTGGCTTTATACTCTGTCCGTAGTTAACTAGCCATTATTATTATCTATGTTCAACATGCAAAAAGGAAAATATTCAGTTCAGATTAGAACACAGTTGGATGCATTGAATAGAGCTTTTAAAATATAGCAATAATAATTATATATTTAATAAAAAATATATTTTTCCAATGCAACATATACCGTCTTGGCATAATTGTCTGTAATTGATGAATTATGTGTCATGCACATCATAGTCTGGCATTCACAATTGAATTGTGTGATTTGATCGGATGTATTTGATGTTAACAGTTGTGCAGCGTGACATGGATGACATAGCAAAAGAGTGTGGTCAGGAAAAAGAAGCCACAATACTGAAGGATATAGAAGAGTGCAGAAAGAGGGACACGGATATAACAGAATCACCCGTTGGAAAGCCATGGAGAAACCCTGGTGAGATAAATGGGTCAGTAAGCCTGGTACAGAGAACTACACACGCTTGTTGAGCTTTTTAATTTTCCTAAAACGACCCAAAATATGCAAATACTGATATAGAAATAGGTCACTTCAACTTCAATAGTCGACGTCAACATCACTCTTTTATCATTGGCATGAACTGTTATTATGTTGTTTGCTTCTGTGCAAAGTGAGCCCCATGGCATCAAATATGCCCGCGGGATCAGCTTCATGTTCATGTTCATGTGTTGTGACCACTGAAGGATGGGTCAAATGGAGCGGGCCAAACTTAATCTAACTTTTGAAGCATATGGACAGCAATCCTTCTCTTTAATGTGGGATACACAGCATTTTCATTCATCTTTGAACTTGACAATAATCTTCTGAAGGATTCTACTGTGAAGTCTGTGAGTCACACTGATTGAAAGTGCAATACATCTTACTAATCCTCTTTCAATCTCTATAGGTGCAAACATTACAGATTACTTCAACTATGGCTTCACTGAGGAGTCTTGGGAGGCTTACTGCAAAAAACGGAAAGAAATGAAAAAGGCTATAAAAAAGATGGTACAGTCCCAGATTCTTGGATAAATAAGTAAACAAAATAGGATCAAATGGTGTTTCTCTTTTCTCAGGTGGACAGAGACAGACGAAATCAAGAGAAGCATAATCGACCTTCCACTGCCTCTGACATATGCCGTTTATTTCCCAGGTTGGTGTTGTCATCGCCGATGCCTTCTCATCTTGTTCTCTGTGATAACTGGTGCCCAGAGGAGGAGGCAGCTGGTCCTTTCTATTTGTCACAACCACTATCTGGATCATGCCATCTGTTTACTGTGATCCTACAACGGGCTCAGCATATTAGAGTCGAACTGGCAGGGGAATCCACAGTGTAGTCAGAAACACAAGTGTATGTCTGCACAAAGCCGTCTGTGAAATTTCAGAGAAGTATCCATCACTCACTGGCCTTTAGATATACTGTATTGGTGGGTAGATGACATGATGACTCCATGAATGTGTGAATGTGCATGACCTAAATGCCAGTTGGAGCTACAAGTAACAACTGCTTTAGCTAAAAAGAGAGACCTGCGAATTTAAAGTCACTGCATTCAATCTTGAGAAACAATTGTTGATGTTGAGAAACATTTTTTGATGTTGAGAAACAATTTTTGATATTTAGAAACAAAAACAAAAACTGTTGGGATGTAATCATGACGTGCACTTTTTTCACGCTATTCCTCTTAAAAGTGTACTGTTTAATTGATGGTTGAATTACTTGGTCATAGCTCGAGCACTAGAAAACTACAATAGTTCACCTCAAACATCCTTTAATGCTTTAAGAAAATGTGCAAATATTGCCAGCAGTTATTCTTTACTGTCACTGATAGAACTCTTTTCCCAATTCTCAAAGACATCTATTATTAGAAACAAATGTGTTGTATGTGTCACCACAACCTTTATTGGAATCCCATTTATTGAGTAACAACCCAGATAAGAATGTTGCAATGACCGCTCAAGCATGTGGTGAGTGGGCTCTTCACAAGCTTCCAAGTGCTGATTGTGTGTCATGCTGTAGCTGTGCCTTTGGAGTTCTGTTACCACGCTATCCCTACAAGCAGGAGCCCCTATCGAATAATTGCATTCATCTGAAAGATGCACCTGTTTTCAATAAGACAGGTGCATCATAATGATTGTAGAAACTAAGGCTAAAATGTCGTCCGTCATTCTGTTCCATTTAGGCTGAAGATGCCTGGTCTATGTCTGGCCTGGTAAGAAACTGAATTACGCATGATTTGCCTTTGGTTTTTTTCCTCGGTTTGTCTTCTGGATTTAGTGGACAGGATATGTTCTCTGCAAAGAAGCTGGAGCGGTAGAAAACATTAAGGATAATTTTGCTTGCAGACATTTTTTGCATGAACAAACTATTTGATGTAGGAGTGAGACTAGAAGGAGCCTCTGAGGCTTTATCCTACTTCTCAGATATACTGAATGCTTGTGAAAATAGAAGTGACATTGTTATGCCCCTATTTTAAGCAAATATAGCAGAGTAAGAATTTATACATTTTAATTTTTTATTGGTCCCCTGCAAGAAAAATGGCCTTTCTACAATGCTCCAGCTGGATGATTATGGCACATGTTTTGTGTTGATGGTTAAATCCCGGGGGGACGTATGCAAACTGAAAAGTGCATATTCAAAGGTACGTTGAGGGGAGGGGTCTACAGTTACTCTAATCATTTTGTTAGTCTCAATTTAGTATACATTTTTATTACAGAAAACTATCACTTTTATCTCTTTAAACTGTACTTTAAACTGTATTGGATTGTCCACTAAGAGTTGTAATCTATGCTGATTGCTATAAATAAATCACAAAATAATGGGATACATAGGAAATATTTATTGTGTGCAAAGTAATGGAGACATTAGTGCGAGGTGTGGCTGGATGCTTTTGGTTTTCCTGCATCCTCCTGCTTCCCCTCTCTCTCTCTTGCTGATTAAGTCCTTGTGACAGAAAGAGGTTAGTGTCTCATCTGTCTGAGTGTGCTCTTGACAGTGCCGGTGAGGGGACTTAAAAGGACAGTTTGTTGAAGAAAGAGTGATGACCCAGAAAACAAGTTTAATGCGTTAATGGAGCTACAGGGTGGCTCTGAGGGCAGCAAGATTAGGACACACCACTGTCCTATTTCATTAACTGTTATGTAAGTCAAAGCATTTTAAAAGCATCACTATATAAATCTGATAACCGCTAAGATCTGCTCGCTTTGAATCAAGATTTATTTTTTTTATTATTAAAGAGCTTGGTAATGAACTTGACACCGCTTGTAATGCAGCGGAGCAAATGTCGGGAAACCACATCGACATTTTCCTGAGCTCTCAATGTTGTAATCTTTGAATTAAAAAAATGTGTGGCGTGAGAGACAAATGCCACAACAACTGTAAAGCGCTTTGTGACTCTGGTCTGTTAAAGGCGCTAAACAATAAGAATAATAATAAGAATAAGAAAAGTTTATTGTCCACCAAGGTGGAAAATTGTCTTTGGTTATCACCTTAAAATACATAAAAGACACACATCCAGCACAATATCATGTGGCACTACATTCACAGAACAATTTGAAGAACAAACCAACAAGGCCACCTCCGGCCTAAAGACAAGAGTCAACCTCAGGACTGCTCAAAGCTTAAGAGTGTTTACCGCTTTCACTGCTCTGGGCACAAAGGAGTTTTTAAAAATGTTTTTCTTAGCTGATATCACTCGATATCTCCGTCCTGACGGCAGAAGTTCAAACTTTGGGTTTAGCGGATGGGAAGCATCTTTAATGATGAGCTCAGCCTTCTTTCCCAAGCGCTCCTCGAACAAACACTGGAGATATCTTTGTGGCTGCCCAATGATCTTCGAGCTCTGGTTCACGATCCTTTGGAGTTTGTTTTGGTTCTTCATGCTGAGGTTGCCAAACCACATCAGCATGTTAAAGGTGAGGATGCTCTCCACCAGGCTCTTGTAGACCGTCTCAAGGATAGAACGACTCACACCAAAATTATTCTGTTTGCGAAGCAGATACAGTCGCTGTGAGCATTTCTTAAAAATGAAGTCTGTGTTCGTAGAAAAGGCAAGTCTCCCATCTACAGTATGTATGTGCCAAGTATTTGAAGTCATCGACCATCTCAACATTGGCACCATGAATCTTCACTTCTATCAATGTCTCATTATCAATGTGCACAATGAGCTCTACTTACTAGATTGTCTCAGACCCTATCACTGAGAACATAAAAGCAGCCTTTTAAGTAACAATTTTGTTTGGCTTTCTCCCAAAATGTTGTCATTGTCTTTATATTTTTTTTTACATTTAAGTGTATAATGGTAAAACCTAACCATATTATTTGATATTCAGCAGTCGTCATGACTCAAGAAAAAGTTCAAACCAGGATCTGAGGATCAACCAGAGCAGAAAGGTAATATGGCTTATTGCATATATTTAAGATAAGGAGCAAAAGTCACCGTCACACTGAGTAAACACTGACATTATTTTGCTTTGCAGGC
This sequence comes from Knipowitschia caucasica, assembly GCA_964034765.1. Classification (NCBI taxonomy): domain Eukaryota; kingdom Metazoa; phylum Chordata; class Actinopteri; order Gobiiformes; family Gobiidae; genus Knipowitschia; species Knipowitschia caucasica. The sequence goes on along the minus strand of OZ035824.1, from coordinate 30,305,186 downwards.
TTCATCATCTGCAGAGGACAGAGCTACTCGTCTGTTCCCTTCACTTGGTTCCATGTGTCCCCCTGATCTCTGTAAGTGACCTTGGTGCTATAAATAGAAATACAGTGGATAGAGCAGGGTTTGAAAAAGAAGGGGGGTAATCAGGACGAGGTGCAGTGTCTCCCACATGTGATGGTGGTGGCAGGGCTCGCTGTGCTGAGCAGCAGGAAAAAAGTTTGCTTTTTGTGATGTATCATGAATCGATGATTATGGTAAATTCATATATCAATCATACCATATGTATTCTCTAAACAAGGGCAAACAAGGGATCACAGTGATCAGTATTTCAGATGGTATCACGACATTTCATGGAGTCCTGGAGGTAATGTGCCAGTGCCACAAAATTGTAAGACGTTGTCATCTTTTGTGATTGTGAATTTAGAGTCAGTTCTAAAAGAGAGGAAACATAATCTTGTCCAATATGATAGTGTGAAATCTTTCAACAACCTTTTGTGGGGCTTGTTATATATTTCTTTAGATTCCTATTCTTTTAATATGGACCAATTGAATGTCTGAAATAAAGATTAATATTATACAGATTTATCAATACAAATTGTGAAATCATCTTGCTCTACTTTCATTCTTGGCATAGGAAAAATAAACATAAAATGATTAATAATGTAGTCTGTTGCTGCGCACTTAGTCATCTAACTGTTCACCACTTCATTCATCTTTACGTAGTAGAAATAATGAAGAGTTGTAATATACTGTAAGATGGTCCCAGACAAACAGACTCTAGGAAACCCTGGAGAGCACAGCAGGCTACTCTTCACTGCAGCTGCACACATGACAGATAACGTGTGTGTGTTTGTGAAGCTGCACATGTCATAATAAATAAAGGCGTGTGGTTGAAGGACAGAGGTGAACCTCCGAGAGCGTGTGTGGCCTGAGTCTGTCTGTGTGGTGGGACAATCTCATGTTTACACACTCACGAAAAGACATGGGTGGTGTAAATATAAAGGTTTATCCAGTAATGACAAAATGGGTGCAATGTTCAGTTTTATTGCATCGTCAGACTTTGGACAATACATCCTCTAATCAGTTGTTCAGTTGCAGCAGTCCGAAGATATTCCTTAATTTGTCATACATTCTTGGCATCTTAATCGCACATTATAGAAGTGATGGTCCACACTCAGAGATGGCAAAAATTGAAAAACGGTACAGTACCAGAATATCTAAGTGTAAACACCCAACATAACACAAGTCGTCTCAACTTTTCTTTTTGTTCGCTGTTCCCCTCTGATAGTCGCTCAGGATGTTCGATCTGCCCTGAATAGAAACATTAATTTCTGCGATGAAAAGGATGTGATAGTAATTCCAATGAACGAGTTTGTCTACAAAAGTGTGTGAAGCATTGTTGAAATCCATTCTTGGTGTAAAACATGCTGTTAGTTTGAATGTCACAGTAAGCTCCTTTATAAAACCAGATGATAAATATATGTATTTTGACAGATAACAAGTAAGACATATACATACCACACCATTGCTATATACACACTTCATACAAAAAAAGTGCTCATCATGAAGGAAACCGGGTACATGTCCTTCATGACACGATATTCTGTGTTACTATATGGCTATTATCCCTTTTAAACATATAATGCAGCAGTTCTGTGTCATTCTAAAGAGTGAAACTAAATGTCACTATTTTATGCTGCTTATCCAGGTGTGAGCTGAGCACTGCTAGTCTCTGCACATCCTGGTCTTTCTAGTAAATCTGTGATATCCAGGAAGGCTCATTGGCCAAAGAACACAGTAGAGAACAGTCCATCTTTATCTTCAAAGCTCCAAAAATAGAAGTTGGGCTCAGACCTGCTCTCCATACCCCTCATGCAGACACCCCATGTTCGCCCCCTGACCGGTGAACCCGTGCCAGCGCCCCCTAATGCTACCAAAATATCAAACATCCTGCCGACTTTGGCTTTGAACAGTCCACTTTGATGTGCATCTCTGCAGCTTTTTATCTAGACCACTCCCCCTCTTCAAGTTTGCCCCACCTTCTTTTGTGATGCAAATGTTATAAAAATAGCTCCTATGGAAAAAAAAATTGCTGTGATGGCAAACTGTATAAGAAATGTGCTGAACAGACCCACTAGGGGACCAAGCCAAAGGGGAACTATGCTTTCTATGTATAGTATTGTAGTGACTTTAGACATGACTGCAGTATACCTGTGTGTCATGTGTAAGTTAGCAGAAAGCGGTGAAGGTGAGTGGGGCGGCTGCAGCTGTGTTAGTAGGTCACTATAGTCACTTCACCAGAGCAGAACTTCCTGTGTCCTTCCACCTGGCACAGAGAAAGAGTCATTGCATATCAAAGCTCTGCACATGTGTAAGTCTTTTATAAAGCCTCCATATCAGCAACAGATGCCCTTTTTGTCAGGACAATGTGAGTCTTATTACCCGTAGCAATGCTGAGGATATAAAATACTGCATCAAAGGGTCACAAGCTGAGGTACGTTTGGTTGATATAGCCTGGATATAACTTCAGGAAAGATCCAATGGATAATGTAAAATCTGAGAAAAACTGCTAATGTAAAATCTCTATATATTGTTAGTTAAGTTGGTCTTAAAGGCGCACACTGTAAAAATACAGACAGAAATAGCAATTCATAAAAGATTACCCGTCTTGCTGAAATTGACAACTGAGACACTGCTGCCCCAAGCCTGGATAAAAACTGCATGTAGAAAGACGGATGAATAGTCACATCACAGTGCAAATCACTGCTCGTTTGGGATCAGACTAGTTTAAGTTGTGAACATGAATACAAATGGCTAATACTAATTCAGATGTTTTAGACGTTTGTGTTTATGTGCAGTTTACTGTTGAGAGCTGCTGTTATTTGGGGCTACTGCAGGAGAAGTGGCACATCTGTCCTGTCCTTGCTGAAAGCTGCGTGATTGTGGCCTCTACCTCAGTCAAGTACAAAGCGGCAACATGGGGTCAGGCCTAAAATATCAGTTCTATCTTAAACACACGGCTCTGTGAAACATGAAGCATGCAAAAGAGAACCACGCAAGCACAATCTCTGACTATTAGCCCTCGGCCAGTTGCTCTGTTGTAGGCTGCTGAGCGTGGAAACCCTGCTCTCTTCAAACACTCACACAGGTACAAACTATTACTCACTCACGCGATAGCAGCAGAGTATGTGTGTGGACAGGGCTCTGTTTACGCATCTGCGCGATTAAGCATCTTTAACGTGGGAGAGAGCTGAGGCTTTGAAAGAGATGTGTCACGCAGAGGTAGAAATGTAAAAGCTCTACACATTTTGGTTTAAAAAAATACTGTTTCTTGGGGTGTTATTTTCAATGTTTTCAATTTCCACGGTTGCATGGTGGCTAAACGGGTATTTCTCAGGGTAAAGCAAGAAGGTTACGAGTTGGATTCCCGCACTGGTCCGGGCCTTTCTGTGTGGAGTTTATAGTGGTGAGGATCCAGGACACGCGACATTGAACGACAATTATTACATTTAGGGACATTGGTCATCTGTCTCTTATGGACCAATGGCTCTATGTTTTGTTATTTTTTGTTATTGTATTTCTTGTGTTTGAACTGTTTTATTCTCTGATCCGTGTTGGAGAATTCAACGGTTTTCTAAAGTTCCCAGAGATACAGTAACTACTGTTGGGATTTAGGGCTTTACAAGAATACATTGAATTGAATTGAAATGAATGCCCTCTGGGTAACAGACATGGGGAGAGTACCTATTTGCACCATATCAAATCTTTCAGCTCTGGTAGCCCAGACCAAGCCGAGCATCTGGAGATGGGTTCCTGTGGCTGTGCTACAATGGCAGTACTAAAAAAGGCAACTTTGCCCAAACTTGATTTTCAACGTACACAAAAATATTGAGACACATTTTCCACAGATCGCCTAATCCTCCCCTTCAGAGACAACAGCATACCTCTACCTTTAACCTTAACTATTTGAAAACTATAATATTTTAATTTGAAAACCGCTCCACTTGCCCTCCAACTTTTCCATACCCATGCACCGTGTTTTTGCTCCTTTGTTTCACTAGTGCTAAAACTGCTCGGAGCCACTCTTCCATTAAAAGTCTGGTGTGGAAAAGTGGATATTTCTCAGGGTAAAGCAAAAAGGTTAGGGGCTGGATTCCCATGCCCAGGTCCAGGTCTGGGCCTTATAAGGGTTTAGTTTACATTTTTCTTCCCGTGTCTGGGTGAGTTTCCTCTGAGTACTCCGGTTTCCCCCACCACCCACATACACTATATGTAAAATCTTTCAGCTCTGATATCCCTGACCAAGCCGAGCATCAACATCTGGAGATGGGTCCCTGCGGCTGTGCTATTGTAGGATGGGTGAAATGCAAGGAACACACGCAGTAGAGCTGTGCCAAAAATCTATTGATCGAAAGATTCAACTTTGTGTACAAAAGTCTCAAAACGCAAATGTTCCACAGATCGCCTCGTCGTACCCTGCAGAGAAAATAACATACCTACCCTTTAACCTTAACATAAAATATTTTAATTTAAAAACTGATCCATTTGCCCTCCGACTTTTCCACACTCATGCACCGTGCTGTTGCTCCTTTGTTTCACTAGTGCTAAAACCGCTCGGAGCCACTCTTACATTAAAAGTCTGGTGTGGAAAAGTGGTGGATGGTCTCCAGATGTGGAATATTTTTTTGCCTCCTCTCTTCAAAGGATCATCATCGTATGTTTGTGTGTCGTCGGTTTACGCACAAGATGTCGAGCACTGTTTTGCGACTTGGAACTCATTGTGTTGCACGGTCACGTAAAAATTGAGCATTATAACGATGCACCATTAACTATGCACCCAAGCGTTTGGCACTTTCACTTTTATGGATGGGAACAGGGCAGTTTGTGACATGGTGAGACTGATTTGATAGATACAACTGGCCTGGGTTATTTCAATTTTGGCTTATGTTCATGTATACACAGAGAATTTCCAAGTTAAATATCATATGAATTGCAGCACTCTGAAAATAATTTGTTAAGTTAAAAGAAATAATATTTGAAAAGCCAAACTGTCCATTGGAATTTCAGCATTTCAGTTCCCAAACGGCAATGAAAAATATAGCTCTATATTTTCCCCTGCACTTTATAACAACATGCTTGCAAAATAAATATGTGTTGTAAAAATACATTGGCTGTCCAAAGTATTTTTTACAACACACTTGATTTTCTTTTGGACATTTTACTGAAAGACCCACACAACTCTGAAGTGAAGCAAAATGATATGCGGTTCTATTGATAAAATCCACCTCCCCTTTAACTCTGAGACTCTTTCCTGTCCCTGCTAAAGAAAAGCAAGACCGTAGCATGATGCCATCGTCCCTATTTGACCCTGGGGATGGTGATGAGGGTGATGAATGTTAGTTTTAAGCCATACATGTGGCAGTGTATTTAACGCACAGTGTCTATTATGGATGGCTGCAATATGCAAATAATGGAATCAAAATAAAATATAAATTTACAGAGCTAGTGTTTCAGTTTTATCATTTCCTTTGCGGCTCCCTGTACGGGTCTAAAATTTACACAAATTTAACCCAAACAATGAAGTGCATTGACATAATGGATCATGCATGATTCTAATTGGTCTGCTATTGAGAAACACTTTTGCAATAGGTCTCCATGTATCTCCTCTTAGGTTGCTCTTCAAAAAATCACTGTATTTGAAGGTAAAATGCAATTTAATTTTAAACACTGTAACATCAACTTCAGCGTTATAATAAAATCAAAATTACTTTTCCATAGCCAGTGAGCAGGGGAGGGAGAAAAGGCTTTATGTTGTCACATCTCTTCAGTCTTCACTTTGGTGCTTAGAGAAAAGAGCTTACAGAGCTCTGAGGACAATAAAGGATAAAACATGGCCCCAGGGAGAGTGAACTGAGTATGAAAGCTGGATTTATTGACGATTTGTCTTTATTTACACAAAGCAGCCTTATTTCAGAGACTTTTGGCTAGTGTCAAACAAAGGTTGTCACATAATCATGTGGTGAACTCTGCTTCAAGACAACAAACAAAGGAAAATAGTGGTTCTTTTTGAAATCGAACTCCCTTTAAATCAATCTGGATGACTATGATGCTTTGCAGGACAAAGCATTCTGCTATAGTTGAAAAATGCCTAACTTTAGTTCATAAATAGGCTCTTCATTCTTTTCAAGTCAAAGTAAAAAAAGTATATAATTATTAAAGTAAAAATGTAGTAATGAGTAATAGTAAGTAATAATTTACTCAATTGGCCAAATAACTGTAGCCAATTGATAACATATATTAGTGACAATTTCTTTAGATGAGTAAGGGAAATTGTTAAGATCCAATAATGGTCATTCTATAGTCTATCCAAAGACACCAGCTAAACCAGAGTATTTACCATGAACAATTTGGCGTTTGATCTTTGCCTGTCCAGAGATGTTCCCCCTTATAATAAGTGTTGAGTGTAAAGAGTTGTAAACTGAAAATAAAATTAGAATGTTCCTGTTTTGTCAATTTATTTTTCTGATATCTTACTGTTTTGTTTTTCTTATGCAGATTCAAGAAGACCCGCACTAAGACCACTTGAGAGGTAAGTACTTATGCATTTACGAATCAACATTGTCGTGGGACTGTTGACTCATCCAGACCTCCCATATTAAGGGTTTTGGCCTAACTCGGCTAGACATAGTTTATGAGTGTACTTGGAGCTCCAAGTCAACTGGACCCATCACCAAATATGGCGTGCAGGCCAAGAGCAGACATGTTTGTGTCTCCTGTTTATCAGTGTCCTTGCTGTTCCGTTCACTCCCCTTTCCGATCATGTCACAACCTTCTGCTCACTCCCTTCATGTAGCTCAGATTTACTTATTTCACAAATGGTCCTCATCTTTACCCCACAAGTCTGTTGTTTGATTATTTGCTTTGGATGCTGTCCTTGTTTAGTCCATTTCCCTTTGCAAATGTCTACTCCTCTTTCCTTTTTTCAAGTAACTCCTTTTCAAAAAAATGGTCTCCAAATTTGTTTATGTGTGCTTCCAACATCTGCCAAATCTTCTCATCCTTTTGGAACTGTGTTCTGGTAAACCTTGCCAGCCATTTCCTGTTCATTTTCATGAATCCTTTCCTTTTCATTCTAAAGTTTTTCAAAGCAGATAGATGTGCAGAGTGAAGGAGATGGTCGCTGGCTTGTCCTCTTACTGCGAACAGATTGCCCTGAAGGATATTAAGAACAGCAGGCACTCCTGGCACGCTCCGGCCCCGAAATGTACGAAGCTGCAGTGGCCAGTGGACATGCTTGGACTTTAAGAGGGAAGTCAGAAAAAAAGAATTATACTATTAAGTGGCATTTTCACCCTTAGCAAAGATTTAGTACTGTGTTGGGAAGTGTGTTTATAGCACCACGTGGATGATAAACATAGCCGCTTAGATTTATCCTGCTAATCCATCTGATTTTGGGACTTATTTTGAAGGGGACTTATTTTTGAAGATCAGAAGTTTCTTTTGAAATTGAGTTTTCCTCGAGACGCACCCGTTTTCTCTTCCTATTTTGACACATTTTATTTTTATTTAACATTTATTCAACCAGGAATATTCCATTGAGATCAATTCAATTCAATTCATGTTTGTCTTGGTGGACTGTAAATTCACCAACACAGAACAAAGAATGAAACAGTTCAAACACAGGAAATTGAATGATAGAAAAACACATAGAGCCATTGGTCCCTAAGGGCCAGATGACTAATGACCATAAATGTGAATGTCTTCGATCATCACCACTGTCCTTAGATCCTCCTCATGATTCAAAGATCAAAGAATGTCCTGGACACGAGTTTCCAAACAACTCGCCAACCTTTTCCCCTGCATTTAGTCCCGGCTTAAAAAACAGGTAAATGCCTATTCATTTGATCTTGATACCAAAGTCCAGTGCATTTTTTGAGATACATTTGTGGCACTTGAGATCAATAAAATAAGTATCTTAAATGCTATATTGGCCAAATAGATAAAAGATAATAGTATTGTATTCATCCCAAAAGAATAAAGAGGACACACTCCTTTTGCTGATGCCTGAAATATGCACATTGCACTTGGTAAATAGTCTATCATTTGTATCCCCGGGCGTCTCGGTAACACAAGGCTCCATCTCTAATAGGATTTGTTTTGATATATTTTGTAGAGAAAGTGCTGTTGCTGTAATTTGTTGATAGATGCTCTCCAATCTACATTAATTTCCCCATTATTATTGTTGCCCTTGTGGTGGTATTTTCATGAACCAATAAGCATAAACTTGTTTCTCTCGACATCTCTGAGCTTCTGTGTATTCTTCATAGGCTTTCATCTGTTAGGAAGGCCCTCCATTGGCCAAACTACTTACGGCCTGTCCACTCCCCGCCCTCGGAAGTTTTCAATTGGATGCGTATGCGTGTGTTTGGACCACATGGACACGCACAACATGCACATCGTTTCAGAAACATACTCTCCTGGTTTTTACTTCCGAGTTTGGAGAGCCTCCTTAAGGTTGACAGAGAGCCAGTCACTTCAAACATTTGGAAAACAGAGCTGAAACATCTTTGATCATGAAGTGTGGATCTTGTTTTCATTCATTGATTGAAAAGTATTATTTCTCATCCTGTTCCTGTTAGGATGGGTTCAACATGCATGCCAGAAATGACTTGAGACGTGTTCGGTATAAAGGTGTAGATCGTTACACAAACACAATGTCATTGATTTTAGAACATAATTTCATCTACAAGATCTGCTTTTTCATGAAAACAGATGAGCAGACTTTGACACATATGGTAGAAGTGGTTAAGGTTTGTTTTTTCTGGAACACTCTTGTAGGGTTTGTAAAATCAATGGATAAACAGAAAACCAATATGTTGTCTGTCTGTATGGAAAGAGCAGAGAAACACATGTCATCTGAGTAATGTACAATCATTTCTGTTCTATTTTATTGATGCAATTGTAATGTTTCAATTGCTCATAGTTAAACATGAAAATACAATCCTAATATTAATTCAGAACATCATGCTATTTTACAGTGGAAATCCCTTCATAACCTTTCTATAAATAATTTTGAAAACTATATTTGGACCAGACTATAAAATACTTTATGGAGAAATGTGGACAGCAGCCCTCCTCTGATCCATGTGTCTTCTTGTGTGATCCTGGTCCAGGTTCCTCAGCTCTGGTCAGATAAATTTCCCTCTTTGCTCGCTGCCTGTCTCTGATCTACTCAGATCCATCCGTCTGTTCAACAGATATGTCCTCAGGCTACATACAGCGGCTTGGGTTTGATCCAAACTACCAGCCTGCTCTCTGCTTTGCCCATCTTTGCGTGCATCTGAAACCTGTATTGTTTTACGCACAGATTTGTGGAGAAAGGAAAAAATGATTAGTTGTTTAGTTTACTGACAGCAGTGAGGGAAAGCCTTGAGGTCTGTTTGCCAGGTGGAAGCAGAATGAACCACAGCTGGATTTCAGCGGCTGAATATGCTAGTTTCTTACATTATCTTCTATAGGTATTACACACATTTCATATCCAATCGTGTCTTATATTATTAGTATTAGGATTTATTATCAGACAATAAAAAGACAAAGAAATATACAAAAACAAAGATTTCAGACTTGGCTCCGACACCAGTGAGTCCACATATTTAGTGCCAGATCAGCCAGAGTCATGATGATAATGACCTTGGGTCCACATGACCCTGTGTAGCACTGTGGGACAGGTGGGGACGCCCACATTGACAAACATTTGGCTCGTGCTGCTTCATTGCGGGACCCTAAGCATCATCCTCATGCCATCATTAACAGCCACATTCAGTCTGTGCACGCTTTTCTTTATATAGGGTCTTCATAAGTAGGCAGTACATGGGGTATAGTTTGCTTTAAAAAGTGCTGTTTTTACTGCTGGTGAGCAAACGCCAAACTTCCTAACATGTCTTATCTTGTCCATAAAGCATTTGGCGTCTGTAAATGTCCCCGATATTTGCAGACCTCTGTTAGGCTCAGTGGGTTACGATAGAAAGTTAGGCAAGGACACTTTGGACCTCCTTTCTCCGAGCAAACATGATGTTACTCTTGTTGACATTACATTTTTATGGCAAATTCATATCCATACTGAGTACAAACCTGCACTCAAAATGGATATGAAATTATGAAGTCTTAGTATACTGAAATAACTATCACTCCTCTATTAAGCCCATGAGGGAAAAAATGGGATGGAGATACCAGAAAACAAACAGGAATATTGTGTATATGGATGAGTTTACATAGTTGTAGAAATGGCTTTTTTTGTGATGATACAGGGCGGTGAGCATTTCTCCAGCTGATAGCTCAAATATAAACAGCAAGGAAAATGCATAGCTTTTGTGGAAAAAAGCACAGCAATGCAAAAGCGACTATTGTGACAGAAATTAGGACTATTGCAAGTCCAGGAGAATTCATTGCCGGCATATGCGCAGCTATTTTTGTTGTTTTGGTGCAGCAAGCAGAGAAGTTGCTGCCTCCACTATAAGAAATAATTGTGTTTCTTGAGTGTCCTCCCCGTGGCTCCAAATGATAAGAAATCTCCAGTCCATGTGGCTGCTGACTGAATGTTGTTCCTCTTCACATGCGTGCACCGGGCATCCTGCACGGTCAGCGCTGACCAGGACCCAGATATTTAATTCATGTCATTAATATTATCCACTATGGCAGCTTTAACGCAGCTTCCATGAAGTCCTCAGATGAACCCACATGCAGAGAGTAGGTGAGGACTTTGGCCACTGGCCAGAGTTTCAGCTCACACTAAAGAGTCTGCCTGTTATGCATGCAGTAGATTCACATGTCAGTGTTCGTCAATAAAATGATTTTATGGACATGTAGTTTTAGAATATTGTATTATCTATTTGCCATACACAGTACATTGGAACAGCTGTGCACGACACTCAAAAATCCTCACAAACATTCAAACATCGAAGCCCCCGCTGAAAGATCTCAGCTCCTGTGGACTCACCACCTGCAGGAGGATCAGTGAGGGGCTGGTGCTCTGTGTACTGCATGGGTGCAACTCTGACTGCCACCCCCCCAACCCAGAAATGGATTAAGGGGAAGAAAATGGATGGATGGATGGACATTCAAAAATGTCTGCAGATACTACTGCTCAAATACATGGAAAAAGTGTTTACTTCACAAAAAATACATATTTTGCCTGACTATCTATTAACAATTATAAATAATGAATTTATGGCCAAAATATCTTTGCAGAAATATGTATGATTTTAATTGTTTGAGCCATGGATCTAACATCATTACCCTGGGTAGGGTATTACTAGCTTGGAGCTGAAGAACCCATGTGCTCAGGGGATACTCGCGGTACTGCAGACTAAACCAGACTAAATTCACGTGGGCTACCCAGAAATGTTCCCCATAGAACTCAATGTAAACTAAAACAGCGCGAGCTCAGCTGACAGAGAACCTACAGCTTTCATAAAGGTCGGATCTTTTGGGGATATTAGTTATATCCGTTGTCTTTTTTTTCTTCTTAAATCCATCGGTTTTCTTTAAATCTACACTTTAGTGCCTCAAACTCTGCCCCGCCTGGCTCCCGCTCTAACTCCCGCTCTGCTGAGCAGCTCTGATTGGTCAGAGAGCGGCCGAGCCCCTCTGTGCTCGTGCATGACAGCCGTACGCATGTTTTGCGCAATGCATCATGGGAGTTCATTGACTGCGCAGAACCCGGAGGACCAGACGATGCCTAAATACAGGTTTCCCATGGATCTTTGCAAGTTCCAGGCAACTTCCGCCAATCTTTTCGGCACCCATGCAGGCACAAAGCGCCATTGAGCACAACCATTCATTTGAATACGGCGCCATCTTGGATCGTTGGGGCTTGGTATAAGCACATTTATAGAATCAACATATTTGCACCTGTATTTCTCAAGTCACAGTAGTGGCGGTCTCTGCGCGTTTATCATGAACGAGCAGAGAATCCAGCTTCATTTCTGCATATCACCAGTGTCACCAGCTCCTTGTGAACGCGCTGATTTGAGAAAGTCTGAATATTACGTACATGAGGCTGAGGTTCCCAGATCGTATGAATGTGGCATATGACACACTCTTTGTATTGTCTTGGATCACATGACCACAGTGTGTCACAACCTCAGCTTCTTTCACATTTACTGTAACCAAAGTATGAATCTGAAACCAGTTATCTGCCTCAAACCACATCCCTCCTTCATCATACAGTGTCTTTGTTATAAAGTGATTTTCTGTTCTTGAAAATAAGTGAATTCTCCCCTATTCATCACTTTAGATAGTGAACAGATAGTGGGATTATTGAGGGACTAACTGTATTTGATAAAACCCTATCCCTTTGTCCGCAGGTTAGAGCTTTAATTACGTCACATTACACTGTGGACAGCAATGGTGTTTCACAGCAAGAAGGGCTTTCTGTGTGGAGCTTGCATGCTTTCCCCGTGTCTGCGTAGGTTTCCTCCGGGTGCTCCGGTTTCCCATACCACTACTACAGGTCTAGCATGCGCCTTCTGAACGGTGACTCCTTCTCTTAACTCTGTGTGGAGGGAGAATGGCATTGAAATGTTCTTTCTAGATGATCTTTTTGATGAATTTTGAGAACATAATGTTTTAAATCCATGTCATGACATGGCTGGTATATGTATATTAGTACTCTTGTCTCCTAGAGGTCTGGCGGGAGGTGTTGCATGCAGATGTGGGCCATTGACTCATTTGCCTCCTGTGTCCTGTATGCATATGTTCGACTGTTTGCATGTTAATATGGAAGGCTTCCCTTTGAAACTGTACTTCCCCATGACTGTGGGTGTGTTTTGAGACTGTGGTTCATTGAATAAAGTAGGTTGCTTCGTGGAGGAGAGATTAGAAGACCTTGGTTTGGAGCAGTGGAAACATGGCTGCTTTCTGCTGTCTCCTCCATGGACGTCTAACCATGTAAAATAGAATGACAACTTCGGCCTAATCTTTGTGTGCTTTTGTCCAGATGACCTGCAGTCGAACTAGTTTTTATCAGAGAGACAAATGAAAGGCGCCATATAAATCAAGATTACTTACTTACAGAACTTTCAGAACTAAAAACAAAAGCTTTTACAGTAACTTCAGAAGAGAAATTTGGGTTATTAAATATAGCGTTGTTGCAACTGTTGTTGTGGGTCATCTGAGGGAAGTGGGACATGCATGGGGACAGCTGGAGAGCTTTAGGCTAACATTATCAGATAGAAAGCAGAGGGATCACATATGCGTGACTGGCCCACACTGAACAGAGAGTGTTGGCATGTACTGTGCAACTCCCCTTGTCTCTGACTCCTCACGCTGGTGCATCATGGGCCGCCCTACATGCTTGTCACATGACCAGTTTCCATACGGACTCCCTCACATGTAAAGAGCTACAAGCTGCTGCCGCTACACTGATTTATGACTCTGCTGTGGTCTATTTTAGGATCTCACCCAGAGGGAAGCGTCGTCAGGCTGTGAGTGGGAGCTGTCAGGGGAGAATGGCCTCTGTTCTGTTGTTTTGATTTGAACATTATTCAATGCTAAAAAAATCATTGCACCTGATTCCAGTTGCCTCAAGTTCTGATCTGTCCATTTCCACCACTGCCCTTGTCAAATTATAATTATTTACCACTTTAATGTCCAAATGAATCTCAATCTTAAAGAATAATTGTTTATTTCTCCTGTATCTTTCTACTTTCTTACATATTTGTGTTATATTTATTGAATTTCTGATGATGTCAATGTTTTGAGTGATGCAAGAAAAAAAAAGATGTTATGGGTATATAATGTTTGCTGATCAGGACATTCACACAAACGGGTGCGAAGGCTACGTTTTACATAATGGAGAGAGTATGGTGAATGTCTCCTCAGTTCATAGCATTTTAGTTCATAGCATTTTAGTTCACAGATTTTACACTTTTAGTATGGTCTATTTGAGCAAAGTGTAATTTTGTTCTCCCATAATCGCTCTCAGTAGACTTCATTAGTGAGTGCAGTGAGGCCTCTTTTACAGTTAACAATGAGAAGTGCTGAGGCTGATAATTGAAAATCCAGTTTAAACTTTCTCCAATTCAGTCCAACTACAAATAACAATTTTACCGCCGCAATTTCACACTTATCTCAAATGCTTTATTTCAATCAATCAATCAACGTTTATTTGTAGGGCGCCTTTCATACACAAGGCAACGCAAAGCGCCTCACAACCCATATAACATCATGCATAAATCATCAAACATTAGAATTTAAGTAAACATAAAAGACAGATTAAGAGCACAAGATATATAAAATCACACAAGTAGTTAAAAACCGTAAAACCTTAAAATCACACAAGGGATTACAATCATAAATAATCATAAATAATCATAGCGCATTAAAAAGATTAAAGATAAAAACAAATATAAAATCATTCACTTGTATGCACAGCTAAAAAGAACTGTTTTCAGTTCAGTTTTAAAAACTGCTAGAGTAGACGCCTGTCTCACACTCTCGGGAAGACGGTTCCAGACTCTAGCTGCATGAATCTGAAACGCAGCCTCGCCATGTCTAGTTCCGACTCTTGGCACTAACAGAAGTCCAGTCCCTGTGCTCCTCAGAGCCCGAGTTGGTTCATATGGCACCAACATGTCGCGGATGTACCCTGGTGCGAGGCCATGGACAGACTTGTACACAAGTAAAGCTGCTTTAAAATCTATTCTCTGAGCCACAGGAAGCCAGTGCAGAGACCTGAGGACTGGACTAATGTGGTCGTACTTCCTGGTTCTAGTCAGGACTCGAGCTGCAGCATTTTGGATGTACTGCAGCTGTTTTACCGCTTGTTTAGAGTGACCTGTGAACAAGCCATTGCAGTAGTCCAATCGACTGGAGACAAATGCGTGGATAAGAATCTCCAAGTCTGCTTTAGACACAATGTTTTTAATTTTAGCAATGTTTCTTAGGTGGAAGTAAGCTGATGATGTCACAGATGATATGTGGCTATTGAAATTTAAGTCTGAGTCCATTATTACTCCTAGATTTCTGACCTGAGTTGAGGGTTTTAGGGAGAGAGACTGGAGGTGGCAGATAACGCTCTCTCTTTGTTTTTGAGGTCCGAAAACAATAATTTCAGTTTTTTCTGTGTTTAGCTGGAGAAAGTTATTTTGCATCCAATCACTGATTTCTTGGATACAGTGAAGGAGCGAGTCCACTGGTCCATGTTCTCCTGCTGTCAGGGACACATAGACCTGAGTATCGTCAGCATAATTGTGATAGGACACGTTATTACTGTGTATTAACCTACTCAGAGGCAGCATGTAAATATTAAACAGGAGAGGCCCCAGGATTGATCCCTGTGGCACTCCGCAGGTTAGGGCCAGATGGTCTGAGATACAATTTCCGATCTCCACAAAATACTTTCTGTCCTGTAGGTAGGACATAAACCAGCTTAGGGCTGTACCAGAAACACCAACCCAGTCCTCAAGTCTCTGAATGAGGATACCATGATCGACAGTGTCGAAAGCAGCACTTAAATCTAACAGGATAAGAACTGAGACTTTTCCTGCGTCAGTGTTAAGTCTGATGTCATTCGTTACCTTCACTAGAGCGGTCTCTGTGCTGTGGCGGGGTCTAAAACCAGACTGGAACATATCAAAAGAGTGATTGATTATTAAAAATTCTGTAAGTTGTTGATAGACAACTTTTTCTAGAATTTTACCCATGAAAGGCAGATTTAAAATGGGCCGATAACTTTTAAGTGCCAAGGCATCCAGACTCCTCTTTTTTAGGAGGGGTCTGATGACTGCCGTTTTCAGGGCCATTGGGAATGTTCCAGATTCAAGAGAAATATTTACTATATGTGTGAGTGAAGGTAAAAGACTGCTCAGAACAGATTTAAGAAATCTAGGAGGTAATACATCCAGGCTGCATGTAGAAGAACTCAGACTTGTAATAATCATTTGGACAGTTTCATTTTGTACTGGTGTAAAGTGTGTCAGCCCAAAAAGCTTCACTGGCTGTTGGATTGTAATTTCTACTGTTGAGGTGATGGCATTTTTGATGCCTTGGACTTTGTCATTAAAAAACTCTGCAAACTCATTACATTTGGTTTTGGAGGTAAGCTCTGATGGCATCTTAACAGGGGGATTTGTCAATTTATTTACTGTTGAGAACAGAACGCGTAGATTGTTACTGCAACCTTCGATTGTTTCGGAAAAATAAGTTTCCCTCGTTCTACGTAGCACACTGTTGAACTTGCACAATGCATCTTTGAAGATCTCATGGTCAACTTGGAGATTTGACTTTCGCCACTTCCGCTCGGCTCTCCGGCACTCTCTCTTCTGTGCCCTGACAGAGTCTGCTTTTGTCCATGGCGCCTTTTGCTTATTTGTAACAATTTTGACCTTTACAGGAGCAATCGTGTCCAGAACATCCAAAACACTAGAGGTGACAGAGTTAAGTAATTCATCCACAGTAGAACACAACGTGTTCTCAAAGTTTATCATCCCCATGAAAAGTTCACCTGTATTTTCGTTTATGTGTCTTCTTTTTCTAACAATTGAGGATTCAGCTCGTGCTTTACTATTGAGACACATATCAAAAAATACACAGAAATGATCTGACAGAGCAACATTGGCCACATTTACATTTGAGATATTAATCCCTTTAGTAATTAGCAGATCGAGAGTGTGTCCTCTGCTATGAGTGGGGCCACTTACATGCTGAGTGAGACCAAAGGTTTCCAGCACAGAGCTCAGCTCTTTTGCGTATCTATCATTAACGTTATCTACATGTATATTAAAATCACCTATGACGACTAAACTATCAAAGTCTGTGCACACAACTGAAAGCAACTAGGTGAAATGATCAGTGAAACTATGACATGACTGTGGCGGCTTGTACACAACAATAATAAGAATAGAAGATTGTTTTTGTTCTATTTTAAAAGAGACATACTCAAATGAGGAAAATTTCCCAAGAGGTACTCTATGGGAGACAATACAATCTTTAAAAACTGCTGCTATGCCTCCTCCTCTTTTATTTTCTCGAATTTCTGATTCAAATTTGAAATTTGGTGGTGTTGTTTCTATTAAAACTGCATTTTCTGTATTATGGTCAAGCCAAGTTTCAGTCATAAACATAAAGTCAAGATCATAAGAACAGATACAATTATTAATTAAAAAGGATTTATTGCATAGTGATCTGACATTAAGCAGAGCAAGGTTAAAAATAATATCGGTGTCAGTGGGTTTAGTTGATTGATTACAAAGAATTGGAATTAGATTTCCTGAGTTGGACCGTCTAACTGCTGCCCTTCTGTTATATTTGTGTTTATTCAAATTAAAACACATTTCTGAGCCGGTGCGATTTCCCTCAAAGTTCATTGTTATTTTGTATTGGGACACAAAGTTTTCACATTTGATTTTTTGTTTGTTCAAATAGTCTTTAGGGTGACATTTTGCTTTTTACATTTAGAGAAAGCTCATGATTCTCTTCTTTGCTCGTGCTTCGGCTTACATTGTCTCACTTTTTCCCTTTTAGTTTATTACACATTTTTACACCAGATTTATGATTTCATGCTGCAAAACACAAATTTGTCTTTGTTTTGACTGAGACAAAACAATTGTTGCTGGAGCGTTGCAGAGCTGTAACCATGAATAATTCAATTAAACAATTCTTGAGTCAGTCACCAAAGTGAAAGAAACATAGTGAAGTGAATCGTACCCAAAACAGACTTGAGACATTTTAAATAACTTAGTTTTACATTTAAAATAATAACATAGTAAAGAAGACATATGATGCACCATATTTGTCTATAAAAAATTATAATGAGACTATTTACTTTGTCATTTTCATGTTCTAGAATGTGACATAACATCTTGAGTAGAAAATATTTGGTGAAACAAGTATGAAGGGTAAATAATCGACCTGCCCTATCCATATGCCTCCACCAGAGGGAGGTGAAAAATGTGTTTTGTTTTTTGAAAATTACTGCTAATTTAGACTGAATTGTTTTGTTTTAAAAGATTAATAAAACTGCCCAAGGCTTTTAGACATAAGGGGAGGAGTTATGTTTGTGCCTGAAGTTCCTGATATTAGCGTGGATGGATCTAAAAACAACTCCAGACCTTTTTTCTGAATAATGTTGGTACTTAATAAAAGAAAGAATCAGTTTATTTCCATATTATGTCTTTATGCCCTTTAAAACATTTGTCGTAAGACACTACATTTGTCCCAATGGCCTATTTCCAGGTTACCATCTCTGCCATAGAAGTGGAGTGTGCTAGTTGTCCAATAACGCCAGGAAAAGCACACTCAAAACAATTATTCTACCCTGAACTGCACCTTTGGGAGCTAACATTGTTCGTCCTGTTGTGTGGTGAGTTGTTTGCTATCGAGGTAATAGCTCTAAAGAACCTAGAAGTGAGCTGAATTCTAATTCTGCTGTTCGGAGGAGCTGTCTCCAGGTATTGAAAAATAATAAGTGCTACACTCCCAAACTAAAGGCCAGTCCCTGTCTCTGTAAGTGCTTCTAATTACACCGTCTCTATTGGGTGTGCTGCCTGTGACTTCTGCCGCTGTCAGATCCTGATGAGGTTGTTACATATAAACAAATACTCCCAGTGAGATGATTCTTAAAAGTTCAGCCTGATAATTGTAGTGCGATAAGAAGCTGTTTTTTGTGTTCTTTGTATCTACTATTTATTGTAATATCAAAAGCCTTATCTGCTGCATAATTCATCACCCAATAATAATAATAATAATAATGCATTGGTTTTATATTCCGCTTTTCAGGACACTCAAAGATGCTTCAATTGTCATTATTCGTTCACCATAATGACATCCTCCCTTCCAACCACAACCAACTATTCGCACACACACCAGATTATATCTAGGCAATGTGGGCTTTGCCTAAGGACACACAGAGGCACTTTACAGCTGCAGCCGCCCCACTGGGACCTGGTGTTCAATGTGAAGGTCTCCCATCACAGTACAATCCAGGCCCTGCCCTGCACAGCTTTCGAGGTTTAGCTGGAACTGACTTTCGAAGGCCTGGGCCTGGACACTGTTTCTCCAAACTATGTTTCTTCAGCAGGTTTTCATACTGGTTTTTCTCTTCTTCAGAAACTTCTCCTCTTCGTTATCAGAATGAAAACCTGCCCTGTGAGGTATACAGCTTAGCGGAAAGCTCTCTCAAGTTCCTGACATATCTATCTTCTCTTTCATTGGAGCATCTTAAACGACTTTCATGTTTCAGGCTTCTGGCTTAAGGCGTCCCCTTTGGCACTTTGGTCTCTCGCAGCTCTTTCACTTTTCTTTTCATTTCTGAAAGTTGACAGTTCGCTGAGGCAAACAGGTAAACATTGTCTCTCACAGCGGTGGTATATAGCAGATGTCCTCCTTGTAGACCTAAATCTGATCCAGTTTTCTTGATATTTATCTGTGTTTTTGACCTATTTGAGCATGAAGTTGTGTCTTTTTATTGTTGTTTGGCCCATAGTGGTTTGTTACTCCCCCCAGTTGTGTCTATTTACCCAAACCACGTCGCCAAATCTTTTCAGAGCTCTTAAACTTTAAGGCTCTCCTCAAGAAGAACAAAATAAAATGCATTTGCTTTTAAAACTAAATTACTTGTGTCCATGCCTGAACCTTGAGACTCAATAGTGTGGGTTCACTCTTTAGGAAAGAAACACAACTTTGATTTTTTTTATGAACTATTTGTATTATTGTATTATTTGATAGTGATTAGACTCACAAGTCCGTCATTATAAGTCTCTAAGTCCTCGGTTTAAACATACTTTTGTACAATATCTCCAGTGTTTTTGAGCAAAGGTTTTGAGCCTAAATGTGTGTATCTATATATTATCTCTAATGATGATATGTATTACTATTAATACTAACCTTAATCCCTGTAAATTATCATACACATTATATTACAACAGTCAGTGTGTACGTGTGCGTGTGTGTGTGTGTGTGCGTGTGTTGCTTGTTCCCTATGAATGATGTTCAAGCATATTGTGCTTGTTTGAATATTACCATAACCCACTCTTTTATGAGAAAATTATTTGTAGACGTACTGACAACGTAGATGTAGAACTGCTTATGTTTCATGTGTGTTTGTTCAGGAAACACAGCATGGTTTCCAAAAGTTTGAGCTTTTGGAAACCATGTTGTGATTTCACATGAATGCAACCTATATTCATTTTGTGATATTTTTGTATCTATATTATAATTCTATTAGAGCAGTAACATGCAGGTTACATTACAACATCATAATTTAACATGTTCAAAAAGGAGAAGAAGCAGACGTGTTTAATCAGATCTAATCATTAGTTTAATTGCACTTCCTGAAATTTGACTGTTTTCTTCCTTGTGTTGTCTAATTACTGTCTGCAGAAATGCCTCATGAATAGAGGACCAGTTGTAGTGCAAAGTAAAGTAGTGAGGTCAGATCTCTTGTTCGTTTGAGCCCCACTGTGACATGTGTTTAGGAGTTTGTTTCACTGAGTCAAAGGCCAGACTCTTATATCCTTATCGAGGCAGACGCTCCAATAGAGAAACAACAGCAGCAGCAGCAGCAGACTAGCGCAGCTCCCCAGTGTACGGCCTTATTACCCTCAGAAGAGGAGAGAAAAGCAGAGAAAAGGCACTTGGTTGTGTGGCTGAACTGTGTTTTCTTGCTCTTTTTAAGATAGAAAAATGTCTGGTTTTGGGAGATGTGACCGGTTATCTGTCTGTCCTCCTGTCTTGCCTGATACTCTCCCCTGGCTCTTCTTTCAAATAACGTCTCTCGGCTTGGACTGAATAGGGCAAAACAAAGAGTTCCCGTGCCAGGGCTCATGGAGGCTAAAAAGATGGTAACTTTACAAGGCGGACGCTTACTCCCTCTCTAAGAATGGGCCTTGCCTTTTGTGGATATCGCCATGACGGCACAGTAGTGTGGAATCTGAACTGCATTCTGTAGTTTGTTCTGTGGACCCCTGTTATATCTGTATTACTGCTAAACATTATTATCTGAAGAACTGAACGCATTTGTTCTGGCCCACATTGTTACTACAGTATCGATATCTTAAGAATGCGTCATAAATATCTTAAGTAATGACATCTCCCAGTTCTTTTGCTCATTGGTAAATCATATAAAAAACCTTGTATCCTCTTTTTCAATCTGTAGAGACTTAAATTATAAACCGGGTTCAAGGTTCAATTGCCGCTGCCTTGTCTTCATTTCTCTTCAGTCCACCACCAGACAAGCCTTTTCTGAGTCGAGTTTGCATGTTTCGTGTGTCTTTGTAGGTTTCCCCCAGGTGCTTCCCTAACATGTACAAAAAAACATCAAAGCCGAGCCTCAAACATCTAGTGTTTTCCCCACAGGGACAATAAAGTACATCTTCTCTTTAGCTAAGGAGAGCTCCATCAAAAACTGGACCAACACATTATCAAGTTAATTTTTCTATCTTTTTGTACAGACCTGTTCTTGTCTGCTTTTGTTTTTGAAAATTGTCTTTGTCATTTTGCAGTGTGAACAGCCGCGTCAGGAGCCGGCACCGCATGGAGAGCAGGGAAGAGCAGCATAAAGAAAATGAGCAGAGGAGAAGGAACTACAAGGCTACAACCAGGTCAGATGTAAAATGGTCAAAATGTGAAGAATTCTATGTAATGTTTTTCTGTACATTTTAACAGCAGCAACACCGGGCACAAAAAAGTGAGGCGGGATAAGGAGCGGGACAGACGTATAAGAAAGGAGACCAGAGATGGAACAAAGGGAAGGAGACAGTCAAGGAGACATCCCCTGCCCTAGAGCCAAACAAATGCTCATTATTAGTTTCCTAATCGAGTTAATGAGACCCACCCTGCAGTAACAACATGTGTGTAGCCTCGGAAAATACAGCTGTGTTTGGGAAATTTAACGTGTACTAATAATCTGCATTTATGTGATTTTAATTAGAGCTGATCTGTGTAGCACCGATTTGAATGCAATGAGATGTCCAGTATTCTATGAACCAATTTAACTGTACCTGTTTGACAGAAAGAATATTTAAATAAAGAGTGAACAAAAAAATATTGTTTATGTGTTACTTTATGATTTCCCTCACACAATTATAAAAGAAAGACAGAGATAAAAAGGGCAACAAAAAAATTATCCATCTGGCTTTTCTAAATGTACGGCATAATACTGTGCATATTTGCATTTTAGAGAAAATTAGTGAAACTTGCAAGAAATGTTTGGTTTTTAAATACCCTTTTCTTCTTGTTTTAAACATGTAATAAGCTTCCCTTTTGGAGTCAGAGTGTCAGAGTGTGCACACAGTATGTACACGAGCATTTCAGATCAAAAAACGTTGCACTATAGTCTTAATTGTAATGAACCAATGCCATTTCCTTATATTTCTATTAAAGCTATCACTCCATAAAAACTCCAACGGTGCAGCATCTTCCTACAATGGTTTTGTTGTGACATGAAAAAGCGACATTCCACTTCACTGGTCTTTCTTTTCCAATGTCTTTATTGATCATTTAACCAAATGAACCATCAGATATATTACACAGGGCGAAATGTGATTGACAGAGGCCTGACACAAGGCCCCACACCGTCCACTGATACACACAAACCAAGTAAGTTTTTTTCTTAAAAGTAAGAAAAAATAGTAAGGCCTCCACAATGTCACCTAATTATTAAATAGTATTTTGCACGCTATGAACACATTGTATGTATATATAGATATATATATATTTTGTATCCATTTTCTCATCATTGATTTGATACTTGAGCCATAGCTTCTGAAACATTAAAAATACCTCAACACAGACTTCTATTTGGCAACATGTCATCAAGTCAACAGATGAGAATGACAACCACTGTCAGTACAAACAGAATAGAACCTGTAGTCCAAAGCCATACCCAACGACAAACAAGAAAAACATATTACAAGTGCTTGGATCAGTACTTATTTTAAACACCCAACATTTACAGTAAACAAAGTGAATCCGGCTTATGCATACCCTACTACATAACTACTGGAATTGGCAACATGTCGTGTCTCCTGGATGCTGTGTCTTTATAAGTCCAACAGCATCATTTGCGTTCTCACAAATCTGGTCCCACGTCCTTCGCCAAATTGTAGCTGTTCTTCTGAAGTCCTATATCCAGTCGTAGCTGTAGTACTTGTCTAAAGCCATGTCCGTGCTCCTAGCTTAGGGTGCTCCACATTCCTTGGTCAGTGCCTTTGAGACAAAAGAATTGTTTGGCTACAGCAGACTGCCGGGCCACGAGACGATGGTGAGGGTGATTCTGCCTCTGAGCTCCTTTAGAAGACGCACCAATGCTGTGTGGGTCATGCCCCATGTGCTCTGCCCATTCACCTCCAGCAAAATGTCCCCACACCTACGGATATACAAGCAAATGAGGCATATTAGTGATATCAGAGTGGTTTATCGCTGCAGAATAATGTTGCTATGTGTGAGTATGGTAATAAGGTAAGATTAACTAAATTGATAGTTTTGATTTTCTTTTTTTTAAACACTTTTATGACAAAATAAAATTAACAGCTTACAAAATCGGTGTGTGTCATGTTTTAACAGATGAGATTTTCTGGTTGGCCATTTATTATGTTATCATTACAGAATAATGAATGCAACATATACCCCTCGTGCGGCCAAAAACACAGTTGTGCAAGACGGCTCAGGAATTTACTGAGAGGAATGGGCATCTTTATCATCAGGGAGGATACAGAACCTCATCCACAACTTCCACAAAAGACATCAAGCTAACATTGATGTACACACTAAGAAGTGGGGGATGGAAAATTCCAAGCACGGTCAGAGGAGGAGTTTCTGTTGTTTTACATTTTCAAATCAATAAGGAAATGTTTGTTTGACAATACACACAACCACAAACAATGAATACATTTTTTTGTGTAATCACTCATAACCTCAAAATGATATAATAATAAAAGTAATTTCTTCCATGTTATGTAAGTTGTATGTATGTAACCTTTTCCATGTGAGTGTACAAGTTTAGTTTGTTACATGATAATCGCTATACCTTATCCTGCCGTCATTGTAGGCTGGCGTCCCCTCCACGATGGAGCGGATAAAAAAGGATTGATTGCAGTTGACCTCCTCCTGACCGCCGACGATACTGAAGCCCAGGCTGCCCGAAGTG
The DNA here is from genome assembly GCA_964034765.1 of Knipowitschia caucasica. NCBI lineage: Eukaryota > Metazoa > Chordata > Actinopteri > Gobiiformes > Gobiidae > Knipowitschia > Knipowitschia caucasica. The sequence goes on along the minus strand of OZ035824.1, from coordinate 30,281,044 downwards.
CTCCGCCGCAGGACTATGTCTTTGCAGCAGTAGAGATGCCTGCACAGGCCAAGAGCCAGATTAAAACACTAATCTCCCAAGTCTATCTTCCACTTCACACACACACACACACACATACACACATAGACACACACATAAATCAGTGTAGGTAAGCTGAAGATAAGAGTCCACTGCTCCGACTTTGAACACAGAACAGATTTGACATTACACTGAAAGTTGGGGGCTTGTATACACATCAGTCCATTCAAAAACCCATCTCTGTGAAGTAAACACACTCAGAGCTGTTGGTCCTCAGTCATTGTGCTTTCTAGAAATTGCTATTTGACCTCACAAGACCAGCTATTCACCATTTGTGGTGTACAGCAATCAATCAACAATGTTTCCTCAAAGTCAAACTGGATTTATCAAATTAGTGCAGTGCCCATAAAGCGTGCTAGTGCCTGTGCAAAGCATATGGGGGTTGTAGGTGTATTTAATTTGTTGTTTTGTTTTAAATAAAGTTCAAACTTAATCGATGTGACCCACTTATTAGCTGAGGCACACACAGACAGATATTCCTTGCTGTTAGATGGATATACATTACAGGTTAATCTAATTTCCATCACAGATTTATATAATACTCCTGTGAACAGCCTCTTCATCTTAATCTCGTCATTTAAATGAATTCACTAAAGAAAATGTCCCCATGTTTAATTTTCTTAAACGCTAGAGCAGCACTTGTTTATCGCCATCACCCTGAGCTGACTATTCATTATATGGAAATTGTCTTGCCAAAGCTTGACACTTGCTTTCATGAAGTTGCAAGGATAAAAACGCTATGAATATTTAAGCCCAAAAGTTGTTTTTGTGCTGTTACTTCCAACTGGCCCTGACAAACTGTTGAGATGAGCCCAGCTGGCTGAGGTCACGGACTCTAGACAGGGAAGAGCAAAGACAGCACAGTACTATCAGCGGAGCGCACCTGGGAAGCTGCAGCCATGACACCCAGAGGGGGGAGTAGTCATCGTTGGGCAGCGGGCTTTTGGTGCTGTCTGTGGGTGATGGGGTGAGGCAGGTGGGAAGGGCACACTCCAGCAGGCTTTCTTCTGGCGGACGCATTTCGAGGACCTTGAGCACCACCGGGGAGGATGTATTTTTGAGATTGGCCACTGCCTCGCTCCGCGTCACCCCTGTCAGCTCCACACCGTTCACGTTTAGCAGTATGTCGCCTGCGGAGGGGAAAAAAAGACAAGCTGAAGCCTTTTCTCGCTGTGCTGCCCCCATAATGGCTTTTCAAAGGACCTCTCCAGACACAGGGCTCAGTTAATATTCAGCACCTGTGTTTTAATAAGCTCCCGGTGATGAAAGAGGTGCAAAGAACAACACATGGCACTGAGATGGGAGCGAGAAGCTCAAAGGACTTGTATGCCCGCAGAGGATATGCAAATGCTTCACTTACAACTCAGCAGTGAACATATCGCCAGAGTGTGCTGAGGAAAGTCTGTGTGAAGAGCACACTGTGGGGACATGAGGGATGGCTTCAATATTCAGTCGTTAAAAATTAGGCATAACACAAAAAACAATATTTGATACTGGCAGATATTTAAGAGAACTGCTCAAGCACTTATGCTTAAATAATTTATCAGGATGCCGCTGAAAGTTTGGGCAATATGAAGAAATTAAAATTTTTCAAAGACGCTGATTAAATAATGCCAGTATAATGTATGTACTGTATAATGCCAGTACTGTCTATCCAAATGTTCCTTTTTGTAATCAACTTGGAAAGAACCCGGGTTTATTAATCACATAAAATATTGAATGCATTAAGTCTTGCATGTGCAGAAATGTTTACTTATACAAACCTTATACAAGATAAATTACATCAAAAGTAAATACAAAAAAATATGTAAAAAAACATGAAGGTAAATGTTGAGGGAAGCCAGGTTGCTGTATAGAAAATGTCCTCAACTCACGAGTTAATGTAACAATTATACTTCGGTGCCCAAATTTAGTGTGCACTTGTATATAGTTGTAATTTTTTTCATGCATATCTTAATATATTTTACCTTTTTTTAAACTTGTTTGCACCTTGAGCAAAAGCAAATTCCTAGTTTGTGACTTCCTGTTTCTAACAATGAGAGTAGTAAGGATACTGATGGATATAGATTAAACTACTGACAAAACATACTATCTTTAAAATAATAAATCCTCAGTGACTGCTCTGTCCACGCGTGTGTGTCATGGAACTAGGATCAATTGTGTGTTTTGTAGATTGTTGTTCTATTATTCAAACACATCTCTGCTTCTCAATGCATTCTTCCATATTAGTCATATTAGCAGCTCTTTCCTCTGGCGACATGGAAACTACAGACAAAAACCTGAGAGCGCCTCCCTGGACACGTAATACTGATGATATGCAAATGTTTGTTTGTGTTGACGCTTAACTATGTTCAGCCCAATTTGTGAAGCGCTGAACCAGAGCAGCACGACACGTCTTTTCTGGATGGATAAACTCTGTAATGAAACATGCGTATTTACCATGCATCAATCATTCAGCCTGTTTATTCAACACTCATTATCATATTAATACTATTGTACCATTGTCTGCAAGCCAATAAGTTCCGTGTTAACCATGTTATGAATCCTCAAACAAATAGATCGATTGGTTTTGTGTCTTTTGAATTAGATTGGCATATTATTTATCTCTGGTTGAGACTGTGAACACAACATGGTAAAGAACCTGAGCATTGGCCTTTGGGCCTGAAGGTCGGGGGTTCGAGCCCACCATGGGACCTACTCCAACTGCTCCCACAAATGTCTACTGTCGTTGTGTCCTTGGGCCAGAGAATGAGCGAGAGACCGGTGCCACCCCCCCGACCCAGAAATAAATAAACTAATAAACTAATAAAGGGGTTGAAAATGAATGAATGAATGTAAAGAACCTAACACTATACAATCAATGCATCGTTTTTGAAATAACTTTTCTCATTGGCAGTGATAAGAAATGTGTCTGTATAAAGGAGATGTCCACAACTTACATTTTATTTTAATTGCATATTTCTGACCATGGGATACGGTACAGTATAGTCGCTCCTCTTGGCATACTTGGCATACGGTAAGACTGGCTGGATAGTTAAACCAGTGTATTATCCAAGGAGCCTCAAGGATTGGAATTAATTTAGATCAATCAGGAATCCACCTCAACCAAGTCAAAGAAAAAAAAAAAGATACAATGTTGAAATTACTCTTAGTATTACCAAATTATAGTGTTTTTTCTCTAACAGTGCTTAGTAACTGTTTCGGTTTTTTACGTTTGAAAACAAAGATGTGGAAAACTGCTGCTGCTTTACTGTTATTTTACAGCAAAATGATTTACTGTTGAAATGCAGATTTATACTTTATTCTAGTTGAAATATGTATCCCGCAAATTTGTTTTATACATCTGAATGCCGTACAAAAAATCTGGCAACCTGCTGCCTGCTCCTTACAATTATTCATTGGTGAAATAATTGTTAGTGCAGCTTTAAATAATGAAGTATCTTTTTTATACAGAAAACAACTGTGTGTCAATGTACCTTTGTGGATTGAGCCCTCTTGTCCCACCACTCCGTCAGAGTCCACGTTGGTGACGTAAATGGGCAGATCCCACCCGCGGCTCGACATGCCCCCTGCCACGGTCATTCCCAGGGAGTCGTACGGCTCTTTTGTCAGGGTGACGGTCTTGTCATAACAAGCTGGCTTCTGACAGGCGTCCTTTAAAACAACAAACATCACAAATGAGTAAACCGTTTATGCTAAGAGCGTAATGCTAATGCTATCAGCACTTTTGCGCGGTGAAAATGAATAATTGTATGACCCAATGTACTCACATCAAGGGCGTCTGACAAAAGCATAGGCTAAATTTACATATTAATTACTATGTTTTCTCAGCTAAAGAATCCATACCAGGGCAGTGCAGGATAATGGAGAGTGCATGGACTAATGAATGAATCACCTCATTAGCATTAGTTATCTATAACATAGCAGCTCATGAGACAGCTTATGGCCTCTTCACTTAAATTGGTTGTAATCAAACCAATGTTTTAATGCATAAGGGTGATGTGTTGCAATATTTAGCTTGGTGTCAGGGGGCCAGGGTAGAGAATAGAGGTTTATTTATGGCTTGGGTGTTGGTGAGTCAGATAACAGGCTAACGTAGTAATGAATAACACATGGACACATTGAGGTTGATGGGATGTGGAGCCTCATGCAGCGTGGCTAATGTGTCGCTTTCACACATTTCTCTGGCGGTAACAGGAGAGTGCGGTTCATGGAGGGCAGTGTGTGAGGCCTGGAGACCGGTAGAAAAATGTTATAGATGTAAAACACTTTTGCGTAGCAGTATCAATACATAAAATACATAATTCATTCACTGCTTAGTTGAGCTTTGACTGCCGCTATAGCTGACCTGAGGCTAAATGATGTAAAGTAGTAACTGATTTGTGCCATTGCCAATTGCCTCTCCAATCGATGACAGTTAATTATTCAAACATCACATGAGTGCGGTTAGTCTTTTCCAAGAATTCAATGCAATAGTGGCAGTATTTCGCTCAAAGCTCTAGGGGCAGACTGATAGAAAGGAGGCTGCAAAACAGTGCCATCAGCCCTATAGTCATTCACACACATAGGATTCATACAAAGCAATGTGGGTGATGTGACTGAGGATACAATGACAATTTGAATCAAAGCCACAGATGTTTCACGGTTTATTATTAGGTGAAGAATCTTTGATGGAATATCATCTCTCGTGACGCACGTAAAGAGAACATGTATCAGGGAGGTGAGACAGAAGAACAAAGCCTTGTATCTGGTGCTGTGTGTGCTCACCAGTAACGTTTGCTCGATGTCCACGGGGGAATAAGGAGGAGGGCCGTCCATCGTCCAGGGAGCCTCTTGTAAGATATCTGGAGTTGGTACGCAGATCTGACGGGACACGATAAAGTGAACACGCTCCTCGCTCGCCTAAAACACACAGACAACCAGACAAAGTTCAATTAGGGACAATTTCAAAATAGTTTTACTAAATTACTTTGAAATGTGAATTCGTAATCACAAACTTTCCTGCTAAGCATCTCAACAGACCATGAGTGTGCATTTAGGGTTTATTCTTTTGGAATCAAAAGGCAAGGCAGAGTAAAACAGAAACAGTAACATCCCATTTCACAGAATTAAAAGTGTATGAGTCCTCATTATCTCAACAATGATCCATTATATAATTCACTGGACACAAATATAAATTCAACTTAAAGATATATAACTCTGTATAAGCTCAATACACCCATCCCTATCAGATATTATTCACAAATGCTATTCCTTTTCTCCTATTCCGTGTCAGTGAGCACTTATTCTTGACAAGATTTTAAGAAAATCTCCCTCCTCACAGGTGTGTGTAGACTGTTGGTCCCCTCCTCTTCAATGACCTTGCATTGAACAGGTCTGGGCTGCTCTGGAACGCCTTATACAACAGCATGTTCTAGCTCCCGCCAATATAGCAACTGAGCTGTCTCACAGTGAGTTGTTGCACTGCGAGAAGCAGATGGTGTCACACCAGATACTGACTGTTTTTCTGATCTCCTAGACCCTCCTGAACATCACAGAGTGGCCTTAGATTGTGGACAGTCCAACCCAGTGCAGTATTCATTCATGTAATTAGCATCTTGAAATGCCACAGATGTGAGGTTGGATGGATCGTCTCAGCAAATAATATGCGCTTATTGTCCTATTGAACAAACATATAGTTTTATAATTTTAAGGTTGAGCCCATGAAAAATGGTGCCACAAAAAATAAGAGCTGTGTTTATATTTTGGTTCTGTGTACTTGTATTTCGTCCTCATGCTTCTGGCTCAGTTTCCACTACACTGCCACTCATTACCCTCGTACTCTGGCTGCAGCGTAGATCAGCTCAATTCTTCAGAGACCTCTCCTACATTAGTATGGAGCTGACTCCTGAATTAGCCGGCACAAGCCATTATTGTCATAATTGGACTAATTTTATTTCTGCGCTGCCAGTTCTTAATCTGTGACAGTGAGTGGTCGCTGTAAGAGGGCACAGTGGCTCTTTGGGGACTGAGAGCCAGCCAGACTCTTTAACAGCAGAGTCCCAGAGATCCGGCTCAGCCCACCCCAAAACACAGCAATTAACCATGAGCCACAGACACACTATCGACTGGCATCAGGCGAAAACCCAAAGTACCACATGTCCGAGTCTATAGAAGAAACCATAATTAAATACTATTAACTTCTTGAAGCACAGACACAACACAATTAGTTTGAATCACTGTGATTATCTTTAAGGAACCCCACTGAGAACGCACTTTATATTCTGTCGACATGTTGACTAATGACAACTGTGACCCCTGGACTCAGCAGCAGAGCTGATCATCCAAATTGTGTTCACGATTCATTCATTTCCAGCATGTTAAAACTTTTGAATCCGATTTGATGTGCACCCCACGTGGTTAAGGCTCCTTTTTATCATTCATCAACAAACCAGAAGGATACTCTCCTCTTCTGTACTATGATACTCTCCTCCTCTGTACTATGATACTCTCCTCCTCTGTACTATGATACTCTCCTCCTCTGTACTATGATACTCTCCTCCTCTGTACTATGATACTCTCCTCCTCTGTACTATGATACTCTCCTCCTCTGTACTATGATACTCTCCTCTTCTATACTATGATACTGTCCTCCTCTGTACTATGATACTCTCCTCCTCTGTACTATGATACTCTCCTCCTCTGTACTATGATACTCTCCTCCTCTGTACTATGATACTCTCCTCTTCTATACTATGATACTGTCCTCCTCTGTACTATGATACTCTCCTCTTCTGTACTATGATACTCTCTGATACTCTCCTCCTCTGTACTATGATACTCTCCTCCTCTGTACTATGATACTCTCCTCTTCTGTACTATGATACTCTCTGATACTCTCCTCCTCTGTACTATGACACTGTCCTCATATTGCCTCATGTAAAGTGCACACTGACCTGAATGAGCAGGGCAGCATGCTCCGGTGCCCCGTAGCGCAGGTCGTGTCCATTTATGGCCAGAACCCTGTCTCCCACACACAGCTGTCCGTCGCGTGCAGCCAGGCCCCCCTCCAGCAGGTGGAAGATGTAGACCCCATGCATCTCTGGCCGCCGCACCAGCTTAATGCCCAGTTGCTCGTCCGGGATGCTCTTGTTGAGGACCACGTGGATGCTGTCGTCCCTCAGGGGGTACTGCAGCAGCGCCTGGGCCCCGGGCGGAGACATGTCGTGCGTGTGGCTGTGAGAGCGGTACCGGTGCCTCTGTTCCCGCAGCACGGTCAGGCGCAGAAGCTGGCACGGCTGTTTGAGGATGGCCACCGCGTAGCAGTGAGGCACATTACTAATGTCAATGCCATTCACCTGAGAGGGAACAGAGCAGACTGTTACTCCTCATATCCAAGCACTTCAACAGGTTTGGGTTTGTTTCTTCAAAAATAATTAATGGACACATTCAAAACCATTTCACTAAAATATTTAGTGGAATTTCTACTTTCACCGCAGTCATTCCAGTCATTTTATGTCATTTTTCAAGTGCTAAAACTGTCACCGCTCAGACACTGGACGATGAGGAGAACAGGAAACATCTGTGGTTTAATGGCGTGACTTTTTGGAATGAATAATTCAGGCATATTTGTTCAAAATGGAAGTAACATTATTCATGTTATATTCACTCTTTTTATGAACCAAACCAGATATGAATCAACTGAGTATTTAGTTGTCTCTTTTACACTGGGGACTTTAGTTGGAGTGGTCTCTGCTGTACCTTGAGGATCATGTCCCCCGGCAGCAGGCGCCCGTCCCGAGCAATCACACCCTCTCTGTAGATGTCCTGGATGAGGATGCGGACCAGGGGGGTCTCGTTGCCCCCGACAATGCTGATGGCCAGGGGATCGGAGTCTGCTCTGGTGATCTTAATGCTTGTAACTTCTCCATCTGGGATCAGGTGATGGAGCTGGGGAAGAGCCAGCACTGAGGAAGAGAAATAATTAAATTAAATTCAATTCAATGTATATTTTTATCGCCCTAAATCACAACAGAAGTTATCTCGGAGGACTTAACAAAACTGAATGAATTTGCCAACACAAATCAGAGAATCAAACAGTCCATATATGTTGAGAGGACATCACCACTGTCCTCACAGACCCTCACAAGGATCCAACAGACCCTCCTGCGTCGGCACGGAACAACTCTGAAACCCCAAATAAGCTGAGGTTTATGCTCAGACAGAGAAAACGGCCAAATAAAACAAATGAGAAAGAGAAAGGAAGCTATGGGCCCACAGAGAGCAACAGGACTGCTGCATCTCTCAGGTCACTCCGCGCACTTCTAGATAGAGGGGAAATTCACTCATGTTTGAGAAATTAGTCACCTCCATCTGCTGCAGATCTTCATGGGAAACACTTATTAACAGCTTTTCTCCATCCAATCATTTACATAGCGACTTTCCACAATCGTAAACTTCTCTATTGTACATTATAGGTACAAACATACAGCATGCATCCTCAGCTATTCAAGCTCATGAGTTTAAGGAAATCGGAAATGATTCACAATCTTTAAATTGACCTTCAGAATGCATAGTCCTGAACATCATACAATCATGGTGCCATTTCCATTCATGTGCCTGATTCTTTAATATTTATAGCCACTTAACTGCTAACTGACACTTGCTGGGTCATGATAAAAAGGGCGGCCTATATTTTGCCTGAAAGACTTTACAGCATTATTTCCTTGGTTTCCATTTCATTTTCTACATATGGAATATCCCATTTCTTTTCTCTTCCTGCTTCCTCACCCTGCACTTTCCCCATTCCATAGTCAATATTTTGTCTTTAATGTGGCAGATTGCTCGAAGGGTGGAGCATGCATTTACTCACTCACTTACACACACACGAATAATCCTAGCGGCTGTTATGCAACCCTTCCTTCAACCTCCCTACCTCACCCACTTTTCCTGCCATCAATCCTCTGGGACCAATCCGCGGGGACCTTCACCTTTATTTGTTGCATTTGCATCGGTCTCCCACAACACTCTTCTCTCCCTCTTCTCTCCGCACTCATGCTTTTGTCTCTCCAGTGGCTCAGCAATGAATATTTAATCCTTTACGCTGCTCAGTGATGGCCTGGGAGAATGATCTAGTCCCCCATCGCTCGTCATCCGTTGGCTGTATATTACGCAATTGCACATTCCACTCTTCCCTCAGCCTCAGCACTCTAGGCCATTTTTATTTTCTCAGATGCTTGACTATATTCAACATCCTCTGCTGCTTCTCCGTGGCTCTTATGGATCTAGCACATCACGTGAAGAGGCTCTCTGGGGAGTGCTCAATCAGAGAAGCTATAGTTCAAAGATAGATGGAGGACAGGAGGGAATAGCAGGTAGAGAGAGAGAGAGAGAGAGAGAGAGAGAGAGCGGCCTGAACATGATGGCCATGTGTGGGTGACCTCTGATATATCCAACGCCTCGGGCTAGCCTTCTTTCACGATGTATCCAGTGATGCACCAAGGGACTTACGCAACAAGATGATAAATAATGGACAGAATATATGCTACTGCTACAGCACAGTCTTGAAGCACTATATTGACTCAGCTGCAGATTCTGTGAGCAAAAGTGGTCAGAGAAAAACCTTTTCGATTCAAGAAAGAACATGACAAGCGTTTCACAAAACTAAGTTGAGAAAATGGTAAGGAATCATTTCACTGAAATCCATGAATAAGATTAAGTACCTTTTCAACCATACAGCTCAGTGTATTTTTGAAAGAATTGAAAAGAAGGGTGGGAGGATAAATGGCTGATTTAGTGGACATAACATCTAGACTCTAAATCATAAATTGAAATGACTTTTGATACCGTAACATTTTCCCGTTACGTGGGGATGGGAGGACGTCACAGAGGGTAACAAGTCCTCAAACAGCCCTAAAGTAATGACAATGGTCAAATATGTGTGGTTTATGTTAATGGTCAATGTAGGGATTCAATTCAATTCCAATTAATTTTGTATAGCCCTAAATCACAATAGCACTCGTAGGACTAAACAGGTTGAGTCCTCAAAAACAGATCAGAGAATCAAACAGAAAATGTGACAATAACAGACATATGTATTGCTCCATAGGGAGCAGGATGACTAAGGTCCACAAATGTTCCTAAATGTCCCAGATCATGTCCTTAGAGGGAAAAAAAATTACAAATACAGAAGATAACAAAGATTCTGTCAGTCCAGAGCTTTAATTGAGATGTCCATATAAGAAGGACCATTATGAGGTAAACATTTGTGGTGACTTTTGGCCATATTTATCAAGTAGAAGGCCTTTTGATTTAGTTGTTTGTCTGGTGAAGTGTGTGGTGTCCTACCATCTTGTGGCACGCTGGAGTTGTGGGTGTTGTCCCTCTCCTCGGTGGTCTCATTGCTCACTGCGGTGCCGCTCTTGGTCCTCCTCAATACGCTGAAGGCTCGGTTCAGTCTCCTGAAGGAACGGCTTCTCACTGACGAACGCTCAAAGTTTCTGACTGCGACAAACAGAAGAAAGAAGAGAGCTTTATATACAAACTCAGCCACAACATGCCCAGACATGTCCACGGCCAGATCAGAGCAAAGTGAAAAACATCTGGAAGGACTTCAGTGTCTAGGCCAATAAATATCCTCGACATAGGCATGCATTAATATTATTGCAGAAAACAACTAGTTATAAAGATTTGTTTTGTGTCAATCAGTGTTGCATAGGTTACGTATTTTTTCTTGTTGTTCTATTTCCAAGCAACACCCTAAACCCAATCATCTCTTAATCTGTGTGGGTAAGAGAGTGTTAGATCATGATAACATTGCTTTACTTTGTGCTGACAACTAAAGTAATGATAATGAAGCTGAGGCGGATATTCAGACTGAAAGACTGAGTGCAAATTCTCCCTTTAAAGCCTGCCAATCACACAGCGCTGCAGCCTCGAGCCTCGGCCAATCACAAATCTCGGCCAGCCCTCCTGCCAACCTGTCACCAAGCGGGCAGTTTAAAAGGCAGCCACTTCCTGACAAACAGCGCTTCCTGAAAGTTCCTAACACCCACCACCTCCCCAGCACCTCCTCTGGCTCCCGCTCTGGCTCCTGCTCTGGCTCCTGCTCTGGCTCCTGCTCTGGCTCCTGCTCCGTTTATGCCCCATTCACACCATACTCAGGTCCACCACCAGTGCTTGACCCCAGGAGATCTGAGATCATCTTCAGCTCAATCGATCTCATCGCTGCAAGTGTCACTGCCGGGGTCAATGCGCCAAATAAATAAATCATTTTAATGTATTAATTGGTCTCTTCAGATTGAATTAGAAGACTCATTATTCATTATCTTATTTATCACAAAACTTATACATTCATGTTTACTTTATTTCTTTGTTACTCAATATAGTGCTTATCTGATCCTTTGTAGCTCATTATATTCATGCAAAATCAATGAACCTGTAATGAGCCTATTCATGTCAATATTTGCGATAATGAACAAGTATATGTTACTAATAAAAACTTATTACAATAAAAACTTTATTACAATTCTTATTCCGGTATGGCGTCGTTCGTGTGGCGAATCACAAGTCGGCGATGACGTCCTAAAACATACATTTTGCAGCGACGCTTTGGTTACTTTTAGCTCCGTTCAATTAATCATAAACCTGTGCAGGGAAAGTGGACTTACGTAAAAGCATGTGATGTAACACGCGCAGATTCTACGTCACAAAGTTTTGCCTCCGCTGAGATTTTGTCTGGAGTCTTTTCTTAGCTCGAGGCCGGAGGAGAAGCAGCTCTATGCCCAGTTCACAGCCCTGCTCTGGGGGCATACTCCACTGCAGCGGACCCCCCCTCCCTCATCCCTCCTCGATTTCCCACAAAGCCTTCTGACAGCAACATTATTCTTTGAGAGTCCAGCCGCTCGTGCAGCTGACAGCTTGTTCAGCAGGAGCCGCGCTGGTTGTGGAGAAGATGGTTGTGAAGCACCATAAATAGATGTTAAGGGCTGCAGCGACGTCATTAGGTGTTCTCTCTCTGCTCTGTGATGCCAAGGCCAGGCAAAAGAACTGGATTAAATATAATGTAGCAGAAGGGGAAACAACTGAATCAATAGTAAGTCTCTTTAAACCATGAATCTTCAACCTCTCTGCTGAGAAGGAGATTTTAATGAAATGGAAAAGGGAAAACCAGAGAAATTGTCAAAAACTATTTCTTATTTGAAAGCAGCAATGGACTCAATATACTTTCTCTGACACTAGAATGAGTCTGGTGTGTGTGTGAATGGTTGGTGGTGGTCAGAGGGGCTGATGGCACAGTGGGGGTTTATCACCACCACATATGGAGTTAAAAAATAAAGACATGTGAAGCGTCTTTGAGAGTCCAAAAAAGCTCTATATAAAACCGATGCAATATTATTACTGGCCTAATTGAAGAAGCTCATTGTTTCTAGATGGTTTAGCGGCAAAAGAAAAGCTAGTGCTGAGAAAAAGTCAAAAGAAACCAAGTGGGGGACACATCCAACTTGTGGATAATGGTATGATGAGACCAAAATTAAACTTTTTGTACTGAATACAATACGCTGTGTGATGGAAAACTAACAGTGCTGATCACACTACTCACACCATCCCTGATTTAAAACCTGGTTGTGTCAGTCTAATTCTGCGGGGCTGCTTTTCTTCAGCAGTGATAAGAGAGAAGTGTTGAAGAGTTAATGAGAAGGTGGATGCGGAGAAAAATACAAGGAAAGATTTGAGCTGAAGAAGAGCTGTTGGAATCTGAAAAAGACTGGAGGCTGGGGTGGAGGCTTGTCAAAACTATGTGGTATTTGGTAATAGCTACAAACTGCTGCTGACAAGTCTCATGTGCAAAACCTGGAGACAAACCCAAATGACATATATCATGCATTATTTTTGGCTTTAATTCGTGTCAGTTTTTTTTGTGGTCTTGGCGCGTCAAAATATGTAGAAAAGTGAATGGGCGGTCAATACTGTAGGTCATTCTTAAAGATATATACTGTGGACACAGACCGACTGTCATTGGACATTGAATGAAACCATCCACCTTATCCCATAATTGAAAGGTTTGAAATACACAGGGATTTTGTGTTGCCTAAAGATTCTTTGTAGTTTCTCTGAAACTCCCGCCACATACGGTAAGGACACCCCTCTCCTCCTACTTTCTTCTGTCTGTAGGACTGTGTCTCTGGCCTTTTCTCGTCCTTTGGGCTTTAGTAAAAGACCACTTGGGGTAGCCACATCTGGAAAGTGCTCTCTGAACATGTTTGGTTTCTCTGTTCTTTCCCTCCGAGCTTGTGGGGACCTGGTGGGCTCGGTGTTGAAGCGTTCTAATGACCCCGAGTTTATGTTGTAGCGGATGATTTGAATCAAAGGCCAGGTACTGGTCAGTGTGAGTGGACTTTCTGAAGACCTCAGTCTCTAATTGTCCGTTCTCCAGTATGATGACCTTACAATCTAGAAAGGCGAGTTCACTCTCCTTAGCATCCTCACGAGTGAAATTTATAAAAGGGTCCACCGAGTTAATGTGTGCTGAAAATGGTTCCACTTCCTGTTTCTTTAACTTAACCCATGTATCGTCTACATATCGAAACCAATGGCTTGGCGCTGTCCCTTGGTAAGAGCCCAGGGCTTGTTCCTCCAGTTTCTCCATATACAGATTGGCCACTATCGGAGAGACTGGGGAGCCCATCGCACAGCCATGAATCTGTCTAAAGAAGGTGCCTCTAAATTGGAAATACGTGGTGTTAAGACACATTTCAAGTATTTCACAGATGTGGTCAGCTGTTAGTTTCGTTCTCTCCCCTAGTGTGGCGTCTTTCTGTAGGCTTTCTCTTACAGCCTCCACCGCCTCTGTAATAGGGACCGACGTAAAAAGCGATGTCACATCAAACGAGACCATTGTCTCATCTGTGTCAAACTGGAGGTGTTTGATTTTATTTACAAATTCTTTTGTGTTTTCTATGTGATGGTGGGTGTTACCCACCAAAGGAGCCAGAATGGTTTTGAGGTGTTTAGCCAGGTTGTAGGTGATAGAGTCTATGCTACATACAATAGGCCGAAGTGGAAAGTTTTGTTTGTGTATTTTTGGGAGGCCATAAATACTGGGGATGGTGTCTCCTGGGTAAAGTTTGTAATATAGTGGTTTTTCAATAATGCCCTCTTTCATTAAGTTCTGAAGGAAGTCTATAATCTTTTTCCTAAACCCACTGGTAGGGTCCCTCTTCAATGGCTGGTACGTGTTGGTGTCCAAGAGTAACTGATTAACTTTGGCCTCATAGTCTGAGCTGTTGAGGATAACTGTGCATCTGCCTTTGTCAGCTGGTAAAATAGTTATACTCTCATCCTTTTGTAATGCCAATAATGCTTTTTGCTCATCTAATGAGACATTGGATTGTGGGGGCTTCGCACTTTTGAGTGTGGCAGAGACTCTCAGTCTGAGGGCCCCTGCCTCACTCTCCGTTAGTTTGTTGTTTCTAATGGCTGCTTCTGCTGCTGTGATGTATTCAATTGTAGGAATATCTTTTGGGGTTATTGCAAAACCACACTAGGGGAGAGAACGAAACTAACAGCTGACCACATCTGTGAAATACTTGAAATGTGTCTTAACACCACGTATTTCCAATTTAGAGGCACCTTCTTTAGACAGATTCATGGCTGTGCGATGGGCTCCCCAGTCTCTCCGATAGTGGCCAATCTGTATATGGAGAAACTGGAGGAACAAGCCCTGGGCTCTTACCAAGGGACGGCGCCAAGCCATTGGTTTCGATATGAAGACGATACATGGGTTAAGTTAAAGAAACAGGAAGTGGAACCATTTTCAGCACACATTAACTCGGTGGACCCTTTTATAAATTTCACTCGCGAGGATGCTAAGGAGAGTGAACTCGCCTTTCTAGATTGTAAGGTCATCATACTGGAGAACGGACAATTAGAGACTGAGGTCTTCAGAAAGTCCACTCACACTGACCAGTACCTGGCCTTTGATTCAAATCATCCGCTACAACATAAACTCGGGGTCATTAGAACGCTTCAACACCGAGCCCACCAGGTCCCCACAAGCTCGGAGGGAAAGAACAGAGAAACCAAACATGTTCAGAGAGCACTTTCCAGATGTGGCTACCCCAAGTGGTCTTTTACTAAAGCCCAAAGGACGAGAAAGGCCAGAGACACAGTCCTACAGACAGAAGAAAGTAGGAGGAGAGGGGTGTCCTTACCGTATGTGGCGGGAGTTTTCAGAGAAACTACAAAGAATCTTTAGGCAACACAAAATCCCTGTGTATTTCAAACCTTTCAACACGTTAAGACAGAAATTAGTGCATCCCAAAGACAAAACACCCAGACACAAACAGAGCAATGTGGTGTATTCAATTAAATGTAGTGAAGAGGAGTGCACTGACCACTATATTGGAGAAACCAAACAAACTCTACAGAAACGACTTTACCAACATCGTAGAGAAAACTCTAGTGGGCCACAGTCGGCTGTTCATCTCCACCTCAAGGCCTCCAACCACACGGTGGATGACACAGAGGTTAAAATTCTGGCTCGGGAGAAGAATTGGTTTGAGAGAGGGGTGAAAGAAGCCATTTTTGTGAGGAAACAAAAACCTTCTCTTAACAGAGGAGGAGGGTTAAGATTTGTTTTGCCTCGCATCTATGACGACATCCTAAAAACAACGCCCTAACTTGGGACAAGGTCAGTGACATGCTAATGAGTTAGGAGGGGTGAAACCTGCACTCCACGTGAGCATCCCAGCAGACAATAGGTCTGTGACATGCTAAGGAGTTAGGGTCGTTAGCCTCAGCAGGGTCGTTAGACCTGCTCCCTTCTACATCAAGCAGACCTGAGATTGTTTACGAGTTAGTATCAGGATTAGGGTGTGGCTTACCACACCCATAGGTTATAAATCTCCAACGCGCGGTCCGAGAATTCATTCCCTGAAGAAGTCCCCAGGTTGAGGACGAAACGTCGGGAAAACTTGCTAAGAAGTACAGATGATGGGTGAGAAACCTTCCTTTGCTTTGACTAATCCCTGTACGACTGAGGGCTTACACAAACTTATCCCATAATCAACAAATCAGTCAGTCACATTAACAAAGCCTCTTGTGCTTCTGTATCCCATCTGCGTAATTGGAGTTTAAAAGTGAGTTACGCACATAATTTTGCTTTCAGACACATGTAGAGTGGCATTGTTGAGATGAATTTGCATCTGTCCTGCCTCCCTCCCTCCCTGGGGGCCACCACTGTCTTCTGTCTGCCCCCCCATTTGATCGATCGAGTGTGACCTGTGGGGTATAGGTGGGAGTCAATTTGCTGCTTGCTCTCTTGGTCTTTGTTACCTTTCCGGGTTCTCTCTTGATCTCCAACATATCTCTTCAGGGTATGAATATTTTTCCGTTATGTATGTATCTTGTAACTAGTTAATCTCTTCTTTTCTATCTACTTGGTTTGAGCCTAGTATGTACAGCAACAATTATAATTTCATGATAACAGGCATAAAAGACAAAACAAATCATTGCTCTCTGGTTCTAGAATATGAGGAGGCTCTGTTTTGGGTTAGGGTTCATCAGCTTCTGGTGAGGAATAGCCAAATTGAAGGGAGCAGCCTATCGCGTCACTGGACATTAATTCACACTTTCAGAGGCTATATTTAACCTGTCTCTCCTTCCGCGTCTCCTTGCATAATGCGCTGCCCTCTCTGTGACTTTCCTCCGCTGTTTCACACAGCGGACTTTCCCCTCGGTTTCACACAAAGAGAGCCTCTATGGATTGGTGGAAAAAACAAGGCAGACCAGCTAATTGGCTGATAGGATTTCTATCAAGGATTGTTAGGAGCTACAATGACTGTATACGGGGTTGGATTATAATGACATGTTGGTGTAACTGTCTCAGAGCAAAGGAAACGACTTTGACTTGAATAAGTGACCGGAAAGTGCACATCGATCCATACTATGCCAAACCATGCACACTTTAACTGAGAGCTTTCACACCACTGCACGGTCAGACAAACAAACAAAACAGGACCGACCACACCACGACACGCAGACATCAGTCACTCACACTCACTCTTCTTGGAGCTGGACCGTGCTGCCAAATTGGTGGTGCTCCCTGATTGGCTGTTGTCCTCCATGCTTGGGTCGAAGGCAGGATTGACCAGGCCTGGATCGTCCGACAGCAAAGCCACGGCTGCCGCTGGGCCATCGTTCGGCAATGTAGCGATGGTGAGTTCCGATGTGCTGTCCGTACATTCGCCGTCCTGGGAGCGCCGCTTTCTGTCTGCCGAGAGCCCATAGTGAGATGCGCCTTTACATCTGCAACAAGAGGAGAGAAAAGGACATATTGAATACCATACTGCATATATCCCAAGAGCAACTCAAGGCGATCTTACATGGAAAGACCGGCTATAAGACCATTTGGGACGGACACAGACAGAGTGAGATGGGACGAGCCAAGACTGGACCGAGACTGAACCAGGACAACTGCATTTTGGAGGTTTGCTTTGCTGATGGAAACATAAACTTCCTCTGAGTTATAACTCCTGCTTCCTGCCTCTCATTTCAACAATCAATCAACTATTACCAAACGATGACACAGATATGGCCATGATAGAGCAGATGTAAATAGTACATACAATGACAAATGTAATGCAGAGCATAAATTAACTCCACACAAAGGGCCGTACAACTAAAGCTACACCCCAAACTTTCTAGCAGTGAGTTGGTTTTTTTCCAGCAAGAAATAAGGTAAAATACAAGGTGAAATGCAGTAAGAATTGTTTTAAATAGTGAGGTGAGGTTTCCCATTCGTTTTTATAACCTCATTCTAAAAAAATCCATAAATAATTAAGGAGACCAAATTAACCTCATTGGTCTGTCACTCATTAGGGTTTATTTATTAATTTCTAGACAAATCCATTCTTTCAACTATATCACTCATACTTCACAGATCTCTGAGAAAAAAAACCCAGTTATTATATGCGATTTTATAAAAAGTATAAAACCTTCTGAAGATTGTTTCATAACTGAAATATATTCAGAGGGACTTTGTATGGGCACAGTCGTGCCTGTGCGCTGGTGCTTTCTGCGACAGGATCTGTAATCATACACAACACAGGCCTCAGCGCGGCTCTGACTGTTAGCATCAGTGACAGCTGATTGAATACAAAGGGGAGAAACACATTTATGAGAAAGCCAGCCTGAGTTACTGACATGGCATTTGAATAGATGACAACTGCAGACAGCTTGAGCCCTGTTTTTTTCCTCAAACAAATCAAACTTTCAAGTTCCAGATGTCTTCTGTCTGCCAGAGAGGACACGGCCACAAAATAATTTATAATACATCATTGTGAAGTACTAGAAACTGAGTGTGGAGATTGGAGATGTATGGGAAGTTTGTGAAGTGACTTCCAACATGAATGGCACAAAGATTTGTCAGGCCTTTTTCACAGCAATCAACTCAAACAGGTCTAAACTGACTTGAATCGACTCAGATGCAGTCTTTCCATGGTTCAGTATCAATAAAGTGCTCTGTTGTGAAGCCATGGAAGGCCAAGTGGGCTGCCTTTTTGGGCACCCCATCACAAGAAGAGGCTTTTTGTCTCAATAGCACTGCTGTCTGAGTGGGCTGCCTGCTCCATTTCAGAGCTAAAATCATTTCAACTTGAAGTGGGCTCTACATCTTACTTGTGGCCACTGGTCAGACTCACTGTTGTATAGATATGTGATGTCTCAATCGATCTGAAGCTGCTATTTGTAACATAACGCAGCTAGAGTATATGTTGGTGATGTGTCTCGCTTCACTTAACTGTGTGGTGTTCATTCGGTGAGTAAATGGAGCGCTGTGAAGCATGTCCATGCTGCAACACAGCACTTAACTAAGTGAAGAGGTTGAATGCAGTAATATTTCAATCAGGTGCAATGGAAAAGGGCACTGCTGCAGAGAGGAAGTGTCAGTTGCTATCAGTGTGAAGGACTAAGCACAACACACACTGACAAGTACAACTTAAAATAAGTTATTGCATGCTTTTGTCTGCAATATACTTATGTCCATCATAGTCATGATCATCATAATACATACAATAAGTTAATGCAGTCCCTCCCTCCCTGGGGTCAAACACAGTCTTAGATCAAACAGGTCTCAAAGTACTCGAAGAGCGTAGACCTCCGCCGCCAGATCACCTCCAAAAAGATGTGACTTGCTCATTGTGCCATTAGAGAAGTCCAAATCTTTTTGAGTCATGTGCAATCTAACAAACTAAGCTAAATGAGATATAACAGAAGAAACAAGTCTGATTTTGGCACATTACTACAAAACAAACAACAAAAGTGTTCCAGCTCTCCATACTGCGCATTAGCAGCCACATATTTGGGTCATTTGTAATTTGTTAATGAGTACTTGAATACGCAAATACCAGGCATTTAGACTTCATATTCAGTTTGAATTAATACAATGATTTTTGGGACAAACATTCATTGTATTATGTCTCAGCAGCAGTTCAGCCCTTCAGTGTTGCTGTCTGAAATGTCAGTCGTTCATTACCCATCTTACCCATGGACTTTATGGGCCTTCATGAATGGCATTATAGTTCTATAGCTGTAGGAGTCTGAGAAAAAACAGAGAATAATCCTACAGCCCCAGTAACTGCTTCCTTCTGTTCGTCATTGTCCTGAAATGGCCGCTGGAAAGTTATTGCTCAATAACATTTTATTGAGGCAGTGTATGGTCTCTATGGGAGGTTTTTATGTTTTCAGCTGCACAGGTGAAGCACATGTCAACAGCTTCAGTTTGCGTGGGGCATTTAATTGTAAAACTGGTTCGAATCAACAAACTGCTGAAAGATTGTAGCATTTGCCAAAAACATTTGAAATATTATACATACAGCTCACAGTTTAGTCCCTCATTTAATGTGGTTGGCAGGTGGATTGAACAGTTGAAAAGTCAGACCTCAGACGCTAAGCGTGGCAGAGCCAGGTTAGTGCAGTGATCGGAGATCCTTGGGAATACCAGGTGCTGCAGGGGGTGGCTTTAAAGTGGAAAACTGCTGTTGCATTCTTCAGCAAGACACTTCAACCACATTACCAATGCCTGGTATGTGCGTGAATGATTGGTGGTGGTCGGAGGGGACAAAAGCTCAGATTAGCATCGCTTCTGTCAGTCTCTGAGTGTTGAAACACTTGAAAGACTTCAACTATTAATCCAATTGAACTAGCAACATTTTATTCTAATTTGATCCTGGATATGTTGCTTACTTTTGCATTTTAATGCACATTTATACATCATGGCTGAGTTATTTGCTCCCATTCATTCTCATGAAGCACAGCAATATGTGCTCAACAGTCAGAATCCCATAAACTGGCATAGTTTAGTATCTTCCTTGTTGCCCTAACCCCCAAAACCCTATAGCTACTTCATACTAGACTCCGTCAAAGCGTGGCTTATATGGAACCAAAACACTTTCCTGCTTGAGGAACATGCAGACCACAGTCACAGAGTTCAGATGGGAGAATAATATTGAATTCACCTCCATTCATTAACGTAAATCTCCCAGACCGACCACCCAAATATTTTATGAATACACACTACTCTTTAAGCACACAACCTGTTGCAGATTTTAACACTTTGAAATGAAAAAACATCTTGCACACAAAAACAATGATAGTAACTTTTCAAAGCTGAATCACGGAGAGTGAAAGCAGAAGATTATGATAAGCGGCTGAGCTTTCAAAGCTTCAAACAGGAAGAGGCAGAGCTATTGTTTGACGCCTGCTGTCTCGAAAGCTTTGTCTGCCATTAATTAAAAAGTTGGCGCTGCCCATAAAGCATACTGTAACCATATCATAGCCGTTTTAATGTTACTTTTGAAGTGTGAGGTGCAAGGGGGAGTGAAAGGCAGGGAGGCATGACAAAAGGTCCTTGTCTGTATCTGGGGTGGTCTTAAGAACCGCTGGAGCCGGAGCAACAGACGCAATTAAGTGTGCACATCAAGCAGACGCAGAGGTGCCATGAGGAAAGAAAAGCAAATCATATTCACATTTGTTCTTTTGTTCAAGACTGTGTGTGGAAAATGAGCTAGTTTTTAAACCAATATAATTTCCATTATCCAATTGGCAAACACCTCGACATCCCATTAATGTAGACATATTCTGCTTAATCAACTCTTTCTCTCTTTTAACCCTATTCTAATAAGTTACCTGGAGATGTTTTTAGATACATCCGTGCTAATAGCAAGAACTTCTGGCACAAACAGGGTTAGGGTCCCTTGTTTGTCCCTTGTTTGTCCTTGTTGTGTTTTTGTGTGCTTGTGTTCCTTTTGTGTGTCTGTCTTGATTTGTATTGTCCTTGAATTTAAAAAAAAGTAATTTCTCCAATAGTTTGATGGCATCACACTCAGAGCAAAGAAAAAAAAAACAGTATCGTTCATACATTTCTCAGGTAAAATTACAGCATTTCAAATCATACGTAGTTCCTCTGGTGGTAGCACTGGGATTTACAGGCAGACATTGTTTTAACCTTCATATATATTCTATTATAAGCCTAAGATATTATTTCAAATTCTAAATCTAGAAAAAACTAAATAAATGTCCTTTGAAAAAAGAAAATGCGATAAAACTGTGAAAATGAAGGAAGGAAATGAATGAATGAACAAACATATTACATTATAAGCCTGTTAAGATATTATTTCACATTCTAAAACACAACATGACAAGGTAAAAGTCTCATTAACGGGAAAAATTATCCATTGTGTGTCTTCTTTAAAGTCGACTCTTAAGATCTCCATACAGAACCATCTTATAATTGTTTTCACAATATGTCTTTTTACTTTTTATATTTTTAAGTCTGGCATGCCATGGTGCAGATTTTGTCTCCGGGATTCTCTGGGCCAAAGTGTGAGACTATGACACTATTCAGGACTTTCCACACTCTTTGATTATTGTTTCTCCATCCATCCATCCATCAATTTTCTACCCCTTAATCCATTTCTAGGTCAGGGGGGTGGCAGTCAGTGATCGCCACCCAAGTCACAGAGCACCAGCCCCTCACTGATCCTCTGCAGGTGGTGAGTCCACAGGAGAATGGCTGATCTGTCTGTGAGACCTTAGCCTTGATCTTTCAGCGGGTGCTTCAGGCAAAGTGGGGTTAAGTGTCTTGCCCAAGGACACAACGACAGCAGACATCAGTGGGAGTCGGTGGAGAAGGTCTCATGGTATCATATTTTTTCTATCAGTCAATTTTGGGTCATCGCTAATTGTTTGTTTATTTTCCTTTTTTTATATTTTTCTTCTGTCTCAACATTTCTGTTCAACATAAATAATTCAAACAAATATATTTCTTTTTTGAAAGCATTAATTTCTTTTTATTCACTGGTCATCTGCAGGTCACTCTGGGAGAAGATTGCCAGAGCCTCAAGTTTGTAAATGAACAATGTGTGCGCCATGGCTTAACGTCCCCTTCCCATGTGGGAGTCCTGTGTGGAGTGTGGCCCGACACATTTAAGGCGAGGGGGGAGTATTATTTGGGTGAGGGAGGATAATCCACTCACCCCAAAGAGGATTGGAGAATCTAACTGACTCTGATGAGTTGTGAGCTTGTGTTTGTTTCTTGTAAAGAGTTGCATTTAGTTTCACTGACAACAACATTGAACAATTTAATGAAGAACTAATCCACCGTCTCGTGATCTTAGTTTATAATTTAGCATACTAAGTCCATTTAGTATGCTATCCAATGTTCTATGGAAAAAGAAAATGTGATAAAACTGTGAAAATATGTATTGATGATATTCAAATTGAAATGATCCAGCAGAATTTCTTCTTGGGGGATGATGCTGAATGAAAATATTCCCTGGAAACCCCACATTAGTTATTTACATACACAAGTTGGCAAGTGTGTTGGTGTCATTAAGAAATGCAGTCATGTTCTTAATGTAAAAGCATTACAAATATTGTTTGCAAATTTAAATTATTGTATTGAAGTTTGGGGAAACTGTCATAAAACAAACCCATTGCCTTTGATTACACTGCAGAAAAGAGCACTGAGGGCTGTTCACAAAGTCCTTTACAAAGAACATGCAAACCAGCTATTTCTTACAATCAGTGATTTAAAACAAATGATGTATAAGGTATCAAACCACTCTTCCAGCAAATATCCAACATCGTGTTTGTGACAGAGACACCCAGCTCCAAATAAATTCCATAGATTACATCCACCACGAATCAGAACAAAGCTGACATCCATGTGTACTTCTGTCAGGAGAGCGAGTTTGTGGAACGGACTCACGGAAGACTTGAAAAACTGTTTAAGTTTGACACAGTTCACAAAATGTTCTAAAAATTTGGTTATGGAGAAGTACCTGGAAAATAGAACATGATACGTACCTTTATGTAAATGTGATAGCGGGAGTTTTGGGCCTGTGTTGTTGTGTTGGGTTTAATGTTGTAATTATTTGTGAAAATGATCCGCCTGTGAGTGAAGTGTGTGAGGAGGTGGTTTAAACATGTTTAAACAAGTTTTCATCATCCCTCTTTCAAACTAAGCAGACTTTCTGTATTTTTTTTCATGTTGAATGGCTTTGTAGGTATGAAAATGAATGAATACAGAATGAAACCACTGCTTTTCCAATCCCAAAGTTTTTATATTGTTGGTCCTTCTCCATGTGACAAGTGAGATATGTTCTAAATATAAGGGAGAACACTGCTTGGAGATCCCCTGCAGGTGTCTGTAGCCTGACGAGACTCCAGGATGTATACGCACGTGTGTATGTCACACGTTTTGTGTGAAAACCTGGGTTATTATTAGAACATGTCGATGTAAGAATGTGAACATGCGTGAGCTGTCATCTACTTTGAGTCAAAACAGTGAAAAGTGTTATTTTTATGTTTACTTTTCGGATTCCCAAATTACAAGGCATAATTAAAACACGTAAGTAAATTAAATAGTGCATAAACACAACGGCAATAATAAACAGAATCTTTAAATGGTTCTGGAGGCTCCAGTCTTTGGCTGATTCATGAACAGGGCTAAGGCTGAACTGACAAATAAAGCTGGAGGCTAACACAACTCAAAGTTAAAACTGGAAGCATAAACCAAGTGGACAAAGTACAACTGCATTGTCGTAATGAGCATCTGAGGCTTCTCGGCCCCCACTACCCCCCTCCTCCTCCTCCTTACCAGCACCGGGTGAGTACTGTGGTGCAAACACTGACCCCTGTCCGTCTGGCAGTGTAACGACAGTCCTGCCACTGAACTGTGCTGACTCAGTTATGCATCTGGAACTTAACAAAGTACAACAGAGTTCACTTTTTAAACCAATAGAGACTGTGTGTGTTTCTCGCACCAGCTCAGAAATGTGTTTTAACTTGAATAAACACAAATTTAAAAGAAGGACAGCAGTTAGACGGTCCAACTCTGGAAATCTAATTCCAGTTCTTTGTAATCAATCAACTAAACCCATTGACACTGATATTAATTTTAACCTTGCTCTACTTAATGTCAGATCACTATGCAACAAATCATTTTTAATTAATAATTTTATCTGTTCGTATGATCTTGATTTTATGTTTATGACTGAAACATGGCTTGACCATAATACAGGAGATGCAGTTTTAATAGAAGCCTCACCACCAAATTTCAAATTTGAATATGAAACACGAGAAAATAAAAGGGGGGGGGGGCATAGCAGCAGTTTTTAAAGATCGTATTGTCTCCCATAGAGTGTCTCTTGGGAAATTTTCATCATTTGAGTATGTTTCTTTTAAAATAGAACAAAAGAAATCTTCTTCCATTCTTATTATTGTTGTGTACAAGCCGCCACAGTCATGTCATAGTTTCACTGATCATTTCACTGAGTTGCTTTCAGTTGTGTGCACAGATTTTGATGGTTTGGTCATTGTAGGTGATTTCAATATACATGTAGATAATGCTAATGATAGATATGCAATAGAGCTGAGCTCTGTGCTGGAAACCTTTGGTCTCACTCAGCATGTGAGTGGCCCCACCCACAGCAGAGGACACACTCTCGATCTGTTAATTACCAAGGGGGTTAATATTTCAAATGTAAATGTGGTCAATGTTGCTCTGTCTGATCATTTCTGTGTATTTTTTGACATGTGTCTTGATTGTAAACCACCAGCTGAATCTTCGGTTGTTAGAAGAAGACACATAAATGATAATACAGGCGAACTGTTCATGGGGAGGGTAAACTTTGAGAACACGTTGTGTGTTACTGTAGATGAATTACTTGATTCTGTCACCACCACTGTTTTGAATGTTCTGGATACAATTGCTCCTGTAAAGGTTAAAATAGTTACAAACAAGCAAAAAGCGCCATGGACTAAAGCAGACTCGGTCAGGGCACAGAAGAGAGAGTGCCGGAAGGCCGAGCGGAAGTGGCGAAAGTCAAATCTCAAAGTTGACCATGAGATCTTCAAAGATGCGTTGTGCAATTTTAACAGGGAACTACGTAGAACGAGGGAAATGTACTTTTCTGAAACTATTGAAGGCTGTAGCAACAATCTACGTGTTCTGTTTTCAACAGTAAATAGATTGACGAATCCCCCTGTTAAGATGCCATCAGAACTTACTTCCAAATCTAAATGTAATGAGTTTGCTCAGTTCTTTAATGACAAAGTCCAAGGTATCAAAAACGCCATCACCTCCACGATAGAAATAATAATCCAACCGCCAGTGAGGCTTTTTGGGCTGACGCACTTTACACCAGTACAAATTGAAACTGTCCAGGAGATAATCACTAGTCTGAGTTCCTCCACATGCAGCCTGGATGTATTACCTCCTAGATTTCTCAAGTCAGTTCTGAGCAGTCTTTTACCTTCACTTACACAAATAGTTAATATGTCTCTTGAATCTGGAACATTCCCAATGGCCTTGAAAACGGCGGTCATCAGGCCCCTCCTAAAAAAGAGGAGTCTGGAAGCCCTGGCACTCAAAAATTATCGGCCCATTTCAAATCTGCCTTTCATGGGAAAAATTCTAGAAAAAGTTGCCTATAAACAACTTACAGAATTTTTAATAATCAATAACGCTTATGATATGTTCCAGTCAGGGTTTAGACCCCACCACAGCACTGAGACCGCGCTAATAAAGGTAACAAATGACATCAAACTAAACACTGACGCAGGAAAAGTCTCAGTCCTTTTTCTGTTAGATTTAAGTGCTGCTTTTGACACTATTGATCATGGCATCCTCATTCAGAGACTTGAGGACTGGGTTGGTGTTGCTGGCACCGCCCTAAGCTGGTTTAGGTCCTATTTACAAGACAGAAAGTTTTTTGTGGAGATCGAAAACTGTACCTCAGACCACTTGGCCCTGACCTGCGGAGTGCCACAGGGGTCAATCCTGGGTCCTCTTCTGTTTAATATTTACATGTTGCCTCTAGGTCAGTTGATTCACAGTAATAATGTCTCTTATCACAATTACGCTGACGATACTCAGGTCTATGTGTCCCTGACAGCAGGAGAGCATGAACCAGTGGACTCGCTCCTTCACTGTGTCCAGCAAATCGGTGATTGGATGCAAAATACTTTCTCCAACTAAACACCGACAAAACTGAAATAATTGTTTTCGGACCCCAGAAACAAAGAGAGAGCGTTATTTGTCACCTCCAGGCTCTCTCTCTACAACCCTCAAATCAGGTCAGAAATCTAGGAGTGATAATGGACTCAGACTTAAATTTCAAAAGCCACATAAAATCTGTAACATCAGCAGCTTATTACCACCTAAAAAACATTGCTAAAATTAAAAACATAGTGTCTAAGGCAGACTTGGAGACTCTTATACACGCTTTTGTCTCCAGTCGGTTAGACTATTGCAATGGCTTGTTCACAGGTCTCTCCAAACAGGCTGTAAAACAGCTGCAGTACATTCAACATGCAGCAGCTCGAGTCCTGACCAGAACTAGGAAGTACGACCACATTAGTCCAGTTCTCAGGTCTCTGCACTGGCTTCCTGTTCCTCAGAGAATAGACTTCAAAGCAGCTTTACTTGTGTACAAGTCTCTCCATGGTCTCGCGCCAAGGTACATCCATGACATGTTTGTGCCATATGAACCGACCCGGACTCTGAGGAGCACAGGGACTGGACTCCTGTTAGTGCCCAGAGTCGGTACTAGACATGGGCAAACTGCATTTCAGATTCATGCGGCTAGAGTCTGGAACCGTCTTCCTGAGAATGTGAGACAGGCGTCTACTCTGGCATCTTTTAAATCTAGGCTCAAAACAATTCTGTTTAGCTGCGCATATACAACTGAATGATTTTATCTTTTCATCTTTGTTTTTATCTTTTTCTTTTTAATGCACTGTGACTATTTATGATTTTAGTCCCATCTGTGATTTTAATGTTTAAAGGTTTTTAATTTTTGTGATTTTATTTTTAATGTTTTTAATATATCTTGTGCTCTTAATGTGTTTGATTTATGCATGATGTGATAGGGGATGTGAAGCGCTTTGCGTTGCCTTGTGTAGGAAAGGCGCTCTACAAATAAACGTTGATTGATTGATTGATGAGCTGGATTTATGGAGAAATAAGTTTGACTGAAACATTTTCACTTGACAAGATCACTATATCAATTTCTGTTTTCTCACACGCTGTGGCCACATGCCAGGCACATAGTGGTCAGTCCGATCGTGCAGAAACAGGCTGTGAGATAGATACATAAAGAGAGAGGCTGGATAGACAGAATAATCCTGTTAATGATGAACTAGAGGAGTGTTAATCAGAGAATGTGCAGTGTGGTGATTGGATTCGCCTGCTGTGAGAGTAATCCCTTCTGCCTCACGGGCGGGTAATGCCGAGCCTGCGAGCGCCAACGGCCATCTTAGTTGTGGACACAAATTTTAGGCTAATCCCGTTTCTCAGATTGGGTTAGTGAAGTGAGCTAGTGAGCGCTGTGTGGGTGTGACTTCTGCTTCTTGATCTATGCTGAAAGCAAAAGTGAGACGTCTATAAACCACAGTGCTTTTCTTTGTGAGTCTAGTGGCCGGGCCGGTTTGGCATGTCTAATGTATCTCTGTGAAGTAAACTGACTCATGCTTTTCACACAATCGATACACGCAATGATTGGTTGCGGCCTGACCCCATGATGAGGCGGGAAGGACCTTTGTGCCACCGCGCTGCAGGTGTCTGGTTTCAGTCTGGGAGGAGATCTCTCACTGTGGTTCTGTCATCACAAAGAAACCGCACATAGGAAAGGTCTGATTTAGTGATGCAGGGTTAGAGATGATGTCATTCTGTTTGAGGTGTTTGAGGTCATGAGGTAGTGAAGGTGCAGTGAGTGTGGTTTGGTTTGATTCAAATAGCAGCATTAGTGCCGTGATTCTTTAGGCTGCTAATGTTTAACCAGCCAAAAGTAAACTGTCAGGTAGTAAAGCTGGAGTACCTGACTTTATGTGTTTCATTAATAGATTTTTACGTCCCAACAGAAAGAAAACAGAAGACAGCAGACCACAATATGCTATCTTTATCTTATAAAACATTTGATTTGGATGTGAATACTGGTGATAGTGCTAGGTAATGAATGGGTACAAACAGGTTTATGTACTGTACAGTAGTTTCAATGTTAGCTACTTCTTGGCTACCTGTATCTTCCTCAGCCAATCCGAGTGAACATGCAATTCAAATATTGAATTTGTGTTTAATTTACTTCGGAAATTAAAGCGACTATTTTTAAGATTTATTGAATTTGTCTTAACAGTTTTATTTAGTCCCACCCACTCTGCCTTTTTCTGATTAAATTGTGTATTCCAAACGTTCTGATTATTTATGTTGAAGAGCATTTGTTTGAATACAGCAGTTGTTTTCTGTCTCTGTCGTAGAAAATTGATGTAATCCGTCTGCAGCAGTTCCATCTAAATCCAGTCACAAATGCACCATACGTCCACCTCTGGATGTGGCTTGTCTTCAGCGCTGTAGTAAATTACTTTGTGTGTGTGTTTTTCCCACCAAAACCCTGACAGCTGTAATCCCCTCTGCGCTACAGGACGTGATCACAGAGAATCCCCACCAGGCCGCTGTCCCACATTGCAGCTCGCTCGTGCCTTTTAGCCTATATTTGTCACTCAGTGGCACGTTTCACTGAGTCGTAACTGACTTCATTTCAGAATATCTATCCAATTGTTTTCACTAATTTAGATTTAGTAGCGCCACCTAGATAGACACAGGCGAAGCTCACAAAATTAGAATATTGTTCACAAATTATTCACTGTCGTAATGCCCTTAGGCAAGACACCCATGTCACCCACATTTCGTAGTATGAGTTTGGTGTAGGATTGGTGTTGGTCGGGGGGAGGTTGATGGCACAAACTAGTTGTCTCGCTTCTGTCAAACTGCCTCAGAGCAGCTACAGTAGTAGTTTACCACCACCGTGTACGCGTACATTTAAAATCTTATTTACTACAAGATTATTGATCTAAAACAGCGCCATGGACGAGTCTGCACCGTTCCATATTCAGTCTGTCCAAATCGCTCTGCCTGTTTACACAACATAAGCCAAACATTGACACATCCACCTCAGGTCAAGTTGGCAATCTGTGGGCCTTTTTCCACCATGAAACAAAATTACTATGCAAATAATATAATATATGATATCATAATATAAACTCAGCGGATTAAGTAACTAAAAACAGTGCGTCCCAGTGACTGAGGACAGTGGTCAGAGGAGGGGGAATCCATGGCGTCTCTGGTGACTGGTAAGAGAATCTAACAGATAACTGTGAGTGTGTAAAAGCACAAAGTGACTGTAAAACTGTACCTGATGTTTGAGAGTGCCCAATATGCCCTGGCTGCAGAGCTGGCAGCGGCCGGAGCTCACGTGAGGGATTAGCTCCAGCGCGTCAGGCTGTGTGCTGTCAGCTCCACTCTGCCCACACTCTGCTCTCATTCAACCACTGCTCCTTCAGATTAGCTCCACACACACAGGAATATTCTCTGTGAAGCATGTCAGAGACTCTAAACTCTAAACAGCTCTAAGTCAAAGGTTAAATCCTAATCATTTTCAAAACATGGCATAGCATGGATTGCCTCTTCACTTCACTGGCCACTGGTCAAGAGTTACAGCCATTACGATAGTGGTTTCATGTACAATCTGTACGTTAAGTCGACTTTAATTCTGTGCCGAAATAATCTTTCACATTATGGCCTTGTATAGAACACAAGTGAATATTGTGAAAGTCAGATCCTGTTTGACTTCTGAAACTAAACAGGGCAGGACCTATTTGGTACTGTGATGGGAAACCTCTGGGAACACCAGGTGCCACAGTGGGGCGGCTGTGGCTGTAAAGTGCCAAACTGTTGTTGTGTCCTTAGGCAAGACACTTCATCCCAATTGCCTAGAATGAGTCTGGTGTGTGTGTGAATGTTTGATACGTACAGGTTGCCTCGCGTCCGTCATTTCAGTGGGCCCCAGGGCAGCTGTGGCTACAGCAGTAGTTTATCACCACTGTGTATGGAGTGAATGAATAATGGACACTAAAGCAAAGTGCCTTTGAGTGTCCAAAAAGTGCCATATAAAACCAACATATTATTATTAATATGTTTCAGTAGAAATGTTTTTTACAACATTGGACAATTTATATGTGCAGTAGGTAAACAATATAATAGGCACAGGCCTTTTCCTTTCTGTGGTTCTTTATTTAGTTTCTACAAGTCAGATTGTTGGTTGTTGCTTTCTTTGCAACTGCCTAGTTTGAAAGCAACTTCCAAAAGTGAAATCTTTCACTCTCAGCAAATGTTTGTTCACTCATATATTATTTACTACTCTTCTGTTGACATTGAACATTTATTTTGGTGGGTTCTTTTTAAGTGTTAAATGTGTAACTCAGGCAGATACCCACAGGCCTTTTTGGGCAACTGTCAAACCCTTTTAAAAAATGAAACACAGAAAATGCTACAGAATCTCTCCCATATGGTTCGCCCTTGGTCTGAACACCTGCTCTAGCATGCATATAACCACTCGCATGACTTTACTCCATGGGATTCAAGCCCTTTGTCTCAGGAGGGCTGTGATGGAGGGTGGCAGGGATGCACCCCACAACATATTTGATTGTGATTTTTGGTATCCTATATGTTTAAAAGGTAAAATTAACAACTTCAAGAGAGTTGTATTTTTGCATGGACTTAAATCACAACACAATCTCGGAAGACTTTACATAGTTGTCCATTCACAAATAACAGAAATCAAATACATGCAATGCAATAATACTAATGCCCATCAATGCTTATAAATGTCCCAAAATGTCCTGAAATGTCCCAGATCATCACTGTCCTTAGACCCTCCTGCACTGGCAAGGAATAACTCAAAAAAAAAGAAAGAGTGAGAAGTCAGAGACCTCAGGGATCTGCTCCCATGGACGGACACGCTATAGATCCAGGACTAGAGTTGGGGATTACATAAGTCCCCATTTTAAAGAAGCTATACCCAATTTTTTTTTCTAAGTAGATCAAAAAAATGCTTTTTACTACATACAAGTTGTATCATAATACATCATTTAATTGAAAACTTGAGGTAATTGATTCAGCTGTGTAAGAATACAAGCAGTGAAAAGTGCTAAGTAGAGTCTTAGCGGGACGCCCGTTCTCCTCCACTCACAGAACGAGCAGCGAACAGCCTGTGTCCTCTAGCCTCTACAGCGCTGCTTAACACCAGGGCTTCGACTTCAAAATTTAAATATAATTCTAAAATAAAAAATATATACATATTTGAACAAATATTAGACAACCCTTATAATTAGAAATGTATTTAATGACTGCAAATAAAATAGTTAGCTCCCAAAGGTTTCACCGGGACGTGCTAGGCAGGTAACAGCTAAGCTAGCTAGCTGTTTCATGGTAACTTCCGGGTTTTCGCAATCGCTTTTTGTCACTTTGAAACAGTATTTTTGTCATGAAAACGTTAACAGCAAATTCTGAAATTGTCCGTGCATGTGTGTTAAGGATGTATATGTATACTGTATTGTCCGATTAACGTTTAAGGGTGTTGATTGATTGATATGTATTTGTTTATTGAGCGTGGCTAGCTCCGCTAGCTTCTCTACACAGACAAGTGTGCAGAAAAACTGCACAATGTAGTGACAGGCGCTGATAGCTTGTTGTACTTGCAAAGTAATGGCAGTATTTTACACACCTGAATTACAAACAGAGGTTGCATTGGGGCTGCGGTCGTTATTGGTTTGAGAGTTCTGTTATCAAGAAAAAATGATCGGAAGAATTGCATTCAAGTCAATGGAGTGCTGCTGCTGTGAGGAGCTGTATAATAAATTATAATTAAATATTAGAATATATTCTAATGTTTTAAATTAGTACATTCGGACGCGGTATTCTTTTACTTATATATTGTGTTAGCAGTGCGTTTCTTTAGTGCCATTTCATCAGTGATTGTTGCACAGCTTACAAGAAGTTGCGCCAATGCTAATGTTGGCATACGTATCAGATCGCAAATAAAACTAGGTGGCTCCGTGGGATGAGAGCGTAGGGGAAATGAGAAGCCATTGAGCGAGTTGGGGGGCGGTGCTAAACATTCAAACATTGCAGAAACGGGTATAGCGCCTTTAACCTGTAGTGCCACTATTTTTTTTTTGCGTAGAAAAAAAATATGCACAATATTAAGTAGCCCTGACCTTTCTCACAATATTCTAAATTTCACTTTGAAACACATTTTTGGTTTTTATACATAAAGATGAAGATAAGATGATAAAGAAAAAGAAAAGACATTTAGACCGTGAAAATCCTGCTTCTCCCTGACAAGTTTTTAAAAAAGACACTCAAAACAAGAGACATGTTTTGCGAATTCAAGTGGTTTTGGTTTATCTGCATTCCATTTTAGTTTGCAAAGCAACCAAGCACAAATCTGTTTTTGATTTGATTATCAGTAATCGTGCAGCCCTGTCAGCACAAGATACAATAAGACAATCATGAAAAACCCTTCAGGGATTAATATGCAATCCAAGCAAAAGTCTAAACTCGGGTCGCTCCTCCACTTTCTCTGGAAGTGCTACTTAGAATAGACATGAACAATAAATGATGTCATCGGGATTCAGTAAGGTGGCTGAGATATGCCTGTTGGGCTTGTCCATGCAGTAATGTGGCTGAGATATGCCTGTTGGGCTTGTCCATGCAGTAATGTGGCTGAGATATGCCTGTTGGGTTTGTCCATGCTAAAGATGTTTGGGGCCTGGGAGCGTCTGATCAAACACCTTCGAGATGAGCCCTGAACGAACCAAAGCCATGCAGCTAATCAGGCAGTTTAAGACTGGGAGGCTCGGACCGCAAACCAATGCACTGGGATCATTAAGGCTCTACAGCAGCGCTCCTCTTATCAGAGGCAGGCCATGTGGGCCGGGGGAGGGACTCACGGCAAAGTCCATTTGCATCAGTCAGGACTTTACATGCACAATTTGGCTCGGCCATAGCGTTTAATAGGACTGCAGCCACAAGAGTGAGGCTGATACAATATTTGGAAACCTTTTTTTCCAATAAACAGAGGGAATGGTTCAGATGATGGTCAATGCAATAACTCTGACATCTTTGTTTACTGTATGCAGATCAACAGGAAAATAGACAATTATATTCCAGGCAACCATTACTCAGTGGGAAAATAATACGGCGTCCAATTAGGCTCGCTCGCTAAGGGCAGATCTTATGCAAGAGCAGTCTGTAACTAGAATGAATGGAGGATAACCATGTATATCTGCTTCATAGTATTACATTTGCATCTGCGCACCCCTCAAATTAGATTGCAGTTTGAGATACTGTATAAAATAAATCTATTCAAGCGAACACCCCATGCAATTATTCAAAAAAATCTTCTTCCAAACAAATATTAGAGCTGCTACATACACTGCACTGCCCGAACCATTTTTTATATGAGTTGGTTTGTGCAATAGTAATAACCATATATTTTTTGGATCAGTAAGAAATAGACTAAAATCCACCATGCCAAATTGAAAGATACTAGACAAGCCAAAGGAGATGAGACAAACAGGGAAAAGAGCACAAAGAATGGCCGTCTGGAGGCTGGTGCTGTCAACGGTATGGATAAAGACAAATGGTGTGCCTCTGCTCTGTAGCAGGCTGAAAATCACTGCATCTGCGCCTGCTTTCTCTCTCTGTCATGTCATCATCAGCACAAATTCTCTGCACATAAATCTCACTTGCAAATACATCCAGATCTTATGATAATGTTTACGCACAGACGATCAATAAAATGACCCATATACTGGGACTGTCTGGTGGCACCGCTTTGGCAAGTGCATGTATGGACAGATGGACAACAAGCATGAGAAGTGACCTTGTAGCCTCCTGTCTCCTAGCTCCTGTTTCCTATGTCCTCCCCTTTTCCACCTGATCTTCCCTTGTGCAAACTGAATATAAAACAATGAATTGAAAGGGGTTTCAGGCAGTTGCAATATCTCTTGAATTTGTGGACACTTCCTTTAGGCTGAAGACAGAACAAGTGGCTTGGAACCCTAGTTGTACACCACTGTAACAGATCCAAGTTAGCAAACAAAAAGCCCAAAAGGGTTCTGCAAAGCCTACCAAAAGATAAGACGCATTCATAGAGGAAACAACTGCCATGGTCACTTACATGGGCAAAATATGATAAGAAGTGTCAATTTGAATTTGACTGATATGTAAAGATACAATGCAAATCTAATTGGTCTGAAAACTAACCCATTTTGAACACTATTTTTTTCACAAGATCCTATCTTGACTATTTCTCTTGAATGAGAAAAAACAAAATCTTTTCTCTCATAGCAACCATTGACAACAACCTTTGTGTCCATTCACTAGACATGCAGCAGACATGAAAAATCGAAGAGATGAGGAAAAAAATGATAACAAAATAAAAATAAAAGAATGTATCTATTTATTCTTCAGCTGGTAAAAAACAGAAGAAAAACCCTGCTTTTTACAGTTTCTTATCCACTGTTTTACTATGTGCCGATACGCATGCAGCAGAGTGGAGTAGCTGACTATGAATATTTAATGCAGAGCTTTAGCCAGTTCATATAAACAAACACAATGTGGTTACAACCATCAAGCCCTCTGCAAACACTGTATTTAAAAGCTCCTGACATTGACAAATACTACAAATGAGGGCGAATGGGGAGATGGTGCAGTGCTGCAACTGTCCCACTCTGGTACAGCTTGCTCCAGTACGGCTGTTACGACATCACAAAGTAACTTGGATGAAACACTGGGAATGAAAAACGCAACTTGGGATGAAGGGATGGGACATGGTTGATGGCGACTGATTCGTTCAATGTTGTACTCACAGTTCTGAATAGAGGATGTGTAGATTGCCCAAATTGTCTGTGTAGTTTGCCGGGCTGAGCCAAGGCAGGACCAGCAGCAAGAGAGCCTTCATGGCCAGTTTGAAATAGTGACTTCTTGCTTATCTTTTCCCCCAAATTATCACTATTCCCAGTGTCCAAAAGCCACTCCGACCCTCCTCCCCTTCCTCCTCCCCCTCCACCTCCAATTCTCCCAACCTGGCCGTGCTGACCCGCTCCTTGCTGCTATCCCGCGCACCGTCAGTCCTCTGCCCACTTCGAATATTGCGAGCAAGCAGCCCCCTTCTCGCTCAAAAGAAAAAAGACCCTATATCAGCCTCTGCCGCACTTCTTCTAGTTCGCCTCAGGCTGGCTGCCCTGTCATCTCAGCCGCAGAGGCAAACGGGACCATTGCCAGAGGTTGTTGAAGACAGAGGAGTTTGGGGGAGCATCAGCGACAGTAGAAGGAGGAGCAGGAGGAGGAGAAGAATAAGCCCAGGCAAGGTGCAGAGTCCCGCGGAGGAGCAAGAGGAAAAGGCAAAAGTGCCGGAAGGAGTGACAGAGTGAGAAGAGCCGTGTAAAGGTGGCACATTTGGACCGCAATTTCAGATGTTGCAGCCCATTAATCTGCTCTGGGCACTGTCGGGTTGTAAGAGGATTTGCGCTGGTGTGTGGACATGTCTGCCCGGCTGTTCTCCTGTCCGCTTCGGTGAGTGTGTGTCAGGGAAAACAGTGCAGCGTGTGCCTTATACCGCAGCAGAGAGCAGTGAAGGGGGGGTTGTGATGGAGCAGACCAAACAAAGGCAGGAGCCAGGGGCCGGGGGAGGTACCTGCTGCCATTCATACTGCCCACTGTACCTTCCCAGACACGTTTAAATGGAGGAGATGTGCTTGTGTAATTTAAATTCAACTATTGATTTGATGATTATAGAGAGAATGTATAGCGAGCAGACATAAGCAGATGAGTGGATGAGAGGTGATGCTGCCTTCAAGCTCCTCACCCGCTCTCCGGTGATGATGGACTGCTCCCTGTGCAGCAGATTGGTCTGAAGGCATCAAAGAATCAGCCAGTAGGCAAAAAAAGGAAAAAAGCAAAGCATGACCAAAACACACCAGCAAATCAATATTCCTCCAGTTGCTCCAGCTTATTACGGAGAGTGACGCAAGAGGCCGACAAGGTGCAAAAAAAACAACATTCGACTAGAAATCAATCTTCACCTCCTGTTCCCGGTGCTCCTTTGAATAGTTCAATCAGGCATTTATTAAATGTCAGAAAGAATATACCGAGCTAAAGGTTAAGCCATTGCTCATTTGAATGGCTGTGCTTGGATTAGCGCTCACTGAAGAATGCCTTAATGATGAGGGTTAAAGTGGGGAGTAACATTTAAGCAAAGCTTTTTTTAGCGGAAAATGGATTGGTTTGTGAAGAGAGGAAGGGAGCAAGAGGACTGTATTTGCCTTTTATGAAGCAGACAAGCAAAGAATGGCAGCTGAGTGAGTAAGTGAACCTTTGATGGCACCATTTTGTGTCGAAAGAAATGATACATGCCGCCGGTGTATTTCTTGGAAAATATTCTTGGAAACTTTGTGTTTCAAAGAATGGTGTTCAACCGTCCATTTTGCATCCAACGCGGTATCATAAAAATTGCCATGATTGCGGCACCATGCAGTAACATAGCATGAAGGGCATATGCTCTGTACAGTTATTACGGGTCGCTTCAGGGGGCGGGTCTGAAGCGAATTGATCTCCATGCATTTTCACACGACTGCTTTTCCCACTGTCCATCCATCCATCCATTTTCTTCCCCTTAATCCATTTCTGGGTCGGGGGGGTGGCAGTCAGAGCTGCACCCAGTACACTTAGCACCAGCCCCTCACTGATCCTCCTGCAGGTGGTGAGTCCACAGGAGCTGAGATCTTTCAGTTGGGGCTTTGGGCAAAGTGGGGTTAAGTGTCTTGCCCAAGGACACAACGACAGCAGTGATCAGTGGGAGTCGTGAAGTATGTCTTATGGTGGGCTCGAACCCACGACCTTCAGGCCCAAAGGCCAATGCTCTACCAACTGAGCTACTGTCGCCCCTCCCACTGTCCAATGAAATGAAAAGTCTGTGTGGCAAAGTACATCGGGTAATCAAATGTCAGTTTGAATTTCTATGTTCCAGTGGCAAGGGAATTTCATTTGTACAGCTCATTTAATTCTTGTTTTTGTATTAACTGCATACAGGCCAGTCCCTGTGCTCCTCAAAGTCCGAGTTGGTTCAAATTAACATGTCTCTCCATGTGAGGCCATGGAGAGACTAGTACACAATCAGAGATGGTTTAAGTCTATCATCTGAGAAACAAGATGTCAGTGCAGAGACCTGAGAACTTCCTGGTTCAAGGTCTGTTGGACCCTTGCGAGGGTCTAACAAAAATGACAGTGGTGATGAATATATAAGTGCTTCTAATGAAGATAAAAAGAAACTTGGAGCTTTTTGGCTGTGCTCAGTCTGGACAACAGACATTAGGTGACAGATTTGGCTAGTTAATAGAATCACTTACCTTCTCTATCACATTAAATATTTATACAGGCAATTAGGCCCACTCATTTCATCATGCAGATGCTGTTCCGGGAATTAAACCCACAACTCCTTACTGTGCCTACACTCACTAATAAACTTTTCATATTTGACTTTCATTTCCGCTTTTTTCCTTTTACCTGTTTTCCCATGGCTTCTCATTTTTGTAGCGCGTCGCCTCCGGAAAGACACTTAGCTGGTGTAAATACCCAAAGTCTGGATGAATATTTCATGCGCGGCGCTGTGGTTACGGGCTGAGATTTCCCGTTCTGTGTGTCGCTTTATGCATGCAGGCACACTCTTATTTGAGCGCTGTGTATGAGGGACCACAGGGCCAGCGGGAAATGGAAATGTAATTGGATTGTGACAGGATGCAGTTTGTGAACACAGAACATCGGGCCCCATAGGAGATTTTTCATAAGCTCGCACATCAACCGCATCCATTGGCACACGTCGGCACAAGCCCAATCAAACGCGTCATTTCGGATCGTTAGCCTGTTCGCACTGACCAATCCCTCACACTCATGTCAAAATAGGTCTTGTTGTTTTCAGAGCTAAAGCCATTTTTCTATTTTATGGGATTTTTTTTCTGCCTTCGGCCAGACATAACGATTAAGCACAGCACATAATGACAAAATAATTGGCTTTTAAATCCAACCCAATCCAATCCACATTATATTATATAGCATATTTTATAAAAGAAGTGCTGCACAGAGATAAAAGTAACACATTTAAAAATACAGGTTTGCCAGCTTCATATGTTTGAAGAAAATAAATAAATAGAAAAAGTCCTCTGCCACTAAATGTAAATTATTCACATTCTGTTGGCTTGATGCTCGAAAATGACTACATTATCACTATATACATGATTGATAGAAACCATGTCCAAAGCAGAAAAATATGAATATGTAAAAAGTTCAAAGGAATCAAAGCAAAGAGCAGTGGCATAAACGTTTGAAGCAGAAGTGGGAACGATTTGTTGTGCCCTGAAAGGACAGTCAAACAAACAGAGAAACATATTTGATTCAAACAAGAACAAGTTGTTCTGAGCTGCAGTGACAGTGGCCAGAATGACAACTCAGCGATGAAAAGGCCATAAAAAGGTCATTTAGGAATAGATGAGTTTGGAAATGGTTCTCACCAGATGGCCATCTTATGAAACCTCCATACAGTGCAGAATCAAAAGTGAAAACACATTTTCTACATATTTTTTTTACCATGAGACAAAATGTGTTCCGTACAACCCAGGGGTTTGAATTCATTGTAATTAATTAAGCCATTATATATTTTAGATTTTTCTTCTTAGTTGGCAAAAAAACATTCAAACGGGTTTTCTTTGAATAATGGGACGGAATATTTTCTCATCAATGTCCAGAAAACATCAGTGGCAAAGTGGAAAATTCATTATTGGTGTTAGTTGAATTGTTTACAGTAATTCTCAAAACACATTCAAGTAATTTCCCTGTGGATGCAAATCAGACCTTGTGGATAATAACCAATCTGTTGCGATGCATAGTCTTGCAGATTGCCATGTGGCCTTGAAATGAACACATTTATTTTCTTTTATATGGAAGTATACCCAACACAATTTTCTTCTTACATTTTGCAATAGTCTGGTTCTATCTCCGCAGACATGACCTTGGACCTCGGCTGATAACACCGTCTAACTGCGAGAGAACAGCCGAGTCCTGGAGGACCAGGTCTCATAGCTCCACACCTCATTATAACCGTCTCTACATCAGACAGAGCTGCACCAAGAAGAGAAATAGGTGGGGAAAAACAAGAACAGATTTTTGGACTTTTACACAACATTTTATGAAGTGTGCAGCCAGTAGGAGAGAGTCTTCATGTGTGGCCTGTGTTGCACTAATTATCTGACAAGCCTTTGGGTTAGAGCAGTGTTAATGAGTGTTAATGGAAACATGCCCACATAGAGGCGGAAAGTGGTGTCTTTTAATGATATACAAACAAACAACAACGGGTTTAGGCTAAATAAGATGTGTGTGAAGACTACTGCATATGAGCAAGAAGAAATGGGGACCAAAAAATATGATTATGAGGAATAGTTTCCCAACAACACATACTGTATATGTTAAACGTGCAGTTCTCAACTTGGGACTGGCAGATGCATTGACTGCGTTCATGAAGCATAAGAATACAGAGTCAAAAATCACACTCATTGATGGGATTATCAAAGAGATCGGACTAGCTTGGTCCTAGTGTATCTCAGTGAATCCAGGCTCCAGACCTGAGGATGCTTTCAACGACGTCTCGTCACTATGCGTTATCACTCACACTGTCTAACTCTAATGATAAATAAAGATACTATCTGTTTACTGGGGGCAGTGACGTGTCCGCAGCCATGCACCAAAACAAAAGAATAGAAGCATTTGCAGCGGCGAACTGGGTGCTCATCACAATTATCACATTATTCTAAAAATTATAATTCTCAGTTAAGCATGGGTTACATGGTTACTGGTGAGGTTGACCCCTGTAGAAACAGTGTGTTCTAGCACCTCCAAACCGGAACACACAGATTTACATGGGTTTTGCTCAATCCAATTGAATTGGAGAAGTGAATAGATCGTTTTATTATTTGTTCCTTGTACACGCAGTCACCGTCCCCATTTCACCCCTCTTCACCTTGTCACCCTGGATGCAGACACAAAGGCCCTGTGTTGCTCAGATCTCATACCGAGAGTAACCGCTGTGCAAACCATGTCAGCCACTGTGTTTCTATATGTCATACCATAAAGACATGATCAACAGACAAACATGTTCTCATTAGAAGTCATTTGAAGGCTGCTCACCGGTTTTTGATGTGGTCCCCAAGGTCTCCGCGGGCCACTATCTCGGTGCAGTACTCGGTGAACGGGCAGATCACCGTGAGCTTGTCCAGCAGCTTGTGCACCAGCAGACTGGGCTTTCTGCAGCTCTGTAACATGAGGGACGCGCGGCACACAGGACAAAAGTCACTCTCCAATAGAAAACTGGTCAAACACTCCTGACAGTAGGTGTGTCCGCAGGGCGTGTCCAGAGGCCGAATCAGCGCCTGTAGGCAGATATGGCACACCAGGTCATCGTCCACTTCTTCCTGGTACAAGTACTCGTGGTTCTCCTCGAGGCTGTGGCTGTGTCCGCACGTGGGGCACAGGTCCGGAGGGGGCGACAGGAGACCCAAGTCCGATGGTGAAAGGGGCGGTGCTGAAGCTGCCATTTCAACAGAATCCTCAGGGTCTCCGCTTCCCTCCGGAGAGCTCATCTCTGCAGGGTGAAGTGATGGGTACAGGGCGAAGGCCATGACCAGCGGGCATCTGAAAAAAAAAAAACTACTGTGGCATAATCTGTGTCAAATTCGATGCAAACAGTCACTGGGCCTTTGGCCTTCAAACTCTGCTACAATAAAAAAGATTTAAGAGCAGCTGATGTGGCCTGAAGCCAAAGACAAATCATCAATCCATGTGTATGCATGGATTTGCATGTTGACTGCTATATGAACATAAAACTCCAAGTGATCCTAATGGTGATGATTTCAAAGACTGAAATTATTGTTTCCCCTTTCAGATGTAGGTGAGTGTCTCCCTGTTGCTATCTATGATATCATCTATGATATCATTCATAGATGAAAACCCCACCCAGAAAGGCAAAGAAATCCATTTACAAATGGAACCTCAGACCTTATTACTTTTGGGAGACAGAGATGATAAATGTACATGTGTTATTTGGGTGCATGCAGTGTATGAGAACAATCAGCTGTGACCGCACCAATGTCAAGCAAACACACAGACCTTTTTCAGCCAGAGCAGAACTAAGATTGTTTTTTCTCACATAAAATAAACCACATGCAGACAATGACGTGTGCATCAGATCAACAAACTTTTATTCTTTTACTGGAATATGGAAGTGATATATTTCAACCCAACTATTGAGAAACTTTGGGTCGATGCCTGGTTTAGATTTGGAGTACTGTAGACTTGGTTTCCTCCCTGTTTGGTGTTGTTTCAGGCCTTCTCCTAAATCCTTTAAACAAGTTGAAAAGTAATCAGTAATCCTGTACTGTCCTGGAAATGAGGCTTGAGAGTCACCTTTGCCCACCCATTACTGGTGAAATAAATGTAATGGAAAATGAGTGCCTCACCTATTATTTGTTATACACAAACCCATCAAAGTGCTAACCTGGGCCTGTTCTAATGAGACATGACAAGATCAAGCTTTGACAAAAACAGGTCATTATCAATTTCTCTAAATACTCCATTTAATCTATATTGTAGGAAAAAACAGAAAATTATCATATGTCATAATGCTTTATGTCTATTGTGTGTACTTGTGTGTGCAATTTTACAGTATATAATTTTAAGAAATGTTTTGCAGATTTTTTTTAATGCATGCCATATCTTTATTTATACTTTTAAAACTGGTCTTCACCGAGAGCCAAAGCAATTTCCTTGTTTGTGACTTCATGTTACTCACAAAGGCAAAACAGGAATTCATCTGATTCTGAATGATAGCCAAAAGTCTAGATTATTTTCAGGCATTTGTAAAAGTTCAGACCCGGCCTCTACATGATCTGCAAACATCAATACAGTTGATGTGGGCAGAGATAGCAAACGGAAGTCTCTGTGCAGAGCATCAAAAACATGCTAATCCACTATCGAAAAAGACTTTTTCAAAGCTGCCTTTTCTTCAGTTTGTTAAGGTCTAAACGTGTGTACGTTGAATACACCATGAGAGTAGCAATCAGATTCTCAAACTCAGGGACGTGGACAGAATTGACATCAGTCATGAGTCACCATGGAAACAGAAAGACTTACTATAACCCTTATTTCTTTTCAGAGATGGAATCAAACTAACCTCAGGGTTTGTGTGTGTCACAGCCTTTCTGACCATTAAGTGACTTTTCATTAATTTAAAGGGATAGTACACAATTTTAAATGATTTTAGAACGTCTTTCAGGATACCCTCCATACTGTCTATTTATTCTGGTGTGGAATAGACAAGATAGTCTGTCATGTCTTTGTGAGTTTTCAACAAGGAACAAGGAGCAGTAACAAGTGGTGCCAAACCTTTTTAGTCTTTAGGACAAAGAACTTAGACACCAGGTGAATAAATCCTTATTATTGTTCAGACCTGGACTCGTCTTATGTTACATGGACTACATACATTGATAACATTAATTCATTCATTTTCTTCCCCATTATTAGTCCATTTCTGGTTTGGGGTTTTGCAATCTGGCTCCTCTGTCCACAAAGACATGGCCTTGGTCTTTCAGCGGGGGCTTCAGGCAAAGTGGGGTTAAGTGTCTTGCCCAAGGACACAACAACAGCAGTGGGAGCAGGAGATATGAGTCGTGGGGGGACCAAACCCACAACGATTAGGTCCAAAGACCACTGGCTCTACCAACTGAGCCACTGTCACCCCATTGATAACATATTTCTATGATTTATCTATTTGATTACTAGGTGTAAGGTTTGCATACTTCCTAACTTAAAGTTTGCCCTTTCAAACCTAAAC
Source organism: Knipowitschia caucasica (assembly GCA_964034765.1). Lineage (NCBI taxonomy): Eukaryota > Metazoa > Chordata > Actinopteri > Gobiiformes > Gobiidae > Knipowitschia > Knipowitschia caucasica. The sequence goes on along the minus strand of OZ035824.1, from coordinate 30,237,647 downwards.
TGCCAGATAGCCACTATAATTTCCAGACTATTACTTTGAGATTATGTCTGTTGTCAGAGCACGGTTTATTATGATTCCATCCAGTTTAAGTAGCCATAGGAGGCATGTTTATTGTCAGATTGATAACACAATGAACTGAGTTCTCCTATATTTCCCAAAATGCTTTGTCCATAACAAATCAACATTGCGTTAAAAGACCTCGTCATTAAACCATGTTGTGTCCAGTAAAAAAACAGTATACTGGCTTTGTTTTGCACTATTTATCACATTTAGCTGCTGCGGTTTAAATTTAGGTGCGCTTCATAGTCCAGCACTTTACAGATCCCACATAGAAGAAATGAAACCCTTTTACACTGCTTTCCTAATACGTGTTCGTCAAAATGCGCATTAGCAATGTGGCCGACACCGGTTACGACACCTGCCTCTCCCTGCCAGCAGGAGAATCAGTAAAGGCTTAACCAACACAGACTGTCCCTGTGAGCTCCCCCTGTGCCAAGAAGCCTGCTGTGTGTCAGATCTGGACTGGCAAAAAAATAAAACGAGAAATACTTTCATCTCTCTCCTCACCAAACCAAGAAACGAGACACATGCTGCAAAAAATCTGACAGCGGGGTGGCCGGTAAAAAGACTCATTCAAGGTTAAGGGAAAATAAAGAGATCCACTTGTACTCCTCGACAGAATGACGTCAGTCTTTTCAAGTATTCGATTAGTGACGGATTTCTGAGACGGATTAAAAAAATGGAACTGGATTCATGAACCGGACATAGCTTGACTTCATCAATTTAACTCCAGAGAATACTGCATGGAATGTGTATGTGTATTGATTGACATGCAATAAATAGTTGCTAGAATACGAACACTAAACATGAAGAAATGATCTCCTCGACTCCCCGTCAGTTTGCATGTTCTCCCTGTGTCTGCTCAGGTTACATCCGTGTGCTCCGGTTTTTCTCCTACCTCTAAAAACATTTGCAATAGAGCCCTTATACAACAGCCTACCATGTTTTCATATACTTGTTTTTTGCATGGAAACTTCTTGTCCACATCACAACACAATGTTTGGAATGAAAATAGCGCAATAGTTTCACACACACACAGGCCCTCACATGTTAGACCGACTGTGACAGAGGAAACATGATACTGCTGCACACCCACTTACAGCAGGCACACCCGCTCTATAGTCCTTAAGTATGAAGTCACTCAGCTTACACTATGGGACAAAGCTCTTAGCATTACCGTAACAGTGTATTCTACATGCTCCCAGTAAATATCTTATCTTCTGTATATTATTAAGTTCATGAAAAGTTTGACGAGCGTTCAAATTGCTGTATTGTAAAAAACTGTATTTTAGCCCAATTTAATCCACACATTTGAATCACTATTTGACTGCCGTTATGCTGTTCTGAGTTGAATCGAGATTTCCGAATCTGTTTGCAGAGTTGTGATCAGAATCAGAATCAGAATCAGAATCATTTTTATTGCCAACGTAAGTAACGGGAGGTCACAGACTTGGAAATTGCTTTGGCTCAGTGCAACAGTCAAAAAGAGATAATAAAAATAAGAATAAAAAACACTTCTAAAGAATAAATTTAAATTTAAAATAGAGTTACAGTTACTATTTACAATATACAAGTGCACATGGTGCACACAATGTAAGGTGACAGCAGTACAGTGAAGTAAAGTGACGTATGATGGGCAGTAAAATGACTTTATAAAGGGCGGGGGGACAGGTTAAGAAGTGTTCAAGAGTCCAACAGCAGAGGGGAAGAAACTGTTCTTGTGGCGGGAGGTTCTAGTCCTGATGGACCGCAGCCTCCTGCCTGAGGGGAGTGGTTGGAATAGTCCATGTGCAGGGTGAGAGGGGTCGGCTGTGATACGACCAGCCCGGCCTCGAGCTCGGGCGACGTACAGGTCCTGCAGCGATGGAAGGCTGCGGCCGATCACTTCCTCTGCAGAGCGCACAATGCGCTGTAGTCTCTGTTTGTCCCTGACTGTGGCTCCAGCGAACCACACGGTGATGGAGGAGGTGAGGATGGACTCGATGATGGCCGTGTAGAACTGCACCAACATCTGTGCAGGCAGCTTGGCTTTCCTGAGCTGCCGCAGGAAGTACATCCTCTGCTGGGCCTTCTTGATGAGGGAGCTGATGGTCGGCTCCCACTTGAGGTCCTGGGTGATGGTGGTGCCCAGGAAACGGAAGGACTCCACAGAGGTGATGGGGGAGTCCATCACGGAGGGTGGGGGCGGGGGGACAGTGCTCTTCCTGAAGTCCACAATCATCTCCACTGTCTTCTGGGCGTTCAGCTCCAGGTTGTTACCACTGCACCAGGACACCAGCCGGTCCACCTCCCTCCTGTAGGCGGACTCATCGTTGTTGGAGATGAGTCCAATGAGGGTGGTGTCGTCCGCGAACTTGATCAGCTTCACGGAGTCGTGGCTGGAGGTGCAGTGGTTGGTGTACAGGGAGAAGAGCAGGGGAGAAAGAACACAGCCCTGTGGGGCTCCTGTATTTATAATCCGAGAGTCCGAGACATTCTTCCCCAGACGCACTCGCTGCTTCCTGTCCGTCAGGAAGTCAGTGATCCACCTGCAGGTGGAATCGGGCACGTTGAGCTGGGAGAGCTTGTCCTGGAGCAGGGATGGCAGGATTGTGTTGAAGGCAGAGCTGAAGTCCACGAACAGGACCCTGGCGTAGGTCCCCGGGGAGTCCAGGTGCTGTAGGATGTGGTGGAGGGCCAGGTTAATGGCGTCGTCTACAGATCTGTTGGCTCTGTAGGCGAACTGCAGGGGGTCCAGGAGGGGGGAGGTGAGGGACTTGAGATGGGAGAGAACCAGGCGTTCAAATGACTTCATGACGACAGACGTAAGTGCTACAGGTCTGTAGTCATTGAGTCCTGTGATCCTGGGCTTCTTCGGGACGGGGACAATGATGGAGGATTTGAAGCAGGAATACAAAGCTAACAGGAATGTAACCGTTTGCCGATTTACAAAACTGTTGAAAAGGGCTACAGCCTCATTATACGTCTCTCCACAAGAGTTTTGCTGAAGCGGTGTTTGTTGAAGATAACCCGTAAGATCATCCTCAAACAGAGCAGCGTGTGTAAACACGGCTTGGTAACTATTGGGTTACACTGTGGTGATCCGAGCCCAGTTAATAATGAGAAGAGAGAATGCAGCGTCGGCCATTTTAAATGATTAATAAGGAAAAACTGCGTGTTGACAAAATACCTGTTCTGTCAGCATGTTAGCTTCCAGAACTGTAATGTTGGCATGATGCTGGACATGCTCATTTGCATATCAGATCACTCTAGTCAAGAACGTATGCCACATCAAAGCTCTACGTACAGTGTGTGAATGCTGGTTCGATATCCTCGGCAGAACAGGACCCATTATATCTTGAGACGAGTTACATGTTTAACAGATTTTTTTGTTTTTGTTTTGTTTATTTATTTCATTCATTTAAATTGTTTACTTTTGAATGTGCTGGAAAGTCCTAAGTAGCTTTGAATCAGTTGCTGTTTTGTGCTTTACAATTGTTGTTTTTCTAGCTTTTTTCTACCTGAGATGTTGTTGCAGTACAGTGTTCATAGTTTTGCACTGGTCCAGACCAGAGCGGAGAGGATTCATGGAGAGAGAGTGTTGGCCCATTCTCTCTCGGGCCAACAAGGAGACGCTGATGCATGCTTTTATCACCAGTCGCATTGACTACTATAATGCCCTGCTCTCTGGTCTTCCCAAAAAGAATATTTCAGGTTTACAATTACTTCAAAACTCGGCAGCAGGTGTCCTGACTAAGACCAGGGGGCGGGACCACATTACACCGGTTTTAAAATCGCTGCATTGGCTCCCCGTGTGTTTCAGGATCGATTTTAAGGTTCTTTTAATGGTTTTTAAATGTCTTAATGGTCTTGGGCCTTCTTATCTTTCAGATTTGCTTTTATCCTATGAACCTTCCCGGCCCCTGCGCTCCTCCGGCAGCAGACTCCTAACCATCCCCAAAGTCAGGACACACACTCACGGCGAGGCATCTTTCCAGCACTACGGCCCCCGTCTCTGGAACAGTCTGCCGGAGGAGCTCAGGGCCGCAGAGAACGTTCATATTTTTAAGAGTAGGCTCAAGACGCACCTTTTTAGAGTAGCTTTTGATTAGTATTTATTATTTATTATTGCTTTTTAGTACATCTATTTATGTTTTTAGACACATTCTATTTTTATTTATCATTTACTATTTTTAATTATTTATTGTATCTTCCCATTTACTATTGTTATTATCAATATTAGGCAGCTGCCATTTTTCTTTTTATTGTCACATTTTATTGTTCTACTTTCTATTGTATTATTGTATTGTTTTAGTGTCCCCAGTGTTTCCTCTGGAGGAGCCCTCTGCACTGAGAGCTGGGGTCTGCTGTGGCTTCGGGGGTCTGGCTCTTGGATCCGGTGGGGGTCTGGGGCCTCCTCTCTCCTCTGGGTCCTGTGTCGTTCCCTGTGGCTGCAGCCGGCTCTCTGCTCCTGGTGCAGATGGCTCCTTGGATGACGCTTCTTCAGCCGGTTACATCTGCTCCCAGCCCCATTTCTTTTTATTGTTTTACCTATTTTACCTGATATGACTTTATACTTGTGTATATATGTGTGTGTGTGTGTGTGTGTGTGTGTGTATATGTGTGTGTGTGTATACGCATGTGGTTGTATATATAATTATGGTTTTGGGGGGGTCTGTGGGGAGGAGGGTTTAGGGCTGGGCATGTTGGATTGTTTTTAACTAAACTGTAAAGCCCTTTGTGTTACACTTTTTGTATGAAAAGCGCTTTATAAATAAAATTTGATTGATTGATTGATGGTCCGAAACAAGCGGATCCACTGGAAGAATGCTAACTTTTAGAAAAATGCTAACAAAACAATCAGCATCTCACTTTGGACCAGAGCAGAGAAAAGGGTCTGAACCAAGCGGCTATTCCACCTCTGCTGCAATGATCTATCTACAGTGCCTTGCGAAAGTATTCGGCCCCTTGAACCTTTCAAAATTTTGCCACATTTCAGGCTTCAAACATAAAGATATAAAAATTACATTTTTTGTCAAGAATCAACAACAAGTGTGACACAATCGTGAAGTGGAACGAAATTTATTGGATAATTTAAACTTAAAAAAAATATATAAACTGAAAAGTGGGGCGTGCAATATTATTCGGCCCCCTTGCGCTTGTACTTTGTAGCGCCACCTTTTGCTGCAATTACAGCTGCAAGTCGCTTGGGGTATGTCTCTATCAGTTTTGCACATCAAGAGACTGGAATTCTTGCCCATTCTTCCTTGCAAAACAGCTCGCGCTCAGTGAGGTTGGATGGAGAGCGTTTGTGAACAGCAGTCTTCAGCTCTTTCCACAGATTCTCGATTGGATTCAGGTCTGGACTTTGACTTGGCCATTCTAAAACCTGGATACGTCTATTTGTGAACCATTCCATTGTAGATTTGGCTTTATGTTTTGGATCATTGTCCTGTTGGAAGATAAATCTCCGTCCGAGTCTCAGGTCTTTTGCAGACTCCAACAGGTTTTCTTCCAGAATGGTCCTGTATTTGGCTCCATCCATCTTCCCATCAATTTTAGCCATCTTCCCTGTCCCTGCTGAAGAAAAGCAGGCCCAAAGCATGATGCTGCCACCACCATGTTTGACAGTGGGGATGGTGTGTTCAGGGTGATGAGCTGTGTTGCTTTTACGCAAAACATATCGTTTTGCATTGTGGCCAAAAAGTTCGATTTTGGTTTCATCTGACCAGAGCACCTTCTTCCACATGTTTGGTGTGTCTCCCAGGTAGCTTGTAGCAAACTTTAAACGAGACTTTTTATGGATATCTTTGAGAAATGGCTTTCTTCTTGCCACTCTTCCATAAAGGCCAGATTTGTGCAGTGCACGACTGATTGTTGTCCTATGGACAGACTCTCCCACCTCAGCTGTAGTATCTGCAGTTCATCCAGAGTGATCATGGGCCTCTTGGCTGCATCTCTGATCAGTCTTCTCCTTGTTTGAGATGAAAGTTTGGGGGGACGGCCGGGTCTTGGTAGATTTGCAGTGGTCTGATACTCCTTCCATTTCAATATAATTGCTTGCACAGTGCTCCTTGAGATGTTTAAAGCTTGGGAAATCTTTTTGTATCCAAATCTGGCTTTAAACTTCTTCACAACAGTATCTCGGACCTGCCTGGTGTGTTCCTTTGTCTTCATGGTTCTCTCTGCGCTTTATAAAGAACCCTGAGACTATCAAAGAGCAGGTGCATTTATACGGAGACTTGATTACACACAAGTGCATTCTATTTATCATCATCAGTCATTTAGGACAACATTGGATCATTCAAAGATCCTCACTGAACTTCTGGAGTGAGTTTTCTGCACTGAAAGTAAAGGGGCCAAATAATATTGCACGCCCCACTTTTCAGTTTTTTATTTGTTAAAAAAGTTTAAATTATCCAATAAATTTCGTTCCACTTCACGATTGTGTCCCACTGGTTGTTGATTCATGACAAAAAAATAAAATGTTATATCTTTATGTTTGAAGCCTGAAATGTGGCAAAATGTTGAAAGGTTCAAGGGGGCCGAATACTTTCGCAAGGCACTGTATCTATCTATCTGTCTAAATGTATTGTAACACAAGCTTGGTTATTTTAACCTGCAGCGGATTCAACAACTTGTGTTTCCATATAAAGCCCAGTGACTCACACCTCGGTCTCTGTCACCGGGCTGAAGTTCAGATTGATACTGAATTTGTCGTCAGGGGACTATGGGGTGGGTTTACAGTTAGTCTCAAGCAATTCCACTTTAATTAAACTAATTCAGGTTCACGGGAGTCAAAAAAGCTTCATATACTGTATGTGTAGAACAAGTGTTCCCATTTCAGTGTTATTTCAAAGAGTCAACTTTGGGACAAGCTCTCATTAGGGACAATTATGGCGTGTCTCCATCTCCATCATGTATGTATTTGTAACAGCTTCTGAAGATAGTGTCCTTTTCAAAACCTAGTAACATAATGTCATACTTTGCAATTCAAATCCAGCCCAAATGATGATCTTTTGAAGCACACACTTTTTGCACAATTGATCTGTTTTGTTGTTTTTCCAGGGTACGCCAGTGTGTATGGCATGTACAGGAAGATCACGGATGAGTCCAAGCTCGCCCTGACGCCTCAGTCTTAGAAACAGCTGGCGGCAGATGTGCAGTTCTGTGAAGTGTCTCTAATACTTCAATGGCTCAGTGATCAGAACAGATTGTGCTGCCTCACATTAGCCCTTAGTAAGTGGAATGAATCACGCATTTATGGGCTATTGTTCTATCTTTGTACAATAGCCTCTTCAGACAAAGCGTCACTGCAAAGAGCTGCCACAAACAGAACAGTACAGTTTCACATTTTCTTTATGACACATGCAGTTGAAGGATACTTTTGCATATCTTTCAAAAACATATATTTATGTTCACTGTTCACATTTTGTTGCTTTCCTTGCTTTGTAAATCTTGATCTGTCTTAAGCAGGAAAGGATTTTGCAGAACCTCAGTTTATTGATTAGAATAAATTAGTTTCAATAATAACACGATCTTGGAGATTTTAGTTAACGTGCTAACCTCTTGCTAATGTTTTAATGCCCAAACAATGATGTCATAAAGAGTCTGGTGTTTGTTTTGTGCAGCAGTGTCGTCTTGTCTGATGTTTACAGTTAGCAGAAAACGTGTTCTGTACATCCATTGCCTGATGTTAATGTTACTGTTTTTACTCATCTTGTAATTCAAACAATAATTCAACACCGTTTATACAATGCATTTACAAAAAGTTGAATATGTGGTTACCTAACTCTATTCTCAATTAGTCCGTTACTCCCCAAACCTGTATGCTGGTATGTCACAGTTGATGATACTCTGTGGCAGAATGCCCCTTATCAGGTTAAAGGCTTTGTTTCTTTGTAAATCAAATGACTTACAAAACACTGTATCCAAACTCGCTGTATCTGGATGATGGTTTATGTCTTGTACATAAACTGAAAACACAGGGAGGTCACCGTCCGACAACGTTTTATGTAATGCAATGAAAACCTACTGTGTCATGAAAAAATTTACAATTCTCATGTTACTGTTATTTTGAAACAGCTGATAGACTAATGTGATTCTGGATAAGTAAAAGGTTGAAGACACTTACTTGTTCTGAAGTAGTGTTTTCTTTAAGCAGCAATCTTTACCTGGACGGGTGTAACTTTAAACCACAGCCCAGCAGAGGACTGGCTGAGCAGAGTCAAATGACTGAGTCATAAGGACTTTGTCCCACTCACTCTGTCCTGGGATTGGCTGTGGCTCTGCTCCCGAGAAATGTAATCCAGAGAGAGTGCGTGGGGAATTCTGGTCCGTAGGTAACACTGTTGCTGTTTGAGCCCAGCCAAGGTGAGCAGGAAGCAGGCACAGGGGGCGGAGCCACGGAAAGGTAAACAAGAAGTGCCCAAACCTGTTCAGGACAAAGTGGAATCGTCATACTCACCGTGGGCAACGGGCACAATACACACACTGACTTTGGACCCACTCAAGTGTCACCATTCAGAAACCAAACATTTATTTAAACTCACCTCAGAGTTTAAATAAATGTATGCAGAATGTGCTTTTACATTTAAAACATTTTGTTTTGTTTATAACAAAACCTATTTTTATTTGAGTTACAAATCATTGTATCAGTGTTTTTGTATCACAGACAGACACTGCTCCAGACAGACTGATGTCCTTATGTGAGTCAGACTTTGGGCTCCACCATTTCCAAAGAATATTCCCCAGGTGCAGTGACACTGTGAACAAGGCGTCACATTATTGGTATTAAAGGTAAATGTGCACTTTATTGATCCCCGTAGTGCAATTCATCCTCTGCATTTGACCCATCCTGATGCCGCTAAGGGCTTACGTCAGGAGCAGTGGTCGCTGTAGTAACAGCGCCCGGGAACCCATCTCTAGATGTTGATGCTCTGTTGGTTAGGACTACCGCAGCTAGAGGATTTTTACCTAGTGTGCATGTTTTTAGTGGTAGGGGAACCCGGAGTACCCGGAGGAAACCTACGCAGGCACAGGAAGAACATGAAAACTCCACTCAGAAAGACCCTGTTCCGACCGAGATTCGAACCCAGGACTTTTGTGCTGAGAAGCAAGAGCTTCTCAACCACCATGCCACCCCATATTCCTATTTTTTTTTTTTTTTTTACTATGCCTTGGTAATTGATAATAATCCAAATGTTTGACCATTTCCAGTTCTGTTCTAAAACGTATCGTTATAATGGCTGAAACAAATACAAAAGTCAACACTGAAAAAAACAAATAGATGATTGTGAATCATAACTTTATTACAGACTCCATATCCAATTTAAAACATACAGACAAGCAGAAAAACAAATAACAAATAATAACAAAACGAACAACAGTTGGGGACGATGGTTGGCTACAATCTGGAGTGATGTGTTCATGAACATGTACTGTCCCAAACAAATAAACAACAAATGCCCCACCATTTGAATACGTCCCAGGGACGGGCATAAAAACAAACATTTTATATTTGTTGCTTCTTTTCTAGTGCATACCCCGGGACATGTGTTCTCAATCACTCAAAGCGTATCCATTACCAACTGTCTGTCTGTTTCTCTATACATTTTTCCATCACATTAGTTGACTGCATCTTTGTTTGATTAGCAATTAATCTTGACTCCAGCTCTGAAAATACAAGGTAATATTTGATGAGCTATTAAAATCTCCTCACAAAACAAACAACACTAAAGTCCACCCACATGTTTCTATACTTGGAGCAACTTTCTTGTTTTTATTGTCCTCAAATCAACCATTAAAACTCCCCTGCTGATCATCCTGGGGCAAATTACAGCTCTTTTCCAGGTAGAACCACCTCTGCTTTTTCAGTCTACAATAATAGAGTCCAATGAGTCAGATCTGGGTTTTTTTTTGACGGTTCACTGACTCCAGAGGTGAGTTTTTACATAAGACTGAAAATGGTCCTTAATCTTCACACTTTTGTAACGCTAACTATGAAAAGTGCTGTATTTTGTGATCAAATTATCAAAAAGATGTTCCCTTGAGAATTTGAGCCCTTGTCACCAACAACAAAAAATCTATCCGACTACACTATTTTAATGTAAATAATACCATTTGAATGTTGTTTAATTTCAATATATCATTTTGCAGTATTCCATACACTCACTTAGTACTGGTGTCCTGTACGTTAGGCTGACCTTAAATCTGTCACAATCTCGATTCCCCTTTCACATAATTCTTTCAAGTTTAAATGCACAGTTTTATTCTAAAAAAATGCACATAATATATTGGGATTAGTTTGTGTTTTAAGGATTGTCCTGATATGTAAAAACCAGCCCCAGGTGAAACCAAACTGTTGCCCTCCTTGCACCATAACTGAGAATACCATTAATGACACCTCTCTAGTTTCAATGTCCTTGGGCTCAAACAATAGACCTCCATCCATTGTTTCATTCACCTGAAACACTGTCTCCATGTAAACGGGAGGCCAAACTGACACCCAACTCTAACGTTTTACTGTCGCAGCGTCTCCGTCTAAATGGGCCTTACATAAGACAACCCTGTAACATTTGCTTCTAAAATCAACAATTCATGTATACTGTATGTAGGCAAGTGTTTGACCTTGCATTTTAAGATAGGAAAGAAAGTGTTGATTTTACATTTAAACAATTTAACTTTTTGTTAAAATAAAGTGTGATAAAGTGAGTCTGTTAAATATGTCAATACGAGTCCACATGTGCATAACCCTGTCCTTCCCCAATGTCTCTGCCGTCTCCAACACTTCACCCTGGCTTGTAAAGAAACTGGAGCCTTGAATGGCACAAAGACAGAGATTTTCCATTTCACAGGATTTTGAAATGGTCTTTTTATTCCTTGCAGAGATCCATCCATCAACCAATGCTTTTTGCATATTCAAATCATCTGGATTTACTTTCCTTTTTACCTTGGGCCGCTTTCATAAAAAAACTATTATTAATGAATATTAAAATGAATCATTATTCAATAATAATGAGAATCATGATTATCATCATAATATCTCATATACTGTAGTGCTATTCATGACACCCAAAGATACTTATTATTCATGCCGAGCCAGCGAGCTATGTGCCATCAGCCTCCACAACCACGGTCAATCATTCACACCAGAATCACACTGAGCCTTGTGGGTAAATTGTCTCACTCATGGACACATCCACTGCCACCGCACTGTCACAGCCGTCTCCCATCACAATATTAACCAGGCCCTTTCCTACTTAGCTTCCGAGGGATGGGTTTCCCATGCAGGGGTATGCAAGTTTATTAGCTTCTTTGCTAAAAGAATTGGATCCCAGCCTGACAAGTGCACATGTTTGAAGCTTCAGGTTTCCTTCAGTAAAGAAAGCTGAGGTTAATGCAGCAGAGTGAGAGAGCAGGTTTTGGAAACATGCTTTAAATCCTCTGGACAAACTGGTTTCTCAGGAACATGATTTATTATTCTTTAATTGCTGTGAGCTTCAGAGACAGCAAAGATTGACTCTTAGAGAGACAGATTTCTGTTGAATAACACTCAGAACATTTCAGACATTAATAGATCGGTGGTGTTTGACTTGTTCCCAAATTGCTTTTTCTCCCAAATTGCTTTTTCTCTTTGTGTGGAAGATAGTGGCTAAATTGCTCTTAAATGGCAGAATGAGTCCTGTGATGTCAGACTTTGGAATAGCAGCATGAGTCAGAACAATTGAGCAAAAATAATGCCCACTGATTGCAGAAACTCTTTAAGTTTAATGGTATATAATTACATAGCATACATTATTTGAAATGTTCATTCATCATTCTTAAATTGCTGAATTCAAATCATTAAAATTAGTGTGGAAGCAACAATGAGGCCAACGGACAGAGAATAAATAATGGGATTGATAACTATGGAATAATAAAGTGTTCAATAAGCATGAAAAACATTCATAATGGTTGATAATCTTACTTGAATGGGCTTTAGCTTCTTATAGAAAATGACTAACGTTGAGATCAGTTCATAAAACCAATCTAATAACCATTAAAATAAATCAACAAAGCCTCAAATCAACAATGGCCCTGCAAAATAAAAAGCGCAAAAAAGTTGATAGTTGGTCCTCCTTAGCGCCGTGTAGAGAGACAATGTCGCCACCATCTTTTTTTAGTCGTGTGAGCGCCCACCACAAGAATCCTTTTTTTTCTCTTTTCATTCCATTTTATTTCATCCATCATCTGCTTAATTATTGATACTTTCAGGACATGTGCAAACAACCTCTTGTTCTGGCATGCTTCAACGGTTTCCCTAAATATTTGGAATGAACAGTGGCAGGCTCTCGCGGGTCACCTGTCTGTGGTATTATTCCAACAGCTCAATGACGCACTTCTATCCCGAGCCTAGAAAAGAAACAATCCCTTTTCTCTGTAATGCCACTTTGCCATGTATCTGCTTTATCCCTGTCGCTATAATCCTGCTCTTCTCCCGTCGCTCTCTCTCTTTGTCCAATTGTTTTCTGATTCTGTCACATTTTCAAACATCTCTGTACAGTACAAAAGCGCCTATGATTTGAAACTGTGGTTGAGAGCAGATGAACAGTGGTAACGTTGTGTCAAAAATCAGACATCTAGGGTTAGATTTACACATTTTGATTATTATTTGATTATTTTCTCATAAAGGCTATCTATAAGTGATGCTGCATGATGTTGAAAAAGGACTTTTAGACATAAGGGTAATATAGAAAATTAATCTAATCCTCGTCAAATATTGAATGAATGAATGACAGTTTATATTATGGAATAAAATCATCAGAAAAAGCACAAAATACAAACAACAATAAACACAAGACAACAACAACAAGACTTAAGACTTATTCAAAAGGATTAGGAAAAAGCCAAAGCTTATTATTAATTTTGAAAAACCTTTGGATTTTCTTTTTTCGTTTCTTTCAACATTTGCTTCTTTGAAAAGGAAAAAAAAGAAAAAAATTTGAAGTGAAATAAAGTTCTAGAACATAAACAGAACCAACTTAACTGCCGTCCTGTTAATCTCTGAACTGGTTCTAATAATAATAATAATAATAATAATAATAATACATCAGTTTTATATAGCGCTTTTCAAGAACTCAAAGACGCTTCAAAAATTCATGACACAAACACACACGTTTAGACAGACACACAAACTAAAAATCTAAGAGTGAGGAAGAAGGGTAGAGAGTTTAAACTAATAGTCAAATGCTTGGAGGAAAAGGTGAGTTTTGAGCTGTTTTTTGAAGGAGTTTAGAGAGTCAGAGTTTCTGAGATGGAGGGGGAGGGAGTTCCAGAGAGTGGGAGCAGAGATGGCGAAAGCTCGGTCCCCCAAGGTTCGGTGCTTGGATTTGACAGTGGGAGTGAGGAGATGTGAGTCTGCAGATCGGAGTCGGCGGGAGGGACTGTAGGGCTGTAGAAGTTCAGTGAGGTAAGGAGGGGCGAGGCTATGGAGGGCTTTGTAGGTGATGAGGAGGATTTTGAAATGGATGCGCTGTTTAACGGGGAGCCAGTGGAGTTTTTGAAGGACAGGGGTGATGTGCTCTCTGGAGCGGGTCTGAGTGAGGAGGCGGGCGGCGGAGCTTTGGACATATTGTAGTTTTTGGAGATCAGATGAAGGAAGGCCATATAAAAGACTGTTGCAGAAGTCGAGTCTGGAGGATATGAATGCATGGAACAGGGTTTCAGCAGCGGTGGAGGACAGATATGGGCGAAGACGGGCAATGTTTTTGAGATGAAAGAAGGCAGTTTTGGTGATGTTGCGGATGTGGGGCTTGAAGGAAAGGGTGGGATCAAGGATGAGAACCAGGAGAGTGCAGATCCGGTAATGCCAGTGGTGAACTGGAGACGGTGGAGGAGGATGGAGTGGTCAATAGTGTCGAAGGCGGCGGAGAGGTCAAGGAGTAGCAGGATGGAGAGGGAGCCAGAATCTGAGGTGAGGAGGAGGTCGTTGATGACTTTGAGCAGTGCTGTTTCAGTGCTGTGTTGGGAACAGAAACCGGATTGAAATTTGTCAAAGAGGGAGTTGGAGTTGAGATGGTTGTTGAGTTGAGCAGCGACAGATCGTTCGAGGATTTTAGACAGAAAGGGAAGGTTGGAGATGGGGCGAAAGTTGTTGGGGTCGTCAGGATCCAGGTTTGGTTTTTTGAGGTACCAAAGTTGAGAGAGGAGTTGATTATTTCTAAAATTAGGGGACTGAGAGACGGGAGGCATGATTTGACGAAAGACGAAGGGATGGGGTCCAGGGGGCAAGTGGAGAATTTAATATTTGTAAATAACTTTTGGAGATCTGGTTCTGAGATAGGTGAGAGGTGGGAGAGGGGGCTTACAGTTCGGGGAGAGGGGTCAGGTATGACAGGAGCGGGGGTTTTGGTGAGCTGCTGGTGGATGTTGTCGATTTTGGATTTGAAAAAAGTAAGAAAGATGTTGCATTTTTCTGTGGTAAAGGATTGAGTTATATTGTCCGGTGGTTTAAGAAGTTTGTTGACTGTGGAAAACAGGGTGCGGGGATTGGAGTTCTAACTGTTTGTTTTTATGCCTCTGTTTCTAAGATATTCTAAGCTAAACAATAAAATGTCTTTCAGAAATTGCCTCTCTCGCATAGAGTTGTATAGTCACCCGCTCTTTAACATTTAACAACATTTAACAAATAGAAGAAGTCATCCTATTTTTGAGACCTTTGGCCCAGAGTTCCAGCCATCTAGATCAGATTTGACATTTTTTTCTTGTAGAGCAACAGAGTGAGACTTCAAACTCTCAATGGGTTTCTTTCTTCTTGTCTCTTTTCCTAAGAAATTTCAAGCTACACAATAACAACAAACTTTGAACGTGATCATTTGTTCTATTCTCATTAAATCCAGCCATTCCAAACATGCCCTGGACTTATTGACAAGAGACATGGGTGTGAATTTGCGCTATTTCTAACCGTCACCAATCACTAGTTTGCACGTATAAAAATAACTTTGGCCAACACAATGTGGCATCTCTGATACATCATGCTCCTGCCAATGTCTGCATGGTGTATCCATCAGCCAAGACTTTAGCCCAACATGACTTCCAGCACTTTAATATATTCAGATAAAAATATCCTATAGACTGGAGCTCATTCATTAGTCCCTGTAGAGACAGATTTTGGCTCGATGCCTGCTCTGTGTGTAAAACTGCTCCCATCTATCGTGTGTCGAAGAAGAGGCCGGTTGTTGTTTTAGTCTGGGCTTTGTATACAGTAAACATCTATCTGTTGCCATGTTATCGAAAGGCTTATTAATTGCCCATAATGCAGTTCCTTTTTTCCGTTATTGATTTGTTACTGTTTTAGACTCAGAACTGGCCGTTTTTGCATGTGCTTACAGTATCTTGCTCAGTTTTACTTAAAGATGGGGTACCTAACTTTCAGGCCAAAAACAAGTTAACTATATAATAATATTTACCAAACTAGTTTCTCGCTATCAAAGCAGTCTGGTTCCATGACTATTTTTCACATTTTTATTTTCATGTTACCTCTTTCACATCTTTACACCAGCTTATATAGGCTGAAGTTATAGGTACCAGATCTTGAAAGTGAGGACTTTACAAAATGGAGATGGAGAGACGATTTTTCCATTGCGAGAACCAGTTAGACCCGCCTCCGCAGCTTCTGGATTGGACGCAAACAATTACAATCCTGATAGACAGCTGAGGCCCCTCACATTGGTCTAAAAATTCTTCTCCTCCAGCAAATCTTACTAGTGATACTTTTTCCAAGGGAAAGGACTGTTTGAAATATAAATGATCAAGATTACCTACAGATGATATTACGGGGTCATATTGTCAAAAATATCTATACTTGTCAAAATGAAATACAAGTAAGACATCACCTTTAATGATTACTAACAAGGACATGAATCTATTTGTGGCAATTCATGAAACCTCTGCACTACTGCTGGGTGACCTGCCTTGTGCGCACCGACTTGAAAACACGTCCAAAGGCCTGCACCTCTCTTTAGTCTCTGCCACTCTCACTCTCGCAGGGCGGCGTGGTGATAAAGTGGGCCAGTCGATTCTAATTTCCCGAGTCGGTAAAATCACAGCAAAAGTAACGCTGTGTTCAATAAGTCATTAGTCTGGTGTCACAAGGAGCCGCAGATGTGAGCCTCTCCTCCGCTTGTTCGCTTTTGACAGCTGCTCCATAAGTAATAATCACTGCTCTACACGCTGCCGTTCCAACTGTAAAAGGCCAGAAGTGCATCAGCCATAACATTACGACCGTCCAGGTAGCATCGGCCCCATTATGTGCCACTGAACAACTCATATCACCTGTGGTTTCTCATGTTTCTCTCATCGATGTCGCATATTTACGTTGGGCATATCTTTTTTATATTTTGCGCAGTCAATCAATCAATTTATAGAGCGCTTTACCTGCACGGGGTAACACAAAGCGTGTCACGGTCCAAACTACACAAGGCAAAAATCCTCACACAAAACAAACACCAAAATCTCACCATTAAAAACACAATTAAAATCACACAGACAATTAAAAACGTTAAAATCACACAAAAGACTACAATAATAAGTAACACCAGTGCATTAAAAATAGTAGAGATGAAATTAATCTCTTGTCATCTACTAAAAATGCTAAAAGAGCTGATGACTAGGACGCTACAGAAATTTCCATTCAAACACTCTCTTAAACATTTTTCTTTTATTTATTTCTGTTATCAATTTTGGTAGTGTTTTATCTCTGACCAAGTTTCAGGGCTCCACCTTTTGTCTGTTTCACATCACATTTCTGTAAAAAACTCCTAAAGTGAAACACATTCTTGCGATAAAATACACTGTTCCCTAAATTGTCATGAATGATAATATCCTTTGAAAATACTTTTACATTGTATGTTGCCTTAGCTACATATTTTCACTATTGCCTGTCATTACTGTGCTCTGATTGGCTGTCGTTTACCTATCTATATTCATAAGTATAAAAGGATTTCTCTGCTGTAATTCCCCCACAGTGGGACGAAACAAAGGCATTCATTCATTCTTTGTCGTCATACCTGCGTCATGAAGACTTTGCGACTGTAACTTTCTTACTTTCACTGGAAAATCATTACTGTATTGATTGGGTTTTTCTGCCATAAGTTAGCATTATTTATTTTATTTATTTTATTTATTTATTTGTTTCAATTGTAGACAAAAACAATACTACACATATTACAATTAAATTTCAAATAATTGTCGTCTTGTCTCACAAATGAAAAGGAGCAGAAAGAAGAAAAAAAAAATCTTATGTTGCCTGCCCCTTTCTTCATACATGTACTAATTAAATTTAAACATAAAAAAAAAAAAACAAAAAAATAAGATGGCCTTTAGCACTTCTTCAAACTGTTTTTATTTTATGTGTTTTTGTTTTCATAATTCTTTGTTTTTTATTGTTTTTTTTCTAATCATTCATTTCATACGATTTCACTGTTGTTGCTTTGATTTTTTTCTTAAACATGTGGATGTTTGCGGATTTTTTTATTTCATAGTCATTCCAGTTGATTCCATACTTTTACTCCGACCACTGATATTCCCATGTGTTTCTGGGTGGTTCTGGCAAAAGGGACAGAGAAGTGTAACTTCCATTAAGCTGTGGCCTCTTGATCATATACAGATAGATAGATAGATAGTTTTAGATAATAGTTCTAATCATACAACTCAACAGATCACATGTTAAAATATTCACTGTTTGACCGTTATCTGGCATCTGCGTAAATTGCGTCTATTTTTCATGTCATGTCTTCTGTCAAAAATCGACAACACCCCACTGATCTGTGCATGGCCGTAACATTTGAAACCGCTGTATCTGCAATCCATTTGATATCACAAATGACCCCATGCCAGCTGGGACAAAAGGCAGGACATTTTGGGACAACAAGAGCAGATGCCAGGATGAATACTAACCATTAGGGAGACAGTTTTGGCAGGGATTTTGTTTGTGAGTATTGGTCCAGGGAGGTCTCTGGAGGGAAGTGGAGCATCGGCGGTACAGCAGGTAACACGGCCAGGCAAATGAAGATGAATGCCTTTAATCTGAGCGCTGTCGAAATACAAGCCAACATTAAGACGCAGGCGCGCTCTATGACAGCTCAGGGTCGGCTCTAAAAACACTCATGAGTCAAACAGCCGGCACAAATATTAAACATGTTTCTAGTTCAGCTCAGGCCAACACAGAGTTATTTGGTGTCAATGGAGACTTTGGGATCAAATCTGTCAAGACTTTGAGGAAGTTAGAGATCTATATCGCTTCACAATGTGTTTTACAGATGTGAAAATATGTGTTTCTGAGAGATATGTTCTAATATAACGAATATGTCAAAAGTTTACAGATGAATAATATTGTGCAGTTTAATGTACAGTGCTGTTTCAGAATGGATTTTTTGGTGATTGGTTCCATAAATGTTTTTAGCACCAAATAGAAATACTTCTGGTGCCCTCCTGGTGTGTTAACACTTTATGATATTGTTTGATTGTAAATAATTTATTAATGTTAAGTAATCCAAACAATACGGTAATACAAATGATCAGCTAAACATTAACAAGTGATATGTGTAACTGTTTAGGTCATCTTTACTTACCGATGAACAAATAATCTAGTACTCATAAAGTTATATTCAAGTGTTAATAATCATTCACAAAGGATTTACACATGATTTCCTAATTATTTTTAGTCCATTAACAAATTATTATTTTTATTCAAACACTATAATAGAAGTCTATGGTAGAAGTTTGGACCAGTGCCGGCAGTTCACCATGGAGAAGATGGGAATGTGTAAAAAATAAAATAAATAGTCAACTTGACTTTCAAAATAAGTTTCAGAGAGTCCCCTGGAGGAACTCGCATTATAATGGACTAGGACAAGTGTATCTACAATACACTTTCAAACATGTTTTTGTGTGTGATTTTGTGTAGTTTTCAAGCCTTCTTCACCCACATGTATATTTACCACACGATCAATTGAAGAGTTGCACCTTAAACATATACATTATTTAATTTTTTTGACATTGGGTCGACTTGACTCTGCTCAAAAATGACTTGAAACCAGCTAAGTAATTCGCTTGTCTCCGATCTAGATGGAACATTTGAATGCTCCTCTCTGAGATATGGCAAAAATGCCATAATACTTTTATGTTTTTTATCATTTTGATGAGTTATCATAACTTGACCCTCCCTGGATCATTTATACCAGAGGTGTTTTCACAAATCTTTGTCAATTTTCGTACATTAAGTGTACTTGACCATGAGTTTGGCAATTTTTTTCTAGGTTTGGATTCAACCACAACTGGGCCAAATATCATGAATGAGATTTATTGGAAGATTGATACTTATTTTTGTTTTTATATGTCTGTCGGTACTTATTTTCCGATAATGACCTGTATGCTATACATTATCCCGCTTATTATACTGCTTTGTACCAACTTAACACACAAAATAAACTTCAGATCACTTTTATGAATGCCAAAAGTTTATTTAATGACAACAAATAAAGTAGTCCCAAAAAGTTTTCCCGTTGCTCGGCAACCGCGGGCAGGCAGTGTGGCTATGCTAGCAACAGTTAGGCTGGCAACTTCCAAACTAGAACTCTCTGGAAGTGCATGAAAACTGAACAAAGAATTCTGAACATCAGCGGTGAGTGACCCATACATAAACCTAACCTAAATCGATCCTCTGCAAATGTGTCCGAAAATGTGCCGGTATCTTAAAATGTGCCGGTATCTACTTCCGGGTTTTTCGGGATCGCCTTTTCTCGCATTACATCAGTGTTTTTGTCATGAAAACGTAAACGGAAAATTCTGAAAACTTCCGTGCACTT
This sequence comes from Knipowitschia caucasica, assembly GCA_964034765.1. NCBI lineage: Eukaryota > Metazoa > Chordata > Actinopteri > Gobiiformes > Gobiidae > Knipowitschia > Knipowitschia caucasica. Next base: position 30,217,761 of record OZ035824.1, on the reverse strand, counting down.
GTATTAAGACTGGATATGTATAATTCACTCTCCAATAAACATTTCATTGCGTTGATTGATTGGCATTTGCGTTTTTATTGAGCGGCCAGAACTACTTCCGGGTTTTTCACGATCGCTTTTTGACGCAGATAAATAGTATTTTTGTCATGAAGACAAGACCAGAAAATTCTGAAAATTTCTGTGCACGTGTGTGAAGAATGTATATGTATAAGTATTCTCCGATTAACATTTAAGTGTGTTGATTGAGCGTGGCTAGCTCAGGAGTGCCGGAACTACTTGCGGAGTTATCCACGCATTTGAAATACAAGCAGAGAGTGCGTTGCCAAAGGGCAGCGGTCATTATTGTTTTGAGAGGTCCGTTATAGAAAATAATGACCGGTAGAACGTTTTGAAATTACATTCAAATCAATGGAGCATTCTACTGCTGCTCTGAGGAGCCGTATAATAAACTAACTATAACTTCTTGAATTGTTGTTAACATTTTGGTGGTGGTTGTTTTCCTGAGGAAATAGGCTGTACAATGAAGCATAACATGCCATAGTATCCCATTACATTATGCAGTTTCTGTGATAATGATAATTGAAAATAATTTCAGGGACCATTAATAATGATCTTGTGGGCCGGACTTGGCCCACAGGCCTGAGTTTGACGTGCCTTATTTAGACCCTTTTAGTGTGTTTTTTTTCCTCTACTTTTAATCGTCTGTGGTGGGTCATTTTGACACAAGGGTAGCACAACAACTCTCACTAGTATGTAAATAAGTTTCTTGTGACTGCTTTCAATATTTAGGGCGTCATTATTCATGGCACAAAATATTTTTCACAAACACACAAACAAACTGCAGCTCTAAAAAAAGCAGCTGCAGTCTTGCAAGGAAAAAGTCTGAAAGAGTCTGACACCCAATCAGAGTGTCAGCCCAAAACAAATATTTTCGACAGCAACAACACAGAGGCAGACACAGAAACATACAGCTACATGTCAAAAATACAAGAAATCCCGTTCAAATCCAGTCATTACTTCTCACATCACACCCACAGCGCAGCAGAGCTCTCGTGGTTCAGCCAATCAGCTTAAGCAGCAGTGTTGGAAGGCCCTCTCCTGAGTGACATACGGGGCACAGAGGGGTCCGCTCTGTCCTGGGATAATGAGACTGTCCCGACGAGAGCATCTGCGCCCTGCTCCTGTTATAGTCTATCAGACACACAACCGTCTTTCAGGATGGTGTGGAAAATATGGAGCCAGAAGAGATAGTGGCACAACATAGAAAACTGTCTTGTTCATGGGGATTGTATTGGGGTTGTCAATCTTTAGTTGACTGATAATTATTATTGGACAGTTGTGGATGTTTTCACGCCAGATCAAACTGTCCACTCAACCCTTTAAATTAAAAATATTCACAATTTATTATTTATTACATAATAATTAGTTGTCTTCTGTTAATGAAGTTTGGATCAGGAACTTCGAACTTTTCGAGAATTTGGAAAGATATACCCATCAATCAATCTGTCTTTTGTTGAGTCGACCAGGACATTTTGGTGACTTCAGTCCTATAGATTTTTTTTGCTAAATCGATTGTATGCAAAAAAATACATCTTTTGGAGTGTGAGATTCGTCCAAAACTCAGATTAAGAATGCAGTTTAATGTGTGCCTCTTTGTGGTCCCCCCCAGGCAAAACCCTGGTTGTTGGTCTGTCGTACAAGCCCCTACCTCTAGTACAAGGCTTCTCCCATCGGGTGATGCTTGTCATAGCATTTTAAAACAAATAAGAGTGGAAAATATTGATTATGTTCTGACATTAAAAAACTCAATTAAAGATAATTATACCCGCCTAAAGACATTTACATTACGTTTCTACCATTAACTCAGTAAGTTTTCTTTCTAGTTTTCCTCTGCACAACTTTTATTTTTGCCATTTTTTGTTGCCAGATTGAAGCAGTTGTCCCACATTCATGAGACCCAAGACACACTGTAACACATGCATATGTTGATCGTCTCATTACATTCTCCAGGAACATAATGCAAGTGTTGTGGGCATTACAGTACTTTGAATTTGAGAGTTGTTTATGTAAATAGATTAAAAACTTTCTAGTCTGGCAATCAAGCCTAAAAAACTCATCTGTCAAAGGTCACCGCTTCAACTTGATCGGCGTCATCTGTGGTTCATAGTGTGAGAGATGCTTATGTAAAACTAAAAAGAGTGTGTCTGGTGGAGGTCCAGTGCTGCGTGTGTATTTGGGAGTTGAGAGTGATTAAATTTGGCTTATGATGAAATGGCCCAGATGAGCAGGACTTACAAGAATGTGAACAGACGCTATATTAATCCCCTCTGCCTTTTATTAGACAGTCACTCCAACACACGCAACAAATATCAAAACTGGATGAATACAATCACATTCCACAGTCCACTTGCATATCTAAAAGAAGATCTGTTAGACTTGTTCCAGGTTAGTCTTTCAAATAATTCATCAATCTTCTTCCCCTTAATCCATTTATGGGACGGGGGGTGGCAGTCAGAGCTGCATCGATTCACAGAGCACCAGCCCCTCACTGATCCTCCTGCAGGTGGTGAGTCCACAGGAGGATGGCTGCTCTGTCAGAGGTCTCTCATCACAGCAGTAACCAGGCCCTTTCCTGCTTAGCTTCAGAATCTGGCTTTCACATCGACTCAAAGGTTCTCTTGGAGTACGTGTATCTAATCTCCTGATTGAATAACACACTGACACATGTTTCGACAAAAGATTTAAAAAAGAAGAGATTTTTATATAGCAGATAGATTTATTTATATACAGTAGCACATTTCATACAGGAAATTCCAACTCAACGTTCTTCACGATGTAACTAGATACTGCCTAAGGGAAAGAGATTTTCAACATGGGTCTTTTGTTTGCTCTTAAATTAGCCCAGGGTCAGAGTTATTATTATGAGGCAGGACTTTCCATTTACAAGGAGCATAATGGGAGAAAGCTGCTTCTCCTTCAGCCTCACAGCAGGGACAGAAGGTTGAGGTCCGAGGATCTGAGACTGCACACAGGTTCATACAGCACAAGTAGATCAGAACCATCAACGCCAGACTGTGGGGAGCCTTATAATCATAAAATGTAAGCAAAACAATAATTTGGTGCTGATTTTGAAGCCAGAGGACTCCCTTAGAACAGGTGTGATGAGATCTTCAGACTATAAAGGTTAACATACTTCTTCTTCACTGAAGTTATATCACACTTGCTTCAATCCATCTTTAAGTAACTAATCTTTATTTATATACCGCCTTTCACAGATCAGAGTCACAAAGCGGTTTACAATTGTTATTTTTGGGCATTTGTCTCTCACTGCACACAGAGCCAGGAGTTGTATTTGTAGAGCGCCTTTCCTACACAGGGCAACACAAAGCGCTTCACGCAAGGCAAAAAGCATCGCATAAAACACCAAAATCACCATTAATAACACAATTAAGATCACACAGGTAATTAAAAACATTTAAACATTGAAATCACACAAGGGATTCAAATCATAAATAACAAAAATGCATTAACAAGAGTGGAGAAAAAATCCTTCAGTTGTTTCGTCTTTACCCTGGATGTAAACATTGTCAGAGAAGAAGCATTTTCAGGAGTTTCAGATATACTTTAAGATAGAAAGATACTGATCCCCTGTAGGAGAAATTCAGGTGTCCAGTAGCAGACAAAATAAGGAATAAAATTGATCATTCTAAAAAGCTAGCAATAGTAATAATTAGCAACGACTAATTAGAATGCAATATTAGCACCGTTTCTAACCATTCTAGGCCCATACCCAAAGAGTAACTGGGAGGATGTTTCTGTTTACTTATCTCATGTTCCACTGAATTCAGACTTCATAAATATTCACTTGACGCTGTTTACACCCCACTGTGAACACTCATTGCCTTCGCCCAGAGGAGCCTCAGATCTATGCAGGCGCCAATTTGGGCTGAAGACTGAATAAGTCATTAGAACTTATGTGGCAGGCGTGTTTGTTTGTGGAAGTGAAGTAATGAATCTGAACTCGACCTTAAAACATGCAGAGAACATTATGCACTGCAACAGGAGGGAAACATAAAGGCTTGTTTCCATGGAGACGGAGCTATTTAATATGTAAAAAAAACAGGTAAGTGTGTGGTTTGGACAGAATGTTCTGAGGGCTCTTTGAGGAGAAGAAGAAGTCACATCAAAAGTGGACGCCCTAGTGGCAAAGCAAGATGGGTTGGAGTTTATAAAATTAATTCACATTTAATCCAGGCATGATGGTGTAACGAGTTGAACTGTAATTGATTAAATCAGACATTTATACTACAGTATCATTGTTATTATTATTATTATCATTATTATTATCATTATTATATTTATTTGTTGTTATGTTTTGTCATCAATTTTCTATAATATTTTTCTTTAACAAACACAAAACACATACAACCGATCCAGGACAGAAATATTACAATTGTTTATTGTACTGTTCCTAGGACCTTCTTCCTGTTGTATCCATTTTAGGATGTTAGTTACTGTGTCCCATAGGTCCTGGGTTTGAATCCCGGTCGGAACAGGGCCTTTCTGAGTGGAGTTTGCATGTTCTCCCCGTGTCTGCGTAGATTTGCTCCGGGTACTCCGGTTGACCCTACCGCTAAAAACATGTACAAGAGGTCTGGCATGTGCCTCCTGTACTGGCGACCCTGCTCCCATTTCAATTTGGAGAGACGAGAAACAGGAAGTTTTGAGTATTTTATTTAAAGGAGGTTTGGCGCCCTAGGTCCCGGTGCGGCCTTCAGATCGGAAAGGCTCCTGCGATGGAGCGCGCACAATCCCCCGGGACCTAGGCACTGGTGGCGGCATTTGGCAGCGGGAAGCAGATTGAAGGCAGATTGGAGGCAGGGTGAAGAGGAGGAGGAGGGGAGGCGGTGGTTGCAAGGCTTCAGAGGCCGAGAGTGGGAGTTTCTCCGTTTTTATGCGGCTGGCGTAGTCGGTACAGATGATTGGAAGGGGGCGTCTGCTGAGCGATAGGCTGGGGATGCGAGCCGGCCTGGAGGGGGTAATTTTGGTTAACGTCTACCAAATTGAATTTTCGCTGGCTGCATTTCAATTTGGAGAGACGAGAAAACAGGAAGTTTTGAGTATTTTATTGAAAGGAGGTTTGGCGCCCTAGGTCCCGGTGCGGCCTTCAGATCGGAAAGGCTCCTGCGATGGAGCGCGCACAATCCCCAAAAAGGCTGCGTGTTGATGGAGTTTTCGAAGCCTGGTTTGGAGGGGACAGACGTCGTGACTACTCTATTCTGTGACCGCTATCGCTAAGCTGTGACCGCTATCGCTATGCTGTGACCGCTATCGCTATATGCTGTGACCGCTATCGCTATTGCTGTGACCGCTATCGCTATATGCTGTGACCGCTATCGCTATATGCTGTGACCGCTATCGCTATATGCTGTGACCGCCAGCGCAATGCTGCTAACCATTTTTTGCTATATGCTGTGACCGCTACGCTATATGCTATGCTGTGACCGCTATCGCTATATGCTGTGACCGCTATCGCTATATGCTGTGACCTATTCTGTGACCGCTATCTACTGTGATCAATACTTGCGGATACTCGGCTGCTGCCGCCACCAGGAAGTTTTGTGAGTGATTTATGGAGATGCCAAGAGGCGCTGGGCTGTCAGAATGGTCGAAGTGTCAGGCCTGATGTATGAGGAGAGGGCCGATGATGACCAGCGGCCCAGCTGCTGGAGGGCAGAATGGGGGAGTCCTAGGGACGCGGCGCGCGTGGCGGCGCCTATCCGGAAGGAGTGAGCTGTGTAGAGATGGGGAGACAGGTTACAAAGCAGCAGTACGGACTTTAGTTGGGCCCTGAACCAGTTAGATGTCATTGGGAGGTGATCGGGGGTGAAAAATAACGGTCCGTTGAGATCTCCTTTCCGAGAGCGGAGGCGAGTGTAATGCATCATGGATCTGTAGGGACAGGGAGAAGTGTCAGACCGAGCTATGACTATATTGCAAGCGCCTTTGCGTTTGGAATGCTTGAGGTGGAGGTTGAAGTAGTCGGGATAATATGACAGGTCAGAGAAGGCAATGTCTCGGGATGCATTAAAGGTGGCGTGAGAGTTTGTGAATTCGCTTATGCGTAAGAAGCCCATTTTCATGTAGGATGCAGCGGAGGAGAGAAGGTGAAGAGACGGAGGGACTAGGCCGGGGCGAGGGATTCCGTGCAGGGGATCTGGCATGGCGATGGATTGGCAGAAGGGCAGAGGCGTCAGAACTCCTGGAATTTAAAGCGAGAGAGAGAGTCAGCAATACAGTTAGGTGACGAGGGACGTGACGAACAGTGATGATAAATTGTTCGAGACTGAGAGCCATGTGATGCGTCTAAGGAGGGTGTGATTTGGGGAGAGGATGAACGACTTCTGTTAATTATTTCAATGACGTCGAGGTTGTCGCACGTCACGGAAATCCTTTTCCTATGCCACGTATGGTTCCGCAGCACGCAGGCTCCGGTCACGGGATATATCTCGTGGAGCGCGGAGGAGATGCTTCGAGGGAAAGCGTCGGGCCGGGGCCCGGCGAGCCACTGGTCCTGGAAAACCCCCAAAACCCACGGACGGGGCTGCGTCCGTGAAGAACCGCGGGGCATCTGAGACAGGATGATGTCACTGTAAAAAAAAAAGAATACACCATCCCAGCGGCTCTGCAAACGGGACCGGAACGCCAGGTCGGAGCAGCGCCCCGCGTCCGGGCAGACGCGTCATCGAGGGAGGAGACGGAGCCGGCGAGGGAAAGGAGTCTGGAATTAAAAGAACGACCTTGGGGAATGATACAGACGGCATAATGAAGATGCCCGAGGAGGGAGAGCAAGGACGCCTCGAAGTGACGGGAAGGCCAAGGCAGACCGGGAGAAAGCGCGGATGCGTTCGAGCTTGTCCAGCGGGAGGGAGGCCTCCATGGCGCGTGTGTCGAGGCGGATGCCGAGAAACTCCAGAGCGTTGGCGGGGCCTGTGGTCTTTCCGGAGTGGAGGAATCCGAGGGCAGAGAAGGCGGGCCTGAGCTTGCGGAGAGAGCCCCCGGAGCAGTCTGAGGGTGGGTCGACTATGAGGGAATCATCGGGGAGATGCAGACAGAGGGGAGCCGCGCGAAATTAAGCAGAATCCGACACGGCGCCTCCGAGAGATTGTTGAACGAGAGGGACTACTCCGGCAGTCAAAGGTGAGGCGCACTGCGAAGAAGAACTCCGACGCCACTTGACCCCTGAACAGCGCCAGTGGTCGGGGTGGATGGCAGCAGCTTGAAACGCGACCGGGATGACGGCCTTGGAGAGCCAGGAGCCGGGGCCGAAAGTCTTTATCAGCCTGGTCGCGTGGTCCACGGTAGCGGACTGCAGGGAGAAGGGCGCTGGAAGGAAGGGGCTGTTGATGCTCGGGCGGGCCCGGAGCGGGGACAGGAGAGGACGAGTATGAGACGCTTCTTCCTGGAGTGCTTGCGGGTGGCGATGCCCATCGGGTTAGAGCGAGACGGAGAGAAGGGGCCAATGACGTAGCCCACGGACACCTCCCGCGCCCGAGCCGCGTGCCGACTTGGGGCTCACGGAGAGCCGGGAAGAGGTTGCGGGACACGAGACGCCGAGGGACCTAAACAGAGCCTGCAGTCTAATGTGAGGGATTTAAATAGAGCTTGCAGTCCAAGTGGTATTAAAAGCAGGTATTAAAACTGAGCCCGCAGTCCAAGTGAGGCGTTTAACGGAGAGCCTGCAGTCCGGTGCGAGGAGTTAAACAATGTGAGGGATCCAACAGAGCCTGCAGTTTTTTTTTTTTTTTTTTTTATTTATATTTATTTACATTTAGTTATATTTATTTTATTATTTATATTATTTATTTATTATTTATATTTATTTTATATTTATTTATATATTTATTTATTTTTATATATAAGCGTTCCAGATATAAGCAGTACCATATATGCAGTTCCAATATGAGCAGTTCCATATAAGCAGTTCCGTATACAAGCCGTTCCATATAATAGCAGTTCCATATATAGCAGTTCCATATATAGCAGTTCCATATATAGCAGTTCCATATATAAGCAGTTCCGCATGAAGCAGTTCCAGGTACGGTATAACAGCTCCAGATATAAGCAGTTCCAGATATAAGCAGTTCCGTGCGGGATTAACCTGGGAGCTCGCAGTCCAATGTGAGGGATTCAATTTGGGAGCCGCAGTCCAGAGGGATTTAAACGGGGCTTGCAGTCCAAAGAGAGGGATTTAAACAGAGCTCGCAGTCCAGAGAGGGATTTAAAGAGAGCCTGCAGGCCAAAGTGAGGGATTAAAACTGAGAGCACGCAGTCCAATGTGAGGGATTAAACTGAGGTCTTGCAGTCCAATGTGAGGAATAACGGAGCTTGCAGTCAGAGTGAAGGATTTAAACGGAGCTTGGTTAAGAGAGCCTGCAGAACAATGCGAGGGCTTTAAACTGAAGCTTGCCCACCAATGCACGGGGCCAACTGAGCCTGCAGTACAAAGCGCGGGGCGAACTGAGCCTGCAGTACAATGCGAGGGGAATAAACCGTCCGCATACTTACTGTTGTATTAAATATAGGCTAAAAGGCGATGTGAATTAGATTGACCTGAAATTGAACTCTGTCTGTCTCCAAGCAAAAAGAAAGACCTTGTATTGCCCTACTCCCCTTGTCCCATTTTGTCCAAAGTGCATGGGTGAGTTAATGATAGTTAATCTGGGGGGATTCTGCTAATCCTTTCAAGTTGTGAAAGAAGGAGATGGAGTCCAGAATCTGGAGGAGAAGCCTTGAGATCCCTCTGCCTTATCTCAAAGGAACTAATAAATCTATAGAATTAGGGAGGGGTAGTGCGTGAATGATTTCTGTTTAGGTCTGGCGAGACGGAGAAGACCTGATGGAGGCCGGACCCTGGACCAAGAGCTGACTGATACGACACGCCCCTTCTTCCCCTTGCACATTTACTTAATGAATAGCTTGAATGTGTGTGTTAGTTTTTTTCAGTCCGGATCAGGGTTTAGCTGTGTGACTTGGTGGAGCGCCCAACCAATGTTACACCTTATATAGAGGATAGGGATTAGATACTTTTTGGTCCGGACAGCTGTTTTAGATTCTTTTTGTATTAGGGAAATAAACCTTTTTGAATTTAACTTTCTGAATCATGGTCATCTTTATAAGGGATTTTGAACACGTCATTTTTTAATATAATAATTGGTGACCCCGACGTGATCCCTTTGATGACTTTCAACCTCTCCCTTGGACTCTGCATCTCTCCTCAAAGCGGCCGCTGATTTGAAGGTAAGCAGATACCTTTTGACTAATTAAAAATCTGCATATTGGACTACACAAATTAAGGGGAGAGAAGTTTTGTCCACGGAGGAGCTAATTCAAAAAGTAAAAATAGTAAAAGCCTAAAAAGTAGTGAGAGCCTTGCGAAAATACGTTAAAATTAAATAAAATAGGAGTCTAAGTAGCTAGAACCCTGCGAGAATATATTAAAAGTAAAGATTTTTTGAGAAGCCTTGCCAGAAACAGAAAAGCCCGCTGTGACTAGCGTGGTTGACGGACGCGTCAACACACAAGTTAGGTTTAACCCATTGGAGCCTGGGGGAATTTTGGGCCCCCCCGAAAAATGGAGACAGGCATTCAAATCGAGCAGCTCTATAAAGAGATAGAGGCTCAGATTCTGAGTGGTCTGGATAAAAAATATAGGAACAAGGCAAAACGAAAGGCTGTGAAAGCATGGGAAAAAATACAGAACAAAAGGGTCATACCTGAGTATATGACAGCGTCCGCATTGGCTAAGATATTGCGGGAAGAGGAAAATAATTTAAAACAGCATAAACTTGAGCTTGAGGGAAAGCAGGGAGAGAGTTGGAATGAGCGTAGAAAAATTAAGAAGGAACTAAAAAAGGCTGAGAAACTGAAGACCAAGGTACATAATTTTGCTTTGGCTGCCACGGCGTTGGCAAAATTACCGATGGTAAGTAAAGACAAGGAAACAGAAAACGGAGCAATGCCGGTGAGTAATATATACCCATCCCTACCCACGGCTCCACCAAAATATTCTCTGGGTTTAGAACCAGGTAAGCCAAATCTAATATTGCCACAATATACATTTTCAGGAGAAGTGGCGGTAGGAAAGAGAGGGGACAATGACTTTGTAGACAGTGAATTTGACGAAGGGACAGAAGAGGAGTCTGTGGGGGACAATAGAGATCCGAGTCAAAATCCAGCTGTCAGCCTCCCGCCACAGCTCCCACACACCCCTCACCAACCCCCATCTATTCAAGAGGAGCTCCTGCACTCTCTCAGAAATATTAGAGCTAGGAAACCGACCTCTGAATGCACCACAGACAGAGTTGAGAGAGAAGAAACCCCAAGTAGGACCGATGATTACGAGACCGCTAGACAGGAGAATGCAAAATTAATTAATAAAGCCGCACGCAGAGCCATGACTAGGACGGACAGTGAAAATGAAAAGGGAGACGGTGCCATGGCCCAGCCAATACTTAAAGCTAAACAGGCTAAAAAAGGAGCTAAATTCTCTTCTGACAGTAGTGATGACGGAGACCAGGAGCCTGGAGAAACTAGACCGGTGGCAAGCAGAACCAGGTCTCAGACAAAATCCATGTTCCCTCTGAGACCAGGACGAGGCGCAGCTGGGGAGTACCATCCTTTTTCTGTAAGTGACATGCAGACTATAAAAGACAAAATGCCTCCATTGTGTCAGGGAGCTGGAAACTGGATTTCCAGTCTGAACACATGGTTTACAGGTCATGATGTCGCGAGGGTGACGTCCGGGCAGTGATGGCAGCATGCAGTAAACCTTGGGAGAGAGATGCTATTGAAAGACAAGCTGGTACTGATGATGTTTGTGATTCTTCCAGATTTGGCCAGTATGCAAATGCCTGGTATGAAGCACTGAGGGAAAACTTTCCAACTCCGCTGTCTTCTGCCCCTCGTGAGTTAACTTGGCTGGAGTCTGAGGACCCAATTGTATTTTATGACAGGAGTGTGACCAAGTGGATGGACACAGTAGGAAGACACCCTCACAAGGTCAGTGAAGTCATGCCTTTTAGAGCAGCTATTTTGAATGGTTTACCAGAAACAATACGCTCAAAGATTGAAGACAACCCAGATAATATTAACCCGGATTCAGCACAGTGGAAAACAAATTTAATCTTTCACATTAAGCGATATGTTGAAAATAAAACTAAAGAAAGAAAGAGTGTTGAAGATATGACTTGTCAACTTTTGAAGTTACAGCTTAGTGAAGCGAGAAATAAAGCCACACAAAATAAAAAAGGAACCAGTAATCAGATGACTAATATGCCTGCTGGACTTCCCACTCCACCACGACAGGACTGGACAAGGGGAGGGGCCAGAGGTGGTGGGCGTGGGGGCCGGGGAGGAAGAAGGGGTGGAAGCTGGAAAGGGGGCAGGGATGTGTGTCACCTCTGTTACAGGCACGGTCACTGGGCGAGGGACTGCCCCTTTGAAGGAGAGGCCTCCTACTACCATGGAGCGCCTGAGATGGTGCGTGGGAGGGGCCCCCAGAGAGGCATGGGACCCAGACCAGAGCGCGCAGGCCCTCCCTCCCCATGGACGGCTCCGAATGACAACCTGGCCCCGAGAGATGGACAATATTTCCAGCATGGGAACTACTGGGGCGAGTATGAACATGAACAATCTTACTAGGGCTGCCTAGGAAATCCAGGGGACAAGGTACCAGCAGAGCCTATGCTCCCCATAAGGGTGGAGGACGACAACCTGATGGCCCTGGTGGACACTGGCGCCACCTACTCTACCATCAATACAAAGATACGCCCTGTCCTGCTCTCTGAGGAGCACATCACCCTGGTTGGATTTTCTGGGACACCTGAGGTACTGCCACTCACTAAACGTTTAAAGACACAGATTGGAACACAGACACTGTGGCATTCTTTTGTAAATGCTCCTAAAACACCTGTCAACCTGCTGGGAAGAGACTTATTGACTAAAACCAATGCGTCAATTCTATGTGGACCGGATGGTCTACAAGTGACTTTTCCAGGGGGGCAAATTTACAGATGTGTGACCGGTGTATCGATGGACTCCTGCTGGCTTCTGAGAGAAGAGATGCCAGACCAGTATGCAGACATATACTGGGTGAGACTGGACCCAGAAAACAAGTCCACGGACAATAATGGTGTGCATTCCGTCTTCTTCAAGTGGAAACCCTGGATAAATTCTTTGGCCTCCTACCACCTCCCACTGGACCCTGCCCACTTGACATTATTCTATGACAGAGACCAAGACTTAATGTACAGAGAACAATTCAAACAAATTGAAAGTGATAGGTGGACATTAGAATCAGATTACATTTATATTGGGCCTGAGGGTGTGGCGGCCCATACACGGCTGCTTCCTGAACAGTGTGAGTGGTATTACATGTCTTCCTCTGCTGTCCCACACATCACCTTGGCTGTACACCCTGGTCACGAGGCTAGAGCTTTAGGTCCAATGGTAAAGAGACTGGTAAAAGCTGACGATTGGTCTGACACCCAACTCCATCATGTAGAGTACAGCATTGAAAATAAGTCATACAGGATAAAAGCAAATATGATAGACACAGGGGAAGTGGAGCACGAAACATTGACCAGACATCATGGTAGACACATGACAGATCATGATGATACTCATGAAATATTGAAACAGGTGCCTGCAGAAGTTTGGTCCCAAGGTCCCACGGACGTGGGGTTGTGCACCTCTTTCCCTCCTGTGTCTTTACAGATGAAGCCAGGAGGCCCGATTCGCATAAAGCAGTATGCCGCCAAACCAGACGCTGTCGAGGGTATCTCACAGGTGATAGAGGGACTTACGAAAGTGGGAGTCCTCGAGCCATCAAAATCAGAGTGGAACACGCCCACTCTAGCTGTGCCAAAAACAGGTCAGAATAAATATAGAATGGTCCATGATTTGAGAAAAATAAATGATTTAACATTAACTCAGTGTCTCCCGGTCCCAAACCCTTATACAATGCTGTCATCACTGTCACCAGACCTCCAGTATTTTACTGTTATGGATTTGGCTAATGCATTTTTCTGTATTCCCCTGGCAGAGGAAAGCAGAGATTTCTTCTCATTTACTCACAGGGGCCAAAAACTGCGTTACACCCGTCTTCCCCAGGGACATAAATGCTCCCCGGGCATTTTTAATCAGACTTTGAACGCTCTGCTGAGAGAGTTGGTGCTTCCGGAGGGCGTGGTACTCCTACAGTATGTGGACGATCTCCTCCTCGCCTCGAGAACGGAGCAGGCCTGTCTACAAGCCACTAGGGACACTATAGTCTTCTTACATTCAAAAGGATTTAAGGTCAGTAAGGAAAAGCTACAATGTTGCAGGCCTGCGGTGACCTTCCTGGGACGTAGTGTGTCTGGAGGATCCACAAATATGTCTCCAGAGCACAGAGATGCTATTTTGTCATATCCCAGACCCACCATGGTGGGGGACATGTTGTCCTTCCTGGGTCTGATAGGCTATAGCAGACACTATGTGGCAGATTTTGCAGACAAAACTAAACCTTTAAGAGCTTTAGTTAATGAACATGGCATGAGAAACACAAGGGCTAAACTGAATTGGGACAGAGATAGTGAGGCACAGTTTATCTCACTCAAACAGGACCTATCCTCTGCGGCTCATTTGGCTTCACCAGATTATGCTCTCCCGTTTTATTTAGATGCCACAGTGCAGTCTCAGGTAGCTAACGGGGTGTTATATCAAAAGTGCAGAGGCCAGAGAAAAATCTTACAGTATACTAGCGTTCCATTGGATTCAATCGAGGCTAGACAGGTTGACTGTTCTAGGTATGCTGCAGGAGTGGGACATTTGATTAAGAAAACAGCACATTTAGTCATGGGGCATGCTTTAGAAATATTGACTGATCATGGCGTTTGTGCATATGTGTCCTCAGCTGCATTCACTATGTCACCTTTGAGACAGTCACGGCTCTTACAGGTGCTCACTCAGCCCCACATAACTTTTACACCTCTTGGCATTAACATGGCTGACCACATGCCAAGACAGGGTGAGCCGCATGACTGCAGTGTAAGGGTAATAGACAGTCTGAAAGTGCGACCTGACCTCCAGACTGACCCACTTCAGGACCCCGACTTACAGCTTTTCACAGATGGGTGTTGCTGGAGAGAGAGGAATGGCAGCCTGAGAGCGGCATATGCAGTTGTCAGTGTTAACGGTGAAAATTTTGTTACAGTAAACAGCGGTGTTTTAACTGACAAACCATCAGCGCAGGCGGCAGAACTAGAGGCTCTCTGCGCCGCCTTGGAGTTTGCTAAAGGTAAATCTGTAAATATTTACTCCGACTCTGCGTATGCTACTCAGGCTGTCCATTTCAACCTCTCCGAGTGGAAAAGAAACGGCTTCTTGACTGCTAAAGGCCGACCCATCACACATAGAGCCCTGGTGGAGAGGCTGGACAGCGCTCTCCAGCTTCCAAAACAGGTAAGCGTCATCAAGTGCCAAGGGCACTCCAAGTCAGACAACTTTGAGGCCAGGGGAAACGAGGCGGCGGATGAGGCCGCAAAGAAAGCTGCCAACTACAAGGTCAGTACTCCAGGAGTGTTTGTGGTACGGGACGAGGGGCCAGACCTGGCAGACTGCCTGCCCGATCTGTCCCTTCAGGTTTTAGCTGAAGCCCAAACAAAAGCAGCTCCTGAAGAAATATCCATGTGGGTTCAAAAACGGGCAAAGAAGGATCCAGATACTGGCATCTGGTACGGCCCTGATGGCCGCCCCGCCCTGCCCATGGGGGACCTCTCACGAGCGGCTTTATCTGAGGCACATGGGCTAGCCCATGTGGGTCAGGTACAGATGCTCAGGAATATGTCACAATGGTGGCATCCCTTTAAGACAAGCATGATCCAAGATTATACTAGGTCCTGTCAAATATGTCAGAATTATAACCCATCGCCCTGCTCAGCTGTTTCCCCAGGAAAATTCACACCTGCTGCTTGGCCTGGGGCACATGTTGTGATGGACTTCACAGATATGATTAACAGGTGCGCAGGAAAGCGGTACCTGTTGGTCGTCACTGACACCTTTACGGGATGGCCTGAGGCATATCCTGCTGCAAAAGAGGATGCTGCCTCTGTAATCAAAGCCTTAATTCAGCATTACATCCCAACGCATGGCTTTCCCCAGTTAATAAGGTCTGACAATGGGACGCATTTCAGGAACAAACACTTGCAATTGGTAGAAAAACATCTGGGGCTAAAACATAAATTTGGAACGGTCTACCATCCTCAATCCCAGGGCCGAGTTGAAAGGATGAATCAGACCTTGAAAAGTAAACTCTCTAAAATCCTGGCAACGAGTAAATTGAATTGGCTACAGGCATTGCCTATTGCCCTGTTGTCAGCAAGGCACTCTGTTAACCGCATTCACCATTTCTCCCCATACGAGCTGTTAACAGGGAGGCCTATGCCAGGACCAGGAAACAGGGTGGTGCCTTTCACAAAAGACGACTCCCCAACACCCCCAGTGCGGGTGTACTGGGAACAATTGAGAGAAATGTTGTCTAGTTTTTCCCATCAGGTTGAAGGAAGTCTCGACCTCTGCGAGAAGGAGGCCTCGGAGGATCCACCAGCCTGGGTCCGTGTGAAGGTGTTCAAAAAGGAAGTGGAACGAGCCCCGCTGCGACCGGACCCTTTGAAGTGGTGGCCCGCACTCGCAAAGCTGTTCAACTGAAGGGACACTGGGAACAAGTGGTTTCATCTCTCTCATACGAGACCATCTGACCCACCCTCGTAACCACGCTCACGGGTTGGACAGTGACTCACACACACGCTTACACTCGCTCTTAATATGTTGCCTTGGGACAGGGAGCCCTGGCCCACGACCAAAAGAGGGAGAGCCATCCTATGGGCTATCGCTGCAGTTGGTTTGGTCGTGGTCCTGGGAATTTTAACATGGGAAGTGTTACAAAACACACAGCTAAGAGACAGGGCCAGACTTGTAACACAATCCAGTCTTTGGTCCAATAAGACTGACAGAAATAAAAGATCCATAGGAGAAGGCAGCGTTAGAGACTCCCTACCTACGACTGTGACAGTAAAATGCCGGTGGGTGCGACAATTACAGCCCACATACCAATGGCAACAATCTTTCCATTATCCTTTCGACCTGACTACACACTCTACCTGTGTTACACACCGTCAACATGTAAATATGAGAGACATGGAAAAAGCTTTAGAGCATCGGTGGACTGCACCTGTGATGCTTGGGAGTATGTTATATCCAATACAGGTCCTGATTGGGGTTATAATAATGAACACAGATTGAAGGGACGAGTGATTCTGACTACAGACCACTCACAAACAACGGTGCTAGTCACTGTGAAAAATTGTGGGATTGATGTGAATGGGACTTACGTTATTGGACATTATCCAGGAGACATTAGACAATGGATTTCAATTGCCCTACCCGAGGACAAGGAGCTAGACAAGGAGGCCATAGATAGTGAAGTATGGCAAGACAAACAAAACGTACAGGTGACTGCTGACTGGACTGTTTCTGAATTGTTAAAACAAGCAACTGGATATGGGGATAGAAACGCTTGGTTGTGGACAGTGGAGCACATGTCAGCGGCTGCTGGCTTTGACGATTGTGTTGTGTGTTCCACTGCACGTCCCACTTTGTATACAGCCCCGGCCCCACTTTTCCCAGAAGATGTAGATGGTTATAATTGTATGATAAAGTTGTTTTGGCAAGAAAAGGACCTGACTGAGGAGACAAAGACAGTCCGTAGCAACTGTTCAATGTTTGAAGTATTGTTTCCAGAATTGGATTCAGAAATTCAGCCCCCTATGTTTTCCCACAGGAAAAGCAATTACACCTGTTTCCACTCACTCAATGGAGGGACGAGGCCGCGTCTCCAGTGGGGGTTCCTTCCAGCAGACTGGTGTGTCAACAACGTCACCCTGCCCAGTCCGGTCCCCATGACCCGGACCAGAGGTGATTTGTATTGGTTGTGTGGAGATTTAAAACTTAGACATAGACTAATAAAAAATTTTACAGGCAGTTGTGCAATGGTGCGATTAATGATGCCCATTTCCATAATTGGCCATAAGCCATCCCTAGACAGTCCCCACCCACTGCATAGATTTAAAAGAGCAATACCATTCCTAGATACTGGGAAAGATAATCCAACTTACATGGACTCTATAGGTGTTCCACGTGGAGTCCCTCATGAATTCAAACTGGTAGATCAAGTTGCAACAGGTTTCGAAAATCTTCCAATAATTTCCGCTATTTTCCCTATCACGCCAAACAAAAATGTAGATAGAATTAATTTCATTTGGTATACTATGCTTAGGCTTGCCAATCACACCAGGGACGCAATAGAGGGATTGGCGGAGCAGCTGGGGGCCACCTCTCTGGTAGCATTTCAAAACAGAGTGGCTCTAGACATGCTCTTAGCAGAGAGAGGTGGGGTCTGCAGTTTATTTGGTACAGAATGTTGTGTATACATTCCAAATAACACACATCCAGATGGATCAGTTTCCAGGGCTCTGGCTGGTCTCAAAATGCTGTCAGAGCAAATGCATGACGTTTCTGGAGTCCCGGAGAACCCACTGGAGGCGTGGCTGGACAGCATCTTGGGGAAGTGGAAGCATGTAATTTTGTCTGTTATCACAAGCCTTGCGGCCATCTTTGCAATAATAATGGTTGTAGGATGCTGCTGTATACCTTGTATACGTTCTCTTTGTGTTAAAGCTATAGACACCGCTGTTAACCCTGGACTGAGAGGTCAAATGCTTGCATTGGTTGAGGATTCCCCCGTCCCGTCGCCTGAGGAAGGTTATTGAAATGTGTGGCCTTTTTTTAATAGCGGCCAAAAGAGGGGACTGTTGTATTAAATATAGGCTAAAAGGCGATGTGAATTAGATTGACCTGAAATTGAACTCTGTCTGTCTCCAAGCAAAAAGAAAGACCTTGTATTGCCCTACTCCCCTTGTCCCATTTTGTCCAAAGTGCATGGGTGAGTTAATGATAGTTAATCTGGGGGGATTCTGCTAATCCTTTCAAGTTGTTGAAAGAAGAGGAGTCCAGATCTGGAGTCCAGAATCTGGGGAGGAGTGCGTGAATGATTTCTGTTTAGGTCTGGCGAGACGGAGCCTTGAGGCCGGATCCCTCTGCTGACTTATACGACACAAAGGAACTAAATAAATCTTTGCGTGTAGAATTAGGGAGGGGTAGGTGCGTGAATGATTTCTGTTTAGGTCTTTTTGGCGAGACGCTGAGATTCTTTTTGTATTAGACCTGATGGAGGCCGAATCAAAGGTCCTTTATGGACACAAGAGCTGACTGATATTACCCACAACGCCAGAAGACAAGGGACAACACAACGGGACCACGCCGTACCGGCACGAGGAGGCAGGGATGCGCACAGCTCCCACCGCACCGGGCCAGACCGGCCGTATGCAGCAGCAGGCCGCGACGAGACGAGCAGCGGCGAACCCGCAGAAAGAGCCCGCAAAGGAGGAGAGCGGCAAAGACCCACGGACCACAGCACGAGACCCGCAGCAGGTGCAGCGACGCGGAGGAGGAACAGACCACACGCAGCAAGACAGAGGACAGCAGGGACACGCACGAGTAAGCGTGAGTAGACAAAGCGATTCCTCCAGAACGATTCATGCAAGGCTTCGGAGGCCGAGAGTGGGAGTTCCTCCGTTTTTATGCGGCTGGCGTAGTCGGTACGGTGATTGGAAGGGGGCGTCTGTTGAGCGATAGGCTGGGGATGCGAGCCGGTAATTTTGGTTAACGTCTACCAAATTGAATTTTCGCGGGCTGCATGTGTGGAGTGGGAGACAAAGGTCCACAATTGTAAACCGCTTTGTGACTCAGTGAAAGGCAGTATATATATAAAGATTACTTACGTACTTACTTAATATTGATGATGTGAGATTGAAGATTTCTAAGGAATAGAATAGAGCGCAAGGTCAAATCACATGAAAAGTTTTTATGATTTACTGTAAGCACATCAATTGTACGCAGATTTTCAAATGTAGAATCAACTGATACATTGTAAAGTACTTTGGATGACATTGGTCCGTGAAAATCTATGTAAATATAGATTACTTACTGATAAAAGTTTTACCAGTAGAGACCAAGCAGATCCATCCTTCTATTTTATGGTTGGACGTGAGTAATGTTTATTTATATAGCGCATTTTTACTGACCAAGGTCACCCAAAGCGCTTTACAATGTTCAGAGCAGATATTTCTCCATTCTCTCCATACACGGTGACGACAGATGCGAGTCGCGGAACACACTGGCATCAAAACCCAAACCAACACATCCATTCACTCACTCATTACATTCAGACCTACTGTATTGTACACAGTTTTAGTGGCAGGGAAAACCGGAGCACCTGGAGGGAACCTATGAAATAAGTAACTTCAAATGTAACCCTACCCCAATTTTTCCATTTATATCTTTATGCCAAGCAGTCAATGGACAATCTGCACAACCATGGGAGTGATCGTTTTTGGATAGAAAGATACTTTATTGATCCCCGTTTGGAGAAATTCAAGTGTCCAGCAGCAGCAAAAAATAAGTAATAATAAGCAACAGCCCTTCAGGTCACAGCCGCAGGGGTGTAGTAGCCTCTGGGTGGAGCAGGACGGGTCACAGGGTGGAGCAGCCGGTTGGTTTGGACCATTTTCTCAACTCTAATCCAAAGTAAAATGCTAAATGCTTCATTAGCATTTTTCAAAAAGTTAGCATTCCTCAAGTGGCTTTTTGGCTGATCCGCTTGGTTCGGACCATGAATGCTTTGGTCTGGATCAGCGTAAAACCATGAACACTACTGCAGCAACATCTCAGGTAGAAAAAAACAAGAAAAATACAAATTGTAAAACACAAAAAAAACAACAGTTTCAGAGCTACTTAGGACTTGCTGCAATAAATAGTTGTTCCTTTTGGTTTTCTAGTACATATTGTCTCTCCTGTTCCGTCAAATGCCGCGCCTTGTGGTTTTTGACCTCCTGGGATGGCAAAATCAAATCCCCTGACTGTGTAGTGATTTAGAGAACATTTCCCAAATGTCAGCGCTCTCTGTCGCCTCTCCTGCTGCAGTATTTCTGTGTGTATTGATCCCGGTTCACTGCATGTGGCGGCTTTAGAGCGGAGAAGAGTGAGGGGGAATGGGGAACGGGGACGGGCCTCTGAAGTTCAGCCTCCGGGCTCGTGCTGTTCCCTCAGCCCTGGACCCTCTCATGATGTGATGTCGTTCTCATCACAGGGTCCATGTAGCTTTTCATTGCTTCACACAAACTATAAATGGTGTCATTTCTGCTACCACCCGGTTGTATGAAGTTTATTGATTATCCATTTAGAGTTTGTCGATAAATGATCCAAAACCCGGTGGCGCAGTGGATATAGGTATTGTGGCTCACACCAAGAAGGTCCTGGGTTTGATTCCACCCCCGGGTCTTTCTGTGTGGAGTTTGCATGTTCTCCCGTGTATTTGTAGGTTTTCTCTGTGTGCTCCGGTTTCCCCTACCACTGAAAACTCTGTGTGGAGTGAGGGGACAAATACCCGCAACAATTGTAAAGTACTTAGTGACTCTGATCTGTGAAAAGTGCAAAGGTTACTAACAAACTTAAACTCCTACATCTGTTTTGGCTCGTGCACAAAAGTTTGGCATACCCAAATGTCTTTTCTTATTTAAAAACACATCTTACTGTACATCTCACATGCTTGTGTGATGCATCATTTTAAAGCTAGGCCCTTCTAGTTTATGTAAATATACACTGAAATAATGTGTGTCATTCCTATTTTACTCTGCATCCTTTGAAGTTTGGGAAAAAAACCAGTTTTTTTTTAGCCTCGCCTAAAAAATTCAATGTATAAATTGCCCTAAAAAATCCTACTTCATTGGAAGAAGAAATATTTCAACGCCAATTTGTAGTTTGTGTTGTTGACGACAACTGTGTAAAGTTTCAGACTTCTAAGTTTTATAGTTTTTATGCAGTTACTCTTTTTTATCAAGTAGTGCCATTCGGAACCAATTTGGCAAAATTTGTGCCAAATTGTGCTTTACTAACATTTCACCATCATAAAAAGCATATGTTTTAGTTTTGGTACTTATAAGTTACAAATCTGTGTGATTTTCTTTTAAATTTTTTCTAAATTATTTTTTTAGTAGTGTAAATGCATATAAAATATGCGCAGCAGTACTAACAGCACGCTTTTACTGTAAAAATGAAAAGAGTTCCTACAAGTCCCACCCATCAAAAGAAAGCTCTTTTTATTGGCTACTTAGACACATCAATCATTCAGATCTAGCACATTGCGCTAGCCTGTAATCAACAACAAGGGAAAAATGGACCCTCTGCAAGTGGAGGCGGTTTGTCTTTTTCACAAGGGTCCTGCGGACTGAAACCTGCTCCTATTTTTTCACGGAACCTCTCTTTTTGAAGCTAAGGACTCAAGGAACACGTGGATATGATGTTTGTGGGGGTAAACAAAGCTCAAACTTGGTGAAATGTGAACCCTAACCCCCAACAGGAAAGAAGGAAATAGAAATAAGATTTAAGACATACACACCTGGGCAGCACTGTCGCACAGGGTTGAGGATGGCTGGGTCCTCGGTTCGATTCCACCTCCAGGCCTTTCTGTGTAGAGTTTGCATGTTTTCCCCGTGTCTGTGTAGGTTTCCTCCAAGTGCTCCGATTTCACATACCACTAAAAACATGTCCAATACTGTAGGTCTGGCATGTGTCTGGGCTAAATAACATGACAATATTTGTGGTTCCACCTACATGTGAAAGCCAGATGCCACCTCTGAAGCTAAGCTGGGCAGGGCCTGGTTAGTATCATGACGAGAGACATCAGAAAACATCATGTCAAACTGTAGTTGTGTTCTTAGGCAAGACATTTCACCCATATTGCTACAATAAGTCTGGTGTGTTCGTGAATGTGGTGGTAGTCGGAGGGGTTGATGGCACATAACGGCTGCCTCGCTCCTGTCAGTCTGCTCCTGGGCAGTTGTGGCTAGTAAGTAATAATCTTTATTTACATAGCGTCTTTCACAGACAAAGAGTCACAAAGCGCTTTACAATTGTTTTGGGTATTTGTCTCACTCCACACAGAGATGGGAGTGAGGCGCATGCCAGACCTATTTTACATGTTTTTAGTGGTAGGGGAAACAGGCGCACACAGAGGAAACCTAAACTGGCACGGGGAGAACATGCAAACTCCGCTCAGAAAGGCCCTGTTCCAACTGGGATTCAAAACCAGGACCTTCTGGCTGAGAAGAAGCGCTATCCACTCATCCACCATGTCACCCAATAGCTACAGTCTTAGTTCATAACCACTGTGTATGGAGTGTACGAATACTACCATATGAAGTGTCCTTGAGTGTGCAAAAAGGTGCTATATAAAACCAACGCATTATCACTGCTGTTATTATATTGAATAAGGAGAGCCTGAATGGTCTGAGCGTCATGTTATAAATACTGTGTTCTTTATCTACTGGATCTACCCTGCCTGATTGATTGGACCTTGCAAAAGCCTTATTTTCATTGACTCCACATGCAAAATTCAGATATAGAGTTTTAATAGCATGTGGCCGTTGAGATGAGATTTCTTTCATGTACCGTGAACGAAATAGGGGGGTGTTTGTATTATTGCGAACAATGGTTTGGTATGTACAAATATGACTCTTTTTTCTATAGTCCCAGCATTGGTTTGTAACAGTCTGAAGTGACATTTGAACGTTTTACGTTGTGGGCATTTGTCAGGCGCATGCCAGACCTATTGTACATGTTTTAGTGGTAGTGGACACAGAAAGAACATGCAAACTCCACACCGAAAGGCCCTGCTGGAGGTGGAATCAAACCTAGGACCTTATTGCTGTGAGGCACAGGCTCACTGCGCCACCGTCCTGCCCAAAAGCCCCTGGACTATTTCAAATATGTCAGTGCTTGTGCTCATCAAAATATGACAATTAATGAGGTGATCAGGAGAGGAAAGAACACCAGCACAAACATATCAACAGCCCTCGAGGGAGCTCTAGACTTGATGCACTCTACTGATTCACCAGTGCTAATCAGAGGAGACCAATATACATGACTCTGGGCTTAATGAGAAAAGACACATAATCAAAGACATCCTGGTAAATTGTCCCATAGTATTCCATTCGAACCAGGACCCATTAAAGCCAGAATCAAACAAGCCAAAATAATTAAAAACTACACACAGTTAAGGCCTATGTATGCTCGGGCGTCAGTGTGCATTGGCGTTTGTGCAGGACCCGTGGTTGATTACGCAGCCACAGTTGTTCGCACAGCCTTCTCATGGATCAGGCTCGTGAGCCATGAGCCCAAACTGCTTTTCCTTCGGCTCCTTCAAAGCACCGAGGCCATCTGAACGAAGTGCCTCGTGCATGTTCTACCGCAGACGTTCCATGCTTCCATCCAGAACATAACACACACGGGCCGATCACAACAGACCTTCTCTGCACTGCCGGCTGCGTAGTTAGAAAATCCGAGGGTGTGGTCATGTGGTGATCCTTGCGTTGGCCATGTGACATCAGGTGACATCACAAGGGCCACGGTGAGTGCAGTGACACGCAATAATAGATGTACTTTTAGCTGGACTGTACTTATAAACTTTAATCAAATTAATGTAAAGACTTTCTCCTGAAAATCATCAATACTATGCAATATTCCTTTTGATGTAGAAAAGGTGACAGGGCACATTACGATGGTGCATGAGCACTTTTATTGGTGGATGTTGATTGACAAAATCCAAACTGCAAATCACATAATCACATACAGTAATCACAGGCAATCACATAATCATCATCGTGTTCGAGGCGGAAGAGACACTGCACCACAATAATTACAGCATTCTGCAGGTGATGACACTGGTTCGGGCCACAACACTTCTTCTTCCGGTCTTCTGTTCATCTCTTTATCAATTAAACACATTGTTGAAATGCCACTGTCTGAATATCAAGGCTACTTTATTGCTAAAAGCATCCTTCTAATGCCGCGTTCAGACCGGATCATGCTTTGCGTCGTCGGCTTTCAATGCAAAGTCTATGGTGACTCGCATTCGAGCGCCAAAATGCATGTGCGTCTCGGAATGCACGCACAGACTGCTTAGTAGAGACGCACGGACTGTGCGGCAAAGTCGAAGGGGAGGTGCAGGAGCTGAAAATCGACGCACGCAGGAGATAAACATTGCTCAACCTTTCTTTGGGTTGCTCTTGCAGCGACCAATCAGAGAGCCGCAAAGTGGTCACAGGGACATTAGTGGTCTGAGTGAGCAGACTGAAATACTCGTGAACAGCCAAAACAGGAGCCACACCAGGACTAAACCAGGGTTGACAATGGGGGACATAGTGCTTGTGAATATACTGTATGCGTTGTCATGCTCCCGTGACTTTATGCGACTACTTCGAGTGTGTTCGCCGATGCGAAAGTACCGTTTAATAATAAAATAAACTTATTGCGCACCTACTACATACTACTGTTATATAAAGTCTCTGGAAGGTCTCTGGACACAGACACGGCAGAGCTGCCTTATTGGAGATGACCTTTACACAAAAAGCCGCTAGCTTGACTCTGTTAGCATCAAAGCCCGCCGGCTACTTCCGCCACTAGAAACTAGAGAATGTGCGTCTGGTGAGCGAGGCTTTAGCGTTCCAGCGTTAGTGGTCTAAAAGCGGCACGGTGGCTGAGTGGATGGCACTATCGCCTCCCAGCAAGAATGTCCTGGGTTCGAATCCCGGTTGGACCAGGGCTTTTCTGAGTGAAGTTTGCATGTTCTCCCTGTGCCTGCGTAGGTTTCCTCCGGGTACTCCGGTTTCCCCTACCACTTAAAACATGCTCAATAGATCTGGCATGCGCCTCCTGTACTGGCGCCCCTGCTCCTATCTCTGTGTGGAGTGAGAGACAAATGCCCAAAAATAACAACTGTAAACCGCTTTGAGACTTTGATCTGCAGTGAAAAGGCGGTATATAAATAAAGATTACTACTACTACTATTAAGCCTCAAACTAATAAAACCTCAAATAATTCTCAAAAAAAGGGTGGTAGATATGAGAGGTGATATGAGATACTACATGTTTTTAGATCACTTTCATAATCAAATATCTCTGTAGAATTTATTGTATCATACATTTCACCTATCTTGATGCCACATATCTTGAGAAGATTCCTAATTAAAAATAATTAAATAAATACATTTTGATGTGTCAGTTTGCTCGGCCGTTTCTCCCAGTGACATGGTCTGCGTTTCGTTCATACACATGCAGCTCCAGTGTTGAGCCGTAAGGAGCTGACTCTGAGGTGCCTCATTCATAATAACGAGGCTGGTCCCTCGGGCAGAAGCAACTCAATGAGCTGGGAACGACAGCAGGCAAACAGTTTAGGCACTTCCTCTGCTCCGAGCTCCACATACCAATTAAACAAGCCGTATTAAACAGGCACTAATAGGAGCTGTGTGGAGCTCAAGACGAGAGTCGTGAACCTTCTATGGACACAGGGAAAGACATTCAGTTTTTAAAATGTGTGAACAATATGGAAAACCACTCAGAGGAAAAGGAATTATAGTCAAACATTCTTAATTACTACGTCATATATAATCGTTGCTTTCCCAAATGTTAGGATAAGATAAGAGATCCTTTATTCTTCCCGCAGTGGGGAAATTTCAATGCTGCAGTGCACATACAAGAGCAAACACTCTCTACAATACAAGTGGCTGCTATGTTTCTTAGCTAGCTGTAAATGCTTCAATATATATCAATATACATATATGGTACAGCAGGAAGGAATGACCTTCGAAACCTCTCCTTCACACGGCGAGGATGTTATCTTTCCCAATAAGTGAATAAACCAAATATATTTTCTTATGCATATATGTGACCGGGACAATCTATTCTGCCAAAAGGTACAGAACTGATCTGTTTAGCTAATGAGACACATGCTATATTATGATAAAAATACATTCCTAAAGTCATTATTTATCACAGAGATGTAGCTTTCAGAAACCAGATATATTGTATGACTAATGGTAACGCGAGATGGCAAGTCAAAAATCTGGGTTGTCAGCCAAGGAAAGATTGAACATTAGGTTACCCTTCGTTTTGAGTCACAACCAAACTTAAAACTACATGATTTGAGAGAAAAAAGTGCCTCTTCAATCCACCACAAAATCTGTCTTTTGATAGCACAGTCAGTCACACTGCAAATACGACAATGGCGGCTCCACATTTGTTGAGCTTGGATTGTCTGTCATCGTAAAGGTGAGATGTTGTTTCAAAATATTTTCCCCTTAATGCTGCTGTGGGGGTGACGGCGGAGGAAATGGTTTTTTATCGGCGTGCATGCCTCGTCTTTGTCTTTCAAAACATAACAATAGTCATTATGGTCAAAAACATATTCAAATATAAAGACTACAGTTAACAAAAGAACATGGGGATTGACTTTCTGGAGACGTTTTCTGTGGTATGGTGACACAAAAGTGAAACTATTTTTGCCAGAATGTATTTAATTATCTATTTATTTGATAGGGCCAATGAACATTAATGAACATCAGTATAAAACAAATGTAAATATGCTGGATTATAGCTACAATAAAAATACATAGGAAATGATACCATACAATACAATAATGACCATTGTTATGTTTCGTTGGAGGGGGCAGCATCATGTTGTGGGGGTGTTTTGTAACTCAAAAACATAAAAAAAAAGAAGAATGATATGGATATTTTGAACCAGGACATCTGTGACGCTTTGAGTTCCTAAGGGGACGATGTTCTCCCCCGTGTCTGCGTAGGTTTCCTCCAGGTGCTCCAGTTTCCTCCAGGTCCTCCAGTTTCCCCTACTATTATAAACATAGGTATGAATGTAATGAGTGAGTGAATGGATGGTGTTGGTTGGAGGTTTTGATGCTCCAGTGTGTTCACCGTCTCGCTTCCGTCATCACCGTGTGTGGAGAGAATTGAAAAATATCCGGACTCTGAACATTGTAAAGCGCTTTAACCTTGGTCTGTAAATATACGCTATATAAATGAAGATTACTTACTTATATAATCCCATTGAACATTTCTGAGCAGAGGTATGGACAAGAACCACAGATTTAATATCAGAAGCTACAGAATACTAATTACTTAATGTAAACCTCTGACCTTTCACAAAATCCCAATTTTGTGAAAAATAAATGCAGATCCCTACACCTTCCTCGTTTGTGGTCGGGCCATATCCCCCCTTCTTGTGTGTGCCATTCAGTTTCATTTACTTGTTTTTGTTTTAGCATTTATCTCTATTCAATTTCAACTTTTGATTTGCAGACCTGCCTTTTGTGTTCTCCTTTGGTGTTGATTTGCCTAATGCCAGTGCTCCAAATGGAATCACCTCTACAAATGTTTAAGCATGGATGTTTTATTATGGCTGTTTGTTTTTGATGGATGTTCTTGTAGCAGGTCATTCTTTGAGCGATGTGTCTCTTTAGCGGAGCGGCGGCCATGACAGTTGGAATGGGGGAACAGTACGTGAAAGACAGAGAGGTGCCCCAAACGCATTCATCACAACACTCTGACACTGCCATTAGTTCTGATCTCCTTCTGGGAATTTTGAGAAACACTGACAAGATTCACATTAAGATTATAGTGAAAGGGCTGAGAGATAAAGAAGTTGGATTGGGAAGAGGGCTGGGGACTAAGGGGTTTCAATTATTTTCAAGGTAAGATATGACACCACTGCTCTTGATAATGAATGTTTTGCAAATTGAATTTAGTCGACATTTGTTATACAAACACCTTATGTTAGACTGTTTTCTGGAAATGGTCTACAACAGGTTTATTTGACTGCTCTTATTCCACATACAATTACATACATTTTCTCTTCTGGTCCGGTTAGTAAAGCCTTTAGGATTTTCACTTCAAACTCAATTTCTATACTGAGCGTACATATCAGGGTCAGGTTTGGCACTTTCATAAGAAAAGTGTCTGAAATCAAAATATAATACCATATTCAATTGTGTTAAGATTCTCAACGCACACTTTTCTGGCCCAGAGAATGTATGATCCTTAGGGAATCGATAAAGTATCCATTAGCAGGGTTCTCCCCTTCAGCCCGGTTCTATTTCTTGTTCTTTGGATTATATTAATGTTTGGTGCGTGCGGTTTCTGCCTCTATCATTTCTAGAAAATCTGAACCGGGACCGGATCAGCAGGGGTTCATACACACACACACGCACACACACACACATATGCAGCCTATGAGGACAGGGCAGATGTTTCTACAGTAAAAATGATTCACACCACAGCTTTGATCTGAAATCAGGACCCAGCTCTTTCTCTTGGCGAAACACAGCAAGAGCGATGCAGCATTTGCAGCATTTGTAAATTTGTAGCACTTGTATCATTTGTAGCATTTGTAGCCAGACTGGACACGGGTGAAGCCACATTCAGCCCAGTTCTGCACGGAGCACTCATTCCCTGCTCAGGTTCTGTGACGTGGATTTCAGTTAAAATACAGTCACAATCTAGGGCAGAAGATGAACAATTCAAATAACTGTGTTGTGGGTCCGTTGGGTATTGTTCTGGACTCTTAATTAGTACAGTATGTTTAAAAGATTTGTGTCTAAAAGTTTTGTCTCTTAGTCTGTCTACGTGTGTAAACTGTTTGTTGTGCTTGATACTATAGCAAAAAAAAAGAAATACCTTCACAATAAGAGAGGCCTTAAAAGAAGCCTTAATCTGATTTGAAAAATAGCCAATTCATCAAAGCAACATTACGTTTCCCCTATGCTGGTCTAAAAACAAAAAAGTAGGGGTAGATAAAAGCACAGAAAAGCACGGCTGAGATCCCTGCTTAGTATCCCTGGAGTATAACATGTGACTATTGTATGTCCAATATCATCTTGACAGCCATAACAAACAAAAATTCTCTTTTCTCCCAGAAACAGGAAGGCTATTCTTTTCCATCCAGCACAATATGAAATCAGCCTGGCGAAACTCATAGCTCTTATGTTCCCTCCCACCTATTATGACTAAGCTCTTCTCCTGAAACAGCTGTCTCCGTAATTGACCACTGCCAGTTTGTTCAGGCCAAAGTGAAGCGTGTCTCATTAACACTTGTGGAAATGGCCGCCCTGCTGCTGCTGATGATGATGATGCTGCTGCTGCCATTATAGTTTGTCAGAGGCGTTGCTATTCAGTCTAAAAGCACACTTTCAAAAGGTTCAGCGCATTGGAACATAGGAATGAATAATCGATGATTCAGAGGAAGAAAAACATGTTTTTTTGGTCTGAGGGCACATTGACTTTTATGAAGGCATGGAGAGCCTGCCCACGTCATCTTCAGATTCATAAAGAAATCTCACTGTGATTTGGTGAGAATTATAAAATTAAGGTTATAGATGTTTTCTATGTTATGATAATCTGATACAATTATAGACTTCTGTGGTTGATTCAAGTAACATTATTTGTATAACTGTTTGTTTATTTGACTGCCGTTGCTTGACTAATCACAGAGCACTAATGACTGCAGCCCGAGACAGAGGAGGGGCAGGAGCAGAACCAGTGCAGATAAATAATGTAGAAGTGTCCCACTGTCCTCCCCTCTGCCCTGCAACATGTGCTCTGTATAAACAAGCTCCGGATACTGCTGCTCATCTGGGACTCGTGTCAAAAAGAGGTCCCCTTGGAATCTAGAACAAGCACTGAAACAAAGATACTAGTGTCCAAGTCTTGACCTGCGAATAGGATCTCTTTTGTCATAAAATCTACATGTAATTTACTCCATACACGGGGTGATAAACTACTACTGTAACCACAGCTGCCCTGGGGCACACTGACAGAAGCGGCCCTTCCGACCACCACCAACCATTCAAACACACTCTCATTCTAGGCAATGGGGGTGAAGTGTCTTGCCCAAGGATACAACGGCAGTTTGGCACTTTACAGCTACAGCCGTCCCACTGTGGCACCTGGTGTTCCCAGAGGTTAAGTGTCTTGCCAAGGACACAACAACAGCCGACAGCAGTGGGAGTCGGTGGAGAAAGTCCTGTGGTAGGCTCGACCCCACGACCATCAGGCTCAAAGGCCAATGCCCTACTAACTGAGCCACTGTCGCCCCTCTCTGATGTTTTACATGAACTAGTAAGTAAGTAAGTAAGTAAGTAATCTTTATTTATATACCGCCTTTCACAGACCAGAGTCACAAAGCGGTTTACAATTGTTATTAGATAATAATAATAATATACAGTGGGGAGAAAAAGTATTTAGTCAGCCACCGATTGTGCAAGTTCTCCCACTTAAAATAATGAGAGAGGTATGTAATTTTCATCATAGGTACACTTCAACTGTGAGAGACAGAATGCTCTCGAGAAGATCTGCATGTTATTGCCAACAAAGGTTTTATTACAAAGTATTGAGTTGAATTTTTGTTATTGACCAAATACTTATTTTCCACCATAATTTACAAATAAATTCTTTAAAATTCCTACAATGTGAGTTCCTGGATTTTTTTTCACATTCTGTCTCTCACAGTTGAAGTGTACCTATGATGAAAATTACAGACCTCTGTCATTATTTTAAGTGGGAGAACTTGCACAATCGGTGGCTAAATACTTTTTTGCCCCACTCCATTGTGGGTGCTGTTTCTCCCAAGTGAATCAGAGTTTGCTCTATAGGGGCAAATGCTGATGTGATGTGAAATCCCCAAACAAGTGTGTCCCTAAAGTTTTTTTTTAAACCATTCAGTGATTCAATTTAATATCAGAATCAGAATCACTTTTATTGCCATGTAAGTAACAGGAAGTCACAGACAAGGAAATTTGCTTTGGCTCTCGGTGCAAGCAATTTAAAAGTAGGTTAGAAGATGAATATTGTATCCCTAAATCACAAACCATTGAATTCACCAGCACAAAGTGTTAGATTAGCCACTGCATCTCAGTGGCTAATGGGGATCTTTATATACTAAACAAAAGATTGATATTGTCAATCATTTCAGATTCAGAACTGAGTCAGTAAAGTGCAACAGCAAAACACATCATTGGTTTCTTAAAGTTTGCACGTCTCATGTGCCATTCACACCCATTTTCTGTCTTGTATCAAGTCCAAACAGCTAAGCAGCTGCAAAGTTATTTTTGATTTAATATCTTTGGCTGGTAGGTATCAAAATGGCCAAAGCAAATGTATTATGGAAAGTTGCACCTTTCACCTTGCCGACATCAAGTATTGTCGGCAAGTATTCATCCCTTGCAGCCTCCCACACCAGAACTTTAGGTACTGGTGTGAGTGGCTGGTTTTAGACCATTTTGGGCCCTTACATTTGAATCCCTTATCTAATGCATTATTCTCTCTCTACAAGTTCTAAACAAACTGTGTGCTACTTTTCAGATAAAGTTTGCACTAGACGCTGTATGAATAATTCTTTTATTCAGATTTCTGTCTGCCGTTTATCTTTGGAATGATTCACTCTGGGCCAGTGTCCCCAAGTGAGCGGCTTTATCTCTCTCTCTCTCTCTCTCTCTTGCGCCCTAAAAATCTCCTTCTTAATCTGCTTCTGTGTTGTTTTTACACTCGTCTATTCTCCTCTCAGCCACACAGTCATCGCATTAAGTCTCTCCCCTGTCCCAGTGCAGCATGGAGCTATGGTCACGTGTCCCGTTTGAAGATGCTCCCCTCCTCCTCCAGGGGACAGGCTTGTTTGAAGTATTGATTGAAGCAGCCTTGTCCCTCGAGTGCCATTACATAACTGAGATGCTAAAATCCACAAAGTCACCCGGGAGGATGGGGCACGGGGCACAAGCTCAGGAAAGATTACATGGTTGGAGAGGAGAAGAAAGTTCTATCGAGAGCACAAGTTAGCAGTTAGTTATAATAATAATGCATCGGTTTTATATAGCGCTTTTCTGGACACTCAAAGACGCTTCACATGTGTCATTATTCATTCACTCCATACACGGTGGTGATAAACTACTGCTGTAGCCACAGCTGCCCTGGGGCACACTGACAGAAGCGAGGCAACCAGTATGCGCCATCGGCCCCTCCGACCACCACCAACCATTCACACACACACCAGACTCATTCTAGGCAATGGGGGTGAAGTGTCTTGCCTAAGGACACAACGGCAGTTTGGCACTTTACAGCCGCAGCCGCCCCACTGTGGCTGGTGTTCCCAGAGGTTAAGTGTCTTGCCAAGGACACAACGACAGTAGTCAGAGGGAGTCGATGGTGAAAGTCTTGAGCGGGGCTTGAACCCACGACCTTCTGGCTCAAAGGCCAAAGCTCTACCAACTGAGCTACTGCCGCTACTGCCGCCCAGTTCATTCAGGGAAACCAATTAGGTCAGTTATTTTATGTCTATTTGCTAAATGCCATTGGGCTTCCTCTTCAATCCATCAAGCGTCGTCAGAGCATTCAATATCCAGTGGTTTTAAAACGATCTCACACCTTTTTATAAATGATCACTGGTTCCTAGTTCAGGCCTGACTAAACTAAAGAGGTAATTGTTGGACTTTTTAGATTTTAGATTGCACCCATCTCTCTTCAAAGTCTCCTTTTGATTTGTTAAGGCCAACATGTGGACCACTTTGTTAGTAAGCTTATTTCATATACAGCTAAATATACTGTTTGAACTGGTGGGTCATCACCTGCATGCTTGTATGGCAATAGAAATTAAAACATTGCTTTATACCTGGAGATAAGCTGTATGCCGTACTGTGGGAAATTATAGTTTAAGGACCATAATTAGAAAACAAGCAGAATTGAAAAATGCACATGAACGCTTGCAAATGTTGGAAAAACGATTGGAGAAATCTGGTCAAATCCCAGCTTCCTGACTTCCTGCACCACCTCCTGAGTAGAGGGGAAAAAGATGCTGATTTGTCAACATATGCTAAATGTTGACTAAATGTTTCCATAGAGCTAACAACAAACCTTCCAGATAAGTTCTGTTCTCTAACTGATTATAGTACTGAGGATGTTTAAATGATCTAAATGATTCCACTGCCATAGGTGCATAATGAATAGAACATGTTTGAAATAGTTCTCAATCGCATTATGCTGGATGTATAGTTTAATAAGGTCAGCTGAGAGCAAAATGGTCGAAACCTGACGCACATCCATCAGAGAGTGAAGGCAGTCTAGCAAGAACGAGCCAGTGTCATAAATCAAGCTGCGAGACTTCTGTATTTAGGCCAGCGAGAGATTCTATCGGCACAATCATTTCTTCTTTGTCTTATGCAGCAGATCACACACGTTCTTGATGCTGTACTGAAACTCTGGGAGACAAAAAATAACAAAGCTAAAACTTCCTTGAAATACGGGAGAATTCGGGTTAGAGCCTTCAATGGGATGAAAAACTGTATTTACCAACTGCTCTGCAAAACACAACAGACAAAATGGATGATCCGTCTCTATGGAGTGATTGGTTTTGAAGAAAAAGACATTTGGTGATTTGGAAGTTTGTGTGTTTCTTATTCTCTTTGCATAAGATTAAGTCCGGTAATTATTAAGTTATGAAACCGTCCCATCAGCATGTTGACACTCTGAAATCAAACTATTTAAAGCGCACACACAATGTTATGTTTGGAACGCTCCAAAAACACTCTGGGATTTGCCCTCTCACTGCCAATTAAGATAACTTGTCTGAAGAACATTCCTGGACACATACCAGGAAATACAGACAACATGTGAAGACTTCAGACGGAGGGCAGACACCAATCCCTCACCCCCACTGGTCTGGATGTCACATGTATCCACAATATATAAGCACAAAAACATATTACATTAGAATAATACATATAAAATAGATATTGAACTTACCCTCGCTACAATGTACTCCCTCACACTCATGTTGGAAGAGAGGAGGCGGCTCAAGGTACGGGTTTGACATGCAGGAGACGCTCTGTGATGTACGAGCGTCTTCAAAGGTGTCCGAGACGTGCGCTGGACACTCTCAGTGTGGGATCCCTGACCTCTGACCCCTGACCCCTGGAATCACACTTTGTTTCACCACATTTCTTCACATTCTTGCCATTCTCTGTCTGGGTCTGAAATGTTTTTTTTTTTTCAATTTCATATTAACCAAGACATAATATTAGTTAACTTAAGATATGATTTATTTGTCCCACAGTGGGTACATTTGCCATGCTATCTTATTTTGTTCAGCACTTTGAGTTGCCTTGTGTATGTATTGTGCTATACAAAAAAACTTGCCTTGCCTTACATTTTGATGTTACACACAGTAGTAAAAGGCAAAGATAAGATTGCAGCGTAAGGGTGAGTTAGCGGGAAACGGTCAGGAAAAACAGGTTACATGACAAGTGGACACATGTACATTATTAAGGCCTTTACGAACAAATACTTACATGTGCAGGGTCAGCTGTTCTCATTGTACAGTCTGACAGCAGCAGGAAAGAAGGACCTGCAGAACCCAAGCAGCCTCAAATGATTGCACTGAGGGTATTTAACTTTGTACCCGAATAGAAAAATGAACAGGATGCCATGTTTGATTCAATTTACTCAATAGATCCTACTGCACTAGAACTGAAAAAACCTGCACTACTACTGCCACTCTTTATTGTTATTGCCACTTTTTTATTGTACATAATTATATCCTGCACAGACTATAATTCATTCATTCATTCATTCATTTTCAACCCCTTTATTTGTCCATTTCTGGGTCGGGGGGTTGGCAATGAGAGCTGCCACCCAATGCTCATAGCACCAGTCCTGCGCTGATCCTCTGCTTCGTCAGCGGTGAAACAGCTTTGGTCTCTCAGCGGGGGCTTCAGGCAACGTGGGGTTAAGTGTCTTGCCCAAGGACACATTGACAATAGACATTTGTGGGAGCAGTTGGAGTAGCAGACAATAATTTTTGCCCTTAACATGTTTGCACACTTCTGTCTTTTGCACAAATCTGAGTGATTCTATCCATGCCAAATGTGACATGTAATTTTCTCCAGTGTGAGATCAAGAAAGTTTGTCTTATCTTATTTTATCAACCATATATCTTTATTCTCACACACCTATTTTCAGCTTCAACATGTCTTCACTTTGAAAGATCAGGGCTCGCTGTTCTTATAATTAACTCCAGGCTCTCTCCCAGACCTTTCGTAACAACAAATGGGGTAGTTTGTCTTCCAATTTATGAGCGGGATGTTCTCTGAGAGATTCTTGTTGGATAAAATAAAAACAGAGTGCTCCCCTGCAGACCGGGATTCATACAGTGCAAATATCTCGTGATTTAGACCTGCGCTGGCGATGCGAAGGGGAAGTTGGAGGGAGCAGTAAAAGCGTTTCCAGTCCCAGTAGTAGAACTATAAATTCTGTTTCCTGTGTAACTGTGACATTGTCTGAGCAGCCGGAATAAAAAGGTATTAAGGACTTTATAGAAACACTATCTGGTCAGCGGATACCCAAGATGACCTGTTTCCATGACTACGGTTCAGGTGACATCTTACATAAAGCCACATATTTAAACAGCCAAATCGTGTTTAGAATCTACAGTATTCATTATATATCCCTTAGATATTTGAAATGATTCTATAATTAACTATGTATTTTGAGAGATTTTGAGATCTAAATGTCCAATTTTCCACCGTTCATTTTCTAAACTGTTTCTTTTAAATGACTTTTCCTTGTTGATCACGTTAGTCGTGCATTATATGGTAAATAAGATAGGAGAACCTTTACAATGGAGAAATGGCAGCGTTACATTTGGAACTGTAAGAGCACACACGGAGCACACAAAATAGATCAGAAGCTGTAAATGTGTTTTAAATAGCCAAGAGTGAGGAGTGAGAATGAGGTATAGGTGAGGTCGCCAGTACAGGAGGCCCATGCCAGATCTATTGTACATGTTTTTAGTGGTTTTTAGCACCCGGAGGAAACCAGATTCAGATTCAGTTTATTTGCCATTTGCAGTAAAAAAAACCCACATTGGAATACATTAGCAAAAAGTCACCAGTGTGCACAGACAAATACGGACATAACACAACATTAAAAGTCCGGAAATAAAACAAATAAAACAAGTGTCACTGTCAAATCGAACAGCACCTACCTACGCTGACACGGAGAGAACATGCAGACTCGACTCAGAAAAGCCCTGTTCCAACCTTGATTAGAAACCAGGATTTTCTTGCTGAGAAGCGTGACAACCGTCTGGTGGAAGGAAGGCCAATCTACGCCCTCAGTCCATGGCCCAGAGCACACAACATGCTTTTAGGGTCTGCTAAGTTGTGATGAAGATGTAAATATTGCTATTATTGGTGGAGAAAATGCACCCTTATAAGGCGTTACATTTGAATGCTCTGGAAAACGGCAGCAGGTCCTAAGTAGCTCTGAAACAGTTGTTGTTTTGTGCTTTAAACATTATATTTTTCTTGCTTTTTTCTACCTGAGATGTTGCTGCAGCACTGTGTTCACCAGAGCAGAGAGGATTTATGGTCCGAACCAAGTGGATCAGATGAAAATCCATTGGAGGAATGCTAACTTTTGGAAAAATGCTAATGAAGTATTCAGCATTTTACTTTGGAATAGAGCAGAGAAAATTCTCCGAACCAAGCGGCTACTCCACCTTGTGACCCGTCCTGCTCCACCCAGAGGCTACTCCACCTCTGCTGCTGTGACCTGAAGGGCTGTAGCTGATTATTACTATTGTTAGCTTTTTTGAATGATCAATTTTATTTTTTATTTTTGCTGGTACCGGACACCTGCATTTCTCCGACGGGGATCAATAAAGTATCTATCTATCTATCTATGTATTTCTCTTCATGACAAACATACATAATTGTGTCAAAAACAATTGTTAACCTATGAATAATTTTGCTCAAACACTGTAAATCTATGCAAAGGAAGGTTTCTCACCCATCATCTGTACTTCTTAGCAAGTTTTCCCGACGTTTCGTCCTCAACCTAGCGGACTTCTTCAGGGAATGAATTCTCGGACCGCGCGTTGGAGATTTATAACCTATGGGTGTGGTTAGCCACACCCTAATCCTGATACTAACTCATAAACAATCTAAGGTCTGCTTGATGTAGAAGGGAGCAGGTCTAACGACCCTGCTGAGGCTAACGACCCTAACTCCTTAGCATGTCACAGACCTATTGTCTGCTGGGATCATCAAGTGGAGTGCAGGTTTCACCCCTCCTAACTCATTAGCATGTCACTGACCTTGTCCCAAGTTAGGGCGTTGTTTTTAGGATGTCGTCATAGATGCGAGGCAAAACAAATCTTAACCCTCCTCCTCTGTTAAGAGAAGGTTTTTGTTTCCTCACAAAGGAGGAAAGGTTGAGGACGAAACGTCGGGAAAACTTGCTAAGAAGTACAGATGATGGGTGAGAAACCTTCCTTTGCTTTGACTAATCCCTGTACGACTGAGAGCTTACACAAACTGTAAATCTATCTTATATTATGGACTATGTTATTCAGCAGAAGTGTAAATCTAACTTGAAGCATATGAAACACCCTTCTGCTGCTGAGGAAGATTCTCCCTTCCACAGTTAAGTGTCAAATAAAGTCCTTTGCAGTGTCTGTTATGATCCATTGACCTTCAGATGATGTCTACTGAAGCCTTTGGGAGCCGCTGCTGTGACGTACGCCGTCTTATGTAACATTGTACTTACTGTATATAAACGGTATACTGCAGAGACTACTTCACATGGAAGCATGAGGACGTAGCCCACGGCAGTAGCAGAGTCTGAGGTCACTTTGGAGATTAAAGTCAAGCTATCGTCCTATGAAAGGTCGCAGTGATTAGTATATTCCATGTGCGCTATTGTATAATTAGTTCTTGATGAATTAATACTGTATATGGTTGAGTCACGGTGTTTTTATTCAAGAGAACTTTGAAAAACCTTGAATTGAATGAACTAAAGTGAGAAGCAGCTTGATGTTTCACTAACCATTTTTGTCATTCATAAAACAATTACTTTCAGCCCTTTATAACTGTCACTTAACACTTATTTTGTCACACTGGAAAAAAAAATCAATCTGTTGTGTGTATTTATACTGTATATAAGAATGTATTAAAAACAATATATTTTCATGTATTTTCACTTTTTAAAACTTGTTTGCACCAAGAGCTAAAGCATATTCCTAGATTGTAGATTTCCTATTACTAACAACAACACTATAAATATTTATGATTCTGATTACTAAATGTGAACTAAATTGTATATATTAGAGTAAAATTACTTTGAAAATACAAAAGCAGTATATTACTTTACGTTACTAACACAATATGTATTAGTTACTCGTAAACTATCTCACACAGCTAAAATGGCGCCGGTTCATTTACAAGTACAGATTGCATGCACAGTCAAATAAAACACTTCATAACCTGGATTCGAACATTGTCAGAGTTTCACATTTTCAGGAAGACTGTTCTATATTCTCTATACAGTGTGCGGCTGACCCCTCTCTGTGCGGTTGTCTCGCTCTGACCCCAGACCTCCCCTCTGCCCATCCATCACAGTCCATCACAATCCATCAGCCTCAAGGTGAGTGTTTGTGATCGAGACCCCTGCCCCGGCCAATCAGATCTCAGGGTCTGGGGTCCGGGGCAAAGGCCAGGCCTGTTCCCACAGTAGCAGAGGCGCTTGTGTCTGCTCACACTCACCTCATCAACACACTCGTGCCGCTCGACCCCAGCAAAATAATCACAAACGCTAATCCCTAAATATATAAATGTACTCCGCTTTGTAAACGCACTTTTGATGACGGCTTAATACCTAAATTGCTCCGTTGTGTGCCTCTGCGAAATTAATCGTCAAAGTCGTTTAGTGAAGGGTATTTTTAGAGCGCGAAATACATTTTTCAAACCCAGACACTTTTCAATCTTCTAAAGCCAGGGGAATGATTTGCCGGCTAATTAATCCTGTAATTTAGCGTCTGTATTACAAACCTATATGCGCTGGAGGATACAGCATAGAACAGTGTGCACCTCTGCCTGAAGCGTCCTGGGACACATGGTGTGAGTGTGATGGGCTGTGACACGTGCAGTCAGCAGGGACCAGAGTGAATGTTAAAAGAGTCCAGAGAAGGGAAGGGGGTGGGGGGGGGGGCAAACGTCCTGAGCAAACAACATGTCAAGAGATACACTCACAGCAATGCTTGAGGTCTACCTGTTGTGCTGTTTGTGTGTATGCTATATAAAAACGTCCTGAGCAAACAACATGTCAAGAGATACACTCACAGCAATGCTTGAGGTCTACCTGTTGTGCTGTTTGTGTGTATGCTATATATATATTATTAACATGACAACATAACTCACACATCAAGGCCTTTCTGTGTGCAGTTTGCATGTTCTCCCCCTCGTCTGCATATAGGTTTCCTCTGTGTGCTCCGGTTTCCCCTACCACTAAAAACGTACACACACTGCCCATGCAATGCCGTGAACTAATTTGTTTTATATCTTTTTTTTACTACTGTGGTTTTAGTTAATGTCTTAGATTTATGATGCTCCCTCAAAACATAGATGATTCTTACAAGGCTGTATGTATTCCACTTTAAAAAATAAAACAGTTCAAATATCATTAACGTTAAGAATTTTACTCACCCAAAACACTGTTCCATGTTTTGTTAAGCTGTCATCATGCAAAGTATTGGCCCCTAATGTCACTTGTGTGTAGTTCTAACCCCTTCTTGTGGTTGGGGTTCAGTGAGGTTGGGGCTTGGAAGGGTCAATCACAGAGTTGTTCTGACACACCAGCCTGTGTCGGAAAGAAACAGGTGCCCGGGGAATTTTGGATGAAACCCCGCCCAACTTTTTTTTTTGTCAGTATACAATACCTCAAGGTTTGCAGTTGCTTCTATCCATGGTCTTGTCTCAGTGTTTTCATTCAAGTACCCAAATATACGTCCAAGATCTTAGCCCTAGTAATATATGTGTTATTCAAAAATAGATTCATAAAGCTGACATGGTGTGGATTTATGTATTATTTGGATTTTATTTTCACTTCAATTCTTTGTGGTTTTGTTGTTGGTTTTACTTCCTGTCTTTTACCCCTGTTCATTGTCTGCCCCGCCCTGATGTGTTTCACTTGTGTCTGTCTCTGTCTATATCTACTCATCCCATTTTGTTGCTTGTTTTTTGTATTGTCTTCGTCTGTCTTCCTGGTTCCTGTATTTATTTTGCATGTTGGAGTTTGTTTTTCTCCTTGACTTGGTGTTCTTTCATCATTTAATCAATATTCTTGTGGCATTCTTGCTTTTTGGGTCCTCCTTCATTTCATTGCATTGCCCTAAGCATTGCTCATCAGGTGGAGTGGCAGGTAAAGGCCACAACCCTGACATCTGCTGATCACAAGGCTTTAAAGACGAGTCCTGACTGCAAAAGTTTCCAAGGTTCACTCAAGTATTTCTTTCAGGTACATTTCTTCTTTGCCGCCCTGATCCCCGTGCCCTCGACTTTCATCTCTACTTCCTGGCTGGCAGCTAAACTAAAGGTGCGGCTGGCGGAGAGCATCTATCATCCCCATCAGTTCAGGGCGGGTTATTACGGCGAGCTGGGCCCATTACGCTTTTACCCTGAAGCGATCGATGGCAGATGCTGGAGGCTTGTTTATCTTTTGTCTTCTTCTTATCACAGAGGCAGCAGAGGTGGGGGCGAATGGGAGGAGGGTACAGAAAAGAATAGAAACCAAAAAAAGAACATTGCAGAGCTGGCAGTATAGAGGCTGTTAACAATGAATGCCATTGGTATATTCATGGACTATATGATGTTGGACATTGTTCATCCAGGAGTGGTCCATATTTGCAGCATTTATTAATAATCATTTTTTTAAATTCAAGGCATTTCAACGTCATTAAGTCAAACTTGTATTGAATATTATACCTCGTAAACATACAAAATTTTAGGCTGGAGTCACAAAACAGACAAAAAATGTCGCACGCCAACCTTAAAAGACTGAGAACTAAAAAAAACAAGAGCATGATTATATACATGCATAATAAATTAGGAAAAAATATAGGGAAATTTTTGTGGGAAGAATTGTCGCTGCGCAGAAGCGGCTAATGCCCTGTTCAATGGGCTCAAGCAGCATTTCTGGGTTACTAAAGCTACATTACATACATTCTTTCTGGAAAAAAGTTACGGAACCGCTGTTGTTTTTGTGTATTTGTGAATCCTCTACTTATTGAGTCGAACACAGAAGCGTGAATATCTCTGTATATGGTACTACATCTGTAGATGGTCATCCATGCAATACGTACTGTATAAACTAGTATTGACGTGTTTTGTACAGCTGTAGTTTGAAGTTGAAGATCAGAGAAGGGGATGGTGTTTGGAGACTGACTCACCTCATGACGATCAGACCGACTGAGAGAGCTGCTTTCAATGATTAAGCGCCCCAGTCCAACAGGTTAAAAGCTTTATATAACATTCTCAAGTGCCTGACATTTAGAAACAGCAGCGTGAAACAACAAGTTACAAATGCAATCTTTATGATGTAACAGGGAGAAAATGATTTGACTATTTTCAAGATTTTGTACTTTATATTTGTGTGTGTGTGTGTGTGTGTGTGTGTGTGTGTTTATATTTTGACATCAAGGAGACTGAAGGAGATTTCTTCCACACTTGAGGTACAAAGGACGACCTTAGATGAGATTTATTTACAGCTGCAGACTTTCCAAAAATGATCAGTGAAATGGAATAGGATGTTCCAGCTTAGTAAGATTTTGGCCAGTCCTTTTATAGAAATCCTGAAG
Organism: Knipowitschia caucasica; assembly: GCA_964034765.1. Classification (NCBI taxonomy): domain Eukaryota; kingdom Metazoa; phylum Chordata; class Actinopteri; order Gobiiformes; family Gobiidae; genus Knipowitschia; species Knipowitschia caucasica. The sequence goes on along the minus strand of OZ035824.1, from coordinate 30,176,016 downwards.
TGTAATTCACCAGGACAAGTCCGCCCTCATGACGCAACCTCCGACTCCTCTGCGTATTAGAAAACTCTCATTTCATCCGGTTGTTCTTGCAGCTTTTGAATCCTTTGAATGAGCGAGTGGCTGAAGGTGACCTGTTAGAAGGCAGGAGACATACAGAAAGTGTGATCTGTGTAAGAAATGTAGATGAAAGCTTTAATTTGAGTCTGAGAGATAGAGCAGGCGTCATGCGAGTGATGAGAAACAGCTGTCTGCGAGGCCTCCTCCCTCATCTCTGCCTTTACACACAACATGCGCCACTGCAAACACAAGCTTTGCCTTTGCTCACTCAAAATGTGAACTCTTCAAATTAAAACTGATTCAATCCCCCAGATTATTCTTCAAAACATTTTAACTCAGAGCTGACCTTAATTAACATTTATATTAAAATATTCTTTTGATTCTTTTCAAAGCTCTTTTTCCTAACTCCCAGACCTAATTTAATTCACGACGAACTTTATCTAATACCCATCTGTAGCTGCGTCCAGGTGAGAGCGGAGGACTTTAAATTTGGATTATTAAGAGGATTTAGATTCAGTGCCTCGCTCAATATGATTGACAAGGAGGAGATCCCATTCAAGCAAGCGTACTTGAAACCATCACATGAATTTATTTATACAGTTTATGTTATTTTTTACTGCAGTATTCCCTCATTCTATGTTTTATTTCATAATTATTCCAGCGTCAGTGGTTGGGAACCAGTATACCCCCTTTCCTGCAGAGAAGGGCTCATGTCCCCCTGATGGAAAGGGAGGACAACTCTTTAACATACATTGGGGTCCAACTGGTTCAACTTTTTTAGGCCTTACTGATATACCAAGGTCTTCTACTTTCGTTATGTAAATGGATTTATAACAAGAAACTTTTGCAGCTGATTTTTTGGTTTTATGATCACAGATTTTTGACAAAATGCTTTTATTAAACTTGATCTTAAGATTTGTTTAATCAAAATGAGTACATGCTTGGACTGAATAAAACATGGACCAAAGCAAGAATTTTTTTTTTTTCAACATAGGGGTCTGCTCAGGGGGGGAAACATTTTCTTTGAAACACATTGTATTACCACTTTCTCATGGAATGGTACAAGAAACAAATGAAACAAAGTCTGGATCCAGGATATTTTTTCCAGAATGGATCTGTTTCTCTCTGTGCTCTACAAGTACTTTGACTGCAACCAGAAGTTTGTTTACGTTCCCTTTTCAAGAGTCAACAAGGACATGAGGCCTGTGCATCCACCTGTAGCCAGTGCATTAGCATCAGAGAGCAGTGATCCTCCGTGGTCAGTGTTTGGCTGGACGTGGGAATGTGTTGTTTACCTGCGTGGCACAGAAGTGCAGTGTGTCTCCTGAAAGGCCTCATTGATAGGCCTGAAGCCTGGGCATTTCCTGCTCTGCTGCTGCTGACAGCGCTAACGGTGCACTGGGGACCTCCCTGTCAGCAGCTCCAATCTTCATAAACAAGTGGGACTTCAGCCATCCCAGAATCCACAGGTTTGAGGTGGTCCATGGTCAGAGCGGCACTTTCACCAGAGCAATCATTTATCATTCGATTTACACTCGGCTGGTGTGACAAGTCATTAGTTTATGAATTGCTTGAGGAAAAAACATGTTGCACTAAAACTGGTTGGTCTAACTGAAAAGATCAGCTAAGTGAGGCTATGGTAACAAAATGGATTCTGTATTAGTTTAGGTAAATTCCCTTGTCTTCTTAGTAGAAGTATTGGGTTCTTCTATACCAGACAATATAAGGTTTTGTGATGTTATTACCTAGACACGTTTCGACGGACGGACGGCAGTATCCGCCTGGTATGGAAGAACCCAATACTTAATAGATCCTGTATTTCTACGCCCCATATGTTGCATCGGCCATTTGAGAATTGTAAAAAAAAAAAAACATTAATTTTAAGGCATAAAGAGTATCTACTGTTTTATGTCTGTTAAAAATACTTCAACATGATATAAATCTTCCTGCAAACAAATAATCTCGTTGGACATATGGGTAAAATTGGGACAACAGTGTCTGTAAAATCCAAATGGCCATCGGGGCAGTGACTTTCCCTGTTGAAGCAGAGCCTGTGTTGCCATGGCAGCAGTGACACCGGTGATTATCGTGTGATGAATGTGTTTATATGAAGCCAGCCTCAGTGTCATGTTATAGCTTTAATTAGCGCATGCAGTTTTAATTACTGACATGGAGCTAACTTATCTTTGACTGATCAACTCTGATACAAAAAGGTGATTATTTCTGCTTTAATCAAATTGTGAACATGTACCTGACGGAATGTTATGAGAGTTTAAAATGAGAGAATGCAGAATAATTCATTTAGTTAAATTCATGATGCTGAAGTACCATAATGAATGCACTCACGGTAAAGACGAGATCCATTTATGCAGTCCTAATTTTCAGTGGTTTCATTATTCATTATTCATTGCCATGATACAAAATGGGAAATACTGATATTTTAGTTTATATTTTAGACTTGTTATGAATTGATGCAACACATTAGAGAAAGAAATGTTGTGCACCGTTATAATTGGGTATTTTCCCCTCTGGGTTTGTTGAATTATGTTCTGTCTGTTGGTGAAGTGTGAGTGCTTTGGTGAAGGCCACCTGCCTGCACAGCTGCTGTCAGTCTGCTCTCTCTCTGCTGGATGTACATGGGACACTTTTCCGTTGCTCGTTGCCAGATTGTTTATGTTGCCTACGGCCACTCCACAACACTGTTTTAGCCATTAGCACTTCACCTGCAGCTTGGCTTTATTGCGACTGCCTGCAGTTACTGTACTCTGGCCCAAACCCAAACGTCTCAAAGTCCATCTTCAGTTTGATAGAAGGAAGTAAAAAGATTACTTCTGCAACAACAAATCTGTATGTAAAGTCGGAATTTCTTTTGAATCATATATTTGAAATGGTCTTTTCTCTTGGAATAAAGCCATCCGCAGAAAGATTTAATGGAAGAGAATAGTAAAACCAATGAGGATGTTCTGTCAATCAAGGATTTGAATTACATTTGTTCAGTTAGGAAGCAGGGGGGCTGAAGGCTCTAACTGTGCTTGCATTGAAAGAATCATCACGCTTTCTTCACAATAAGTATAATGAATTACATTCTCTTTCATGTCTATTTCTGTGTATTTGAAACAGACATGTGTCTCGGTCATAACTGTAGAAAAATAACCGGAAACAGGACACTCCATACATTCAAACTGAAAATTCATAAAAGGTCACAGTGATGTGGGCTCTCTTTATATCAAGGCCGTCAGAAATTATGTCCCATCAGATGGAAGACTGGCTGCTAATCTGCCCTTTATTATATGTAAAAGTGAGATGAAATTGTTGCAAATCTTTGTGGTGGCAAATGTATTTCTTGGGCAATGTATTTCTTGTATTTCTTGGGCAGAACCGGTAGCCAGTCAATATTTTATGCAATGAAGGATTTACTATGTTGCTTTTGCTGCTTGCACCAAGTTACTACATTGAACCATAATAAAGCATCCAACAAATACACTGGTTATTTTATGACAAGATTTGGATTATTTTCTGTCATCCGTCTTCCATCCGTTTGCTGTTTTTCAGACCACTGCTAAGACCTATTGTTATCTTATCAAACGGCCCTTTGTCACCTCTTTTTAATACCATCCTGCATTTAGATAATCTGTACCCTCTGATTATTACAAACTTTGATTTTCTCTCTGACCTTTTAGGATGGGAAGTGAGAGACAACAGTGAATAGATAATTATAATTAACCTTAAATTTATTTTTCAGAATGATGCAATACGGTGGAATCACATTAGGGCGGGGCAAACAGTCAATGGGACAATTATAAAAGTATGAAGTGCTTCTTCACTTAATATACACATATCTTGTGTTGTGTGCTCCTCATTCCTGCTGTTCTGTAACGTGTGATGCAACATTGAATCTTCCCCACTAAAATTGAAACTGAAACTACAGCTTTGTGTGGTTTCGTTTGGACAAACGATGGAGTAGAAATCTCCTCCGTGTAGCGCTTGAAGCACACGTATCATTAGTTTACACGCCGCCATTGTTGTCCAAATGTACGTGCGGGGAAGTGGAGGCCATAGCAGGCAGTAAATTGAGAGCAGCGTCTCGGTTCTGTTCCACTCAGGGGGATGGTTGTTAACGTTTGCGTTTTCACCCACCGTTTTTGGAGGTAAAACCCATACCCAGCTCTGACTTTTTACTGTCGCAGCGTCTCCGTCTAAACGGGACCTTAAATTATCCACCGTCTCTGATTAACAAGTGAGAGGGACCATCAACAGGATCTGTTTCTTCTTTGTGAGATCAATCAAGTGTTTTATCTTATCTTATCTTATCTTCTGAGTGGAGGACGTCAGGCTCCTGTTGGAGACATGAGGCTGGATCAGGCGCCTGACCATGAGGAGCCCTGGATCTTAAAGGGAGACAATGTAAATAATAAAATAATTTCAACACAGGACTCATGTTGCAGATCTGATGGAAGACAAACAACAGTATATTTGGCCCAATTGTATGTGATTGACATGTGTTGTATGCAGGAAGTGAATAAAGGTTTTGATGGTCATTCTGATTCTGAAAAACGATTGAACTCATGAGTGAATGAAAAGACATATACAGTACTATCTGAAAGCTCTGGGCTCACTGCCTCTGCATGCGCTATGGATAATCTTTTGGCTCCAAACCGTTTCCACTGCTGCGTAGGCCACACGCGGTCACTCTGTGGTGACGAGAGCCCCTGCTAAAGATGGTGGTGTGCCACATATTTCACGCTGCTGCTTCAGTTAATCCGAGCAGCTGCTGTATCACAGTGTCTCCCACCGCTCGCCCTGTCTGCCCACCTGCCGGACAGCCCCATGACCCATATCAGTGCTTAGAGGACAGTGATGCAAATAAACAAATACAAGATTTAGAACATGCTTTAGAACATTTCAGTTAGAAGTGCGCCACTCGTTGGAGACAGACGTGTTTATGAGACTAGACCTATAGAGACTTACTGAGAGCTTGTGAGACCTTGTGAGAATTTTGTGTGACTTACTGTAAGATATAGAAGACTTTAGTTCCTTATTATTTATTCTAATATCTGTAAAATACATTCTGCTTTAACCTTTCCTGCCCTAAACTAAAAAAGGCTATTTAAAATACCTTTTATGGCAAGGCAAGTTTATTTGTGTAGCACAATTCATACACAAGGCTATTCAAAGTTCTTAATAAATCAAGATAGCATTAAAATCATAAATAATCACAGGGTTAAAAAGAAAGATGAAAATATAAAATCCCTCAGTTGTATGCACAGCTAAACAGAACTGTTTTTAACCTTGATTTAACTGTCAGAGAAGAGGCCTGTCTCACACTTTCACAGGAAGATTGTTCCAGATTTTAGCAGCATGAATCTGAAAAGCAGCCTCCCCATGTTTAGTCCTGACTCTGGGCACCAGCAGGAGGCCAGTCCCTGTGCTCCTCAGAGTCTAAGTGGGTTCATATGGTACTAACATGTCACTGATGTACTTTGGTGCGAGGCCATAGAGAGACTTGTACACAAGCAGAGCTGTTTTTAAGTTGAAAGATTTACACCTGGTTGTTTATGATACATTTCTTCCCCCTTTGAGCCACGTTTAGGGTTGTTGACACGGGCACTGTATACTCCATCACTTACACAGAGCCAGAGATTTGTGGCTGAGTGTTTTTACCAGGTCACTCTGTTTTTTCTCACACCACTCAAAACGTCTGCAAAATTCTCCAGCTTCAAAAGTCCTGATCGAGCCAGAAATCAATGTTTGGAGAGGGGTTAATGTGGGGATCACTGCTCTTGACAGGGTATACATAAACATATAGCATATTTGTATTATTATTATCATTTTTATTTGATTGGACCCACATACATTTCAGGAGTCCACCTTTTATGCTGCCTAAAGCGATTGGACTTACTCTACAATATCCGGCTGTACCGCATTCACGCAGCCTGCTAATGCTTCATGATGCAGTCATTTGGACTGTGCAGGTGAATACGTTAGAACGATTAGCCGTAATATGGGGCTTTGGCTGGGCATCACTCCGTTGTGATGGATGACCTGAATTATAATCACCTGGATTTGGTTCACAATTCAGACTAATTCTTCTAATTGTGTGTTAATGTCAATAATTAGGCAATGTATCCCCTAGCACAGACCCATATCATGGGATTTAAGAAACCTAAGAAAAAATAATGACTAGATTATGTGTTATCTTGGCTGTTATTGGGCCTCATGTATGAAACTTGCGTACGGCCAAATCAGGGTGTAAATGATGCGTGCGCAAAACATTTACACTTCTCCGCATTTATCAATCTGGACATGAGCGTACGATATGCACAGAATTTACACCAAGTTAATAGGTGGTGTAAATGTGTACGCTCATTTCACCCTTCGTCACAACACGCCAAAACACGCATGAAATTCAAGATTTGGACAACAATAAACATGTTCCCACTCTGGCAATAATATAAGCTGCGTTTTCATGGAGCATAATGTTTCTGAATTTGAATTTGCGTAAAAGTCAGAAATCAGAAAAAGTCTAACACTCTGGAAACACGCGAACTTTGAATAAATCACAGATCATGATGAGGAGCCTCTTCTGTTTCTATGATTTTAAATCTGACTTCTGTGTGTATTATTTTGATCTGTAAATGTGAAGCGCTTTGTGATCCTGGACTGTGAAAGGGTCTATACAAATACACTTTACGCGACACGGATGTGTGACCCATCTATTGCTGTGGTAGGCTCCAGAGTTTCTCTGTAAAATCTGGACCGCAAACGCTCTCGCAAGTGTACAGCGCTTCAGTGCATTCACAAGACGCTGCAGACGCTTCATTGATGAGAGCCACGCTGCACAACATGAATTCATTCATTCATTCTTTATTTATTCACTTCTATCAAAACATTTTTGCAAATTTGTTCAAAACGCAGCTAAATAAATAGCGTAGCATATATAGCGTGTATTTATTTTTACATATGCATGAACAACCTGTGGCAGACCCTGCGCCATGCACGTAATTACGCATACGTTTTGCCTCATTCACCTCTGGCAAAGCAATGTGGGTTTTCCTTAGTTTTGTGCATAAAGCCCCATAAATGCACCTGATCTCGCTCAAAACTGTCTCAGCCACTGCCCTTTACTCCGCAGAGCAAAGATAGGATGCGACGCGCACCAGCAGTATAGTTCATTCATTCATTCTGGTCATTTATTATTTATTTATTTACGTCTAAATTTCAGGAGAGATGAGTGCTGCAGTGGGTCTAGACACTAGGGAAAAAAGTGTATATATAATTTAGCGTATATATATATTTTTTAAACGTGAAGAAACTCAAAAGTGCGTGCTTTTTTTGTGGCAATTTTCAAAATGAGGCCCAATGTATTTTATACATGCACTTAAACGCATACAATAAAATAACAGACATTAAAATAGACATATTTGACTCAAAATAATCTTGTATTGTTCTGCATTTGAGGATTCCGAGCTCAGAAAATTGTGTATATCACCTATCACCCATCTACGCCCTCTTCTCTGTATCAAAAAAGTTGGTTTCTATTTATAATGTCAACAATAAAACGGTCTACTTCTGCAACAATGAAATGAGGATCATATTTATATATAAAGTAAATACACTTTGCTTTAAGTATGTGCTCAATCTTCCTCCACGCCTCTTTATCATGATGCGATTTTCAGTCGGACGGATGTTATCGCTCGGGCTGGATCCTGCAAATCCTAAGCTTTGGTGCAGGGCAAAGGTGAGCCATAAAGTTACATACAGTCAATCTATTTCCATACGTCTATAAAATCCTTTTACTTGATAATCTATTAGAGTCGCCAAACACCATGTTACCTCTTAGTACAATAGCCTGCATCGACCATAGTCATATCTGAAAGTCTAACCAATCTTTCATGGCAGCTTATGTCTTCATCACGTTGGAGTTGACCATATTGTAACATGGCTGAACATACTGTATTTACAGACTTTAGTACTTGTCTTTGTGATGTATGGTTCTGTGTGTTGCACCCCTGTCTTTAGTGGTGCAGGGCTTTAGATAAGGATGTTGGTAATCTTCACTCTCCTGATCCCTCTGCTATAATGTCATGACCCAAATCCTCCATATCACTAAATACATTCTTGAAAACCCATAACAAATCCGTCAGAACACTTTCTGTGCTTGAATCCCCTCTGGTCTTTTTCATCAGTATGGTGTGTTAGAAGAGGAACAAGCTGGGTTGCCCATGTTTATTGTTAAAAGGTCCCCTATTCCGCTTTTGTGATTTTTCAGTGCATCCTATAAGCACATGTGTGATCATAATTTGAGTCATACACCCTACAACACTCAACACATAGAAATTATAGCCATATCTTGCATCGAAGTGATGTCACCTCAATAATGTTTGGATCTGTGCTTGTTTCACTGTGAGCCCGCCTCCCCGGGCTGTGACGTAGCCTCACGTTGACTTCTGATTCAGAATCGGACCCTAGTTAGTGGTATACGGGACCTTTAATACTCATTTCATGTTTATTGTGAATCACAACAACATGCTGTCTTTAAAACATAACATGTTATCTTTAGCATACCAGCTACACTTTGGGCTGAGGGCAGATTGGCCAAGTGAGGTTCTCTCTTTTTCACTTTTTGGTCCAAAAAAGTTGTTCCAGACTGACCGAGTCTTGACGTCATCAATAGCGTTTCTATGGGAATTTGTTTCAGACAGATGTGTTGCTGAGATGGAGTTTCCACCGTGAGCGAAGGCATCTGATTGGTCAATCCTTAACACCGGGATCATAGTGAGCATAAAACCACAAATTAGTGAGAGCCCAAAAAAGTGAGTGTGACACAAAAACGGTAACGGAGCAAGAGGAGTTTACTTTTCAATGTAAGTCAAGAGAAGCCAGAGCGAGTTGGAGCAAAACTTAGTCCTTGAGCTCTTCCCTATTGGGCTTCATTGAGCCAACAGGTTAGCATCGTCTATCTATATACAGTCCATGTGCATATCTGGCCAACACTGCTTTCATTGTGACAATGGCTTGGGTCATGCAAAGGGCCTCTTGCTTTGTATTTTATAACAACTTAAATATATGCAATTCCGTTTGTACTTACCATGTAAAGCAGGCACAAACAGAATTGAACAACCAAAGGCAATACACAAATAGGAACACATTTTTTTTAAACATACAATTATATTTCTGCACATTATTTCTCTACCTGTTATGTCCCAGGGCAATTGCAGACCTGCGTAATTACAACATCATTATTCCCAAAACTGATTACTTTCTCCCCGAGGATGTCAGGCCTAGTGCCGATTGTTAACCTTAAAGTTGCTCTCACAAATGAAATTGACAAAGGGCCAGATTGCATTGTCTCATGTTCCAGAATGTCTTCCCTTTTTCTTGCACACCTTTTACCATTGCACTTGTCTGTGGCCAATCCACTTCAGCCGTGATTAATATTGTAGCTGAAGCTGAGGCAGCACAGTGTAAAGGTCCTCAGCTTAAACACATGTCAAATATTCATCATGAGGTTTTCCTTTGGGCAATCTGTACATAGCACTTTTGATCTGGGGACTTACGTAAGCATGTGGGTAATAGAGCTTAATAATTAATGCACAAGACTTGAACAACATGCTGCGCTGCTTGTGCTCTGGCCATGTGCACATATTGCATTTATTAATGGAATGCAATTATTTCAGAAAAACCTCTTCAACCATCTTCATGTGCTATATTCGAATCAATCTTGGTGAAACTTGAGATAACAATGAAAGAGTATAGTATGTATCAGATAATATATTTATAAAGCATATTAACAAGGAGTACATTGCTCTCAAGCTGCTTTGACCCCTCAGGTCCTATTCTATGTAACTTAACTCGTAACTTAGCCTTTGCACTCAAACTTTGGAACACTAATTGTGAATAAAAATGACATATACTGTATAAGCATGTAATTATGCAACAACTTGTTTTCTTAAAATTTGATTTGAGGTACAACAAGGACCTCAACTAGCACCAAAACCAAGAAGTGAGGCAAAGAACAAATGATACAATGCGAAAACAGATGGAAACTCCTTCATGGCTATCCATCCATCCATCCATCCATCTTCTTCCCCTTAAACCATTTCTGGGTCGGGGGGGTGGCAGTCAGAGCTGCACCCAGTACACAGAGCACCAGCCCCTCACTGATCCTCCTACAGGTGGTGAGTCCACAGGAGCTGAGATCTTTCAGTGGGAGCTTCAGGCAAGTGTCTTGCCCAAGGACACAACGCCAATAGTCATCAGTGGGAGTCGTGAATAGGTCTTGTGGTGACATGAACCCTTCATGGCTAAAAATGGCATATTTACATGGACACATGTTGATCAATGTGTACTGTCCCATTCAAATAAACAAACGAATAAATAAATTAAAGCCACAACGAGGCTCAATGACAAAAATGAGTCTGCTAAGAGGAGGGAGGTGGACCGGCTGCATGGTGTCTTGGTGCAGTGGTAACATCGTGGAGCTGGACGACCAGAGGTCCACGATCATCTCCACGGTCATTTCCACAGGTGTCCTGCCCTCACCTCCCGACAATCTCCCCATTACCCCTGTGGACTGGAGTGTCGCACCTCAGTCAGCACGCCCGGGTCTGCAAGCGCCAAGTCAGAGTAAGTAAAGATACTTATTTCTTCTTCCTGCTAGAGTTAGAGATTTTTATTTTATCTTATTTAATACAGAGTTATTGTTCATTTACCTTGTCCTGTGTGCTGCTCATTCCAAATGTTTTGTAGCTGGTGATGCAACACTGAAATTTCCCCACTGTGGGTCGAATACAGGATCTCTTCATCTTAATCCTTTTCAATTGGATTGCAGAGTTATCAATTTTTCACTAGAGCTTTGTATACATACTCAGAGTGTTCTCCCGGATGCTGTGAAGCTGCAGAATCTGATGTTGAATCAAAACTCTGCTTCTTCCTCCTGAATTACAGCCGTATCCTCTTCATGAGCAATAATCATCAAGACCTTTTACTAACCTTCTGAACATCTGAATCTGACTGCTGCTGAAGTGCACACACCTTAAAGAATCTATTATCATACCGTATGTGTAAGTCCTTAAGGGGATCTGCAGCAAAGCACATTATTTACAATATTTGGAGACAGCTCCTCTGTTGAACTATTATATCTGAGGCGATAAACACTACACACTCTGATGGCTCCCAAAGATGCAGTTAAGGGCAGTGCAGGGCAGGGCAAAAAGAGCATTTTGATTGTTAACGTTAGCAAGGTTATTTTTTGAATACAAGCCTAACGCACCCATACTCCCCACCTTTCAATGTAAGCTTTCAAGGTACATTTCAAGTGTATTGTATTTTATGACAGTATAACAGTAATGGTGTCAAATCAAGCTTGAAATGATACGTCCCAACATTGAGCGCTCCAGCGATCAGACTATAATCAAAAGCTTTGGAAAAAATGTGATTTTCATGGAAATTTGACGCTACTACAAGAAAACGAAAGTGCTTAGAGTGTTGATGATGCAGTGATTTAATTATTTTGAAATCAATCCTAGGAGAAAAGTGGTCCGGTTTGGCAGATTTGTTACGTCAAAGGTCAAACAGAGCAGACAAAAGCAAAATTGGAGCCCAGACTTTATCCAGTGGTCATTTTAAACCAACCTTATTTTGTAAAAACAGAAAAGATAAAATAACATAGACTTTATTGTTCTCACAAAGGAGAAAAAAACATTTGGTATAACTCACCCAGGGTGTGCAAAAAACAGGAAATGTGCAAACATGTTAAAAAGTGAAAAGATTGTCTCTTTTGTGCAAGATACATTTTGTACAATTACATTAAAAGTTACTAGGTCATTAAGCGACTTATTGTACAGTCTGACAGCGGTCCTTCTTGCACTGAGGGTGTCTTCCACTGAAGGAGCTCCTCAGCTCCTCTACAGTCCTGTGCAGTGGGAGGTGTTGTCCATGATGGAGGTAAGTTTGGCAACAGCAAAATGTCTCCAAGAAATACATTAATAACTCAAATTTGTGTTCATGTGTTCACCACAAACTCAGGAGCCTCGGACTTGGGTGAAATATTTTCTTCAGATCCTTTTCATTTTCAGAAGCAAATCGGATAGGTTAGCTCCATAACTAACATTTCACCATTATATTGTTCAACTGTAAAAGAAACAAATCATCAACTCTCACCCTTAAATTCTTTTTTTTTTTCTTTTCTTTCTGTTCATGCTCATCTGTTATTTCAATTTGGAGAGACGAGAAACGAAAATGGTTTTGAGTATTTATTGAGGTGGTTTGGCGCCCTAGGCCCCGGTGCGGCCTTCAGATCGGAGAGGCTCCTGCGATGGAGCGCGTACAATCCCCCGGGACCTAGGCACTGGTGGCGGCAGATTGGAGGTAGATTGGAGGCAGATTGGAGGCAGATTGGAGGCAGATTGGAGGCAGATTGGAGGCAGATTGGAGGCAGATTGGAGGCAGATTGGAGGCAGATTGGAGGCAGATTGGAGGCAGATTGGAGGCAGATTGGAGGCAGATTGGAGGCAGATTGGAGGCAGGGTGAAGAGGAGGAGGAGGGGAGGCGGTGGTTGCGAGGCTTCGAGAAGGCCGAGAGTGGGAGTTGCTCCGCTTTTAAGCGGCTGCCTGTCCGGCACGGATGATTGGAAGGGGGCGTTTGCTGAGCGATAGGCTGGGGGAGCGAACCGGCCTGGAGGGGGTAGCTTTTGGCTGACGTCTACCAAATTGAATTTTCGCGAGCTACATTTCAATTTGGAGAGACGAGAAACGAAAATGGTTTTGAGTATTTATTGAGGTGGTTTGGCGCCCTAGGCCCCGGTGCGGCCTTCAGATCGGAGAGGCTCCTGCGATGGAGCGCGTACAATCCCCAAAAAGGCTGTGTGTGTTGATGGAGTTTTGCAGCCTGGTTTGCAGGGGACAGACGTCGTGGCTGCTCTATGCTGTGACCGCTATCGCTATGCTGTGACCGCTATCACTGACGCTATGACCGCTATCACTGACGCTATGACCGCTATCACTGACGCTATGACCGCTATCACTGACGCTATGACCGCTATCACTGACGCTATGACCGCTATCACTATGTGCTGTGACCGTTATATGCGGTTATCTTTGAGTGCCGGGACGTGAGCGCTCGCATCACGATCAACCAGACGCTGCGGCAGGGTGATCTTTGCGCGCTGGGAACGTGAGCGCTCGCATTACGTTCCGTCAGACGCTGCGGCAGCGGAGAGTGTTTGAGAGAAATGCGTGCCGCTACCAGAATCTTATTGGTTCACTTACTTTGTTTGAGATGAAGGTTGAAAGGGTCAGGGGACATAATGTTGGGTGAAAGAGAGCGACCTTTGTGTAAGCTTCCACTACGTCGAGATTATCACACATGACCCGAGATCCTCTTTCTCCGCCACGTGTGATTCCGCAGCGCGCAGGCCACGACCACTGGGAATATCTCGTGTAGGGCAGAGGAGATGCTCCGGTGGAAAGTAGCGGCCACGGCCCGGCAGCCCGATGGTCCTGGAAAAAAACCCCCCAAAACCCACGGAAGGGGCAGCGTCCGTGTAGAAGCGGAGACCTGGAGGGGCAGAGACATGTCGGAGAGGGCCATTGATGTTGCAGGCGCCCTTACGCTTAGAATCTTGGGTTGGAGAGTAGGTAATCAGGACAGTAGGAAGGTCGGAAAAAGCCGTGTCTCAGACCGCACGAAGGTTGAGTGTGCAGTAGTAAAACGCTTATGCAGAGAAGCCATGGAAGGCGAGCAGGAAGATGCTGCGAGGAGGGCAGACATGTACCTGGAAGATGAGCCGGAGTTCAGCGCCGCTGCAGGATGGGCAGCATGATGGGGAGCCTGCGATCAGAAGAGTGAAGAACACAGGTATGGATGCCTTTGATTAGGAGTCCGATTGACGGCTCAGCGCAGCTACTCGGCCAGCTGCATCTGATAGAATCGGAAGATTAAGTAGAGAGATGAAGCATGACCGCCGAAGCGACCCTGGGAGCACAGGTGCGAGTCCAGCGCAGCGCGGCATACTCTGCCGGGCTGCCTCCATTAGAAGCAGGATAAGCTTCTGAGAGAGTGGGTTGCAGCAGTAGCAGTAGCAGCAGCAGCAGCGGCAGCGGCAGTAACCTCAGATAATAACGGCAACGACCTGTATCAGCCGCGGCAGCAGCAGCTGCAGCATCCGTAGATAATAACGGCAAAAACCCTGTATCAAAGCCACGGCGGTAGAATATGTTGTAGCTGTTTAGTGTTTCAGTAAGAGAAGCGAAGTGAAGAGAGATGACGAAGTACATGAAGCAGCAGCAGCACGGCAATAGTAGCAGTATGAAGCAGCAGCGGCAGCAGTAGCAGCAGCAGCGGTAGCAGCATGAAGCAGCAGAAGCAGCATCAGCGGGAGCAGCAGCACCACGAAGCGATTCATACGAACAGACAGACGTGTCGCGCCAGTGTGCGCCGCTTGTCTCCATGAGCCAGGTTACATACGTGTCTGGAAGAGCCGAGCCACAGAGACAGGTGCAGCCTGGGAGCCTGCGGAACGGCAGCGGCACATGTAGTAGTAGGGGCAGCAGGAACAGGCAGCAGGGACAGACGGCAGCAGGAGCGGCAGCAGGAACAGGCAGCAGCAGGAGCGGCAGCAGGAGCGGCAGCAGGAGCGGCAGCAGGAGCGGCAGCAGGAGCGGCAGCAGGAGCGGCAGCAGGAGCGGCAGCAGGAGCGGCAGCAGGAGCGGCGGCAGGAACGGCGGCGGCGGGATCGGCATCAGTAGGAACGGCAGCGGGGACCGGCAGCAGCGGCGGTCAGAGAACCATGCCCACGGTTGTTTAACAGCCTGAGGAAATAAATCAACCCGAATCCGAAACATTCCCATGCGAATAACAGACGTCCCCTGGAGCCATCTTCTGCTTTGGTTATGGCAGATGCGCATGAACGATCACTGATCCATGTGTTCATAGCTCCAACACTACTTCCACCCATTGCAGATTCACGTTCGGCCCTTTTTCTTCCTGCTGCACTTTCAAAATGCAACACTGCAGTTAGTTACCTAATTTAATACCAGCGACCTAGCTATTTATGCATGGTTTTACTGCAAGTGGCAGAACATGATCTGAATTAATGCACATAGCTCCTCGTATATCCCTCAGACAATAGAGATTGATGCCATTTAATATGCATTGCCCCTCAGTTAGCTCAGACACGTGTGAAAACGGAGCCTGCAGACCAAGCTCGGGGCGAAAAAACTGGCGCCTGCAGTCAAGTGCGTAGGGCAAAAACCAGCCGCCTGCAGCCCAGAACTCCGGGATTAATCTGTCCGCGGTCAGCACGCTCACTGTACTCACATGCCAGGAGACTTGGGAAAAGCAACGGGACAACGCGGCACCGCCAATCGAGGCAGGGACACGCATGGCACCGCCAGACCTTCTGCGTGCGGCAGCAGACCACAAGGAACGAGCCGCACAGAAACCCGCGGAGGGCCTCGCGGAGCAGCCCGCAGAAAGAGCCCGCAGAGGAGGAGAGCAGTGGGGATATGCGAACCACAGCAGTGCAGGGACGTGGAAGAGGAGCAGACCAGTGCAGGGACGCGAAGGAGGAGCAGACCACAAGCAGCCAGACGGAGGACGCCAGGGACGCGCCGAGTAGCGTGAGTAGACGAAAACGATTCCTCCAGACGATTCTCTGCAAGGCTTCAGGAGCTTGCGAGGCTTCGAGAAGGCCGAGAGTGGGAGTGGCTCCGCTTTTAAGCGGCTGCCTGTCCGGCACGGATGATTGGAAGGGGGCGTTTGCTGAGCGATAGGCTGGGGGAGCGAACCGGCCTGGAGGGGGTAGCTTTTGGCTGACGTCTACCAAATTGAATTTTCGCGAGCTACATCTCACCACTGATCTGACTTACTGTACAAACAAACAAACATTCTGCAGATGCTCCAACTCCGTGACCCTTTTTATTTCCTGAGACACGTTTATCAGAGAATCTTCAGGCTTAGTGTGCTGGGCAGATGAGCGCGCGGATCCAGTGCTGGTAAACAAGCAGCGGATTTATTCATCTTAGTGTTATTATTGGAGGCACATCTCGGGGAACATTGATATTAATGAGCCGCTTTTCCAGTTAATGCATATCACATGGAGAGAGAGAGCTGCTGCTTCACTGGACTCTTTTATCTCAGTTGTGGCCCTGATCCAGATGATGTAACAGCGCAACTCACGTATCGCCATGGGAGACGGCCAAGCATGGGGGAGAAAAAAAAAGTTGATGGGCAAAAAAAACAATCCTTAAAAATTCATCAGCGACACCACTTACATAAGAGGTAGTGGCAGTAGGTCAAACTTACAGTACGCTGCAAATATGCGTCATTGGAGGTTTTTTCTTTGTACATTTGTCATGGTTTAAGTTAAGTACCTCATTTATTTTGTTCCCTCTATGATACATGTTTGTCCAATAGAAAGAGGCTTGTAGTAAAATAACCCTTTGTGAACAATTCTTCTTCTTCTTCTTCTTTTCCTTCTCCTTCTTCTTCTTCTTCGGAACCCAGACATCGAGAGAAACGAGCCCATGTGAGCAGTTCCGAAACCTTGTGGCGTGACACAAGGACAAGCTTTCGCCCAGAGCACAAAACGTTCAAAACATTTTTATTCAAATGGGGACTTATCACAGGAAGACATTCATCTTTATTGGGACAGAGAAGGTTATCCAGATTCTGCAGACATCTAAAATATTTACATAAGGTGTGCGTGGACACTCAATCCCTTTCCTTGCTTTTTTACACCAAGAAATACTTTATACATCCTTCCTCTGGAGGTGAAAATGTTGGAGGAACATTGTAAACATAGAGGTATCAAGGGAAACTAAATATTTGCGTAGGGAGACGGACAAGAGGCCGAGGACTAAATGATACGCTTCATCCTCGCAAACTCTCTGCTCAGTGGTACTCTTAACTTATCATTACATAAGGGCAGGTTTGGAGCGACAATATTATTTCAGGTGTTGCCTTGGTGATGCAAATACACTGTTCCAATAGGAATACTGCATGGACACAGGGCTGAGGGGTTAGCATTCTCTCTTCTCAGCAAGAAGGTCCTGGGTTCAAATCCCAGTCGGAACGGGGAATTTCTGAGTTGGGTTTGCATTCCCCCCCCCCCCCCTCTGTCTGTGTGGGTTTCCTCCAGGCGCTCCGGTTTCCTTCAGTTTCCCTACCACTAAAAACATATACAATAGGTCTGGCATGTGAACCTCCATCTCTGTGTGGAGTTCATTTATTCATTTATTTCAGGCAATGGCACAGGTGAGTAAATAAGGTAATTAAATGCAAATAATATAAATCATATAGTGCAAAAAAATAACATAAAAAAAATAATAAATAAAAACATAATACACACATTTTTTTAATAAACAATAAATGCACGGTATAAACTTTTTCTGTTTTCATTTTCTGCCTGAAAAAGAGCCGGAAGAAGAAAAAACGTATTTAATCCCACACCTTTATCCCCATTCAGTGATTAAATGATCAACTTCACTGTTACGTTGTTCAAGCATTATATCATGATGGCGTTACTACGGGCAACAAGGAAATTGTGAAAGACAAATGCCCGCAATAATTGTAAAGACCATTGTGACTCTGGTCTGACAAAGGTGCTACATTAAAGGCGCGATACCCATTTCTGTAAGGTTTGAATGTTTAGCACCTCCCACCAACTCGCTCAATGGCTTCTCATTTCCCCTACGCTCTCATCCCACGGAGCCATCTAGTTCAATTTGCGATCTGACATGTATGCTAACATTAGCATTAGCGCAACTTCTCGTAAGCTGTAAAACAATCACTAATGAAATGGTACTAAAGCAACGCACTGCTAACACAATATATAAGTAAAAGAATACCGCTAGTTTTGCATCTGAATTTATTCATTAAAACATTAGAATATATTCAAAAAATTTTATCATAATTTGTTATACAGCTCCTCACAGCAGCAGTAGAACACGCCATTGACTTGAATGTAATTCTACCAATCTTTTTTTCTTGATAACAGAACTCTCAAATCATCATGACCGCTGCCCTTTGGCAACGCAATCTCTGTTTGTAATTCAGGTGTGTAAAATACTAACATTACTCTGCAAGTACAACAAGCCTTCAGCTTCTCTGCACACAGTTGTCTGTGCAGAGAAGCTAGCAGAGCTAGCCACGCTCAATAAACAAATACATATCAATTAATCAACACCATTTAATGTTAATCGGACAATACAGTATACATATACATCCTTAACACACATGCACGGACGTTTTCAGAATTTGTTATTAACGTTTTCATGACAACATTACTATTTTAATGTGTCAAAAAGGAATTGTGAAAAACCCGGAAGTAACCATTAACATGAAACGAACATTTTAGGACACATTTGAAGAGGATCTGATGGATTTAGGTTCGGTATACAGTATAAATGGGTAACGCACCGCTGATGTTCAGAATTCTTTGTTCAGTTTTCATGTAGTTCCAGAGTCTGTGAACTAGTTAGCTTAGCTGTTACCTGCCTAGCACGTCACGGTGAAACCTTTGGGAACTAACTATTTTATATTCCAGTCATGAAATACATTTCGAATTATAAGGGCTGTCTAATATTTCTTCGAATATATAAATCTTTTTAATTTTAGAATTATATTTGAATTTTGAAGTCGAAGCCCTGGTGTTAAGCAGCGCTGTAGAGGCTAGAGGACGCAGGCTGTTCACTGCTCGTTCTGTGAGTGGAGGAGAACGGGCGTCCCGCTAAGACTCTACTCAGCACTTTTCACTGCCTGAACTCATACACCGCTGAATCAATGACCTCAAGTTTTCAATTAAATTATGGATTATAATGGAACTTGTATGTAGTAATAAGCATTTTATGAACTACTTAGAAAAAAAACAAAACATATGAAATCAAGTCTTAAATGCATTAGAATAAATAAATGTTTCTGTTTAATCACCATTTTTTTTAAACTGTCAAAAATGTCAAATGTTAGAGTTGGAATTATTACTATCAATCATTAACACTTCAGCAAATATGGGTGAAAACCAAAATCTCATCTCATCATAAAAGTTACCACACTGCAGAAAGAAACAAAAATACTATTTGTTTCAGCAAATTTGTGTTTCTAACAACTAAGTGAAAGTCAATGTGATACTAACACTTATACAAACAATAGATCCAATGAAAATGAGTTACATTTGTTTCTAAAATATCCAAACTATGTAATTTTTTTTGTCCTTTACCATTAAATGTTTACTAAATCCTCTCAATTACCCATGAACCTAATCATCTTGACATCAGCGCCCCTCGCACAGATTAGGGTTTCAAAGATAACATCCGAGTGCAGCCTCAGTAATGGACACGCTGCCATCTGCACCTCACAAGGTAATTACATTTGTCCTGACATGCTAAATTAGCCACTACAACCTGTCCATTTTATTTGTGAACTCCATTTGAAGTCACTTAACACTGTGGCTGCTGCTCTTGGGGTGAGAAGACCCAGGAGGCAAAAGCTCTGCATTCTATTAAGAAAACAAGTATGACAAGAATGTAATTAGTAACGAGAAATGCTGACATCGTGTTATTGATTGATCTTTCTTATACCAGTAAATTCCCACTGAGAGAGGGCAGCTATTGTACATGTTTGTAGTGGTAGGGGAAACCGGGGCACCCAGAGGAA
Organism: Knipowitschia caucasica; assembly: GCA_964034765.1. NCBI lineage: Eukaryota > Metazoa > Chordata > Actinopteri > Gobiiformes > Gobiidae > Knipowitschia > Knipowitschia caucasica. Next base: position 30,156,305 of record OZ035824.1, on the reverse strand, counting down.
ACCTTTGCACATGCGGGGAGAACATGTAAACTCCACGCAAAAATAAATAAATAAAGAAAGAAACAGAAAGCAATTGTCTGAAAAAGAACATTGAACAGAAATCGACAGGTAAATGGCTTTCAGTAATTTATAAGTTAATTAAGAAAAGGTCTGTCTATGGAACATTCTACATTTGACCCATCCTTGGGCAATGGGCCAAATGCATACTGCAATGGAATGGAAATATATGTATTTGAATAAAGTATTAATGTCAAAAAATATTCAAAAATTGTAAACCTTTGTAAAAGTTGAACTCCAGCCACAAAGTAAAGTGTTTTGCGAAACTTTTTAGCCAAGTAACCAGACTTTTTATTTAATTCATAGACATCTTACTATTATTAAATGAACAGAGGTTAGTTTTGTTTAATCCACTCATACATGAAACAAAATAATTGGGTCTTGAGTGAGCGTTCTGTAATTTCACTTAGAAGGAAAATACAACCAGGGGAGTTGTCCTTAAAATCCTTTCCATAAAAATAAATGTTTTTTCTCCGACGACTGGCCTTGTAGAAAGATACCACAAATGATACAGCCATGAATGAGTGGTATAATTTATGTTTTTGATGGAAATAGCAAGCAACGATTTTAATGTCGGCCATTGTTGACATAGGTCTGCAGATTAGAGACCAACTCTTCTTTATGGCCGCTAATAATTGCAAAAGACAATGTTTCCAGTCCAGTTTTGTAGCTGTGGGTTGCACTAAACATACAGTACAGTAGTTGTGATCATTTTAGATTTTGGGTTTGAAACTTGTCGGACCATAACAGCTGTAACAGAATATGAGCTCTGTATGAAAATAGGAGAAATTGACACATGGCTAAAACAATACTACTCTTTATTCCACAAGTCTTTCAAGGAGAAATATTTTCCGTTATTTTTGTCCATCTAAATAATAGTGAGACTATTTACTACACTTTCATTTAAGCTATTAGAATGTGAAATAAAATCTTTAGCAAAACATATATGGTGAAACAACTGAGAAGGGTAAATAATTCCTTGACCTATCCCTATGCTACAACCAAAGGGAGATGTAGATTTTTTTAATTTAAAAATGAACAGCTGCAAACTCAGCGGTACACTATGGCAAAGAGCGTCATTTCAATCAAGATACTACCAAAATGACCTAATATATCGGCAGTACTGCTCTGAGTGTGATGTTACAGTGGTCAATGTCATACTACTACAGTTACATGTTTATACCAGAAAAATCTTTCTTGCATCACAAGTTAGGGTCAATGAAGAGCACACAATGCAAAATAAATGAATATCAAGTATAGCACAATCCTTTACTATACTTTAAAAATAAAATCAATTTGCTAAACTTAATAAAAAACGTAAGTAAGTAAAAAATGCTGCATCCTCTAGTAATGCAAGAAATACATACTTGCATTTATACACCTCCAGACAGTGCACTTAGTTTAAAATCAGCCCATATACTGTTTGATAGATAAACTTTTGAGTCTCTATCAACTTCTTGGAACTGAAATGTACCTGTTTGGAGCATCTCAATTGGTTTTAGGCAGTTTTACCTTCAAACTGCATCTCAACCATTTGGTGAGGGCCTATGATAAAAAAAAAGGGGTTAATAATTTGTTATTCGTGTCCTACATCTTAGAAAATCTAAAAAGGAAAAAATACATTGCTTTCTTCAAGGAGTGAACATCAAAATGGTTAACCCTGATTATGCTTAGTACACATCAAGGGTAAAAAACACATTGTTCAATAAGTGCATACTATAGCCCACGCTAAAACACATTCCTTCATTACATACATTTCTAGCGTAAACCACATCTGCCGGTTGATGCCTGAGGAGCATCTCTTTGGGCAGATGTTGTCTCATTGTTGATGTTTTTGAGCCCAAAACCTGCTGCAGGGCTTTCTGTAGACTAATATTTGTCTTTTACGCCTTCATCTCTCAGTGAACATCTGGAACAGAGCGCTCAGAGAACACAAACTTCCCCAGATGAGTTTTCTGTGTCTTTAGATGAACGCGGTCACCAGCATCGACAGTTTACGGTCACGTAAACACCGCCGCTCAGACGCTCAGCTGAAACCTCATGTAACGCTAAACATCGATCATGTTTCACTCTGTAAAGAATCTCATGTGGTGTGGTATTTTCATTAGCTTTCTCCTGCAAGAGGAGGACTAATGGTGGTCCAGATACAAAAAAATATTCTTCATATAGTAAACAAATGAAGGACTTTGAAGAAGAGATATTATGCATTTACTTTGTCATTGTCATCGTTTAGAATGTAAAATAATATCTTCAGTAGAAAGTATATGGTGTCGAAGGTAGGCATGCGGTTGTAAAGAACTTGTCAAAACAAATGCATAGTTGATCTACTTTAGGGACTTTTGAGATACTTCTGATTTAAAAGGTTGAAAAATGCTCGGAACGTGATGTCATAATGGTGCAATGGGATCAGACAGGAGATTTCAGACATAATTTATTGATGTTAGCGTGGATGGATCTAAACACATCTCTAGATACTGTATAATATACGACATAATACGTAACATACACAATGGTATAGAATATAGGGCTGAGACAAGATCTCGAGCCATAAGGTGCCACAGAATTCAATTGTGCACATAAATAATATAAATAATATGAATTGTAACCTTAGAAACAGACAGAAAGAAATAGAATATTAAAACTCAATGACAGAAATAAATACAAGAAAAAGCCAGGATGCCGATGGAACAGCTCATGCATTCATCAATTCTGTGTATAAACTGTTTCTACTTTGGCGTCCAGAGGGTTAATGAACAGCCACGGTCGCCAACAACAGTTAGATAATGAAATAGAGTAACTCATAAAATGTCAGGTCAAACACTGCTCCCAGTAATACTTTTTAATGATAAACCATGCAGCTGTTGTGTTTATTTGTCCGATGTCTGAACTCCGCTCCAACATAATTTATGGCAGAATCTTATCAAACCTCCTGTTTTCATCTCGTCTTGTAGAAAGTCTGTCTCCTCCCAGCCTCCTATAGTCCATGATGTTGCAAAAACGTGGGAAAAACAGAGGTCACATCAACATTCTCAATGCTGCATTTAGTCGGCTGCTAATGGAAAAGCACATTTATTTCTATAAATTAGACCTTCTATACTGTTGTCTCTTCAATATCCTTGAGTAATTCCTTTTAGAATCATTCACATGTATTCCCATCCTCTCCCACACTCGAAGAAATGTGCTGGATTTCATTGTGAATGTTAAGCAATCTTTTTCCACATCACATGTTAGATCAGAAAAGTCAACTAAACGTAACAATATTGTTGGACTTAATTGACCAACATCACAGTATGTGGTATCAAATAACAATGTAATTGTTAGTACATAAAATCACTGATAATAAATTGTGATTATAGTATTGTAGCTGATGCAAAAGTGGGAAAGGTTGCTTAATGTTACTTAAAGTGATTGTCTGGAGTTTGTCAGAAAGAAGAGAGAGCGGTACAGGATTTGAAAAAAAACGACGCAAGCTCCCTCCCCCTTCCTTTCTGATTGGTCTACGCCTACGTTTCTGTAACACATCTAAATGTTAATCTGAGAACACATTATACATATACATTATTAATACACATGCATGGAGATTTTCAGAATTATTTGTTAACGTTTTAATGAAAAAAATAATGTTTCAATGCACAAAAAAAGCGATCGCGGTAAACCCGGAAGTAGCTATTAACGTTGATTGCACATTATAGGACACATCTGCAGAGGATCTGTTTATGGATATAGGTTCAGTATATAAATAATTATGGATATAGTTTCAGTGTAAATGGGAAACTCAGCACAGATGTTCAGAATTCTTTGTTCAGTTTTCATGTAGTTTCAGAGCCTAATAGAGGCTTGATTCGGAGGCTCCATGAAAACAAACAACTGAGCATGTGCGCTGCTGATTGACAGCCCTTGGCATAACTTGATTGGTTAAACTGGACGGCATTGTGGATTCCTAGCTATAGCTAAGAGAAGGGAAGGCGGGACTTACCCGTAATATTAGATTTCATAAAATGACTTATTTTATATCAACATTTAAGCACAGGAGGTCAATTTAATACAAAATAAAATTTGTAATTCATTTAGAGTTCCAGACTATCACTTTAAAGAGGCATTTTTATATTTGTGTTTACAGTATGCATGTTTGGTCAGCATGGCGCCTCACAGTTTTACGCAGGATGATATGGGATCAATTGTTTGGAAAGTCTCCTCCGCTGAAGGACACAAAAAACTTACAAAACAATTGATCCTGGAGTTCTGTACACACAACCATGATTGAAAGGTAAGGAACAAAGCTGCTCACTTTTAGAACCACTGGGGAACTATAGAGTCAAATTTGTAAAAATGTATCCATTAAATCCAACACTTTATGTCTTAACAACCATAATAATAATGCATTGGTTTTGAGTAGTGCTTTTCTGGACACTCAAAGACCCTTCACTTGTCATTATTCATTCACTCCATACATGGTGGTGATAAACTACTGAGCCACAACTGCCCTGGGGCACACTGACAGAAGTGAAGCAACCAGTATGTGCCATCGGCCCCTCTGACCACTACCAACCATTCACACACACACCAGACTCATTCTAAGCAATGTGGACACAACAACAGTTTGGCACTTTACAGCCGCAGCCGCCCCACAGCGGCGCCTGGTATTTCCAGAGGTCTCCCATCACAGTACTAACCAGGGCCTGCTCAACTCGTGTTCATTTCAAACACAATTATTTTATTATAAACTCCCCAAATTTAGCAGTAATAACATGGTTGTGATTCGTGGTTAAACAAACCGAAAGCATGTTATCATAAACAGAGCAGTATATTCTAGCATTTACACTTAATGTGGCTCTTACTTAAACTTGAACTTCCTGTGCGACCATGGTCTATTTTTGTGCTTAAATGAGCGTCAAATCAATAGGCCCCAGTCCCATTATCTCCCTCTAAGCAGGTTGTCTATAGAAAGCCCTGTGAAAAACAGCTCAGACGTGTTTTGTATTTCCAGCTCGTTGCGTAGAACAGATTATTCCCACGGGTCACGAACACATCAGCCCCCTGTGGACCGCACTTCCTCCCGAATCAGAGCAGAATACCTCCGAGAGAAAAGCAACAAAGTCTAAAAGTCATCTCCCTCAGAGACAGGCGCAGAATTTATTGATTTACCTGAAATCCAGAAATTCGGTACAATAAAAACAGCATATTTTATGGAGATGCACATGGGGGATGTCTGCGAGGTTTAGCAGAGCATCAATCCTAACTTTCTAGCTTTCTCAAATCTAGTTTTTGTTTAAATTATGTAGACATGTTAGGGCTGTTCCGTGGGGAAAGAGATGGGTGGATGATATTTTTTAGGCTAAAAGGGTTCACAACAGGAGAAGGAGGAAGCTACTTTTTGCAACCTTTTTGTATCTTATTTTTAAAAACCAATATTCTTTCTGCCGCTGTGGAGGCTCAGCATTGGCAACAGCTCAACACTGCCATCCAGGACAATCAGCTGTATTACTTCTCACAGGACTCAAATATAGGGATAATAATTACAGCTGCAACAATTGTTATACTTAATTCTTGCTTCTTTATAATGCTAAAGCTAGAGATTTTACACTTGCTTCTATTGTTAAAAAAATGACGGACGTGCCTCAGAAATAGGATTCATCAATCAATTTTTAATTATCTTCACAATCAAATACAAAAAACTCAAGAGCTCCTATTCAACTGCTAACCCTGATCTAATCCTATGAGCTGAACTGTCCCTACAGGCCTAAACTATGGGGGGTTAGTAGGAGCTCTGTCAAGACCCCTCCCCTGTCCTTGCTCAGACTGACTAACAGTATTCACATATCGCATAACTGAAATGTGTAGAAGCGGGCGTGGCTTCGTCAGGCGACGTCAGTCCAGACCAGGTCTGGGTCTCGGGTCCAAGTCCTGAACCTTGGTCTCAGTCCTTTTCGCCACATCATCTTTTCTGAAAAACACTTTGGAGAAACAGAGGCAAATGTTCCCTATTTTGTCTACTGTCATCGATTTTACACTTGACATTTTAGTTTCTGTCTTGTGACAGACAACAACAAAATGTCTGTGTCCAGCACAAAATCATATCAAACAACAATGTAATTGTTAGTATATAAAATCACTGATGATAGATGGTGATTATATTGTGTTTTATGCAACACTTCTTTATTGTGCTAAAGCTAGAGATTTTATACTTACTATTTTGGCGGAGTTATTGCCGATTTATCTTGTGCTGTGTCCTTAATATTTACAGTCTGTGTGTCCTCCTCATTCCTACTGTTCTGAAACCGTTGACGCAACACTGATATTTCCCCACTGTTGGACAAATAAAGGATCTTTTAATCTTGTAAAGTAATTAATGATTCATTTATTTGCTATCAACTATTTTACTTAATTTGAAAAAGACTTGTTACCATTCATAGTTGTTATTTTGTGGCTGATGGGTAAAAAATGTAATTGGATGAAAACAAAATCATACTTAGATCAAAATAACTCATTGGTTAATCAATTAGTTAAATAATCTTGACCAAAATAATACAAAAAAGGAGACAAGAAGATAGAGCACTTAGTTTAGTATCAGCCCGTATAGCTTTTCATTATTCATTTTCAGTGAATAATTACCTCCGTTTTGTCTTGATAAATGCTTCCCTATAGTATGGTATTTATTTTAAAATGCTGCCTTGAATTCTAAATGAATATTTATCTGAATCCAGTGGATGTGCCGCAGTCTGGTCTCTCTGTAACTTGTTGGAATCGTGTCCAATTTCCTCCGATGTGATGGAAGTCATTACCTGCACCGCTCTGAGCTCTGATTGAAGTGCTGCTGTCACAAAGGCCTGGGCCGAGTCTGAGGGAGGAGGGTCACAGAGGGGGAGGCGGCGCGGGAGGGGGAAGTCTCTAATCAGCCGTATCCAGGAAGAACGGCGCTCTCTGCCATTGTGAGGTTAGCAACGCTGCGGCAGACACATTTATGTATTAAGCTCGGTAATGGCGTGTATGAGTCTGTTGTTTTAGTGGTGCTCTGTGAATGAAAGTGTCTATAGGGGGCAGTGCAGCTCCAGGGCCTTCTGCAGAATGTCCAAGGCAAGTTTATTTGGATTACAAAATGTATATACAAGGCAACGCAAATTTCTGAAAAAAAAAAAACAAGATATAAACAATCACACAAGGCCACCTCTTCCTTCATAAAAAAAGTATGACAATGGAAAATTAAAATCCTTTAAAGTAGCAATTTGTAAGATTTTCATGTCAAGTCATGATGATTTGGATTTAGTTTTACAGCTTGTAAATCTTGTTTTTGTTTTCATTTCGATGTCCCGTCCTCAACTGTTTTACCAATCAGAAAGTCTGTGATCCGGGTTGCCAGAACTAATCGTGTCGAGCTAATCTCACTAGTAAAGTAAGTAATGTGGCCGCAGAACTAAAACATGTCTTGTTATGATTCTCAAATCATTAATGACAAAACAAGGATTAAAACGAGGATTACTATTGGGGCCCTTGTGAAAAAGGTGTTGGTTATAGATTTGTTGTTGACCAAACTCTTGTCAGTTATTACGGTCCCAGCTGGATTCGTTTGCATATCTAGCAACCTGAGTCAGGGAGAGTGGAAGCGGTTGCAGTACCACTTTCGGCCTGATTTTTACACACTGCCCCTTTAAGTATGCAATTATTGTGTTAACCTCAATTTTTATCAACGGGTTAGGGTTAGGGTTTTATAAATAATACAGGAAATTAGACAACAATGAAAAACATGATTCATACTTTTACAGTAAATGAAAGTTTCACTAATTTTGATGAGACAACGGAAAGTAAGTGATATTTTCTTAAATACTACAAGACAGTACATGCAGATGCTTTACAATGTTGAGCTTATTTCACTCACGACGTAAACAATGGTGGTCAGCAACAGTAGTAGCCACGGACGCCCTGGGGCAGACTGGTGAAAGCGGGGCTGCCACACAGGTGACAACAGAACTTCTAACCACCACACTTAAGAAAAAAAGGGTTCTCGTCATAATAAATTATGACACTTTTTATGATTTCATGAACACCTCATTGATCTTTGCAGGTGATTGATCAACCTTCGCAGCCAAATTTCACAAAGAGAGTCTGCCAAACATTTTTTTCCCAATCCTTGAACAACACAGATGCAATTTAGAAGAATGCTCGGCTGAAACAGAAAAGAAAAGCACCAATAAATGTGTGATTACATGTGTGATTAACTTGATGCCTTATCATTGGAAAGACCCTGATTACTTTTAGTTTCTGTGTGAATATGAAAAATCTTTGTTTTGTCTGTTTTTTTTCTTTGGTATCTTTGTTTTTATTTTTTTGTTTTTTTTGTCCCTTGTTTATTTATTTGTTGTGTTTATATGGTTGGGACAGTACATGTTAATGAACACATCCCTCCGGATTGTAGCCATGGGCTAATTTGCATCCGTTGTCCCACATTCGTACTCACAAACACACACTCATTCACCCTAAACCATTGCACATGTTCTTAGTGGTAGGGGAAACCGGAGTACCCGGAGGAAACCTACGCAGACACGGGGAGAACATGCAAACTCCACTCAGAAAGGCCCTGTTCCGACCGAGATTCGAACCCAGAACCTTCTTGCTGAGAGACGAGAGTGCTAACCACTCAGTCACCGTGCCACCCTGCTTTGTGTTTTCTTTTTTTGTTATGCGTATATTTTGGTTGTTTGTCTAACTTGATTTTTATTGTCCTTAAATAAATAAATCCAAGAACAACACAGATGCTCAGTCTCAAATGGACTTTCTGCAGATCTTATTTGAGCTCCTGTCTCTTGTAAAGTTCAAAGTCATGAGGAATATGTCTGATACATGGGAATGTGATGGAAACTACACATTCCGAACCTTCCGCTGCACATGCCGGGAGGAAAACAGGCCGCCTCTTTCAACAGACGGAAACTTTTTCTGGCGACATTTGCATTTGTGTTTCCTGCAAATGTGGCTCAGTGATGGGCACAGAGAGCGGCTCTGTGTGGAAGGGCCACGGGAGGAAGAGCAGCGATAGCAGCGGAAGCAGCAAATATAGTTGTTATGATTTCTTTTATTAGCACGGAAAGGACTGTGACTTTAGACATTTAATTATTTCTAAAATGTATTGTTAAATAACCAATAGTTAGAATAATAAATTCACGTTTGATAATATCATATGTTGTGTAATATGAGAAAATGTTTTGTATTGCTAAAGTTTGAATAACTTAACTACTTATTTCAGGAACTTTTATGATATTAGAAAAAAATAGATCATTTATTTTTTACATGTTCAAGTAGTTTTGCAATTTTAATTTGTTTTTCAGTAAGCACTATTGAACTTGTCTACTGCACTACTACTACTACTACTAATACTACTACTTCTGCTGCTCCTACTCATACTACTACTACTACTACAGTATGATGCCTTCTTGGTTGAATACACACAAGCCCTGTCCACCGCAAAATGCTTCGTAAAGATAACGACAAACAACTATTCAGACTATTCAGGCTCAACATCATCAAAATATTTTGAAACTAATAAACAATATTGATATGTGTGAACTGAGAGATTAATCTGCCCTGAAGAATACAGGGACCACAAAAAACCATTTATGCAGTTTTCAGATAGAAATTCTTGTAATTTTAATACAATTATTAGTTTACTAATTATTTTATCATAGTTATAAAGTTGGTCCACAATACTCCAGTGTTTCCAGTACTCCTGGTTCTTTATGTAAAGGTATATCCACATTTTCATGCAAAGAGGAGGTTGGAAAGCGTGGCGGATGTGACCCAGCGTTAGTCATGTGCCCGGTGGGTCTTTGAACGTCTCTCTCTCTCCAGTCTTTTCTCTGCAGTCGCTCTGTCTCTCTCTGGCTCGTCCACATCTGGAGCCTGTTTAGCATCATGAGCAGCAGATCCTCGCCATGACACCTCAGCGCACAAATGCTCAGAAATGAAGCTCTTACAGAGAAACTTTAAAGCTGGAATACCTAACTTTAAAACCACAAAAGAAGAACTATGTAATGTGTCGTTTTGCTTCTTCTTTCTTCTTGTGTAGGGAATGGAAATGACTGTTCCAACAAGAATTGTAAAGAGCTTTGTGTGACTTTGGTCTGTGAAATGTGCTATATAGGTCTGATCAGCCTGTGGTGGGCCTGCCCTGGTGGAGGGTGTCTTGTGATAAAAGGCCGAAACACCCAATGATACTGTGGTACACAACTGACGATGTGACGGATAGGAGGTAACATGACTGAGTGGAACACAGGATCCTCCCTCATTAGATTCCAAGATTCAACATTGGGGTGAATTACTAGAAATTGAAACATCTAGTCCTCTCGTTAACTTTAATAAAGATGAAGATGGCATGTAGTGGTTTTATGAGACTTTTTCTGTTGGATTAAACAAAATGTATTATTATGTAGAGTCTTATAATGCCATCAGTCATTTTATATGCAATTCAGTTGTGTGTGGCTACAGACAGGAATTTCTGACACAGACATAAGGACAATCAGGTCCAATTTTCTGTCTTACTGTCTCTGTTCCCTTTCTATTTCTGAGGAAATGGAAAGAGAACTGTGACATTTCTTGGGAAATGGAAAGGCTGAATCCGATTAATCAAATTTACCTCCAACATTCCTTTTACTTTTACTCTCATGTAAAATACATTAGCCTGAATAATTAGGCTCAATAGTTCAAGAAGGACTAACAAAAATTAAAAAAAAAATAATTTCACTTTGCCCATTTTTCCCTTTTATGGGGACAAGGAATGAGGTGTCAAAACAATTTGGATGCATGGATGTGGATATACACCTGTAAAATAATTCCCCAGTTTTAAGTGTGACATAAAACTACATTTGTTGATTAAAGATGACCTCAATAATTATTACTATACAATAAGTATAAGTATGATCCATTGGGGTCTGTCGGAGCAGCCTGGCGTTTGTTTGGTGTTTACTGGTGTGGCCCGGGGGATTGGAGGGGGTTAAGTCTGCGGGGACATGTTCACACTCTTCACACTGCAGCGTCAGGAGCGTGGTCAGTGGTGTCAGAGAAGTGACCCGTGTGAGCGGCCCGGGGCAAAGCATCGAACAAATACACTGTACGGTTATTTCTGTTGCTGTGATGATAGTCACACATTGTCTTTTAGTTTGTTGTTGTGCAGCTGATTCAACATAACAATTTTTGAAATATTTGTGGAACACACAAAAGTGCATTTGTTATATATATTATCTATTAATTGTTTTTAGTTTTGGAGTATTACAATTAAATTATCCAGTAGCATTCCCAGGCAATTTCAGGAGCCCAAAACAACATCACTGTAAGTTACTTGAGAGAAAAGTAAGTATTTTAACAAGGCATAATTCATTAAGTATTATTTTTTAAAGTATAGTTTTCAAAAAATTAATGTAATAAAATCTATCAAGTTTTCACATCCATGTATGTCTTGGCCTCTGTCACAGCTTTAGATCAGCTAATCCCAAAGTTAAAGCAGAGTTCTTTGTTATATGCAAAAACTATTCTTTTACAATTAGACGAAGACACCATTTTGTCATCTGATTTGTTTTACCTGTACAGATAAAATGTATTCATTATAAGGAAAATAAAAGTTAAGGTCCTTCAGGTTTAGGTTAGTTATAGCCTAATGTAGCTCAAATATCTGTTTAATTTTATCTGAATTTGCCACATTATGACATTCAAGCTGGCGTGATCCAAAGATCTGTTTTCAATGATCAAGAAAATATAGTTTACATTGTTTTTTTTTATTGGGCTCCCCTCTGCAGATCTCACTGGGGGGTGTCACCTGCTTGTCTCCGCGGATTTAAAAAGTAGACTGAATGTGTTTGAAATGAAAGTGCTGTGATGGATTGAATACTTTTATCCTATAGCAGTGATTTGTGAGAGAGTCCAGCTGCAGCAGAGACAAAGCGTTTGGCTGCAGATTTTACACCAAATCCTCGGACAAGTGTAAAATCTGTTATTGGGTTCATGTGAGCCAGACGTGTGCCATGTGCGCGCTCAGATTCCTGATGAGTTCTGCTTCAGGAGAGGTGCGCTCTGAGTCGGTTTTATGCATTAAAAAGGATATTATCTGTCAACTCGCATGGTTATGGTATTCTCGATCCAAGTGACGGTAATAGTTGTCAGTGTGTATGCGTTTTTAATGTTCGAAGTACCATTTATATTTGGTTTTATTTGTTAATTTCTTGTTAACGCTGCTAGTTCAATTCAATTTATCTGCGTATAGCCCTAAATCACAACAGCAGTTATCTCGGAGGACTTTACACATTTTACATTCGTCAACACCAGAGAATCAAAAAGTTTAAACACAAATGCAATGATAAAAAAAAACACATAAGTCCTTAAGGGGCAGATGACCAATGTCCATAAATGTTAGAAAAAAGTCCTTAAATGTCCTAAAATGTCCAGGATCATCCCCATGTCCTTAGACCCTCCTGCATCTGCAACAAACAACTCAAAAAAACCTATTTGGAAAAAAGTGACAAACCTAGTCTACTCCTCCTTCTGAAATCCACTTTGGCCTTGTTATTGTTGGCAGATGCAATAGATGAGTGGATTTGACAGAAAGGAATGTATTTATAACAAGAAATTGTGAAGGAAGCATGTCGGTTGTCATGGTTACTTGTCCTCAAAGCTGGGGTTCCTCACTCTTTTTTCTTATCCATAATCATACATTTTACCTTACCTTAATAACAGCAAGAGGAGAGTCAATCAGACCACTGCATGCTGTCTTCATCGTATGAGAAAACGTGTTTTGCATAAGAAAGAGCCCGCGAGTGTTTTAATATGGATTACATTTTTTTGTTGGTTTGGAGGTTTGGTGCACCAGTTTTGGGTAATCCCACATCAATACGTTGAGTAGTACCTCTGTGTGCGTGTGGGGGGGTCTGCACTGGCCCAGATCTTCCGCAGTAAAACGTTTCAGAGTCTGTCCGTCAAATGCACTAATGACTTCTGCAGACCTCTCCCCCGTCGCCAACACTAACAGCCATAAAACGCTGCATGTTTGGGATCCAGGTCTGCTACACGGAGATCAAAAACAACCTGGAAAAAACAAGGTCAAATGAACATAACTCATTTGCAACATTTTTTGTGCACAATCACATCTGCGCTAAACATCACAGTCGATTAATTCAACAGAGAACACAGAGAGTGTTTAACAAGCAGGAGCCTGGCTGGCCAATCAACTCTGGCTCTTTGGAAAAGATAATATTTTTACAAGACAAATCATTGTTATTTATGAAAGTGTTTCTTTCACAATGCTATTTCTGTGGGGATCAAAAAGTGTTTAATTTGATAAACAAAAAAATGTAGGAACTACAGCTTTACTTCACTTCATGTTGAAATCATGAGTGTAGGGGACGCATGCTGTCTCTGGCTCAGGTCTTTGTCCAAAACAGTTGTCAGACTGGATTCTTCTCTGACAATGCCCAAATCCAGGGTAAAAACAGTTCTGTTTAGATGGGCATTTTGGGATTTTAATACCTTGTATCATGTTTTTATGTTTGTATTGTTATTATTGTTATTACTATTGCACAATAACAAATATACACAAAGAAGCCTTTTGAGTTTCCTTTGAGTATGAACTGTGGTATACAATTAAACTTGCCTGCCCTTGACAAGATTTCTTCAGGTATTACCATTTTCAGAAATATGCATCACATGAAAACAGATGAACAAAATACTGTGGTAGATCAAGAGCTGGTGTCTGAGGGAGACATTGACGAGTGTTGTTTACACCAGACCATATCAACAGCCCCCTCCTCCAGACTGTGAACTGGGGGACAGCTTAGCAGGACGTCCCACGGTCCGTCTATCACCAGCACCTCATTTAACATGTGAGAGTAAACAGTGAAAGTCAGCAGGCACCCGGCCACACACTTCAGTGTCTACAACTGATCAAATATGGGTCATTTCAGTGGTTTAGTTGTTGTTTTCGTAATTACAGGTAAGCACTGCATTTGTGTGAGTGAATACATTTGCAAGCCCTATTTATACTGTCAAATCAGGGAAGTCAATCTATTGAAGGGAGAAAAACAGCTGAAGATGCAGGTATTGACTTTGACATTCAAGCTAAATAAAACAATCAATTCAATATTTTTTGGTTTGTGGGTCACGTTTTAGATCGATAGGGCATTTTTTATACTCATGAATTATTACAGTGTTTGGGACATTTCAAAGACAAACTCCATGACGTGATAATGTCTGGTTGATCAAATTTGCCTTAGGGTTAGGGTTTGGGTACTTTGCTGATGTACACTGAATTTAGTACAATAAGTATCAGGCAATTACAAAGAAAATGCTGTACTTAACAAGAACTGTGTAAACCCAGAGGGAATAGCATTAATCCTTTCACAAAGCATTCCCAGCATGACTCCAGTCCATCATCTGGACCAGAGTCACGGAGGAGAGGGGGCTATAAACCAACCCCCACCTGTGACCCATGGTCATGACTTCACTGTTCCAGTAATAACTTCTAAACATCCTCAAACCTCTCGTCAGACCAACAGAAGAAGGTTAAAGTCATCATATGGGCATGATGGGTTTGAGGTGAAAGTCATGTTTTTAATCTGAGCCTTGTGGTCATTGGGGAGCTCTCTAAAGGTCGCCCCCTCCCCAGACGCTTCAGGTCTAGGCAAGGCCAGGGAAGTACATTGGTATAGCACATACACAAGGCAACTCAAAGTGCTGAACAAAACAAGATAGCATTAAAATCATAAAATAAGCACGTACATTAAAAAGAAATAAATTTAAAATCTCTCAATTGTGTGCACAGGTAAACAGAACTGTTTTTAACCTGATTTAAACATTGTCAGAAAAGTGGCCTGCAGTGGCGGACTCTGGGCAGGTTTAGGGATGAAGATGCACAGAAGACACAGAGATGGGAGTGAGAGACAAATGCCCACAACAATTGTAAAGCACTTTGTGACTCTGGTCTGTGAAAGCCTCATATTTAAATTAAAATTACTTATTTTCTTACTTACAATGGAAGAGTTCACATTCAACCATCAAGGCTAAGATGCCGTTTTAACATTTACCAAAACACAGTACATTGAACATAGGATTATGGTGGAAAACAAGTCAGTTTATATTGTTTTTATAATGCTTTTTTGGATCAACAGGAAGAGCTAATGCCCTGTCAGTCTGCAGCACATCCTCCTCTCATATCTGCTGGATTTTCTCCTGTTCCCCGCTGGACATGTCTGATTAGTTTCCAGTGAAATAAGCTCAACTGTTTGTTTAGCTTAAGCCTCATAATAAACCACAGCGAACGCAAGAGCGCACACGGCTGACACTGTTACAATAGACCTGTCTGATCAGCCCTGAGGAGGACCTGCTTTGCATCAATAACTCTCCCACTGCCTTGTCTTTGCTTTAGGAAATTATATATTCATTCAGAGTGGGATAATTATATGAGTCGGTGAGCATGGCACTCAAAAAACGAAACCTTCAGGGTAGAAATAAAAAGTGAATAAAAAGTACATTTTCTAAAACAAGCGACTAAAACATAACTTTTAGACCAAATGTGTGCGTCAAATTAGCGCAGGAGACGCTGGGAAGAGGCCTGATGCATTCTGGATGAAAGAATGATGCCAACTGCAATACCTGTGGTTGTAGACAGAGGGCAGTGTGAGTCTGGCATTCCTGCTCTGATATGAGGGAAGAGAGCCACTGAAAGCCACTCAAAAGGAATCAAAACATAATTTTGGAATAATGTTTTGTCAAAGAAAAAATTGCATGTGATAAAACTGTCCACGTTTCACTTATAACAACAATATTTAACAATCCAAAACAAATATATTATTTTCTCCTATGTTCAATTTTACCCACTTTATCTATATAGCAAACACATAAAGCAAACCTTTCCAAAGTATTTCTCTGGAGAAAATAAAAGCCACATCCAAGTCTGCCAGCTATGTAAATAAGTCTAATCAAATACAATGTTAGAAAAATAGTTATAAAAGAAAACAATAAAATTAGAAGAAAACAAACAATACCATGAATACAATATGTTTGAAAATTAGTACATTTTAAACAACAAAAACAAATAAAATACAAATAGAGTTTGTATGTGGAGTATATGCGGAGGAAATGAATACATATATTGCTCAAAAAGGCAAAAACAACAACTACAATAAAGAAGATCATATTCTGTGTTAAACATAACAATCACAAATGTAACTCTAAAAATCAAAGGCTGCCATTTAAAAGTTATTAGCATCAGCGATCGTGGCCTCTTCTTCCCTCCTACTTAAATGCATCACAGCACTTTGTTCACCTCACAAAAAGACCAGGGCCAAAGAGCGCTCCTCTGCTCTTTCTTCTGCTGCTGAAGGATCCAGGAGTGTCGTATTAAGAACTCACTCAAGACGAGGTTTTGTGTGTCCTCGGCCGCCCTGTTGTCCCCGGTCCACACTGAAGACAGCTCTCCACGCTTTGATCTCACATAGAAAACAGAGGTGGACGGTCCCACTCCACAGGCCGCGGGGCATTGTTGACATTAGCAGCTCCAAAAAATCAGACCCATGCATTCATTTGGTGGTGAGGCTATTTACAAAGTGGCTTCTACAAACAGCCCATGTAATTATTGGCATGCAGTGTTGACAGTGGGTTTAGCTGTGTGAGTGTGTTTGCGTGCATTGGAGAGGTAAAAACTCTCGTCTCCAAAAGTTTGTCTCAAGCAGCCGGTGACGTCATGTAATGAGTTTGTCCCAGAAATGACCTCAGCTCTGTCTGCAAAACCCATATTTTACATTTTAAGATTGTATAAGGGGTTTAGAGTTATTCAGCTGTTTGTAAGTTTGAGGAACTGGAGAAACTTGTGCTGAATGCCTTTAGGACAAGTGTGCATACAACTTTGATGTGTGGTTGGAATAAAACATTTATTGCAGTGAGTTTCTTTTTATGGCCATTTTATAGAGACGGCATTCTGTTCTAGCATGCTCTTTCAAGATGAATACTTTATTGATCCTTAAGGGGGGTTCCTGCTCCTTCTACTGCACATGTCCATCAAGAAAATGTCAAAACAAAACAATGTGGCTCAAATGTTAATTGATGATTCAATAGATTGAGTTAAAAACACTTTTTACACAATATTACACAATTGTTTCTGGCATATAGACTTATTGGTTCAAACTTTTTTTTATACATTTTAGCACATAGTATTTTTAACAGTAATATTACAATGTTGATAGCTGTATTTCAATCTGGAACGCCTCATGACAAAGATTGCATTAGAATTAGCACGATTAGAAAGTAGGACCCGGCAGACCAATGATGAGACCTGGTAGACAAAATAATGCATTTATTCCATTTGAACATGAAATGTAAACATCTGCAAGAGGGATTTAACAGAGATCATGAGCATGTGAGGACGGTTGCTGTACTGCAGCAGCTTGATGCTGCAGGACTGAGAGGCTTCTTTTAAATGCAGTGTGACACTGAAGCTGAGGTTGACGAGCTCAGGCGCCTGTTTGTAGAAGAGATAGGATTCGTTTTGGCAGGGCGCCATGTCTCCCAATCTTCTGAGTTTCTGCTGTAGCACAAATCAATCAAATTCTGAATGAATGGATACAGTGGTTAGGAATAGTATTGATGCAACTTTACTATACCACAACACAGTAGCAAACATCAAACTTAAAAGTGGGGTTTGTATAAGTACTTTTACAAGATGCAGATGTGCAGACGATCAGTAAAGTCTACTTGTACATACTCTGGCTGTTGTAAACTGAATGGGCCGGTCCTGTGTCCCGCGTCAGTGGACAGGGCGCTGTGCCGCTGCTGCAGACTAAACAAACACACACTCAGATTACCTCACTGTAAAAATACACTGCAAAAAGTGGCGAGGGATTATATATCACCGACCTGACACTTTCATCACACGCATTTTCATTTTCATTTACAGGTCATTTTTAATAGAGGGAAAACATATTGGTAAATTCATAGTTTAAAGGAGACATTGGATGAGAATATTTTCAATAAATAAATGTACAGTTATAAAGCACATGATTGAAATGATTGAAATGTGGAGCTTGGATCCAGCCTCATTGTTTCTTTCATTTGTTATTGTTTAGTTCTTAATAATTGACTAAAAAGTCTACTTTTAGTTGAGGAATGTGTTCCTTTTTTTACTAGTTTTAGTCTAAATATAATAGTTGTTTTGTAATGATCCTTTGTAATGTAGCTATTGTTGATACAATAATCAAATGGCAAAAATATGACATTGAATACATCTTCCATAAAATAAAACCAGCATCTCAACACAGGAACACTGCATCTTTTTCAGATGCGGATGATAATGACCAAAATGCTGAAATATTCATACGTGCAGCCTATGAATATCCATTTGCATATTTTAAACGGTTCAATCCTCAATAATCTTCAGACTTGGTAGTCGGTGTCTTGATGATAGAAAAACCTTTGGCCTCTCACTCAGAAACTTTCACATCCTCATTGAAGCAAAGATGACTATATGAAACTTCCCCACTGAGAGACGAATACAGATTATCTTATTTTATATGGTTCCACATTTACATTAAAATACATTTCTAGCCTCATCACAAAGAGATTCTGTTTTCGGTGATGGGAATAATCCTGCTCGTTGGTCCCAGACGGACAAACCGTGTTGGATCAGGTGCCATCAGATTATCTGGCTCATCTTGGCCCATCGTGGTGTGGGGTGCCTCCCGCTGCACCCAAAAGTGTTATGAATGTATGTGTCTTAATTCTGTCCCATGTAGTCTGTGGGTGGCAGCATTAGGGTGGGCCCGACTTAAATGGGAAACCGTGTCCTGTTAAACTGAGCTGCTCTAAGCCGATTTTTTAAGGTCACGTTGGCACCAATGGAGGATTAGCTTGGTTCAGATCAATGTCTGATTGGGATCTTTCTGTGTACCATAGCCTCCCTGTGTCTGCACAGAATGCGGCCAAAGTCTTGCGATTTGTACTTGGGGAGAAGAAAGGCGGTCCCCTCCCAAAGTGGACAAAGACACACATTAACTCAGTTTTGCTGTTTTTTTCGCCTGCTCCCGTCCCAAAGGATCAAACGTCTGAAGAAGACATGAGCGCGGAGGCCTCACTGCAGCTGCTGCTTCTGCCGCTACGACACTTGTCTCCAACAGGTGCCATGTCCGTAGGCGGACACCTCCACTGTAGTGAATTACTGCTCTGCGTTGGTGGGATGTTTCAGATGGTTCCCACAGGACTCGGCCTGTGACCTTCAGATTACACGTGTGCAGTCAAGGCCAGACTATGATACTGTGTTTACTACATCTAATCATTTTATGTTGTTATTTTCCTCATTTTTATTAATCTAAAATGCTCACAGGACATCACAGTGTATTTTCATTGTCAAAAAGGAAGAATGACACAAATTTGACTGTGATTACGGCACTGAAAAGCCATGTATCTTGGTGGTAGCAAATACTCAATGGAGAACTTTAAAGGGCCTACAGTGTAAGTGGAGAGTTTGTTTGTTATTATTATATACATTTTAATATTGTTGTCTCTGGTGCACCCTGGGTACTGTTGGACGAATACACCATGGTATTAAACTGCAAATGGAAAATCAACTGAATATGATTGATTATGTTTGTGCCAAATAGATAAAAATAAACATGTTAGCTGTTTGAGAGCTTATACAATGAATCATATACTTTAGTCCATTACTTAATTTATTTTATAGATCAAATCATATATTTGGAATTTAGAACAGGAAGATGATACAGAGTATGCACATTTGTGAATGGTTTTCTAAACAAATATAAGATATGAAGTGATTTCCGGAATCCAGAATTTCAATCTGGAGAAACTCAACTGTTATTAGATTTCTATGTATTGGTTGGTATTGTGTTGGTTTCTGCATGAGCGATAATATACAGCATGCATGAAGGGGAAATGAAAATAGAGATCATGAGATGAAATCCCCCGAGGCCTAGACCCTAGTAGTAGCTAATGAGAAGTGTTGAAGAGCTGGTCTGGCTGATGATGGGGAGGAGGAGGGTTGCTGCATGAAAGCTTTCTGCGTGATATGAAAGCCTTAATGACATTGCAGGGTAGTGCTTAAATGCTGCCAGGTGAGATACTGGTATTGCAGAGCTACCACCTGAGAGCCTGAGAGCAGTGATCCTGTGCACATGTAGAGTGCGTAAGTAGTAAGTGATCTTTATTTATACCTTTCACAAAACAGAGTCTCAAAGGGCCTTACAATTGTGGGCAGAAACCGGAGCACCCAGAGGAAACCTATACGCAGACACGGGGAGAACATGCAAACTCCACTCAGAAAGGTCTGGATAGTCTTCCTATCTGAACCTCGGCTTTAGCTTCATGATCATTTTCCAGGGCCATGCCACACTCAATTCTTGACATAGAAGCCAGCTATTAGTAACAGCCCAAAATAAAAAACATCTTATATGGACCTTAATAACAAAGCAGCAGTGCGGTGAGGGCTTCTCGCATGATATGATTTAGCAGCACATAAAACATCACACAAGAACGAGAGTGGCGAGATAATGACTAGTGTACACTGTCAGTCTTTGTTTTAAGCATCTCTGCCGCATCATTAACCCATCAGCTCTGACCACTGGACAAACAAAGAGACGCCCATAATTACAGATAAGACTCTACTGATCTCAAACCATCCAGGACACACAGCAAAGTCGTTAAAACCACCAAATAAAATGATTTATGTCGTAACTGAGAGCGCCGCACAATAGCATTGCCGTACATAAAAGTAGTTCCCAGCTTTGACTAAAACAGAAATTTGGAGGCGAACGATATAAAAGCCAATTGTGCGTGAAGATGAGGTGATAATTTGCGGGCACAACGGCCTGAAGAGTGCCTCTCTAAGAGTGCCGCCTCTGGGACAGAATGGGTCTCCTCCCCACAGAGGTCGAGGCTATTGAGGCCGTGCAGCTGGGAGTGTTTGTCTCCATGTTCTACACTGTGGAAGGTTACTTAAAGCACGCCAAAAGGGCAGCGGGTCAACCCCAGCCACAGTGACGACTCAATTCAAATAATGGCATTGCATTTTAAGGTTCTGTAAATTATCATTAGTGTTTATTGATATTGTTGTGAACTATGTTGCTGAATTCTCAAAGAAAGGGTATAAAAGGCTTGTTTCTTTATAAAGCGCCCTTCACAGACCAGTGTCACAAAGCGCTTCACATAGTATAAAAACAGACATAGTATAAAATAGACACACATTTTTAAAGGCCAAGACAACCATGTAAAAAACAGCAAGACAAAATTATGCTAAAGCCTGAACAACAAGCCTGTTTTAAGTTGACTTTTGAAGGACTCAACAGACTCTATAGAACGCAGAGAGATCGGGAGAACGTTCCAAAGCCTGGAAGGACCTGTCTCCTCTGGTCCTGAAGCGAGTGTGTGGAACCATCCGGAGGTTCTGATCCACAGACCTGAGAGCCCTGGCTGGGGTGTGAGGCTGGCAAGCAAGAATAGACACGACACCTCCACGGTAAATAAGAGGTCAAAATCATTCTCAGGTTATATGATTCTTACAGATAAAGTTAAGGTAACTATTCCACATCCTGCACTGCATATGAATTATATATTTTATTTAAAAAACAACATTCAGATTTTAAAGAAGAAATGTTGCAGTATTGTTTTAAACACAGTCTTCAGAGGAAACTGCAGTTCGTGTAAAACAAAGTGGCTGGAATAAGTTCTGTGCTCTTGATTTTCGCCAGTTCCACATATTTTCTATTTTTATAATGATAATAATAATAATATTATTGATAATAATCTAAGATTTTTGTATAGATTAATTCTATTGATTTGTTACAGCTGTAATTCATTGAAAATTGTTTAGATCTTTAAACTCTTTTTAAAAATAAAATAGTTTAGTTAATAATAAAAAGCCATTTATAAAACAACTATGTGAAAAACCATTAGTGTAATAATCTCATTAATGTTTAATCTCACCTGTTTCTGGTTTGTGTAATAGTCACTTATCGTAATGAGCACCGAGCTCAGAACAAGCAACACTCGACCCACTCCTGGTGTTTGGACAGATATCTACAAGTAACTATATGAAGTCACATTTAACTGATGATTATTATTTTCAAACACCACCAGAATTGTGTGTTCAAAAACATAATCTCAAACATTATTCTACCTCTTTGACTTGACCAATTGAAGCGATTAACAGAAAAAGAAAGATATTAATAAAAAATCAATTGGACGACAAAATGTCTTCTATCCAGCTCGTATGTAGTGTGTGTGTGAGAAAGAGTAATCATTAAGTAATCATTAATGATTAAGTAATCATTAAGTAATCATTATTTATATATACCGCCTTTTCACTGCACATCGGAGTCTCAAAGCAGTTTACAATTGTTATTTTTGGGAGTGGGGGTCGCCAGTACAGGAGGCCCATGCCAGACCTATTGTACATATTTTTAGTGGTAGGGAAAACCGGAGTACCCAGAGGAAACCTACGCAGACACGGGAAGAACATGCAAACTCCACTCAGAAAGGCCCTGGTCCAACCGGGATTCGAACCCAGGACCTTCTTGCTGAGAGGCGAGAGTGCTATCCACTGAGAGAGAGAGAGAGAAAGAGAGAGTCTATCTATAGATCTGCCCATCACAGTATCTAGGATCAGGGGAATTGGAATTTCATATCCTGTGTTATGACATTGTATTTTCCCATCAGTACTTTGTTTGGACTCTACCAGTTTTATGTAGGGGCTCAGCACTCAGTTGGAAATTCAACTATTTGTATTAATGTGAGCAAAAAATAATAAATAAGAATGATTTATTATTCTTTTATTGGTTTTATTATTCTATTATTGGTCGAATCTCGGATCCAGGAGGAGCAGTGGGGTTTTCGTCCCGGTCGCGGAACACTGGACCAGCTCTATACTCTCCATCGGATACTTGAGGGTTCATGGGAGTTCGCCCAACCTGTCCACATGTGCTTTGTAGATTTGGAGAAGGCGTTCGACTGTGTTCCCCGGGGTGTCCTTTGGGGGGTTCTCCGGGAGTACGGGGTCGGAGGTCCTCTGCTGAGGGCCATCCGATCCCTGTATGACCGGAGCCAGAGCTGTGTTCGCATTGCCGGCAGTAAGTCAGACCTGTTCCCGGTGAATGTTGGCCTCCGACAGGGCTGCCCTTTGTCACCGGTTCTGTTCACTGTATTTATGGACAGAATATCTAGGCGCAGCCAGGGGTCGGAGGGGGTCCGGTTCGGAGACCACAGGATTTCATCTCTGCTGTTTGCGGACGATGTTGTCCTGTTGGCTCCAACGAACCAGGACCTGCAGCATGCACTGGAGCGGTTTACAGCCGAGTGTGAAGCGGCTGGGATGAGAATCAGCACCTCCAAATCCGAGGCCATGGTGCTCGACCGGAAAAAGGTGCCTTGCCCTCTGCAGGTGGGTGGAGAGGTCCTTCCTCAAGTGGAGGAGTTCAAGTATCTCGGGGTCTTGTTCACGAGTGAGGGAAGAATGGAGCGTGAGATTGACAGGCGGATCGGTGCAGCGTGCGCAGTTATGCGGTCGCTGTATCGGACCGTTGTGGTGAAGAGGGAGCTGAGCCGAAAGGCAAAGCTCTCGATTTACCGGTCAATCTTCGTTCCCTCCCTCACCTATGGTCATGAGCTTTGGGTAATGACCGAAAGAACGAGATCGCGGATACAAGCGGTCGAAATGAGCTTCCTCCGCAGAGTGGCTGGGCGCTCCCTTAGAGATAGGGTGAGGAGCTCAGTCACACGGGAGGAGCTCGGAGTAGAACCGCTGCTTCTCCACGTCGAGAGGAACCAGTTGAGGTGGCTCGGGCATCTGTTCCGGATGCTTCCTGGACGCCTCCCTGGGGAGGTGTTCCGGGCACGCCCCACCGGGAGGAGGCCCCGCGGAAGACCCAGGACACGCTGGAGGGACTATGTCTCTCAGCTGGCTTGGGAACGCCTTGGGGTCCCCCCGGACGAGCTGGAGGAAGTGTGTGTGGATAGGGAAGTCTGGGCGTCTCTGCTTAGACTGCTGCCCCCGCGACCCGGCAACGGATAAAGCGGAAGAAAATGGATGGATGGATGGATTTATTATTAGGCTATTCCCAGAAAATCTCCATAAAGCATTCTTTGGACCAACTATGCAGGAGTGACAGCTGCTTTGTCTCATTTGACATCTTCATCAGGCCCCTCCCATCTGCAGCGTCCTGGGGCCACACTCACAGTAGAAGAACTCTTCATATGAACGCAATAAGAGCAGTTATCTCCTTACACCAGCTTTGGGATGAGAGGGGCCTACGAGTGCCCCGACAGCCACTTAGTTTGGGACAGGTTTAACAGCACTTAAATGAAGCAGGCTTTTCAAACAGACAGAAGATTAGGGGGAATAAGAACGAGGCTCATGTCTACAAGAGGGCAGGCTCCAGGAGGACTGGCACCAGCTCATTTCCACTCAAATGTTGTGTTTTACAGCAGCATCAGCTGTCCTCTGAGCACTTGGTGGTTGAATATTTCAGAAGTGGCGCTCAGGGAAAGTTTCAGCCCTTCTATGACCAATTGGATCACAACACTTTGTAGAAAGAAATGTATCAATGAAAGGAGTCTACTTCAGCCCTATTGTATTATTTTTCATCAGTACAGGAAGATTACAAAATATCAAAATATTGGTTAACTCAAGATTCACTTCTTCAAGAATGGAGCAGCTGATAGTGTCCATGTCTGTAAAGGTACAGAAGTGGACCAACATGAACAGGAAGTTAAACCAAATCACATAGAATGTCATTCTGTGTAGATTTAGAAATTGTCTCAAATCTCCTTTCCTTTAGTTCTACAATATTCAAATGCATGGTGCAGGAACACAAATGTAAAGTGAGCAGATTTGAAATTACCACATCAACATAGAGCTTAAAACTGTGTAATTCTTGTTTTTTTATATATGTAATATTAGTATATTCATAATTGGTGAGAAAACAAGGTTTGTTTTAGTCTTGGTTCAGTGTTGGTGAGATTGACAGTGCACCTGTGGACTGTTAGTGACGGAGCGACACACGAAAGAACAGGAGGCGAAGGAGGGAGGAAAAACCACTTCAGTTCTCACTTGAGTGGCTCTCTTTGGGCCCTCACCCTGGCCCCCCCTCACATACACACTATCCCATCTTAAGACTGACATTCCTCCACTGCCCCCTCTTCTCCCCAGGCACACACCACGCAGCATTCAAAACGCATTAACACCAAATCAATGGGAAACAGTGAAAAAAGCCAAGAAAAAGAATAGAAAGGGGGTAAAAAAAATCTCCTTAGCAACATAATCTAGCCTGGTTAAAGGAGGAGGGGCTGAGAAGAGTCGTTCACAAAGGCTGTGCACACGGACAGCAGCAAAGTCGTGAATTAACGCAAACGAAACTGTTCCTTTTTCAGAGCAGCACAAGCAGAGACTGATGCAGGCTGCATCTTTGAGTTTAATCTCGAAGGTGCACGGTGGCAGAGTGGTTAGCGGTGGGTTTCATTCTACCTCCAGGCTTTTCTGTGAGGTGTTTGCATGTTCTGCCCATGTCTGCGAAGGTTTCCACCGTGTGCTCCGGTTTCCACCGGGTGCTCCGGTTTCCTGGATATAGAATAGGTCTTTGTGGCGGGAGAGACAAATGCCCAACCCCCCCCAAAAAACAACAATTATGTAGCGCTTTTTGAACATAGTTTGTGAAAGGCGCTATAGAAATATTATATACTACCTTAAATATTGATTGTTGCCATTGTACAATTGACTAAATAGAAAAATACAAATATTAAATACATATATGCATAATTATTACAACATTTTATGAAATTAGAGCAAAAAAAATAATGCTTTATTATTGTTCGTACAATGACATCCTTGAATTTGCTTGGAAAATGCACTAATCAGGAAATGAAAACATATTCAGAGCATGATAAACCACCAAGAGCATAATACAAATAGCACAGTATTGAGTTAGCACAGTATGGAGTTACCCAATGAGGATTTACATGTGACTTCTGGAGTTCGCTTCTCTGGCGCGCACCGGTCCAACACGATTATCTCACTGGAATACATCCTACATCGCCCAATATGAAGTTCTTACTTGTGGACAAATAATGTTTATCTTTATTCTTGAACCTTGAAAAATTGCAATGTTTGAACGATCCACTACTGGCACAATGTTTAAAAAAAAGTATCTGTTTTAGGCTACATACTGTGGCACATGGCCGGACTTTCCATACAGGAGACAATACAATCTAAAGCTAATTTGTTGTCCTTGTTAGTCGTGGTGGATCACAGCATTTTCCTTGGCTTTCTCGTTTGGATTGGCACGGCATTGGGTGCAGAGGATCTTGTGGCACCCCCTCCTTGGTTCCCAATTCACTCCTCTTTGTTAGCACGGCTAGTTTATTCTCCAGTGGTCTATGTTAAATATCTTTAAACATAGCGCTCATTTCTCTGTGTTTGATCTTGATTTTTTTTCTTTTTTTTTTACCTTGACGAGCTTGAAAATGTGTTTTGTTTCAAATCCTAGTGGATTGTTAGTTCATTCATTTCAGTGAGTAAAATATACAAAAACAACTTTCGCTTGATTCCTTCTACCCTTCTACACCATGTTGGGAAACAATATAAAAGTCTGAATAGTTGTATCCTTTAAAATCCTCTTACACTTCATCAACATGGGTTTAAGTCGTGTCCTCAGCCTTTAGACAAACACTCAGAGGCTTAATGACCTGCTCTGGACAAAGGCCTTGGACTGAACCAGGTCTGGACCAGACTTGTCCCACACAGTCTCACGAGCTGCCTTTGCTCTTGTTTTGTAAAATGGCGGATATCAAACAAACAATGAGTGTGAAGCAATAGCACAGCCACCAGCAGTCCTATAAATGACCCCTGACCCGTCCTACATGATCAGCCCATTCAGAGGAGGCCTGTTTAATTAGGAGGTCATTAAGAGCGGCACAACCCACTCCCACAGCTGCTCTACTTCTTAAATACCTCGGGAGTTTATAGAGCCATAATGTCAGAGGGTCAACTTTTAACACTCCTAGTGCTCGCCCCATTTGAGGGGAGTGGAATCAAATATTATACTAATTAAACCGTATTTAGTTTGGAAGCTAGTTTTGGTGCAGTTGACCTAAGGTAGAAGAGTTCACCCTCTCAGCACTCCGCCTGATGAAATATAGTGAAGTGAAATGATTTGAGAGCGTAGAGTCCCACGCAGGATAAAGGTGCGCTGATGACAGGACGGGAGCGGTCCCAGGGCCTTTGATTCAAGCCCTGATTTCACACCCGGCTTTGGGACGTTTTCTCTTTCACTGCTCTTTCTTCTGACTTTATTCAACCTTATTCTGAGGCCGCAGCTCCAGTGCAGCAGAGAGGGAGAAGAGTCAGGCCTATTCACTACTTTATAAATCACCTCAGCATGTGCAGACCGTGGCCAATCGGCCAATTACACCCCCTGACACACCGAGGCCGATAAAGACGGCCCGGGACAATGGGATCACAGGACAGATAAACGATCCTTTAATGAAGTCGCCCACAAAACAGGCCAAAACCGCGCGCCCCACTTACGTAGTCCATCACAGCTTTGCCCTCACATTTCCTGTTGCTCCGCAGCTCACTGAAGCACTGGCAAAGTGGGAGAAAAATGACTCCTGTGTGCTCCCTGCCCTGGCCCCTTTCAGACTTTTGGCCCAACAAAAGCATCTGTTGCCATACTGTGGTGCTCAGCCCCCCTCTCAGTCCTCTGCAGAGCACCAGAGCCCAGCATTGGGCAGGACGGGCGCAGCTGAGTCGCACACCTTGGGCCAGGGCCCATTGAAGACTCAGCCCGAGCTCCTCCATCCATCTTTGTGTCCCGCACAAACACTGAAAGTTACTGTGACAGAGCTCTGCAGCTGCAGCCTGAATAGCAGCAGGACGAGGTGAGAGAGAAGAGCGGCTGCAGGGTGGTCCCACCTCCAACACAAACGAGAGATAGTTCTTCATCGCATACTTTAATGCAAGTGCTTTAAATCATTCAGAAGATATTATTGTGTTGAAATTACTTGTGCCATATGGTAAATATAAATATTAAATTAATACTAAAATGTGTATTTAATACATTGGAATAACTCAAATTCAACTTTGACAAAAGTAAAATGATTGCCCTCAAAGGTTTTTGAACTCTTGTTCTCTCTCTCAGCCTCTCTCTGTGAAGCCTGTGGCGTGAGGTTTAATAATAGTTTTATTGTGGCTGCAGGTGCAGCGTGTTACATACTAGACCCAAACAGTTTAACCGTTTTTGTTATTATAATCATGGTAATTTTATATAATGACAGACAGAATGACACAGGAGGGTCTCAGAGTAGAGCCACTACTCCAAAGTGCCTCTTTTTCGGACACCTCCTGGATGGAAGTTTGATGCGTTATCACATCTCAAAGGTTTAGAAAGTTGGAGCTGAAAGGGTCACCCGAACAGCTATCACCTCAGCACTGGTGTAAATGTAACACACAAATAAAAAATCCTCTTTACTTCTTGAAATATGTGCGTCCCTCAACTCTTTTTTTCTATCATGATCTAAATGGTTCATATATTTAAGAAAATGTATTAATTGATACGATTGGGTGATAACATGATGTTAATAACTGACTACAAAAGGTACTGAATGCTATTTGAGTAAATACATTTTCATCAATATAAATTGTACTTGACCATGGAACAGATATTCTTTCCTCCCAAAGTTCCAAAACACTGAATGTCTCATCTTAGGCTAAGTCTGAGAGATGAGAAGAGTCTGAAGAGATGTTTAAGGATCTTCCAAGCCTTAAACATAAGAAGACTTTTTACATTTGTCTCATCACTTATAACTCATGAGCTAACTTCAGTTGGTCCGTTCCCACTCTGCACAAACGCTGCTCCTACACTTCAAGCACGTTACGTTGTGGGTCATTGTCCGAGCTTTTCCAATGGGATGTTTTTACGAGTGTGTTAGTATTCAGCTTTAGTTATTCATTCCCCCTGTCCCAGCCAAGAAATCTTTGTCAGAGCGCTCCTCTTCAAACCGTGGAGTGTCAGGCGGGGCGGGGCATCGATTTGATTCTAATCGGACCATGAAAAGAACATGATCTAACTGCTTTGAGCCCTGAGTATATTTAGTCCCACCACAGCCCCCCTCCCCTCGATTTAAAAAGCTTTGAAAGTGTCGTCAATGACTTTGTGAAGACTGAAGGGAGCTAAAGATTTGGAAAGGGATGAAGTAAGAAAAGAGGCTAAATTGAGGGAAAAAGAGGCCAGACATAAAAATTCCAAGAGTAGTTAAAAAGCGTGGGTGGGTGCATTTGCATGACAGGGGCGCCTGAAAGCGGGTGACCCTCAGGACCGCCCCAGCGCTCGGCTCGGGACGTTGGCTGCGCCTGAGGTGCTGCGGGCTCTGACCCTGCTCATTGACTCTGAATAGATACTGTGTCAAAGGGATGGGCATCTGCAGACAGAACGGGCCACATATGCACTTAGCACGGTGTTAGCATGTAGCTCGTACGACACAGACTGGAGTAAACAAGGCTTCACAACAAGGCAGAACAATAGAGTTTAAAGGAACTGTTGGTTTGTGATTATTCGGTTTGTTTGATTTCATAAATAGCAACAATCTACGGACTGCACGCTGTTTTTTGTCTTTTTGATTTCATGTTATTTTGGCCTTTTAGATGGATGTTTGTTTGTTTGTTTATTTTAAAGGTATTGTTAAAAAAAAATTATCAACAGTTTCACTTATTGTTTATTTGGTGCTCTATTTTATTTTTGTAAATGATTGAATGTTTGCTTATCTCGCGATCATATCTGTATATGTACATACAGTATCTAGATATGAATGTTAAATGTTTATGTATGAGTGTTAATGCATACTGTTTATGGGTATGTATAAATGTATATATTTGTGTATATATATTATTCTATTGTGCATGGTTTCTGGGGAAAAAAACCACTGAAAAACAGCAAATAAATAAACTGTAATAAAAATGTGACTCTTCAATAAACAAAAGAAAACCCAAAAAAAATTTTAATAGTTGCAATGGGCAAAAAGCATGATGATAAATCTAAAACGTATATGTGTGTTCACTTTGTTTCCAATCATCTCTTTTTTCATCCGAATATATAAATAAAATTATACATAAATAATACTAAATACACAGCGTTTCAATGCATATCATTATCATTGTATTGTTTGGTCAGGGGAGCAGGTCCTTGCACCCGTCTCTTATCAGTGAACCCCAGAGCAGTGAATGGACTGGACATGTATAGAAAGCACTTCATTATTCCTCCTTTAGCGCTGTGTCCACACTCCCACATTGACGACGGCAGGTGCTCGGACGCCCCGCGCACGTGCAGCCGGCCCACACGCTTCACTTATCCCACTATGATTTAGTGCAGCAGGCAGGTGAGCCGTATAGAGGGCTCCAGGGAGGGGGTCCGGGCAGCGATGGACCATGCATACAAATCTAACTGACCCCCCCAGACTAAGTTGTGACTCTAAACACAGAGGATAAACACTCGGCTGTGGCGGTGTCGCGACGGTCCAGACAGGAGCTCTTGGCCCTGACCCACCCCCCCCCTCAGTCTGGCCGCACTCAAAAGGAGCGCACTTGGAGTTGCAGCAACGGAGTAAACACTTGTCGAGTTTGAGCAAATTCACTTAAAACAAAAGACAGTGACAAGCAGGATGCTCCAGACAAAGAGCTTCATTTGGGATGCAGGCGGCGGGTCCAGCCTGAGGAGATCCTGGACACTGTACTCCAACTGCACAGAAGCCGAGGGAAACATGCTATTGGGAAATGTCCAGGGAAACAAACCGTCACTACTTGTAATTATTCATTACTTTATGTCAGTAGGTTCTTGTTCAGCTGATTTGAATTTTTTCACTATTTAATTGTATTAATTGAATAGATTGTATTTTTAAATGCTATCCACTTCATAGAACAGTGGTTGAATGTTAAAAAGTACAAATGTTTTATTGAACCGCCCCATCCACGTCACTATTATTAATATATTTAGCTAAAACTGCAAATTATAAAGTGAAAAACCAAGAAAGGAAAACACACATACACTCTCCCCCTCTCTACATACACACACACTCTCGCACACACACTCACAAGACGCACACACACACCAGTTGAATCATTTATACCGAACAAAACTACAATGGGATTTGATTTTTTTGTTTTTTTGTGCTGTAGTTTTAGTTAATTCATGTTTCTCCTGTGTCAGTTCTTTTACAACATGAAAGTACCACCACCACCACTGATGGAAACACTCAAGCCTTCAGATTCTTGTGAGTGCAGCTTGGGTCAGATACGAAAGATGCAAAACACATTTGACATATTCTTTTTGTCACTTTATTCAACCAAGAATGTATGATGTCTAAAGGGGTTGAAAAGAAAATGTTCACAATATAACTATGTGTCCTTATCTTCAGACGCAAAAGGCTAGTTTGTCTAATAATGTATAATAAATGTATAATAACATGTCTTTCTGCGCAGATATACAAATATTCAATTGAATAAAAATAATGTTAAAATGCACACTTTGCGTAAAAATAATGCAACTGTACTAGCATTGTTTAAAAAAAAGAAGAAAAAAAAAGTCTATTGTTGCACACACACACACACAGACACACACACTGATGTTTATAATATGACTTTGAATTTTCTTATTGTCAATTGTTTTTTCCTACCCACTCCATTTCATCCAGTAGCAGAGATATTTTTCCTTAATCGTCCTGTTAGACGCGAGGTTAAGCCCGTTAAAGCGTATAAATCTGATAATCTGCACTAAGTGACAAAATGAGAGTTGGGTCTGAGCCTCATCATGTCCTGCTCCTTCATGTGGATAAAACCAGAGGGATTTCAGTAAAACAGCTTGGACCATCGCAGCAGAGACGACATCGTCCAAATGAGTCCCTGCAAACTTCACATGTTTTATAATAGAGGCCTTTAATGGGACAAGATGTGGACTAAAAGGAGTTATTAGGAAACAAGTCTCCACAGTGACACGAGGCTGGAACCAACAAATCAGGATAATGATCCAACACAACTGAACACTACGGCTAAAAATACAGTAGCAAACAGAGAAATACAACACACGCTGAACTCAACACGGTGATACTGTCAGTGTATCTGACAAGTATAGCTCCAATGTGAGAAAGTAATCAATGATCTGTATTAGATTTATTTAGTTTATTTAGGTTTTTTTGATGGGACAGTGTGTATTCATGAACAGCAGGTGCTCTAAATGCTACCACAAACACATATCTTTTCATCCTAAACTATTGTATGTGTTATAAGGGGGGAAACCTGAGCATCCGGAGGAAGCCTAAACAGATAAAAATGTAGTTTTTTTATAGCACTTTTTGGACACTCAAAGACGCGTGCACGTTGTTATTCATTCACTCCATACACTACCACGGTATCCACAGCTTCCTTCGGGGACACTAACAGAAGAGAGGCCACCAGTATGTACCCCTCTGACCACCACCAAACATTCAGCACACATCAGATTCATTCAAGGCAATGTGGGTGAAGTGTCACAGCGACACTTTGGCACTTTACAGCCGCAGCCGCAGCCGCCCCACCGTGGCACCTGGTGTTCCCAGAAAAATACAAATCAAGAAAAGTAAGAGATGACTTTGCATCTACATTTGCTTGTAGGATAATATAGAGTGGTGTTTTTATACAATGCAACAAAGCTTGTAACTAAAATACAATTAATAGTAATTTTGTTTGGTGCAAGTAATGATCATAATGATCTGCTGAGTGACGGCTGTTGACCATATGCACTGAAGAATTATCCACGTAAACCTAAGGCTCTCTGAAGCCTCTCATTAGTCGAAATAAAAGCTGCTGATTCTAATAAGCCCGTGCAGGTGCCGGTGTCAGAGCTGGTTGGAAGAGAGAGAAATGGCATCATCTGCACAGGATGATTGACAGGCACAAGGTGCTGTGAACGTGTGGATGAAATGCTGGGTTTGTTTGCTCCTTCACACTGCTCCTCCAGAGCTCAGGTCTATTCAGTCAGAGGACGGTGACAATGGGCCCTGCACACAGACACATTCCAGGCTCTTCCGCTCCAGCTCACAAGCTCAATCCCGGTGTGGAGCTCTTTCACACAGGAGAAGGGCTACACTAGCTCTTTCACACAGAGGTGCAGGCTGCATGGAGCACCCACATGTCACTCACTCTTTCTTCAGGCGCTATAAGGGCGTTTCCTGATCCAGTGCAAACAGGAAGTGTCAGGGTGGTCAGCTGATCAGAGTAAGAAGCTCTCGTCTGTGGTTGGTCTCCCCAAGCTTATAATCAGATGTTAAAATGTAAAGTTCCTTAGGCAACTATAACCCTTCAAAATATAGCATGTCATGGGTGTCACGGGTCAGCAAGGATGTTAGCTTGGCCAGGACCCCACATATTGTAGTTCACTGTCTTGTTGTGTGTCTTTGTGAATGTGTTTTGGACTGTGCAGTTGTGCCTGTCAAATGTAAATACATAAATACTATTGTGGAAGGTGTATATTCCACCAAGGCCACAGATCGTTCCAAAATTTCAATGGGGTCATCCTCACATCATGTCCCATCCCCAAACCAATTATGTCTCAATACAAACAGCGTCATTTATTAACATTGCTCATCCCGCCCCCTTCGGACCAATTACTCCTTCGAGTTTGTTATAATTGCATTACTGAGTTTGAACTGTTTGATTCTCTGTTGTCGGTGAATCAACAAATTTGTAAAGTCTTCCGTGATGACTTCCGGGATGGCTGAATGAGTCCATTCAATATGCTGCAGCTTGGGTCCTGACAAGAACCAGGAAGTACGATCACATTAGTCCAGTCCTCAGGTCTCTGCACTGTCTTCCTGTGGCTCAGAGAATAGACTTTAAAACAGCCCTGCTTGTTACAAGTCTCTCCATGGCCTCGCACCAAAGTAAATCTGTTATGTCAGTAAATCTGACATGTTAGTGCCATAAGCACCTGCCCTGACTCTGAGGAGCACAGGGACTGGCCTCCTGCTGGTGCCCAGAGTCAGGACGTAACATGGGGAGGCAGCATTTCAGATGTGTGCAGCTAAAATCGGGAACTGTCTCTCTGAAAATGTGAGACTGGCATATACTTTGGCAGTGTTATAATCCAGGTTAAAGAGGGTTCTGTTTGCCTGTACATACAACTAAAGGATTTGATCTTTTCCTATAAATATATATTAATGGTTTTAATTATCTTTGTGATTTTAATTGCTTTAAAGGTGATTTTGGTGTTTGTTTTATGTGATGATTTGTGTCTTGTGTGATGTGGACTGTGAAGCGCTTTGTGTAACCCTGTGTAGGAAAGGCGCTCGACAAATAAAGATTGATTGATTGTGATTTAGGGCTATAAATAATAACTTGAATTAGAGAAGGCGATCACAATACCCCCTTGGCAAGGTAATGAACAATATTGACACAGACTTGTCTATATTACATACAATTTATGAAATAATCAGTGAATTAATCCGCTGTAAAAATATGAAAATATTTTTTGATGACATTTTAACATGTACTCATGACTACAATACAACTCTATACATCGATATTACACTCGGCCGGAAAATGTATCTTCTTTGGAATAGTTTTCATAAAAAAAATTCTGCCACATCTTGATCATCAGACTCACCAGTGCGACCACAGTAATGAGTCCCCATCCAAAACGGGAGGAAAAGTCCACCGCTATTTGACAACTCAAGCAAGAAATGATTGAAATAAGGGCTTTGCAGTGTTAGTCCTTAGTTAGCCTCTGTAATGGCATTTGTTCATTCTTTCGGAAACAACAGAGGACGAGAGTTACACTGTCCCGGGAACAATGAGTGCCAACCAAGAGCCTTCTCTGGGACTCACAGCATCAGTATATCGCCCTCTGCTTATCCTGCACTGGCTAATTGTGCGTTGTGTAGTAGCAGGACATGTTAGTTGTTAGTTGGACCTGAGGGCATGTGATTGTTGGGGCGCCCCGGCTGTGGGTGTGGGCAGGGCACACTCCAGCCATGAGTGTCTGGGAAAGGTTTTGGTTGTAATTAGAGCCGCCCGGTGCTGGACGTGTCTATGGGCCATCCACATGCTCTCAGGGCT
Source organism: Knipowitschia caucasica (assembly GCA_964034765.1). Lineage (NCBI taxonomy): Eukaryota > Metazoa > Chordata > Actinopteri > Gobiiformes > Gobiidae > Knipowitschia > Knipowitschia caucasica. The sequence continues at coordinate 30,121,144 of OZ035824.1, read as the reverse complement.
TTGTTCATGCAAAATACTTCTCCTCTCAGACATCACTTCAGTGTTAGGACTGTGGCCTCACTGCCTCTTTGTCTGGCCACACAAACTCTTTGTACACACAAATAGTTTGTGTATATATTCAAACTACTGTATTTTGTATAGTAATACATACTATAAATCATTTATCGTGTTTTTAAGATTTTTGTTTTTAGTAGTATTTAAACTATGACACAACATATAATAATCATAATGTAACATTTGTTTATTATAAGCCTCAACATTGATTCCAAATTATTTCCAATTTATCTGTCTGGTTTATTGTGATAAAAATAGCGACCTTAAAGCGACAGTATGTAATATTTTCAAATAACAGGTCATTGAACCAATGCTATTTTGAACTTTTCTGAAAAAAAGTTTTAAGTTTAGTTATTCTTGATTATTAATACATTTTATTTAATTTAATTTTTATTTCTTTTGATAAGCACTTAGAGTTGCCTTGTATATGAACTGTATTAAACAAAAAAAACGACGGTCTGAAGTAATAAATCTTTACAAAAACCAAACCGAGCCGCTCGAGTGGTGCTCTGCTGAGACGAGAACAAAAGAGATGCAAATGAAAATGATTGTCAGTGAAAAACATACATTTATACTCTTTAGTATCCGTGGTGAACAGTGTCATGTCAGAAGTTCAAGGATACTAAGAAAAACTCTTAATTAGCTTTCAGAAACACATCTATGAAACAAGACATGGAAATGCCAGAAAATGTCACTGTCCCATAGAAAGATCAGAGAGTACAAGAGGACGTTTACCTATCAAGCTATACATTTTGGTCATATATTTTGTAAATGGATTTAGTGGGACCCCTGTTCTATACAGCCTCAGTCCTGGATCTAAATAGGAGGATCTTTGTTTACACCCGCGTGCGTCACTCGCTGAGTGGCAAGAAGACACAAACTGAAGCATCGATGCGTCGAGTTCTTTTAAAAGACTCAGTGGGTGAATAGCGCTGTATACAGTATAAGCACTTTAACGCAAGAAGATCAGAAGAGATATAAAGACAAGCTAAAAATAAGTATATGAGATCGAACTGAACAAATCCAAAGCCCATATGAGACCTGGGATGACAAGAAAAAACATTGGTCAGACTCACCTCTGTTTTGGCACCAATCTGCTGGGACTGGGACTCAGGGACATTTACAGTATTCTACTTCATAGAAAACCCAGGACCCTTCACGCAAGAAGGATCTGTGGTGAAAAACCATTTCTCGTATTTTCGTCATGGAAAAGGGGCCCGGTTGTGCGCTGTTGCGGTAAAGTGGCCGCACATTAAAAGCGGGTTGCCCTTTTATGCTGTTGCTTACGGTAAACATGAAAAAGGAGCCCGCTGGGATGAGCAACCAAAATGCAATGTTTAAAATTCATCATCACAGTGAACAAGTGTGCAGTGTTTATGCATTTTTATCCCCTCATCCCCCCCGGCTTCGCTGTTCTTTTCCAAAGGAATTAGGAAAAAAAACTTTATCTGGCCCCAGCGGGCCGTACAACCAACCACACAACAAGAATGGACCATTTGATTTGGTAAAACCTCTCTGCAAACGTCTAATACTAGCTAACTCTCTAGCGTCCAGGTAGCTTTCTATGCTGTTTTGCCACCCAGTCACGTGACCAGCGCGGAAAAACTATAAAAAGCTCTTCCTTTTGACCGCTTGTCCGTGGGAGCGTCCGTGTTTTTTTTTCCGAGTTGTTCCCTGCAGATGCAGGAGGGTCTAAGGACAGTGATGATCCAGGAACATGTAAGGACACAATGAATAGCTTTATGGACATTGGACATTCTGCTTCTTGTTCATTGGCCAATCAAGGACTTTGTGAAGTCCTCTGAGACGACCGTTGTTAGGGGCCATACAAAAAGACTAAAACCGAGCTCTTAAAATCATCACAATGACTCTTCTTTCCACCCTAGTAAAGCCATGTTCCAGCTTCTTCCCTCGGGCAGAAGATATCGGGCGCTGAGATGCAAGACATCTCGCTATGCTAACATCTTCTTTCCACAAGCTGTTAGGTGTCTGAACAAAGCACTTTAATTGTTGTTTTCACCCCTTGCATTGGATATTGTCGTTCTGTGCCACAGTGTCAGCTTTTTTTATTTATGTTCAGTGTATGTGTATTTTATATTACATCGTATTGTGCTCTTTATTCTGTTTGTGCACACAGAGTACCTTTTTTTGCAAATGTATTCCAATGTGGTTTTTTACACTGCACATGGCAAATAAATGAATCTGAAATCTAAAAAAATTTAACTGATTTGAATATGACTCTGTGAACTGTGAGCTGATTGGCTGCTGTAGACGTGCTCCACGATTCACTTTTGTGCAGCTACGATCGTGCTTTTGGCTAAACATCCATGCATGTGATAATTAATGACCAATTAAATTACCCAGAGATTAAGTGACAGATATAAGAAAAAAAAGATGTTAGTAGTTAATTTCTTCATTAATATTACAATATTTTCACTTTTATTCAGACACATGTATTTACTTGACTAATAAGTAATATTTGCGTATAACATTGTAATATTTCCATATACTGATTTTACTTTAGTTACAATAGCTATAACAACAAACAACAGCTTAAAGTATAGATAGCTATTATTTCAGATCCATGTCATGTGGTTAAAATACAATATTGTCACATCCAACACGACTGAATCCTTTTTCATTTAAAAACATTTTAAATTCCCCTTGTGTGTATCAAAGTCTCCATCTGAGGAAACGCACACTTTTCTTACAAATGCATTTCTAGCTTTGATATGATGAAGCATTTTGAGATTTATCAAGTGCAGTGTGTGTTTGCAACAGATCTGCTCCTGATTATCATACATCACAAGGCAATATAAAAAATACATAGAAATATAAACTAGGCTTATGTGCACGCTGTGAATAATTTAATAGGCTTCAAAGTCAGCTGTGCTCTGTAGAAAACCCGGCTTTTGTTATTGATCTGGAGCAGTGACTTGGAAGAGCTTCTAAACTCCTGTTGCGCCACATTAGAAAGGCCTGCTTTTCTTTGTCTAAGCCACTAACTTGTCATGGTATCTTAAGATGCAATTATTTCCAACTCATTTTTGCATAGAAACCTAATTATTCACTGTGATATAAATTAGATTCCACATTCAGAGCGCTCTCTCCTGCCGGCAGCCTTTCTCTGAGGTGGAGAAGCCGCTGCAGCTGCTTTTCAGTGCACACAGATAATTGTAAATGGAAAGTCAGTCCGTGGCATTATGTTGTCCGCACATCATTGTTCATTTCCCCCATGGCCCATTGAGACCTGTGTGCACGACCAGAGAGCTTCCTTTGAGTTTTGGTATTCACAATGTGTTGCCTGGAGACTGATAAAGGCCCAAATCATGCACTGTATTGGCCAAGATGGGCCGCAGACTGGACCACGGCAACAATGGGCGGTTTGTAAAAAGGCGTTGATACAAGTTAATGACGCTTGTTCAACAATACCTTAATGGACTTCTTCATGGTATATTATGGCCTGGGATGCGCTCTGAATGAGGCGGGGGCTCCACTTTTACAACTTTGTGTGTGTTTTACCAATGGGAGGAGCAGACTACATGCACAAACATCTCCAACAACTTCCCAGAGACACCTAAAGTAGAAATCCTGTTGGGTCCAGGTTTAACAACATGATGGTCTCAAAAAATATGAATGATTTCAAACATGTTTTTTCTTAATAGAAAATGATAATGGCATTTACATTAGTGTTTAATACCTCTGACCCAATCTTCAATGCTCCTGTCTTTGACAGCAACAGATCCTCCTTTGTCTGTGGATTTCCTGAAATGAAAATGAACTTTCTGTTTAACTGAGAAATCCCTGTGTTATGAAATAGGTGCTTAATCAATGCACTAATAACTTGCTTAATGGAATCATAATAATTATAAATCTATCCTCTGTTCATGCCTTATTTAACCTATATCTGAAATGTCATAATCTCTTTTTCACAAGGGAGTCCAGAAGGGTTGCACTGATTGAATAATCTGTATAAACCTATTATTTTCATACTTTTATTAAACATTTAATCAATTATTTCTTTATAAACAATGAATGATGAATTACGCATCAACAAGTAAAGGGTGAACTGAGCTGTGTTGAGCTCAGATGGGGGGGGGGGGGGGGTGATTTATACATTTCTCAAATTCTTTTTTCATTTAAACCGGAATGATACTCCAAGAGGCCCCGTTTGTTGCACCGACTTCTTAACTCAAGCGGACGGAAAAACTGCAACCCCCCTGTCAAACCGGGCAGAAGAAAAGGAATCAAAGGATTTCCATTCCCTTAAATGGACTAATTTTCTCCTTGAATTATGAAACTAATGGCTAGGTAACAGCCAGTGCTCAGTACCCAATGCTTAATGCTTCTTAAACCTTTCCACGTGGCCCCGCTAGTCTCGGCAATTATGCCTCATTATAGCCTCATAAAGGACCTCGTTTGTGGGATTACTTCATAGACAATGAAATTTTTATCGTGCAGAATTATGGAAAATAATATCAGAGTGAGTGTGGTGTGATGACGGCGCGCGCCATGAATCATTCCGCTCCGATACGTCGCTCCAAGTGTGATATGAGGAGAGGTCTCTGCGCCATAACAACGTCTCGGATTCACTTTATTAGAGCAATTACCGTCTGCGTATTGACAGATGTGAGCGCTCCTGTCGCGCTTTGGTTCGATTTTAAAGACCATCTAATTCACAGACCGAGAACGGATCAGAGGTGCAGGTGCCTGCTCCTGGCTGTTTTGCTCTGGGGGCCAGACATATTTGTTGGGGCTTCCACACTTTCTCGTCTGAGTGTTGGAGGCGTTGGTCGCAGATGAAAGCAGAAGCTGAGCCCAGCACTGACCCGCGACTGGGGATCAAACTCGCTAATTATTGTCACAAGATGAGGGATTAGGGCATTTCTCAAATAGCTGTGTGTTTACCCCTGCACAGTGCGCCCTTTATAAACACTTTCTAATTGAGTCATAATCGCCATCCAATAACCACCTGAACGCGCTCTCCGCAGGTTGTAATACTTTAATTGCCTGCACTGTTGCCAGTAGTTACTCTAAACGCAGGCGCGTGCACACGCAACTTGTTTTGTTGACTTTTTGACTTCCAGCTAAAATAAAGAAGGCATGCACGAGATGAATGATAAGTTATCACAAAGGCACAGATCACATCTGTAACTAAATGTGTATATGTTAACATTATATCTTTTTGTAGGAGGAAAAACATTGTTTTGAGACGTTATGTCAGTCATGAAACCAGTGCCAAGCAGGTGCCTGGACAACAACCTCATTAAAAACGTACAGAGAGAGCTTTATAGAGGCAATTGTAGCGAAAAGCGATCTCTATGAACTGGTGAAATGGGGCTAAAAACACTAACTGTCCATGATGATTGGAGGCCCGGGGAGACGTCACGTGGTGCGGGGTCTCTGAACAAACTCCATGGAGCCGGGTGCGGACGTGGGTGACGCTGCAGGGCCAGCCCTCTTCTGGGCTCCCTTTTGTTGGAGCATCAAACATAAGCACCTTAGGTCTCTCCCGAGGGGCTTCACACGAGAAACGGCTGTCCTTCTTCACTCTTCTCTGCACACACACGCACGCAGCCATGTCGCGCTCTTTCTACGTCGACTCTTTAATCATTAAGGATCCAGTGCGACCTCAGCACCCTGCGCAGGACTTCCTCATCCCCATCAGCGCGGTGCACTCTCCGGGCGTCATGACGGTCACATCCCCAATGTGTCCCTCCAGGAAGACTGGCACCTTCTGCGTGTGTCCACTGTGCGTCACGACGCACCTACACTCCTCTCGTGGGGGAATCCCTGTGCTCAAGACGCAGTTCCCAGGAGCTGAGGCGCAGTACTGCCACCGAGTGACCCACCAGAGTCCAGCACTCACGCATCCCGCGCACACGCCTGTTTGTGCGCCTACCTTCAGCGTCACAGACCCGAGGAGGTACCACTGCCTGACCCTCAGTGAGTTACACCTGTACGACGCATGCGTGTCTGCGCATGCTTTATTCTCTAGGAAAGTGATGCTTCATGAACTGTTTGTAAAAGTCAGATGTGTTTTGTTTCTCAGGCGCTTCGGATAATACACAGATCCAGAATGGAAAGAGGATGCGCACAGCCTTCACCAGCACACAGCTCTTAGAACTGGAGCGGGAGTTCTCCTCAAACATGTACCTGTCCAGGCTCCGGCGGATCGAGATCGCCACGTACTTGAACCTGTCCGAGAAGCAAGTGAAGATCTGGTTTCAGAACCGCAGAGTCAAGCACAAGAAAGAGGGCAAATCCACACAGCGGAGCAGCAGCGCGCACAGCGGCTGTAAGTGCGCCACGGGACACCTGACGCCGGACTATTCCAGGTCAGAGGACGAGGAGTCCATGTCCCCTGTGTCTGTGACTGAAGACAAGGAGGTTTCCCCCTGCATCTAAAACACTCATTCTCCTGATAATGTGAAGGATCCCGCATGAAAACTACGAACTCTACAGACTGTGAAAAGTTGACTGTTTACGGGATATCTCAGTGTTTATGTGTTCTGCAATAAGTGCATGTTTCCAAGGAGCGCATGCGTGAAATGTTTCTTTAAGGTCAAACCTGTGTGATTTCGGCACCAATGTGTAAACTATGTATATGTGTATTTATTGTAATAAATATAAGATTAATTACAATCGCATTGTCATGTCATGTCAAGGGGATGGACTATGTTACATTTCCCCAAACTTGAGTCCAGTCTCTCAATTGTTTAAAATTGCATTGATCCAGGGAGCAGTTTTAAAGCATCATTGAAATTGTATTAAGGTCATTATAGCCTCTTAATGTTGATGTGATGTACTTTACTCTTAATGTTTGGGCATATTTAGAGGGAAAAACTAAATCGCAATAGAAGCGTTAAAAAATGTGCTTAAGATATAATGAGCACTATGCACATGCAAGAAAAAAACCTCAGACACTCTCTCACATATGCACCTGCCACTAAACGGAAAATAAAAACAGCCTATTATGTAAATATTATTGTTTTGTCAGGATTCAATCAAACTAGGGAATGGGGCCCAACTGACCTGGGCTATTCTGCTAAATGCAATGGAAACAGGAAAAACAATAATGATGGAAAAAGCCTAATTATAAAGTAAATGCCCAATTCTACTTTCTAGAGTCTGCCCAAACGAGCTGTGTGTATTTGGAGATGCTTGGAAACGCATGATTTACATGATATAGGCCTTAGTTTGAAATGGATGGAGTGAAGCTGTAATTTCTTCTCAGATCCGACCACAAAAGGGTACCCGATAACGCCCCGTGGGGAGCAGCCAATAGTTCCTTAATGCCTGCTTTTCAATGGTTTTTACTTGTCCAACTCTAGTTTAATTGCGTTTCGGGTCCCACGTCGGTCGGGTGATTATGCTGTTATTGCGTGCGTGGAAGCGGGGAACAAGGATATATAGAAGTGACCAAAGGCTTTGACAGGTTAGATTGTCCTGCCCTGGGACTCTCATTTAGGCGCGGACCCCCTGACGGCTGCGTGCTCAGAGCGCTTTGAGACCCAGCTCCAGGGTTCCTCCTGCGACACACAACCATTTAGTCACTGTTTCATTAGGCGCTATTCGAGGCTTTCAGGCGGCGCTGAATCAAATGGAGCGGACGCACAGAGAGCAGGGATTATGGAGGAGGGCCCACTGGAAATTAGCAGACGCCTAATTTAACTCGTTTCTGCCCGAGTTTGGGATACATTCCTAATTGAGAGGGGAAGCAGGTGAAGTTGCAGTCCCACGCAGGCCCATTCAGAGCGCAAATCAATGGTCCCCTTTTCACTCCGCGCTGCTGATCATGTATTATGAGGCCAAAGCCACCTAATGAATATATAAGCTCCTATTAATCGAATTATGGTTCCTCTGCAGGTGTGGGGTTCCTCGGCAGCATTTAGAGCCTTTCACAATAGAATACAAACTTTTCAATCATCTTTAGTGGCGCCGTGAAGCCAGATCATTCGACCACCATGCAGATTGTTCATATGGGTATACACGTAACAACCGATTTTAAACTCTAAATGTGTATTTTTTTTAATTTTTCCTTGTGTGCACATTTACTCCAATAACTCTCCACTATAAAGATGTCAGCCCTCAACGACCTCTATTGACAAAAAGTGGCAATTACGCATAACAAAAGGTAATTAATAAGCGGCTTTTTAAGCGCTGCAGCTGCTCGTGATGAAGAGACAGAAGTAGAAGAGGCTGAAGTGCCGTTGGAGAACTGGGCTTGGATCTTATTGGCTGACACACGCACGCGAGCATCTAGGTGTCCAGACAAGAACGAGCCTTGGATAATAACTTGAGGCTCAAAGGTGATGGCGATATTATGCGTGTCAAATATACACAGTGATGCAGTTGTGGACTATGTTTCATTAGAGGGACAGTATGTAATATGCTAAATGACTATATGAATAAATTAATTACAACGTCAATCATAGGGCATGTAGCTCTCATAAGCACTGAAGAATGATGAAAACCACCTGCTGGGGCTCATAGAAACAGTGCATTTTCTGTGTATTAACTGTTTTGTATCTGCTTCCCTTTAAACATGATGTGTGGTGCAATTTGTTAGAGCCAAAACCAGCTAAACAAACTGGCAACCCAAATGAGAGACACAAGCTGCTCTCTCATTGGATAATCTGCTTTAGTCGGAACTAAACATGGGGAGGCTGCATTTCAGATTCATGCAGCTAAAATGTTTCTTTAATTTTTAATGCACTGTGATTATTTATGATTTTAATGCTATCTTGTCTTGTTCAGCACTTTGAGTTGCCTTGTGTATGAATTGTGCTGTACAAATAAACTTGCCTTGCCTTGAACATTGGAGACTATATTTATAATCAAGAAGAATATATAGTTTTAACTTTAAACTAATGTTCAGAAAAGGTCAACTATCATTTGTATGTTGACCTGTTATCTGGGGACACACACTATGTAGATATCATTTGAATTGAACATATGATATACGGTCTTTCTAATATGCTTCTGGGGCAGAGTTGCAAATCAATCATTTATGCTGAAAAGTTTTGCTTTCATTTCTAAAACTTCTAACAGGTGCTATCCTATGGATTCGGTGGTATGTTCTGATTCAACATATATAGTTATTTCATCTGAAAGAGGAAAAATCTGACACGCAGTCACGTGTTTGAAAGAGGCCAGACTTTGGCGTGACCCGTGACTTCAGCACTCCGGACAGCTCCCAGTGAACTCACCCGTGCACGCTCACCCGCCCTTCACCTACAGCTCACACTGCAACGCTGAACTGGTGAATAAAGGTGTTCACAGTAATCACAGGTGTCCATACTAAACGAAGGGATCTTTCTTGTTGAGAGAGATTAAAGTTCTTTATACGAGGTTTTGGTCAAACTAATTATTCAGCAATTCCTGAAGCAGCAAATATTTACCACGTTACCAAAGTTATGGACTACCTCACGTCCTGAGCCCTGACCTTTTAAAGTTAAAACCTGTAAAAGATAGAGCCTGAATAAACTAACCATACATATACTTACAACATACACCGTCTACAATGGCAGGACTCAGATGAACCATACGCCACAGTTTGAGACACTTGTGTCAATGATTGTCTGTCCCCCTAGTGGACGAATAAGGACATAATCACCTTTTCAAATGTGCGTGTTGTTTTCTGCGCGCACAACAGAGAGCGGAGTCATGCAAAACTCACAACTGTCACAGGAAACCGATATTTTTAGCTGAAAGAGGCAAACGTGAGTGGGACGTCAGGCGAGCGTGACCCTTTGTTTGGAAAACAACGACACTGTTCTTAAGCGAAACATGTGGAAGTGATCGCGGCCAGCAGCAGTGCCCCGGGCGGAGCTGTCTGTCCGGCACCGCGCTGATTCATGAGGGTATTATTACCTTTTCTCTTCTAATCCACACGAGCTTCTCTGCACTTTGCTCTGGGGCAAATCCACCCTGCAGCTGAAGTGCGTAAGGCAATGGTGCCGCGGCTATTTCCAATATGCAAATCAAAGAAGAACAGGTTGTTCTCTCATGGATAATTTGTTGAATTAAACGAACAACGAAACTAATAATTGTTTATTTGAAATAGACCAAAGCAGTCACAAAAACCGCTCATGACCTGTTGACATGTGATGACTTAAATGTTCGTTTTACAGGCACATGTTTGTGTCAATTCATATTTTGAACAAGAAACTCTTCTTTTGCAGTCTTTCTTTTCTGCAGAGCTGCGTTGCACCAGTGAGTGTGCTCAGAGACGCTTCTGTGGTCAGTTGTGTTGGAGCGCCCTCTAGGACTTTCAACTTCCCATCTCTGATCTCAATAAACATTGTTTCAAGAAAACATGATGTTGCAGCAGCGCTCCATATGTTTGAGACTTTTAAACAACTATAAAATATTATAAGATAATACCAAGAATAGGTATGTAAAAGTTATGGAAGGTAAACAGTCTGACATGCCATAATGAATGTAATACTAATCATGTAAACCTCTTTCTCCATAAATTCCTCATAGTTTCTTGAGCCGTGTTGACTTTTGAGCCTTGGCTGTTGCTTCTTACATGTTTTTCTCTGCACTGCTGCTGCTGCTGTTGTTGTCGGGGGGCGGGTGGACTCGGGGCCAGGGGCTGGACTGTACTCTGAATCAGTTACAGGTCGCTGTGGAGCTGAGGAGCATTCGTGAGGGCGGTCGCGAAAGACGCACACCATACGCAGACATATGGTCGCCCATCGCAGGACCTCTGGTGGATTACCCCTGTTGTAAAGGACCCTGACTGCGGACCATTCACTGTGGATATACGGACACGAAAAGGATAAAGGATTATTGAAGGTAAACGCGCGCTTTTTGGACACTTTAGCGACAAATTGGAGAGTTTTACGCACGCAAACATTGGATTTTATCGATTTGTTTTGCACTTCATTTCTGCACACTTATATTTTATTTGAATACATTTCTGGAGTAGGCAAAAGTTAATAAAAGTTTCAAAGTGCCGCTCAAAGTTCTGCGGGGGCTTTGTGCATATGAGAAAGAGCGTGATATGCACCTCAGTTTGGAGGAGTCTTGATTTGCACCTCAGTTTGGAGGAGTCTTGATTTGCACCTCAGTTTGGAGGAGTCTTTAGCCTGTCCTGATCACCGCGTCCCGCCATGTCGCTGACTCTGCGGGATGAATGCGATGGGTCTGGGCCTCACAGCTGGAAGTGTCACTGAGGACTGAAGAGCTATTGTGGCACTCTCACTCTGGCACTTAATGAAAAGCATACGCACTGGAAATGTTGAACAATGAATGATTTTTGCAAAGGAATCTGACGAATTAAAAACTTCAACAGTGGAGGAAAGAAGAGCGGCTGTGGAAGAGTGAGGTGTCTGGAGCCGCATTCTTCTCTTGAGTCCCGCTGTGCACAGGGGACTATAACAAACCTGGATCCTCTTCATACAAGTGACTTCTCTGCAACTTGGGAATCAGTTTTGACTCCCTGGGAATCAGCTGCTAAAGCAAAGATACAGTCACACCGAGCGACTTTCAGCTGTCGCTGCGTGGGACATTTGTCGAGTTCTCGGTGAGAAAGGGGACAGACTAAACGGACAGAGTAAAGGATCGAGGCGAGGCGTGTGCACAAACACGTCAAATCCAATTAAAGCTCGTTGACATATAAAGGCTGCGAAAATACACACTTTTGTGTTCAGTGGGAGCAGTTGATTATAGAGTGAAACAAATGCAGGTTTCCCAAGGATCATTAAAGTGTCCAGACGCTCCACAGAATGCAGCCACAGGAAACAACACGGGCCAATACTTTCATTATACAGTGAACGAAACGTGTCGACGGCAAACTAACGTGCGTAGCGTACGACCCACAATCTGTGACACCCGCAAGTGGCGCACAGGGAGGCGCGCGTTCGCCCAGAGGAGCCCCCAGGAGCCCCCAGCAGACTGTGTGGGGCCCCTCAAGGACAACAGGGATCCATCATTTTAGACAGACAGCTCAGGCCTGGACTTTTGCTCAGCAATTCACAAACAAATAACTCCCCCTCTAAGAAAACAACAACAACACAACACTAAATAGACGAGTGAAAATAATGTCTTGATGTCACCGAAATATATTAAGACACAAAAGGAAAGACCTTTGTCATCTGTTGATAGACAGAACCCAGTGAACTGGTCAGGATTTCGGTGAGGGACAGTGTTGGAAAAGAGGGAAAACAACGCGGGATGAGGAGTTTAGTGCAGCGGCCTTTCGGGGCTCGAATAGCGGACTGTGTCGCCCCCAAGTGGCCGCTCGTAAGAGCGAGCGCTGTTTTTTCCCCACCTCACTTTGGTGGCACTTCTTATTCATGTAAAACTGTTGTGTCGATCATACCACAATGCGACCTAAACTAATATGCACATCAGAAAAGCAAGCTCATACGGGTCTATTGTAGATTACAACAATGATCCCATTGGTGTTTGTGTCTCTGCAGGCAGGACACCCATCAGCATGGATGTGCTCAAGCCGTGCGTGGTGGTGGCTCTTATCTCACGTAAGTAAATGAATGTGTAGCACGTATGTTACTCATGGGAGACACGTTGTAACACGTTATTACGTGGTTCTTACAGTTACCTGCGCCCTCTCCCCTCCGATCATCATCTCCAACGAAGAGGAGTTTGTTCTTCAGCCAGACTCAGTGTTCAACATCAGCTGCACTGGAAAGAGGACCGTGTTGTGGGCAGAACCTCTGCCTGAAAACACCTTTGTCCTTCCGGGATTTTACACCACCACCCTCTTCATTTACAACGCCACCGTGGAGAACACCGGGTACTACATGTGCACCTATGAGAGCTTTGATGGAGAGCCAGAGGAGAACGAGGCGGGCATCTACGTCTTTGTGCCAGGTACTGTCTGTGTTTGTTGGATGAAAATGTACACTATACCTAATGCCAATGCACACTATACTTCTTGTGAGTCAGTGTGTCTGGCACAGAAACTCTTATTGAAGTATAGGCATACACTTTTATTCAAAGAAACAAACAAAAACATTGGCTGAGACTATGTTGTATACTAATTCGTATACCTTACATAGACTTGAATTCTTTAGAGGCCAACAAATCTTCAACAATGGTCTCCAGTACAAGGCCCGCCATCGTTAATCCCATGGAGCACAGTTGCATCAGTAGTGCTCAAAGAGAGATTACATTTACAATAGTTGTAAGCATGTGGGGTATATCCTCTGAATAATATTAATAATATTTAATATGTCTATCTTCCATATTTGAAGAGCTGCTGTCTGACCACCATTGTAAACCTAAGATTGAGTAAAGAGATCCTTAATTTGTCCCACAGTCGGGAGAAAATCTGTAATACACAATATTGAAGTAATAAGTCCTTAGCTCTGTAGGATTCAAATATTCAGTGATGAAACTACTGTACATGTTATGAACATGAGGCAATGGGCTAAAAGTGACTTAGTAAAGTGACTGTGCATGACATGTGAGATCAGGAGTGCATTATAGTCTTCATTGTTCATTGTAAAACCTGCAGCACATTCACCTCTCTTTTCTCTCTGTCAGATCCCACAGCTCCATTCGTACCAGAGTCTCGAGAGAACCTGATCGTGCCCATGGATCACATCGGAGTGTCCATCACCTGCCGCGTGTCTGACCCTCACTATCACGTCGTCCTGAAGAGCGTGGAGGACGGAGACGAACGCCCTGCTCTGTATGACAACAAAATCGGCTTCTTTGGTTCTCTGTCTTCTGGCCAGTACTACTGCGAAACCACAGTCAACGGGCGGACATTTCAAAGTGCTACTTACACGGTTGAGGACGGAGGTGAGTGTAACTTAAAGGCTGTTGTTTTGGGAAGCATACTTACAATATGGGTTCTTACAGTGATGAGGGAGACTACTGAGTCAGTGATGTTGATTTGGTAAAGGCATAATAATAGCTGGGAACACTCCACGTCTGGCTGCGGGCGATAACCCCATGTGTTATTATAAATTATTATCTGTCATGGTGTGGATTTTGGTTGTTTTAGTTTTACCTGGTTTTATTTAATATGTATTCGTTCTTTTGAGTTTTACTTCCTGTCAGTCCTGTTGATTCTCTGCCTCACCCTGATGTGTTGAACCTGGGTCTCCCTTTGTGTATTTAGACCCTGTGCTCCTTTCCTCTTGTTGTTGTTAGCCTATTGTTTTTTTCCCACCCATGTCTAGTCCCTGGTTTCCGTTTTTTTAAGTTTGGATTTCTTAAGCTTGTGGCATTTAATCAGTAATATAATTTTGTCTTTCTGCTTTTTGGGTCCTTCCTTGTTTTAATCGGTGACAATGATCAATAATGACTTAAGCCAGAGTCTATATGTAATCACTTCAAAATGTTTAGTGAATTGGAAAGAAAACAGTTTTGTATTTTCCATTATTGCTCAGTGTGTTTATTGTTGGTCGTAGACACTGCCGTTTTGGACGATCTCAGGTTAGAAGTGAAGACCAGTGATGAGACTCTCTCTGTGGGCCGAGAACTGAACATCACCTGCACCGTTCAAGGAGGACCCTTCTTACAGCAGAAGTGGCTTCATCCCAAAAAACAGGTCAGTTTTATCAACAATAGTGTCTTATATTTTGGCCAAAGGAGTTGGAAAAGTAGTAACGCATGACATGATAAGGTAGTATCTGGGGTTGCCTGGCTCAACCTTTTATATCTGCATTAAATAAGAATATAATAAATGCAGTAGATCTGTGTCCTGGGTGTATACGGCTCACATGGTGCACACTATGGTAGTCTTGCACAGTTTTTCCAATGTGGTTTTACTGCAAATGGCAAATAAATGAATCTGAATCTGAATCATTAGCTAGCATCAATGTGCAATTGCTCCAGAATGAGAATCAGAATCCTTTTATTGCCATGTGAGTAACAGGAAGTCACAAACTAGAAAATTGATTTGGCTCTCGATGCAAACAAGTTAAATCAGATTATAAACGAGAAGGCATGCATTAATAAAAATCTACATTAAAAATCTACAGTATCTCCAGAGATATTGTGTAAACCAACAATTGTACAGAAGTCGCTATAAATAACAGCGCATTCTCCGGTTTTCTCAATTTTTACTCATGTTTATGTAACCACTTTCCACCGGTTTGTACTATAGCTTAAAGGACCAAATAACAGATTCGGACACAGCAGGGGCAAGCAGAATATAACTGCAAGGACAGCCCTTAGCGGTTACATGAATATTTGTCAAGAAATAGAGAAACCAAATGTTATGTCTTCATTATGAGACCGTCAGCCAAACTCTACTGTTAACTCCAGACGAGGCAACAAGACAGGAAAGGCCGAAGCCACTCAGGGACGGGAAGTGATTCCACAGAACGAGAGAACATTTATATGTGAATGTAAATAGGATCTGCATGTTTTTGTAATGCTATAAAACACTGTATGTTTGTTTGCAAGTGCCTTCGCGTTCCCAATGTGTTAAATGGCGTGTTCCAACCTGGGATTCCTGTAATTCCTTTCCCAGATGTTCGAAAGGATGAAAACATTGAAACCCCAATTCCTGTTTTTGGTCTTGGTCACAATTACAGGCTTTAAAAGACCTTATGATCCTGATTTATCGCCTGTGCTCTTGCAAGTGTTTTAGCCATTAGCTGTTAGCTCCACAACGAACACATTCTGTCTCGCTTACTGCAAAACAAAACGACCCTGAACATTCTGCCTGCTGGTCGCCTGAACTTTGCCCTGCGCATGTTTTTGTTGCAGGCTCTGGATGCGGTTGAAAAGAAAGAGACCTTTTCGGACCATATCGTGTACACCCTCCACATCGCAAAAGCCTCCGCAAAGGACAGCGGGACTTATGAGTGCTCCGTTACCGACCAGATCACCGGAGAGGTTAAAACAGGCATGGTGGCCGTGTCTGTTTTTGGTAAGTTGGTTGGGAATACTTAACTCAGATCAATCTCAAACATCAAAAATCAGTCTTCTTAAATCTGGGGTGTCTAACTTTGAAACCGCATAAAAATAACAATGACATTAAATCAGTCTCGTTTGTAGTTCCAACTCGTTTTCACACGCATGTATTTTTGGCCCCTGTCACATCTTTAGATTAGATTTATTAGATAGAAAAGTGAAAAAAAGAGAGGGCCACTTTCACTCAGTCCAAGGCCTCTTTCTTATGTGTAAAGTGTATTCGAATATGTTGAAATTGCATGTTGTGGTCTGATTTGCTCACAAAAGTTTCCAATGTGTGTAACAACAAAGTGAGTTACCCCAGCTCTAAGTCCTAAAGAAAGCTATACAGAACCAACGTTGAGTACATAAATATTACCGGAGCTTCTAAATTGTAAGCTCAGTCATCAAAGTAAGTCAGAATCATGAGACAAAACATCTTTCTGACATTCTAGCTTTACTTGGTCTCTTTTCAAAAAGTCTTCATTCACGTCGATATTCCTGTGGACTTTTTATTTATGCGCCTGATGTGGCCCAGCGGTTCATGGAAGCCATTTGCTGCCATCCGATTGTAAAGTTTCACCTCTGCTTTTAACATCAGCCCACTGCGATGAACCAGACGACCTGAGCAGATGTCGGGTCTTTTTTTTTCCCCTATTTTTTAAGCTTTTGTCGTCCATAAGAAACCCAACAATTTCACCTCTTTTTAAATAATTGTACATGAGATTTTTGTTTGTGAAAGTCCTATAACATCCTTATGTGTCATTCCAGAGGACAGCGCCTACGTCACATTGGACCACAGTGGGATCCTGCCCACCGAGTTCGTCAGTCTGTTGGAGGAGACGGAGTTTACGATACTGATTGATGCGTTCCCAGCCCCCAAAGTCTCATGGCAGAAAGACGGAAAGGACATCGAGCAAAACTATTATGTCCTCGCGACGACCAACCACGTAGTATCCAATCGGTAATACATCTCAATCCTACTCATTCAAATGCATTGGCTTTTTTGCATTTATTTGAAATCCATTCACACTTTTTTTCCATTTTGTTTAGCTACCAGAGCATTCTCAAACTTCGTCAACCGCTGGAGAAAGACAACGGGATATACACCATCGCCGCCAGCAGTGGGTCCCGCACCGCTCACTTCTCATTTGAGCTCATAGTAAAAGGTAAAATTCTGGTAGTGCAATTATTGAGTGTATTGTTTAATTAAAGCCAAAAATAAACACACTATTACTAGACGCATAAAATTCCCCCATATTAAGAAGAAAGTTTTAGTTAAATTATGATCAAAAATTACCATCTGAATAGCATTATCTAAATACTCCATAATTATATAGAGAGTTAATTTGCGTTAATATTGTCCTCCTCAAATTTTAGTGGCTGTAATTAGCAAAGTCGGCAATTATTCAGTGGACGTTATTTGTAAAATCAAATTATCTTGTTGCATATTTTTTACAAACTGCCCATCCCTGTGTTAGGAGCACTGGAATTCACTCATTGCAAATCAAAAAATAAGTTACTTGAATAAGTAATTACCGGTATAGATCTGTTAGTGTAGAGGCAAGTTCCTATTTAACGGATTCAAACTTAGCTTTAAGTCAATTCAAGCAAAACTATTATTATTATCATTATTATTATAGTAAGGACAGGACTAACCCTTCAAGAACTTACATCTTTATAGTCAAAACAGAAACCACAAATTAAATCATAATCACAATATTTATTTAAAATGAAACAATAAAAAAAAAAAAAAAAACTTTAAAACGGTGCAGCTGTCTGAATATCACTATAAAGCACACATGGACAGAGATGATCATTTGTGTCATTATGGCCCAGCTCTGGTCCCTCCATGTCTGGTACTGTGGCTCTTACTGAACGCTTGTCTCTCCTCTGTGGCGTAGCTCCCTCGGCCATCCTGTTCCCGCCGTCCTCTGCCCCGGTGCTACTTCCTCCCAACGAGGAGCTGGTGGTGCCGCTCAACTCCCCCTTCACGCTCAGCTGCCGGGGCCAGGGCAGAGTGGTGTGGGACACTCCGCTGGAAGTCCCGGAGCAGACGCAGGAGGACAGCAACGGCCTCTTTGTGAACACCGTGACCGTGGAGCACGCCACCGCCATGCACACTGGCGAATACAGCTGCTTCTACAGCGCCAACGACACGGAGGGCATTGAGGACAGCGCCATCTACGTCTACGTGCCAGGTCAGCACTTCGTCTGCTTTACTCATTTCCACAATTTTTTTCTGTCATGGTCTGATTTGTCCTTAAAGCTTTAGAATAGATCTTTTATATCTTTATCGAACCCACAACCTTCAGGCTCAAAGGCCAACACTCTATCAACCAACGCTGCGGTCACATGCACATCCTAAAGCCCGGTTAAAGTGGGCCTGGGCCCACTTCGCAATTAGATCCGGGCTTTAGGTGCTATGTGACCGCGGCAATTCGGCTTGGGCACGGTTGCTGCAAGTCGGGTTGGGCAGGCTTGTAAAGCCCAGATGAGGGGGGTCAATGTGGGGAGTGGGGGGATGAGGTGTGGTGGGGTCGTGAGATTGTGCGTCACATTCGGTCACATAACATCTCTACAGCAGTCGCATACTTTTTTATTCTCTCTGCTTGTGTTAAACCTTTCATATAAGACCCGGACCGGGGTCAAGGGGCGCAGGGGAGTGTGTCGCCACTGTCCCCCAGAAGACGTTGTTGTGAAGACCTCAATTTCTTCAATGTTTTTTAACAAGTTTTGCCTCCAAAATATAATTTGTGAAGTTATTTTGAATTCAGTATTTCCCAGCTTTAGTAGTTGTTCTAAAGCCACATTCACATATACATATACATATACTTGCATTAAGAAATTGTCTTAAAATCATCATTCATATAAAGCTGTTTCCCAGTTTGTTAATTCCATACATAGTTGTTGTTGCAGTTAAATCAAAAGTAAGCTTCATGTTACTCCACACAGATCCCGACACCCCTTTCATCCCGTCCCTGATGTCGTTCGCTAACCACGTCATCTCTGGCCCCGATGAGATGGAGGTCCAGTGCCGAGTGTCCGACCCCAGCGCCAACGTCACTTTGGTGAATGTGGACACGCAGCAGCCCGTCCCCTGCGTGTACGACAGCAAGCGCGGCGCCCTGGGGGTCTTTCCCGGCGGCACGTATGTCTGCAAGGCTGTCATCGACGGACAGGAGTACCAGAGCGAGGAGTATATCGTCCATGGCTGGATCGGTGCTACTGTCGGTAAGTGTTGCAAATTCTCTCAAGTCTTGTTTTGGCCTCAACTTACACACAATGTCAATGCTACAAGTTTGAAAAGGTCAGCTCCTAATGTTGATGTGGGGGATTTGACTTTCAGGTAGCGCTCTGCATGTTGAGCTCAGTGCCAGAAAGACTGCTCTGCTGGTGGGAGAAAGCATCACCTTGTCCTGCCTGGCAAAAGGATCACAGGTTTTGGAAGATCATTGGAAATACCCGGGAAAACTGGTAAGGCTAACACACAAATAGCAATAGCGCAATCGTCCTATTTTGTGTGCAGTGAACACACCCTGGCAGATATTTTATGAATGATAACACATTTTAACTGAAGCCACTTACTGACAATAAAACAAGTTTATTTTCAACATTTTTGGGCCACGCTGGGAAGATCTGAAGCATGCAGTTCATGCAAGGAGGTTATATATTTACATGATCACATGACCTCTCCACTACTGCCAGAAAAGACTCCAAGCTGTTATAGACGTTAAAGGGGAAGAACAAGATATTACAACCTGCACATTTCTGATCAAGGCCATTTGAATAGGAATATGAAAAACGAATAATAGAATAATAAATGGCTTCCCACAATCACTAACAATGAGTAGAAGTGCACGTGTTATCATTAAAAATATGACCCCAAGAATGCATTTTCTGCCTGGGTGTGTAAACTTTCACAAAAAAGTCTTGGTTAAAGGGAGATGTGTAAAACTTGCATCTTTTTCACAGTTAAACCGAGGCAAAATATCAGTGAAGGAGGACCAAAGAAACCAGGAAATACTCTACACACTCACCATTCCCAATGCATCCACTAAAGACAGCGGACTCTACACCTGTTCAATATCAGACGTCATGAGCAGCGACAGCCAAACCAAGACACTCTCAGTGACAGTGTTTGGTAAGAATGATTGAACACATTGTTGTACAGAAATAAGTGCAATAGGAAATACTCTCAACTTGACGGTCCTTATTTCCACATCAGCGAGTGAGTTCCTGAACATCAAGCCTGAATTCGCCACGTTCGAAACAGCCGAGCTCGACGAAGTCCGCGAATTCAGAGCCGACATCGATGCCTTGCCCAGCGCTCGCGTGACCTGGCTCAAAGACGGACTTCCTCTCGGCGACGTTACCGCGGAGATCTCCACCAGCCTCCGGCAGATCGGCGAGACCAGGTGAGTCCACAGCGGCTGTAGCCCCCGTAATGACAGGCCAAAAGTGAGGTTCCCAGAGTGCGGCTTGTTATTAGTCTGTGACTTAACGACAAGGCATTCACTGGTTTCTCTTCTGGTTTTTTATTTGTTTCCCAGGTTTTTGAGTGTCCTGACTTTGATAAGGGCCAAAGAGGAAGACAGCGGGAACTACACCATGCAAGTCACAAGCGGGAACCAGAGTCGTGGGATTAGCTTTTCTCTGCTGGTCAAAGGTAAAGATTGATGTTGTCCATAAGCATAGCACATTTGGAATATACTTGAGTATTAGTACTTTTTGTCAGAAATTGATAAATCCAAGTCAAATAATGCAACTTTTCCTCAAGCTGGAAAACGTAACATTGAAACCACAAAAAAATAATCTAATGTAATAAAATTAGTGCTGTCCAACGATTAAAATATTTAATCGCGATTAATCGCATGAATTTCATAGTTAACTCGCGATTAATCGCAAATTAGTCACACATTTGTATCTATTCTTTATGTCCCTTGAATTAATTAAAATAAAATTAAAATAATAAAATAAAATTAATAATAATAATATAATAAAATAAAAAATGAATGAATAAGTAGATAAATATAATAATAACATGAATAATATGTGCATATGTGCATATAATGATAATACACAAGTCAGGGTAAGCGAAAGCTTATTTTAATGCATGACACGTTTAGTTAAGAAAAACACTTGGGAAAAAGGAACAAAATAAGAGAGGGAATGGGCCGGGCGTGGGCTCCCTCCCCCCCTTTTTGGGGTGGGGGCCTGCTTGGGGGTCTGTGTGTGTGTCGGATTTGGTTTTGATGTTGGCTGGGTTCCGCTTAGCTTGGTGAAACAACTCAGGCGGGCAGACTTTATATCTTATCTTATCTGTGGGGTGTATGTGTGTGTGTGTGTGGAGTGTGTGTGTTTATGGGTGTGGGTGTGTGTGTGTATGTGTGGGTATAGACCATAGACTGTATAGAAACATCATGGTGTCATTATGATGATGATAAACAATCTGTAAATATTTTGTAAATTTGTTCATGTAAATACTCTATGCTGTTTCTCTGTTTACTTTCGGTATATCTATGACTGTATACTGTTTGCTTGTATTGCCTTTTTTATTAACCCCTCCCCCCCATCTCCCACTTCATGTCCCCCCCCCTCCTATGTGCCCTTCTGGGTTTCTTCTTTTTTTTTTAATCGCGCGATAAAAAAATGACGCCGTTAATATTGATTTGCGTTAACGCGTTAATAACGCGATATTTTGGACAGCACTAAATAAAATCCTTAGTTTTTGGCTAAAATTTTGGTTCTATCACTAGTTTTCACATCCATGTATGTTTATGCAAAATATAATGTGTTTTCTAATAAGATGGACGTAGCGTGATTTGTTCCCAAACAATTTCCTTTTACAGGGGAAAAGTTATGTACCTCAGCTTTAAAACGTAATCTAATTTACTTTGAACCACCACCGTTCTAATTTTAAATGCATCCTTCTTGTCTTGCACAGTGCCCGCTGTTATTGTGGACCTCATGGACATCCATCATGGTTCTGCCTCTGGTCAGGCTGTGGTCTGCATCACTCGCGGTCAACCTACTCCTGAAGTGGAGTGGTTTGTCTGCAAAAACATCAAGAAGTGAGCCTTATTCTTTATATACGCATTTTTCAATTTAAATGTATAGTATATTTATTGATGGGTTTTTTTCTCACTGTAGCTGTGCCAATGATACCTCTTCCTGGGTGCCCCTCCCCGCCAACTCCACTGATGTCAAAATGGACGCACACATGGACGAAGAGAACAATCTTGAGAGCCAGGTCTTGTTCGGCCACCTGGAAAATACTCTGGCAGTCCGCTGTTTGGCTAAAAATGACATGGCCGCAGTGAGCCGTGAGGTCAAGCTGGTGTCCAATGGTGAGCAGACGCATCATGAGCAGCTGTGGCCCACAAATGTATAGTTCATTTATATTGAGTTGTGACCGTACTATTACCGGTACATTCAGTAAATATATGAATGCCATGATCAGTAATTGTATGGTGTTATCAAGCGGTGTGTATCAGGTAAATATTACTCACAGTTAAATTGTTCATACCACTTCATTTCTTGATTTAGAGAAAAAATAGCACCACAAACACATTTCATTAGTGTGTCATTCCCTACCTGTCGCACAATAGTCTCAGCCATTGCTACAATAACTGCATCCCTGACCATTATTGTATTGTGAGAGATTTACTATTTATGTGTGTTTGTCCTTCAATCATCCACATACATATGAATAGTTTATATGTCAAAACATATGCCATGGAAACATATCGGAAAAGCTTACAATTTCCTCTTTACCAAGTAGTTTTGTGAAAAGCCAGATCTAATTTATTGCCATACAAACCCCTTGTTGCGCAAAGTTACCCCTTGTTGCGCAAATTATTTAAAATGTACTGCCATTAACAGAACGTGTTGAAGATTGCAACTAGAGGAATACAATATTTGGACAACATTTAAAAACGGAGATATCTGTTTTTGCATATAAACTCTTCATATTCAGAATAATTCCTGCCATCGTGCAACATATGTCACTTCAATGTCAATGTTTTGTTCTCACACTGTTGCTCCCATCGTGAGACCACTTCTAAGTCCTGGCCAAACCTTTTCAGGAGCGAGTGTTCTGGCCCCACTGAGAGCTGAATCCTGTCAGATAATTCAGAGAAACCAGAGATCGCTGGGGCCTTTTGGGTGTCCCAGATGAACCGAGCATCACCCCTCCTCCACCTACACTCACCCACACTCTCACACACTCCGTAATCTTCGCAGCAAACCCTCTCAAGTGTTCCAGCTCCCACCCCTTCCTGCTTATATCTTATCTACCCCGCATACCTTCTGCCCCGAGCCACTAAACGACGGTCATCCATGTGTTGTCCTCCACTCCGCCGCCTTTTTACATACCACGCAAGTGTTTTGACCATCCGCTCTTCCCCCCAAACAGGTCCTCACCCCGAGCTGACTGTCGCTGCTGCTGTGCTGGTGCTGCTGGTCATTGTCATCATCTCACTCATTGTGTTGGTTATCATATGGAAACAGGTAATGGTGCCACTCACTCTCATGTGAACTACAGTACTTTCTGGACTATGAGCCACTACTTTGTATAGAGATGCAGCCAACGGATGTATTTTGATTATGTTAGAGGTCCCCCTGTGATACAACGACAGGTTTGGGCATGGTGGCTCGCCTCTCAGCAAGAACAAAGTCTGGGATCGTGTCTTTAATTCAGACAGAAGACATGTTTTATTGTCGATGGTAGACGAGCATGTACAAAGATACAGCTACAGAATGCATGAGATATTATACAGCATGTAGGAATGGAGACGTCCAATCAGCATTCGCCGCGGTGCCAGTATCTTGAGTAGCCTTGAGAAAACCAAAAAATGTAGTGGAAAAGAACTTTCTCGTGCATATTGTTAGAATGATGAGTCAGAACTTTAACCACAGTTGCTTCAAAGTGTCATGAAGGTCAAAACAGGAACAGGGCTTGCATGGGAGTGGGGTGTGCATGTTTACCCGCCCCCTGTATCTGTGTGGGTTTCCTCCGGTTTGCAAATAGATAGGATTTACCAGAGTGCTTTGATCATCACGAGTCAAGAGTAAAAAAACACATGAAATCATGTTGTGTCCTGTGAAAACAGTCGTCTATTAGCTTTTGTATTGAAACTGGTGGCTTCTGTATAAGTTCCGCCTATATGTGGAAAAGAAGGCTATATATTTAGATTCAGCTGATGTGGTTTACTATATACAGATGCGCTTAATAGTCCAGAAAGTACTGCACTTTTCACTGCCATGTATCCATGCTAACTCCTCCTTTCAACCACAAGTATATTTGAGTGTTTTACTGCATCTCTATAGTTATATGTTGCATAGTCTCTCTTGCTGGCTGATATCGATTCATTTTAAACCTCAAAAACAGTCAATTTACAAAGACTATTTTCCCCTCTGTCTCGTAGAAACCCAGATACGAAATCCGCTGGAGGGTGATCGAGTCCGTGAGCCCCGATGGTCATGAATACATCTATGTGGACCCTATGCAGCTTCCCTATGACTCCAGATGGGAGTTCCCTCGTGACAGACTGGTCCTTGGTGAGACATTTGCAGCAAAACTATCAAAACATGTTGTGATTGATTTGACTATGGGGCCACTCCTGCTGAGCGGCTGTGGCTCGCTCTGCATTTCAAACGATGCAGTGATAAGATAATCTACTTTGGGGCAATAGAGGACAAAAGCTACTGCTGTGAGGGCCACACATGAGAAAGCACGGCCAGAAATGTGTTTGTGTAAATCCTTCACTTTCATCCTGACCTTTCATCTCGTGTGATTGGCAGGTCGTGTTCTGGGCTCCGGAGCCTTCGGGAAGGTGGTAGAGGGCACCGCCTACGGACTCAGCCGCTCCCAGCCCGTTATGAAGGTGGCAGTGAAAATGCTAAAACGTGAGTATACAGCAGTCTATATGGCTACATGGTTCTTTGCAATCCAATGGAGAAAGTAACTTTTTAGATTTAGGCCACAATTATCAAATTGCAAAGACTGAAATTATTTGGATTATATCATTTCCATCTCAAGCAGGTTCTAAAGCATGTTCTAAAGCAGGCTTAGAAATACAGGGTCCACTGCCAATGTCAAAAATACTGCCAAAAATAAGACAATATGACCCTTTTTTTTTTTTTTTGAGTCTGTTTGACTGTTTTATCTACTTATGGAAAATGCAAATTGTACAGCCAATACTATGACATCATAAAGAGTTTTTATAACTTTTAGATTTACATGTTGTGCCAATACCAAGCCTCAATACACGTAAAGTCATGCATATAATCTAGACAAGTGCAAATTATCCGATGTTTGTTTTGCATACTCTCATTGTTTGGATGATGTTTTGCTTGTTCTTAAAAACCGTTGCACTTTGTTCTTCCAGCCACAGCTCGCTCCAGTGAAAAACAGGCCTTGATGTCTGAACTAAAGATCATGACACATCTTGGACCACATCTGAACATCGTCAACCTTCTCGGGGCATGCACTAAATCAGGTAAATAGTGAGTTTTAAACGTTCATTTGACTTTGCAAGAGAGAGACTTTTTATGGCGTCTTTGTTGTGCTTTGCATAAGATTAGCCTAGTGACTCTTCTGCCTTTTTAGGTCCTATCTACATTATCACCGAGTACTGCTTCTATGGAGATCTGGTGAACTATCTACACAAGAACAGGGAGAACTTCACGAGTTTGAACACAGAGAAGACCAAGAAGGACGAGGACATCTTTGGAATAAACCCGACGGATGAGAGCAGCAGGAGGTACAAGCGTCCACCTGTTTAGTTACAAGTAGTAGTAAGAATTTATTTCAAACATTCAATCAATGTATTCATTTATTTCTATTTATTTATTTATTTATAGAGCCCTTTACAACACTCAAGGCGACCAAAGTGATTTACAATACAATTGCATAAAATCCATTCAAACATGTATGCATTCAAACAATTTTACAGTGAAAAAGCATTAAAAAAGTGTTGATGTCTGGGTTGAACGTTATGCAAAAGAAGACAATATAAACAATAAACAAGATGCAAAATAAAATAAAAGCAAGACACACAGAAATAAACAGTTTGAGCTCAAGTGAAATGATAACAACTCAAATGGGGTGTCAGTCTTGTGGTGTTGTAGAATATAGTGCATAATGTCATCTGAAAGCTGTATTTTTGTAGAGATGTGTAAATGAGAACTGATTCAAATCTTAAAATACATAAAATATTGAAGCATAACAAATTTGGGCCTCGAAGTAGGCAGAGGAATAAGGCTCCTTAAAATGGATTACCTCAGAACCCTATAACCAAATTTGAGCATTACATCCACTGAAACAATTTCTCCCCCTTCCCTGTCTCTCAAACACCCGCCTATCTGTAACTCTATCACAGACAAAGCAATAGTCTGGCATCTTGAGCTAATCGAATACTGGTTGAGAGTAGCCTCAGATTTCAGCCTAATGTCATTGTGTAAGAGTTACCTGGTAATTGGCTCCACTCCAACACCCCCCCCCCCCCCCCCCCCCCCCCCCACCTCCCAAGCCCATCCCCACTCTCCAAACACGGGTGAATATAACCATGACTCACAGTGACCGCACCTCAAATGACCAGGATGAAATTGAATTAGGGCTGGATCCCAAAACCTCACCACATCCAAGCTAGTGAGGAAAGAGGCTTCGGCGAAATGTCGTGCTTTCTGTGTACCGTAGATAACATTTATACTACAAAGTTTCATCGTTTTTGTCTCTTCTTGCCCGTTTTACGCAGCTATGTGATCCTGTCGTTTGAGAGCAAAGCCGATTACATGGACATGAAACAGGCCGATACCACTCAGTACGTGCCAATGCTGGAGATGAGCAACTCTTCCAAATACTCAGACATCCACACGTCCAACTATGACCATCCTCCCTCCCAGAAATCCTCTACTGGTGAGGACACACTACACCCTACTATTTTTTTTACTTTTGGCTTTTACCTCCGTCACTTTGGGTTAACTGTGATGAATTTAGGCCTGGCTCTGCCCTCTAATTACACAGGGTGGATAATTGCACCGCATGCATAATAATGCCCAGTTTCTCCCTGCCCTTAGTAAAATCCAGGTTGGTGCCAGCTCTATATTTATGCGAATGTGTGTTTTTTAAAGGGGAAAGCGAGATTGACATCCTGCTAACAGACGATTTGAACGAAGGCCTCACCACCACAGATCTGCTGAGCTTTACGTATCAAGTGGCCAAAGGCATGGAGTTCTTGGCATCCAAAAATGTAAGTCAAACCCTCAAGTGGAGGAACGGCTCATGAATGAATGTGGACATTGTGGGAGCGTGGGTCACATGACACATACGGGTTTGCGGCTTGCTGACGGGCTGCTCTGTACTCTGTATGATGACAGCTGTGCCGGCCAAAAGGGACAGAGGAAGCCCGGCGGAGGTGTGATAACAACCAGGCTTAGGACTCAATATAGCAGCACGAGGAGACACAAAGTACAGCCAGAAGCTCCATACTTATTATACTTAAATACACACTGGTCCCATCCAACGAACGCCATGTTTACACAAAGAACATTCACAAAGTGGGAGCTAAATTCAACTAGATGTAGACACAAGCTTATTGAGTTGGACCTCACAAGTGTTGTTTTGTTTAATGGTTATTTTTTCTTTATCTTGGAAAGGTTCCATTATATATTTATTCCATGTATATCTTTAAAATGAAATCATGCAATATCATACAATTAAGTGTAATAATGATCCAATAATAATGCCTTGTATTTTTGCAGTGTGTACATAGAGACCTGGCTGCCAGAAATGTCCTCCTGTCCCAGGGCAAGATAGTGAAGATCTGTGACTTTGGACTGGCTCGGGACATCATGCACGACAACAACTATGTCTCCAAAGGAAGTGTAAGTCTTCAATATGAATACTGTGTGCTACTCAAATCTGAATATTATTTAACTGTGACTTTTATTGCTTTGTTCCATAGACCTTCCTTCCAGTAAAGTGGATGGCTCCAGAGAGCATCTTTGATAACATGTACACTACTCTCAGTGATGTTTGGTCCTATGGCATACTCCTCTGGGAGATCTTCTCCTTAGGTGGGCATTTCAAATCATTTCAAATATCTCATTAAAAAATAATCATTTCTGCTCATCTTTTAGCAATGTGACTATTGTGCAAAGTTCAATGTTATTTTTATGTCACCAATTATTTCATTCTTAAATAAAGTCTTGTGAAATACCTAATTTATGCACAACATTTTAAAATGTTGACCATATGTAAAATGTCAAGCAGGAAAAACAGCATTCTCAGTTATTTCAGACAGTGATGTGTAATCGCTGTGGCCTACAGGGGGCACTCCATACCCAGGGATGGTGGTTGACTCCAGCTTCTACAACAAGATAAAGAGCGGTTACAGGATGTCCAAACCAGAGCATGCTCCTCATGATGTGTAAGTGAAGCCTTGTTTAGATCCACACTAGGTCTCCACTAACTACATATCTAATGGAAACTCTTGCAGTGTAATTCGACTGCCGTGCGTCACTGTGAATTCATGAGGCACAGGTTGTTCTGTTCTTGCTCTAATGTCTCTGTTTAATGCAGGTATGAGGTGATGATGAAATGCTGGAACAGTGAACCGGAGAAGAGGCCGTCCTTCCTGGGTCTGAGTGATACAGTTTCTACTCTTCTGCCCTCCAGCTACAAGAGAGTGAGTCCTCCTGTGACCTCTTATTTCCACCACCCATGAGCTCAACAATCTTAGGCCAAGCACGTTGTTTTTAAAGCATTATCCTCCTCTCCATCGGTCAGGTGATGCATCCCCTGGGCTTGTGTGTTTTAGACTGACCCTGTATATTTGTTCTCACAGCTTGCTATTGAGCTTGAATTTCTTTCTGCTCTTCTCTTGTTGCCTTTCTGTGACGGCCCAAGTTGCTGACCTGAATGGACTTTATAACCAGTACTGTATGAGTCGATCACTAAAGGAGCAGTATGTAAAAAATCTGGGCCTAAGTGGTACTGCAACCTCTCCCTGACTCAGGTTGCCAGATATGCCGACAAAATCAACCTGGGAACATAATAAACTGGATAGACAAGAGTTTTGCCAACAACAAATCTATAAACAACACTTTTTTCACAAAGTCCTCGATAGAAATCCTGGTTCTGAGGCCAAATGTTACTTTACCAGTGAGATTAGCTCGACGTGGTGAGTTCTGGCAACCCGGATCACAGACTTTCCGGTTGGTAAAACTGTGGAGGGTGGGACATCGAAATGAAAACATTAACAAGATAGGGGCTCATTTTGAAATCCAATTATCTCGGCTGAACTACTTTTATCAGTTAAAGGGGTATTAGAAAAGAGCATGGTTTATTAATGCCTTTTGACATATCAGGGCCATTTAATGATGGCTTGACATGCAAATCTTACACATTGCTACTTTAAGTTTTCCACTTCCTGCTTTAGCTGCAGAGGAGTCCTCCTGTTGTTTAGCAGAACTATGTTTCTGCATCACACAAGGTTGAGAGTGCAGCTGTGTCAGAGTAACCAGCCTCAGTAGGTAGTGACGCAGGTCCCCCCCGTCCCCTGCTCCCCACTCCCCACTCCACACTCCCTATCCTAAACGAGCCCATTAAAAGAACACATGGCACTTTAAAACAGCCCTTCAGAGCACCACCCGCTCCTATTTTAGCACCTCAGGCAAAGTGTGCGCGATTGCCAGGTTATCAGCGAAGAGTGTCGGTTAAAAAGGCCAAACAATGAGCATTCACTTCACACGTGTCTCGTCACACCTCTATTTTTTTCCGTCATGCTTAATCTTAGTCTTATTTTTTATTTTATTTTATTTAATTTGTGCTATTATACTATTCATATATTGATTGTTATAAACACTAAAGAGAGTCACATCATGTTACACCATGAAGTATGTACAACAAGAGTAAAGCCATGGAGAATTGCAACATTTACAGCCCATAAAGTATTTTTCAGCAGTGATCCAACAGTTTTTATCCATTGTTTTCCTTTTAAAGCTGGAGTCCCTCAATTTTTTTGCTTCATAAACACTCCATGTTGTTTGTTCCACTGAAAGAGTCTTGTAAAAGTAAAACCCTGTCAACAAATTTTACCATAACATACTGTAAAACATTATTATTATCTTTTGGCATACATAGAAAGAGCCCTGTGAGTCACTATTTGACGCTATGGGATGAGAGCTGAATGTCTGAGTGAGAGTTGTCCTCTCTTTTTGACTTTCTCAGACTTTTTCATGGACTATTTTACATAGTTTTATTGTTGAGTTTTGAAAGTTAGGTGCTCCAGCTTTACCCGGCTTTCCAAGTTAGTTTTTTTTATTTTTGCTGTTCGGCCAGCCTAGGCAAGGCAAGTTTATTTGTATAGCACAATTCATACACAAGGCAATTCAAAGTGCTGAAGAAAATAAGAAAGCATTAAAATCCTAAATAATCACAGAACATTAAAAAGAAAGATAAAAATATAAAATCCCTCAGTTGTATGCACAGCTAAACAGAACTGTCTTTAACCTGGTTTTAAACATTGTCAGAGAGGAGGCCTGTCTCACATATTCAGGAAGACTGTTCCAGATTTTAGCAGCATGAATCTGAAAAGCTGCCTCCCCATGTTTAGTTCAGAAGAAGGGTCCAAGGACAACGGATTCTCTGAGACATTTATCCATATATTTCCTCATTTGATTATCTAATTTGCTAAGTATTAAAGTACTCGGAGAGGATTTTTTGTCTGTACGAAAATGAACGGATTTGATTTTGTTGCCTCGCAGCATTACGAAAGAGTCAACCGTGAGTTCTTGAAGAGCGACCACCCGGCTGTGACCCGCGTGTGCACGGAGAGCGACGACTACATCGGCATCGCTTACAAAAACCAGGGCAAACTGAAGGACCGGGAGAGCGGCTTCGACGAGCAGCGCCTCAGCTCCGACAGCGGCTACATCATCCCCCTCCCGGACCTGGACCCCATCTCCCTCGACGACTACGGCAAGAGGAACAGGCACAGGTGAATACACACGCAGCAATACATCAATACTAAGGGTGCGCTCACAATTATTGGTCTGGTAGTCTTTTACTGGACGGAGTCTGGTTTGCTTGTGGGGCGGAAATGTGTTCACAGATCTAATTTAAAGCTGGGGTACCAAACCACAAGCATAGTTCCTAGCTTGAAAAACAGGTTATAGTATTATTGGTATTTTTAACATGGATGTATTTTTGGCCTCTGTCCCAAAAGCAATTTCAAAGAGACCTCCCTCAGCCAATCAGCTCTCAGCTCAAAGACAAACCCATGTATTATTTATGACCAAAACATACCCCAGCTTCAGTAACTAGTGGACACATGTTCACTGGTTTTGTGGTTTCAAATCCACAAAATAGTGTAAATCGTTTTTGCCCCAACAAAACCAGAATCGGTCCAGTTAAAGTCCACACCAGACCAACAAGTGTTAGTAGTTTGATTCTCTGATCTGTTGTCGGCAAATCAGCAACTAAGGCAAGGCAAGGCAAGGCAAGGCAAGTTTATTTATATAGCACAATTCATACACAAGGCAATTCAAAGTGCTGAACAGAACAAGAAAGCATTAAAATCATAAATAATCACAGTACATTAAAAAAAAGATAAAAATATAAAATTCCTCAGTTGTATGCACAGCTAAACAGAACTGTTTTCAACCTTGTCTTAAACATTGTCAGAGAGGAGGCCTGTCTCACATCTTCAGGAAGACTGTTCCAGATTTTAGCAGCATGAATCTGAAAAGCAGCCTCCCCATGTTTAGTTCTGACTCTGGGCACTAACAGGAGTCCAGTCCCTGTGCTCCTCAGAGTCCGGGCTGGTTCATATGGTACTAACATGTCACTAATATAGTTTGGTGCGAGGCCATGGAGAGACTTGTACACAAGCAGAGCTGTTTTAAAGTCTATTCTCTGAGCCACAGGAAGCCAGTGCAGGGACCTGAGGACCGGACTAATGTGGTCGTACTTCCTGGTTCTAGTCAGGACTCGAGCTGCTGCATTTTGAATGTACTGCAGCTGTTTTACAGCCTGTTTGGACAGACCTGTGAGCAGGCCATTGCAGTAGTCTAACCTACTGGAGACAAATGCATGGATATTTGGATAAGAATCTCCAAGTCTGCTTTAGACACTATGTTTTTGATCCTGGCAATGTTTTTTAGATGGTCAAAAGCTGCTGATGTTACTGATTTGATGTGGCTATTAAAATTTAAGTCTGAGTCCAGTATTACCCCTAGATTTCTGACCTTGTTTGAAGGTTTTAGGGAGAGAGACTGTAGGTGACAGATGACGCTCTCTCTTTGTTTCTGGGGACCAAAGACAATCATTTCAGTTTTGTCTGCGTTTAGCTGAAGGAAGTTGTTTTGCATCCACTCACTGATCTGTTGGATACAGTGAAGGAGTGAGTCCACTGGTCCATGTTCTCCTGCAGTCAGTGAGACATAGATCTGAGTGTCGTCTGCATAGTTGTGATAGGACACTTTGTCCTAAGACGACTGGCGTTGGGATGTGGGGTTGTACCAAAATTAATTGAATGGAAATTAGTTGAAGTGAACGTGGCGTAAAACTAGAATCAAAACGGGAGACTCCGCTAAGCTGTCACTGATGACAGAGATTAGGAAAGAAAAATCACAACAATCTCTCATTTAATGTAAACAATAGATGTTCCACCAAGACAATATCAAGTTAATTTACTTATGAACTTGACCGACCTAGGACCATGTTACTCCCAAGACCAATTTCTGACTTAATCTCATTTACTTTGGTATTGAATTTTGAGTGTTTTTTTTTCTTTTTTTTTGCAGTTCTCAAACATCTGAAGAAAGTGCTATCGAGACGGGCTCCAGCAGCTCGACCTTACCGAAGCGCGAGGGCGAGACTTTGGAGGACATCACGCTTTTGGACGAGATGTGTCTAGACTGTAGCGACCTGGTGGAGGACAGCTTCCTGTGACCAGAGCCTATGGGACAAAACCAAAGACTCCAAATCCTTTTCTCCTCTTATGGACTTATTCTGAGGACAATGCAAGCCTCCTCACTGCCAGAAATAGGCCGTGATGCTTGCGTACGCTCTGGCACCTCCCTGGACACTGCCCCCTACTGGGCTTTGGAGATGTGAACGGAGCAGTAAAGACACTCACTTGCAAATCTGACCAACAACTTCAGACAAAGCGGCAAAACGCATTGACTTTTGTATGCTAGAGCTTTACTACATTGGGCATTTTTTGTTAACAGCAGCATAAACAAAAAAGGGACGAATGAAACGTGCCACAAGAAGATCGGATTTAGCCATAGAAAACCACTAGAGACAGTTGGCAGGTACAACATTTGACCACAACTTGCCTTTTTGAATCACAAGATGCTGGCACAATCAGTGGATCAGAGTCAAAAGCACAACTTTGGGTGTGGTGTTTTTCATTTTTACAATGTCTATTGTAGCTACAAAATGCAGTATTCCAAGTTTTATTTTTATACTTCATTATGCATTATTGAGTAGGTATGTTTGACCATAGTTGTGGAAATAGAAGGTACTGTTATGAAAATACCTTTGTAAGCTTCTTTGCGTTATGTCTCTACCTTTGTGCTCAGATGTAATGCCCGAACATGGCGTCAGCGTACGGACCTTCCCAAATGAAATGTGATTGTATTGTAAATAGATCCAGAGTTTCTTTATATGAGATGAGTATTGGGATTACTCTCAAATTTGTAAAGCACATATTACGTATCTCCAACCTGTAAACGTCTTCTTGTTAGCTTTAAGGGAACACTTAAAAGGGATTTTTTGCATTTTACCAGATTAACAAACTATCAGATTATTGAAGGACCAAAGCCAGCTATTTGTCTTTATTAAGATTAGCAATATTAACCGTAATTGCAATGACCTGGTGTCAGTATTTAGTTCCTTGTAGTTGAGCAGCTACTGTACCAGCTCCGCCACTGCCTCTCATGATGTGTCAATGTGATGTCATCTGCAATCAACTATTGCACTTTTTATGTTCTTACAGTCGGATTTTGATGTTGCCAAATAGTATTAGACAGAGAGCTTTAAAAGCTTAAGCTGGAGAATACTCCTTTGTGTAAAAAGAGGATGTGAGAGAGTGCGTGTGTGTGTGTGTGTGATGTGTGTTTATGGTACAGTGTTTATAATTGTAAGTATTTGCCCAATACAACGTTTCACTACTATGATTCAGTATTTTACCACATGTACATTCAGATGATTTATATTTCAATAAAAATTTCTTATGGGACATGTTTCTTCTATCACAATGAACTTTATGATTCAATGCACTATATGTATAAATATATATATATGTAAAGAAAAAAGTTAAGGGAGAGAGGTACGGGGAGAGACAAGAGGAGAGAGACAGGGAGAGAGAGGCAGGGCCGCAGGGATACATTCTGTAGACCTGGTAAGCAGAATATCAGGAAAAAAAACTATGAAATAGTAATTTTCTGTACCTATTAAATATTCTGTACTATGTAACCACTTTCAAACTAGCAAGTAACTGTAAAGAACAAAAGTGAAGCTCAAGATACATGGAGATTTACCTGTAATGAATTAGTATTCAAATGAACAAATCCAACTAATTGATTTGCTCAGTCCACTAAAACGCTGGTCACTCTAAAGCCTAACCAGCCAGGGTTGTTGTGGTTGTTGGTTATGAAATACAGCATTGAAATTAAGATCAGTTTGTAAATTATTTGTAACTATTGTGAAATGTTTTCTGGTTGGTCAGGAAAAAGGCTAAATGCTATAGGACGTTTTCACATATGGAAAAAGTAGAGTAACTCAAAGACTGTCTGACTTTTAGATACTGTCCCTCAAAGTTGTGTCGCTCAAACATAAGTGAGCGTGTAATGCAAAAAGTAGTACAAACAAACACAATAAATACAGACTTATGGATTTTCTTTCTGGCATATTTAATATTAAATACAATTAGTATGCAATGGTTCCTTCAAATACGAATATGTTTCACTTAAAACAGATAAAATGTATTTATCAGAATTGAGTTGTAATTTCATCTTTTGTCCACAAGATGGACGTAGAGTTTTAAAAATCGCCTCATCTCTTTACCAGTATGTAACAAACGGTCTGCAAAGAAGAACTAGAACAGCACTCAGAGCGCAGACTTCTGCCTTGATCCACAGTTCTGATCCTTGAAGAAAATCGGATCCAAAATTGTCTTGTTCACTGGGTCACATGGTTCCGGAAAATTTCGTCCAAATTTTCCCATTACTTTTTCTGTTACATGTTTCTCACAGACAAACAAACAGACACACAGACACCAGCGATCACTTTACCCCCTGGGCAAAGTGAAGACATTATCCAATAACAAGACTATAGTAAACTAGGTCAGTTTAAATCTTTATCACTTCTTTACATTGCTTTAATAGTTATACATTGATAAATTGTTATATGTTAAAGCCTCGGCAACAGACTGAACCTGTATCCTTCAGAAAGGAAAAAAGAAAACATTACTCATTTTTGTTTTTTTTCTTATGTTGTATAACAGGTGGCTTTGGAGCACATATTGTTTTTCTTTGTTTTTTGGGTTTGTGCAAGGTCCCAAAGGCTAAAAGTTCCTTATCAGCTCTGTCGTCTTCTCTTGTGGCACCCAACAAGGCAAAAACACTGAATAAATATTACTCAAAAACTATTAAACAACACAGAACTCAAAATGTTTTTGTTTGTTGACAACAGGTTAGACAAGAAAAACAAGACCATATCCAAAGGCTATTTGTAAGGCATGGTTTGTACATAAGCCTATAGAGTATACACAAAATTACACGACTTCTTCTCAAAGTTAAAAACAAAAGTTGATGCACTTTTGATTACTTTTTACAAACTGATGTATGTGGGTGAATAAAGGAATTACAGAATCACATGAAACAAATACATTTTTTGCTGGTGAGTCTCACAAATACAGTAATGATCTCTCAAAAAGGCCAGATGATTTTTATTTTCAATGTATGTAGATGTCAAATTATGAAATCATTGAGTTTGTTCACAAAGCACTAGTGAAAACCAAACTCTCCACTTTAATGCAACTGATAAAGCCACATGTAAACCTGTGTTCGCCAATTTAATTGTGAAAAACTGCTTGTTTGGAGGTGTGGATGGGCGCCGATTCTAGTTCAGTTGAGCAGCATGTAAACATGTCGGAATGGAATGAGACATGGGGCAGTGATGCATTTAAGAGCAGAGGGAAAAGCCAAACTTGTACTAGAAATGTATGTTTTTGACGGAGCTAAGGCAGTCACTCCTGTTGTTTGGGATCACTACATAGCCCCTCGCTGCACATGTTTTGTTGTTTTGAAATTTAACAGGAATCGGGTGCTTGGTGCTTTTTTGGGGCTGCGAAAAGCCAATGAGTACCCTCGTTGGCAAACTATTATGGGTGGTATGAAACGAACCGGACCAATCAGAGTGTCAGGGCGAGCTTTATACTGCGATTGGCAGGTGAGCAACAGTAACACAAGCAGCGACGCCATTAAAGAGCAAATTCGAGCAACGATGCAAATTCGAGCAACGATGCAACTCAGCGCTCACGAGGAGTTTGATATTACTCGCGGTCATTTCCAGCTCATCTTTGGGTAACCCGGAATCCCAAACCAGAATTATCCAGTTCATTCTAACACTTTATTTCCTCTCAAAAACGGCTTTACAGCCAAAAACGGAGAATTCCCAACATCAGCGGTCAGTTTTTTTTCTTCTAACTTGCAGGACCTTTCCATATATATATTGTTTTTTCATTGACATTTTTTCCCGTACAAGTGGACACCCTTATTTGGCTTATGGTTTTGTTGCTTTGAAAACAGATTGATTTTTTTTTAGCAACTGCATACTTCAAACCAAAACCTAAAACTTTAAAACCTCAAAGGTTAAAATCGTTTTTTTTTGTTTTTGTTTCAAGTATTTTATTGTTTGTTAAATAAATGGGGCTTGTGCCGGCTGACCAGTGGGGGTGGGTTTCGGCTCAAAAGTGGCCAAAATGACGTGCGCTGACATGCTCGCAATACCACCCCGGGCCAATATAGGGATCAAGATTTTCGAGCTTCCGGCTCGACCGCACGGCATTGTGGGTAGTCTTCTCAAAAAAGTGGGCATCAAATAACGCCCTCCTATTAGATTACCTGTTGCGAGCATGACCTGTCTCTTTTTTCCAGCCCATCGATGGTTTTAATCGCTACAAAAATCACCAATTTCAGACATTTTGAAAGTAAGGAAAAGATTTTTTCATGTAACAAAAAAGCAATGCATTTTTCTTTCTTGTGCTTTTAGATGTAAACACAACCAACTGACGATAGAACTACATGTACAGTGCCTTGCGAAAGTATTCGGCCCCCTTGAACCTTTCAACATTTTGCCACATTTCAGGCTTCAAACATAAAGATATAAAATTAAATTTTTTTGCCATGAATCAACAACAAGTGGGACACAATCGTGAAGTGGAACGAAATTTATTGGATAATTTAAACTTTTTTAACAAATAAAAAACTAAAAAGTGAGGCGTGCAATATTATTCGGCCCTTTACTTTCAGTACAGCAAACTCACTCCAGAAGTTCAGTGAGGATCTTTGAATGATCCAATGTTGTCCTAAATGACTGATGATGATAAATAGAATGCACCTGTGTGTAATCAAGTCTCCGTATAAATGCACCTGCTCTTTGCACCTCTATCTCTTCCGCCTCCGTCGAGCAAAGACGTGTCTCAGACGCTCCTGCTTCTGACTGCTTGCTATCTCCTGTTTTTATCTTTTTCCTGGAGTTTTGCCACAGACAACTTTAACAGAATGGAAATGATTAACTGGTCCCTCAACGCAATTGATTCTATCTTTTCAACACGTAAGCGTGGGTCTGGAGAGCCCGTGTGCCCGGACGGGACTTCACCGGCGGGGTATACTCTTGACAGCTGGAACAAGTTTCAGCCCCTCTGTCTGTCGACCCTGTCTATTGAAGATTCGGAAGACGTATGTATCTTTGGCATTTTGGTGGTGGGGATCCTCCTGTTTGGGTTTGGAGCGGTTCTCTTCTATCGCAAATTCGGAGGCATGGCAGTTCGCAAGATTCACGAGCTGCTGGCCGACAAAATTGATGGGATGTACAAGGAGCTTAGCCGAGTCGTGGTTGAGAGTGCCGTGTCTGGACAAAGGAGAGTGGTTTTGGTGGAACAGTTCATAAAAGACCTCGCAGCTCGTTCACTGGAAGGGAATAAAACTTTAAAACA
Organism: Knipowitschia caucasica; assembly: GCA_964034765.1. Classification (NCBI taxonomy): domain Eukaryota; kingdom Metazoa; phylum Chordata; class Actinopteri; order Gobiiformes; family Gobiidae; genus Knipowitschia; species Knipowitschia caucasica. The sequence continues at coordinate 30,082,967 of OZ035824.1, read as the reverse complement.
TTGGAGATGAGATTGAATGACATCGTGTGTCAGGCTTGAACTCTCTGACCCGGCATGGATTTGCCCCTGTGTACGGAGGTCTGAGGGCGCCGCAATTCGGTTTAATTGGATTTAATAGAATATCTGCCTGCTTTTGACTGCTACATTGTATACAATATTGTCCCTCTCAGGCGATGTGTTTTTCTCCTGCTGTGTCTTCTCTCCACTCTTATCTCACATTCCTCGGCCAAGGCCATAATAACAAGGTCCCATCTACAACAACTCACACTATTTCAGTCTCCAGCAAGGATCCCGCTCCCCCGCCTCCCTCTACCTATCCATCTTGCTCCCTCCCTCCCCTCCACTCCTCATTGTGTTTCCGACTCACCCCCTCCCTGACCCCGCCCCCCTCTGACAGCCACATTGGGCCGGCAGTCGGAGGTGCTCATCCTGAGAAAAAAATCCGTGGTTTATACAAAGCACAATGTGTCTATCCAACTGTCTGTGAAACTGTATGTTATTGCTCTCTGCTGTTTATTCTACTGTTTGTCGCATGGCGCCGTAAAGATGGCGCCGTGGCAAGAGCTCTGGTGTGTGTCGTCTTCTCTGTCTGGTGCACACTGGGGTAGTCTTGCACAGTTTTTCCTATGTGGTTTTACTGCAAATGGCAAATAAATGAATCTGATCTGAATCTGATAGTCTCAGGGTTGTGTTTAAAGCGCAGAGAGAACCATGAAGACAAAGGAACACACCAGGCAGGTCCGAGATACTGTTGTGGAGAAGTTTAAAGCCGGATTTGGATACAAAAAGATTTCCCAAGCTTTAAACATCTCAAGGAGCACTGTGCAAGCAATTATATTGAAATGGAAGGAGTATCAGACCACTGCAAATCTACCAAGACCCGGCCGTCCCTCCAAACTTTCATCTCAAACAAGGAGAAGACTGATCAGAGATGCAGCCAAGAGGCCCATGATCACTCTGGATGAACTGCAGATAACTACAGCTGAGGTGGGAGAGTCTGTCCATAGGACAACAATCAGTCGTGCACTGCACAAATCTGGCCTTTATGGAAGAGTGGCCATTTCTCAAAGATATCCATAACAAGTCTTGTTTAAAGCTTGCCACAAGCCACCTGGGAGACACACCAAACATGTGGAAGAAGGTGCTCTGGTCAGATGAAACCAAAATCAAACTTTTTGGCCACAATGCAAAACGATATGTTTGGCGTAAAAGCAACACAGCTCATCACCCTGAACACACCATCCCCACCTCAGCTGTAGTTATCTGCGGTTCATCCAGAGTGATCATGGGCCTCTTGGCTGCATCTCCGATCAGTCTTCTCCTTGTTTGAAATGAACATTTGGAGGGACGGCCGGGTCTTGGTAGATTTGCAGTGGTCTGATACTCCTTCCATTTCAATATAATTTCTTGCACAGTGCTCCTTGAGATGTTTAAAGCTTGGGAAATCTTTTTGTATCTAAATCCGGCTTTAAACTTCTCCACAACAGTATCTCAGACCTGCCTGGTGTGTTCCTTTGTCTTCATGGTTCTCTCTGCGCTTTAAACAGAACCCTGAGACTATCAAAGAACAGGTGCATTTATACAGAGACTTGATTACACACAGGTGCATTCTATTTATCATCATCAGTCATTTAGGACAACATTGGATCATTCAAAGATCCTCACTGAACTTCTGGAGTGAGTTTGCTGCACTGAAAGTAAAGGGGCCGAATAATATTGCACGCCCCACTTTTCAGTTTTTTATTTGTTAAAAAAGTTTAAATTATCCAATACATTTCGTTCCACTTCACGATTGTGTCCCACTTGTTGTTGATTCATGACAAAAAGTTAAATTTTTATATCTTTATGTTTGAAGCCTGAAATGTTGCGAAATGTTGAAAGGTTCAAGGGGGCCGAATACTTTCGCAAGACACTGTAGCTTATGCAACTTACGAGGATCGAATGCTTACACGCAAGCTTTATAAACTATAAACATTCGATCCTCGTAGCATAAACCGTATGAAGCTCTATAGTCAGTCGGTTGTGTTTACATCTAAAACCACAAGAAAAAAAATGCATTGCTTTTTTGTTACATGAAAAAATCTTTACCTTACCTTCTAAATGTCTGAAATTGGTGATTTTTGTGGAGGTCCTCTGCTGAGGGCCGTTCGGTCCCTGTATGACCGGAGCCAGAGCTGTGTTTGCATCAGCAGTAAGTCAGACCTGTTCCCGGTGCATGTTGGCCTCCGACAGGGCTGCCCTTTGTCACCGGTTCTGTTCACTGTTTTTATGGACAGAATTTCTAGGCGCAGCCACGGGTCAGAGGGGGTTCGGTTCGGGGACCACAGGATTTCATCCCTGCTTTTTGCGGACGATGTTGTCCTGTTGGCTAAAACGAACCAGGACCTGCAGCATGCACTGGGACGGTTTGCAGCAGAGTGTGAAGCGGCTGGGATGAGAATCAGCACCTCCAAATCCGAGGCCATGGTGCTCGACCGGAAAAAGGTGCCTTGCCCTCTGCAGGTGGGTGGAGAGGTCCTTCCTCAAGTGGAGGAGTTCAAGTATCTCGGGGTCTTGTTCACGAGTGAGGGAAGGATGGAGCGTGAGATTGACAGGCGGATCGGTGCAGCGTGCGCAGTGATGCGGTCGCTGTATCGGACCGTTGTGGTAAAGAGGGAGCTGAGCCGAAAGGCAAAGCTCTCGATTTACCGGTCAATCTTCGTTCCCTCCTTCACCTATGGTCATGAGCTTTGGGTAATGACCGAATGAACGAGATTGCGGGCTGGGCGCTCCCTTAGAGATAGGGTGAGGAGCTCAGTCACACGCGAGGAGCTCGGAGTAGAGCCGCTGATTCTCCACGTCGAGAGGAACCAGTTGAGGTGGCTCGGGCATCTGTTCCGGATGCCTCCTGGACGCCTCCCTGGGGAGGTGTTCCAGGCACGTCCCACCGGGAGGAGACCCCGGGGAAGACCCAGGACACGCTGGAGGGACTATGTCTCTCAGCTGGCCTGGGAACACGTTGGGGTCCCCCCGGACAAGCTGGAGGAAGTGTGTGTGGATAGGGAAGTCTGGGCGTCTCTGCTTAGACTGCTGCCCCCGCGACCCGGCAACGGATGAAGCAGAAGAAAATGGATGGAAAATTACAAGACTGGGTTAAAATATTAGAAAAGGCTTCTGACAAAGTTTGTCAGACCTGTTTGATCATCCCGTCGCATCGAGTGCGGTTTTGGAAAGTATTCCGACTTCTTATACTTGTAAACACAAATGTTGTGGTGGCGACATTTCCAGGCACGATCAAAGTTAAAACAACAGATTGTAATCAAGGCTGTTTTGTAACACAAATTAAATTAATTCTATCAATTTGATTAGTTGTCTCAGCCTTTGACATTACCATATTTTATACATCATATCTGAAGAAAGGAGAGCCATGGCTACAAGCAGGTAGTGGACTGGGTCACATTTAGTGGGAATGCTGTATGTATACTATATTATTCCGACTTCTTAGATAAACTTGTCGTTCAATTTCTCCAAACAGTCGCTTTTCTCTCCTTTTTTTTTTCAAAACAAAAAAGGGGTCAGGATTTTAAAGGCAATTTTTCCTGCGTGCTGAGTTACGATGTATTTGTTCTCTAAAATACACTTTTTTTTTCTTTCATCAATTTCAAATGGGGCTTTAGATAACATTGGCTCGTTATACCTAAATATGTATAATGATCAACATCTCACCTTTAAAAAGTATGTTACTTACAAGCTATTTCTGGAAATGACAAGTTGATTTTTGTACGATCCGTCTGTACAAGATTCAGCTAAAATGTTCTTCCAGATCAGGTTTTCTAATTGTGTTTTTGGCTCATATTAGAAGAAGCCTGCCCAGACTTAAACTATCCACGCTACAGGTTTTTGTCTGTGATTAAAATTGCTGCACTTAGATTTCTGTATAAAAATCCTCAAAGAACCTTTCGAAAAGTACATGTACATATGATTCGTGGCTGGTAGCTTGAGAATATAATAATAATAATAATGCAGTGGTTTTATGTAGCGCTTTTTTGGACACTCAAAGACGCTTTACATGTCATTATTCTTTCACTCCATACACGGTGGTGATAAACCACTACTGTAGCCACAGCTGCCCTGGGGCAGTAATATGGTCTGTATTCTGTTCTAATTCTACAAGATGTGTGTCTACATTTAAACACAGACCTGTCATTGATTAATTGCGGATGTCTGAGACTTGGAAGACTTTTAATTTGGAAGCCCTTTAATTTGCCAAAAGTGTTGTTTAGAGAATAACTAGACCACTTTAATTTAATTAGAACAAACCTTTTCCACTTGTCTTGTCACGACATTTTCATATTATGACAACCCTAATTTATTGCTTATTGACATAGATGTTAATTGTTTTTTGTTTTTTTTACTGACTCAGGGTTCACAAAATTCTAGTTATTTACTTTTTGCCTGGAAGCCTTTAAGAGGGCATGTTGACAGAGTGTGGGGTGTGGATGTTCCTGATTTATTGCAACCCTGTCAAATGCAATGTACGACTCAATTTGTCTTGTCTCCTGCTTAGTTACTTGCAGGCGCACAGATGCAACATGAGCACAAAATATTCTCATTTGTATGTTATTGATGAGAAGATCAGATGGATTACATTGTGTGGTAAAGTTTTAAACAAGAGGTCAAGATAGAACACGTCAGAGGTTTACGAACTCTTTAAAACAAAAATCGAATCCAGGTTTTCTTGAGATTTGAATCAAATAAACTTTATGAGCTATGTCTGGTTGATGGAAACCTTCATATTACAATGTTAAATGTCAAAATTAGGATTTACATTCATTCAGAATATCACAGACGTTTACATACTTACTATTTTCTCGTATGAAGATGAATTCAAGATAAACGTTTTGGGTAGCCTTCCACAAGCTTCTGACAGTAAATGTGTTAACTGTTTGACCCTCTCCTTTTGACAAAACTGATGTAACTGAGTCAGGTCCGTGGGCCTTCTTGCCTGTTCCTGCTTTTTCAGCTCTTCCCAGAAATATTCAGTGGGATTTAGGTCAGAGCTGTGATGGACCCTCCTACACCGGACCTTGTGTCCTTGAGCCATTTAAAGGTGAGGTAAAGGAGCATTTTATTTATCCCCGTAGGGCAATTCATTCTCTGCATTTGACCCATCCTGATGCCACTAGGGCGTCTATCAAGAGCTGTGGTCGCCGTAGTAACAGAGCCCGTGAAGCCATCTCTAAATGTTGATGCTGGGCTTGGGGGATTTTACCGATGGGGCATGTTTTTAGTGGTAGGGGAAAGGAAACCTCCACTCAGAAAGCCCGAATTCTAACACAGGATCTTCTTGCTGAGAAGCCAGAGTCCTGGGGTGAGAGTGGTACAATACAATACAATACAATACAATTTATTTAACAGAAGTCATCTCAGAGGACTTAACAAAACCATTGAAATCACCAACACAGGTCAGAGAATCAACAGTAAAACACATGAAAAATATAAAGCACACACAGAAGAAAATGTCCATACATGTTGTAGAATGCTAAAGTGTCCTGGACAGGTCCGGTGCAGGACTGAAGCACTCCCAGGCGGGTCGGGCAGGGCAGTCCGCAGGTGTAGGTGGAGGAGCCAGGCTCAGAGATCTTTTCATCGTACCATGAAACAGACAATGGGACAACGGGTGAATAGCAATGAACAAACTACAGTCTAGATCCTACCTGGTCCTTGTACAGGAAAATACTTAGGCAGGTGCAGTAATTATTTTCCCTGACAGACCAGGGAATTGTGTTATGAAGTGGGACTGGTCCCTGCTTCAGCTGCAGTTTGCAGAACCAGCACTTTCTCCCAGTGGAGGAGAGAATCATCACTCTCCCTTTCTCTCCTGCCAGCTCATGTCACTCTCTGCTGCGTGGCCTCCAGCTCTCTCCTGGCAGAACTCAGTGTCCATAAAGTCTCGGAATGGCATCCTGTAGTTAGGTCAAAACCCTGTGCATAGGTGTGTATAGTACCTTGGTGAGCATATAAATACCTGGTTAGGACCCGTCGGGTAAAACTCGTGGATGAGCTGCCATCGCCCCCCCCTCATATTTGATTTTGGCTGCACAAGACAGGCATTTCTTGTGTGGGGTTTATTTGCTGGAGCTGCTGCTGCTTTTTCCAAGATCCGCTGCCAACTTCTCTATGGCTCCTCAGACAGCGTGACATGAGTCTGAGCAGGAGGAGGGGTTTCACGTGCTGCAGGGGCATGGTGACAACAGGCAAACTGTGCAGGTCTTACTGCCTGCAGTAGCGAATGTATTCCCCCAGCACTCAGCAGTCTGAGCATCACCGTCCTCTCAACTCCGCACCATAGTGAGGGCGTTGCTCCCTCATCACCTCCTCACTCTGATGAGCCACCGCACTCCCTCATGGACCGGGTCGTCCCTGATCTTCCTCGTCCTACCCGAAGGTCCTAGCAGCAGGAATCCCACGTGGGCCCTTGTGAAAACTCACAGTGACGCGGCCAGGAAAGAATGAAAATGTCTTCAATATTCCTGTACAGGCCACCACAGTCATGTTGGCGATTTTATTGACCATTTACGAACAACCTTTCATTCCGTGTGCACAGTATTTAGAAATTTAGTTATTTACAGTGATTTTAATGTACATGTTGATAATGTTGATGACAGAAATGCAAAGGAGCCGGCTTCTGTACTTGATGACCTTTGGTTTCATTCAGCACATGAGTGGCCCCACCCACAGCAGGTGCACACTCTTTGACCTGCTAATAATTTACAAAGGGGGTTAATGTATCAAAATTTTTAATGTATTGATGTTGCTTTGTCCCAGATCATCTTCGTGTATTTTTTGACATGTGTTTTGCTAGCAAACCACAGCTGAATTTACAATTGCTAGAAGAAGACACATATCATGAAAACCAGGTTGAACTGTTCATGATGGAATGCTAAATTTTGAGAAACATCCATGCGCTACTGTTGATGAATGTATAACTCTGTCACCACCAGTGTTTTCTGAATGTTCTGGACGCCATTGCTCCTGGTGACGTTATAAAATAGTTACCAGTAAGAAAAAGGCCCCATGTACTACGGCAGACTCGGCACAGGGACCAGAAGTCCAACAAGTGCCGGAGGGCCGAACGGAAGTGGCGAAAGTCCAATTTCCAGGCGATTAGAAATCTTTAAAGATGAGTTGGGGGTTTTTTTTTGAATTTAACCGGGTTCTAACGAAGAACAAGAGAAATGGTAATTTTCTGACATTATTGGAGGTTGCAGTAACAATTTCGTGTTATGTTTTCAACAGTTTGGTAGATACCGAACCCCCTGTAAAGATGCCGCACCCTATAATTTTCCTCTATCCTAGGTGTAATGAGTTTTTTCGCGCACAGATTTTCGATGACAAGTACAAGGCAATCAAAAACACTATCACCTTCCACCGCAACGTATACACAATGCAACAGCCAGAGAGCTGTTTGAGCTAAACTCACTTTGCCCCTGAGGATACTGAAACTGTCAAAAAGATAATCATGAGTCTGAGGCTCCTCCACATGTAGCCTGGATATAATGCCCCTAAATTCTGAAGTCCGTCCTGAGCAGTTTGATAGCCCTCACTGACACAAATAGTAAAACATGTCTCTGTCGTCAGGAACATTTCCAATGGCCCAAAAACGCAGCAGTCATAGACCTTCTCCTAAAAAAAGAAGCAGATCGGAATCCTGCGGACTTCAAAATTAACGCCCATATCGAATCTGCCATTCATAGGAAACAATTCATGAAAAAGTGGCCTCCCAAACAACTTACTGAATTTTAACAATGAATAATTCTTTTGATAAAGATGTTCCAGTCCTTGGTATATTACCCCACCACATGCACTGATACCCGCTCCTAGTGTAAGGTAACAAACGACATTCGACTTCACCTGGATGCAGGAAATCACAGTTTTGGTCATGTTAGATCTTAGGTGCCGCGTTCGACCGCGACCCAGAGATCCTCATGGCAGAGACTGGAGACAGGGTTGGTGTCGAACAGGCACAGCCCTAGACTGGTTTAGGTCGTACGTGGAGGATAGGAAGTACATTGTGGAAATGGAGACTGCGTCTCAGATCAAGTGGCCCAGACCTGTGAGAACCACAGGTGTTCGATCCTGGACCTCTCCTATTAACATCTCTACATTGCTGCCTTAGTCATGTTTATACAAAGGAACAAAGTGTCCTACCACAATTACTCCGACGACACTCAGATCATGTCTCACTGACTGCAGGAGAACAAGGACCACTGATTTGCTCCTTCACTGTACCAACAGATCATTGAGTGGATGCAAAATAATTTCCCTCCACAAAATGCAGTCAAACCCGAAAATCATTGTCTTTGGTCCCCAGAAAACAAAGAAGGGCGTCATCTGTCCCTTCCTGTCTCTCTCCCTACTTCCTTCAGACAGGTCAGAAATTTGGGGGTTATACAGGCCTCAGACCTAAATTTCAATAGCCACATAAAATCAATAACATCAACAGCTTTTTACCATCTGTAAGAACATTGCCCAAAGTCAAAATATAGAGTCCCGAGGGCAGACTGGAGATTCCATGTCGCACGCATTTGTCCTCCAGCAGGCTAGACTACTGCATTGGCCTGCTTACAGGTCTGTCCAAACAGACCCTGAAGCAGGCTGCAGTACATCCAAAATGCAGCAGCTAAGAGTCCTGACAGAACCAGGAAGGTAATACAATATTAGTCCGGTCCTCAGGTCTCTGCACATGCTTCCTGTGCTCCAGAATAGATATTAAAACAGCTCTTGATTGTGTACAAGTCTCACTCCATGGCCTTGCACCAGAATACATTAGTGACATGTTAGTAGTCATATGAACCAGCCCGGACTCTGAGGAGCACGAGGACTGGCCTCCTGCTGGTGCCCAGAGTAGAACCAAACATGGGGAGGCTGCTTCAGATCTATGCAAGCTAAGATCTGGAACAATCTCCTGAAAATGTGAGGGAGGCGACTACTCTGTCAATGTTCAAATCCAGGTTAAAGACTGTACTGGATTAGCCTGTGCATACAAACTGAAGGATTTTATCTCCCTTTGTAAAGCACTGCTGTCATTTATTTATTTATTTTTTTAAAATTTCTTGTGTAGACTTTGAAAGTGGTTAATGGTTTTATTCTTTTGTGTGATTTTATTGTTTTTATTGTTTTTAATCCTTTTGTGTGATTTAAATGTTTTAATTGTGATTCTGGTGTTGTTGTTATATGTGATGGATTTGTGATGTGGATCGTGAACGCTTTTGTGGTTGCCCTGTGCAAGAAAGGCGCTCTAATACAAATAAACTTATTGAATGATTGATTCCAATTGGTCTGCAACAACAAAAAAAGATCATAAAATATCTAAGCTATACATGATAGAGATAGTATGTTTAATGTATAACTTTAGCTTAATAACAGAATAAAATAATTACCTTTAGCATATAAAGAAGGCATGAATCCTGTATAATCTAGAGAAGACATATACAGTTGTATGTTTACATCAGGACATCTAGCATGCAGAGGCCTGGATACAGTAAGTACAGTTAATAGAAGGAAAATAAGAACTGGTAAAAACACAAGAATACATTGTCGTAAAACTAACTGCATATAATTCATTTTCACCTCAATGTTGGTTTCAGAACTATAGAATGTGAAATCCATTTAGATATACACACATCAACAATAATTACTAATAATAAATGTAGCTACGCTGGAACAACTACTACAAGACCAGAACGTAAACAAACAGAAAATACTGTATACAGTAGAATACAGTGAAAACAGATTGTTGTACATCGCAGAGAAAGTGGTTTCTTTACAATATTGATCCAAACAAGAGATCTACCAGCAGCAGCAAATAACATAAGACACGGATTGTAACAATCATAAACATCGCACTACACACTCGAGATTTAAAACGACCAAGACGTGTGTGAACGATCTACGCACAATATGATAGATTTATGGAGTGAAACCCTAAAGAACGACCTCACAAAAACATTGTTGTTTATCAGAGGAGACCTTACCTAGTGCGTTATGTAATCCAAATGAATGGAGAAAGCCGGCTCACTCTGTTTAAGAGCAGCGCCCACAAAAGTTTTACCCATAGTACTTGGATGGGAGACCGCACTGGGAATACCAGGTGCTGTAAGCAATTTGCCCGCTGGAGTCCGGCCTGTGGGCGAGCTCAGACAACAGCGCTAGTTTGTCGAGTAGATGATTTGAGTTGAGTGCAGCTTGAAGTGTGTTTCCGTCTCAACACCACTCATCATTTCCGGTAGCATATCAAACCAAAATTAATGGAAGTTGTTTTAGTAGTGTTTGTATCCACTTCATAGCAAAGAATTGTGGGTTGAATATTTCATTTAAGAATGTTTTGATTTTCCAATTTAATTTTGAAAATGGAAATACAATAAAACAACCACGTAAATTGATTTTCTGATTGTTGTTTTGAAAGAGAATTCCTAATGATGAAGGGTACACGGATTGTACAGCGGATTAAAAGGATTTGATTTTCCAAGTTGAATTAGAAAAGGATAATAACAATAAACGAATGGAAAATTTGTTTTCTGATTTATTTTTAAAACGGAATAACTGAATTGAATTGAAGGTACACGGATTATCGAATAACATATTGTATTGATAGCATACAAAAATTTACAACTACACAAGTTACAAATAGCTACCATTAATTAGGAATTCGTAAAATGCACAGGAGTATCAATCATATGCAAACATGTTGCATTAACTTGCATATAAGGCATTTTACGCGTCCTGCACAATACTCACGGGCTCAATCACTCACGCTCTTTAAGTATTAGTAATCCAGTTTTTTCTTCAGCGCCCTGTTGTGGCGTAGTGGGATTGACCAAGTCCTTTTCCCTTGGAAGATCAGGGTTTCGGCCCCGCCCAAATCCACAAATTTTTATACGGGGGGATTAATCATGAATCAGATTTCTCTGTAACTGAATAAAGTATCATTTTTTTCCTGCAGTTTGGTGGTGCAGATTGTGACGTTTACTAACAGTTTACTACATCTAGCAACTATTTTAATGTGTTGGGCCAAATTACTAAGTCTGTTTTAGAAAAAAATTTAAACCGTCAACAAAATCAAAAGTGTCCGTAGACTGTACATGAACCCGAGACCTCTCGACAGCGAGAACCATAGTCCACCTCTTTATCATTGACTATAAAGGCCAACAGAAAGTTGTCCGTGAACAGAGAACAAAGAACCGATAGAAGCCAATTTTCCTAACCCCTGCCTCCACAAGTGCCCACTTGGTTTTTCGGGTCATTGCAGCATCACTGGGGAAAAAATAAATTAAAAGACTCGTGAATCACACGTGAGTCATCGTGTGATTCACTGCGTGCAAGGATACAAAACGAAAGTGGGACCTACTGTAAAGCCACAGAAAACGCAAATCCTATAATGCAGATTTTTAAAGTAGGAGGAAGTAGAGATAGTGCCTAAAATACCATACTTTTCCCAGCAGACTTACTCCCTACGCAGCTTGACTGACCAGTCAAAGATGTCTAGCCTACCTGAGCCTTACCTTCCTATCCATATGCTAAACAAAAGACACTGTGTTAAGCCTACCTTGAATGTGGAGACCGAGTCCCGAACAAGGAAAACAGCAGCAGCCGCGGCAAGGCTAGCCCAGGCTAACAGCACCAAATATTTGATGGATTACACACCACGTGTGTAAACCAAACAACAAGACAACCTAACCATAGGCAAAATTGTTGCTAAAGAGGCAAAGAGTGTTTAAGTCTGGCCTTGAATGTGGAGACCGTATCTGCTTCCTTATTCCACAGTAAAGGGGCTTGGTAGCTAAATGCATCTGCTTCTGACATACTTTTGAGACCTAGTAACCAACACACGTCTGGCGTTTATGTGAGCACAGTGCTCGGTTTAGGTTGATATAGCACTAACGTGTCTTGAAGATAAGACGAGCCAGGCCATTCATGGCTTTGGTATACTAAAAGAAGAAGGATTTCCTTGTCACTTTTAGAAGGATATTCTTGATTTTAGCGATGTTCCGCAAGTGGAAAAAGCTGTTTTAGTTGCTTGCGTATATAAGCCATGCAGTATGTGCACAATCGAGAATTCCACACCAGAATAAGGCGATGAATTTGTGATTCAAATTGACAAAAGTGATACCGACCGATAGATAGGTTAAACCAGCCAAGGGCTGTTCCTCCCTGAGAACCTATATCACTATCGACCTCCGCAGTAAAATTCTGTGTCTAATGTGTTAAATGGAGCACTGGGGTCCAGTAGGACAACACTGACACTTGTCCACTATTAGCAGCTAGTAGTAATGTCATTTTTTTACTATGACTAGTTACGTTTCAGTGCTATGATGAGCTCTGAATCCCAATTGAAGGATTCAAACATATTTATTTTTCCTGACGGAGGAAGCAAAGCTGTTTGGCTCCTAAGATTTTCCAAATTTTGTTTCATTCAGAAGGGGTTTGATTACCAGCAGGTTTTAAAAAGGCTTGTGGGACATAGCCACATTTAAAGATTTGTTTCTTATGTTTAAGATAGCTCATGTGTCAAAGGAGCTGTGTCTGGAAGAGGCCAAAGCTCTTTAAAGAAACATTAGGGGCGACGGTGTTCAGTTGGTATGAGCAATGACCTTTGAGCCTGAAGGTCGTGGGTTGGAACCCAGGTCCTCCACAGACTCCCACTGATGTCCTGCGTCGTTGTGTCCTGGCAAACACTTAACCTAGCCTTGATGCCAGTGGGTTGCGGGCTGTGGCTGTTAAAGTGGCAAACTGCCGTTGTGTCCCTATGGCAAGACACTTTCACCTCCCATTGCCTAGAATTAGTCTAGTGTGTTGTAATGGTTGGTGGTGGTCGGAGGGGCCAATTGCACATACTGGTTGCCTCGCTTCTGTCATTTCCCCAGGCAGCTGTGGGCTACAGTAAGCGTTTATCACCACGGTGAATGAAGTGAATGAATAATCAGCCCTGCTAAAAATTCAATTTGTAGAACGATACCAAAATTACCCCCGTCCAGGCCGGTTTACACATCCCCGAGCCTATCCTCAACAGAACGCCCCCTTCCAATCAACACGTACCCGACTACGCGAGCCCAAAATAAAAACGGAGGAACTCCCACTCTCATGCACCGACAGCCTTAGCATGAATCGTTCTGGAGGAATCGCTTTGTCTACACACGCTTACTCCTGCGGTCCCTGCTGTCCTCTTCTGCTGCGTGATGGCCTGCTCCTCCTCCGCGTTGCTGCCCGCTACGGTCCACTAGCAGTGGTCCGATGGTCTTTGCCGCTCATCCTCCTTTGCGGCTCTTTCTGCGGGTTCGCCGCGCTGCTCGTACTCGTCGCGGCCTGCTGCAGCATAAACGGCCCGGTCTGGCCCGGCGGTGGGAGCCGTGCGCATCCCTGCCTCCTCGTGCCTGTACGGCGTGGTCCCGTTGTTGTTTTCCCTTGGTCTTCTGGCGTTGTGGGTAACGTATGCGGACGGTTTATATTCCCCTCAGCATTTACAGCAGGGCTCGTTCGCCCCGCGCTTTGTACTTCATGCTCAGATTGCCCCGTGCATTGGTGGGCAAGCTCAGTTTAAAGCCCTCGCATTTTGTTTCTGCATGCTCTCTAAAACCAAGCTCCGTTTAAATCCTTCACTCTGACTGCAAGCTATTCCTCCACATTGACTGCAAGACCCATCAGTGTTAATCCCTCACAATTGGACGCGTGCTCAGTTTTAATCCCTTCACTTTGGCCTGCAGGCTCTCTTAAATCCCTCTCTGGACGGCGAGATCTGTTTTAAATCCTCTCTTGGACTGCAAGCCCCGTTTAAATCCCTCTACTGCGCTCCCAAATTGAATCCTCTCCTTGGACTGCTAGCTCCCAGGTTAATTCCCGCACCGGAACTGCTTATATCTGGAACTGCTATATCTGGAACTGTATACATGGCCGTACCTGGAATTTCCTGCTTCATTGGCGGACTTCAAGACATGCTTATATATGGGAACTGCTATATTAAGGAACTGCATATATGAAACAGCTATATATGGAACTGCATTATAAATGGAACAGCTTATATATGGAACGGCTTGTATACGGAAACTGCTTATATGGAACTGCTCATATTGGAAATTGCATATCAGGTACTAGCTTATATCTGGAACGCTTATATTATAAAATAAAATAAATATATTTATATTATATTTAATTTATGTTTATTTGAATTTTATATATAAGCTTTCGGCAGAAATAATAAGCAGTACCATAATGCAATTCCAATATGAACATTCCATATAAGCATTTCCGTATACAGCCGTTCCATATATAAGCAGTTCCCTATATACGCAGTTCCAAATAAACAGTTCATATATAGCAGTTCCATATATAGCGTTCCAAAATAGAGGCAGTTCCGCATGAAGCAGTTCCAGGTACTGTATAAACAGCTCCAGATATAAGGAACAGTTCCAATATAACACGTTCCGTGCGGGATTAACCAGGAGCTCTCAGTCCAATGAAGAGATTCAATTTGGAGCCGCAGTCCAGAGGGATTTAAACGGGCTTGCAGTCCAAGGGAAAGGGAAAGGGGATTTAAACCAGCGCTCGCAGTCCCAGAGAGGAGTAAAGAGACCCTGCAGGCCAAAGTGAGGGATTAAAACAGCACGCAGTCCCAATTGAGGATTAAACTGAGGTCCTAGCAGTCCAATGTTGAGGAAAGCTTGCAGTCAGAGTGAAGGATTTAAACGGAGCTTGTTAAGAGCCTGCCAGAACAATGCGAGGGCTTTAAACTGAAGCTTGCCCACCATGCACGGGGCCACATGTGCCTGCAGTACAAAGCGCCGGGGGCGAACTGAGCCTCGCAGTACAAGCGAGGGGGAATAAACCGACCGCATACTTACCCACAACGTCCAGAAGACAAGGGACAACACAACGGGACCACGCCGTACGGCACGAGGATGCAGGGATGCGCGCTCCCCCCCCCGCGGCTCCCACCCGCACGTCCAGACCGGCCGAAAGCAGCAGCAGGCCTCGACGAGACGATCAGCGGCAGTATCCCCGCCGAAAAGCGCAAAGGAGGAGAGCGGGCAAAGACCCACGGACCACCGCACTAGACCCTAGCAGTGCAGCAACGCGGAGGAGGATCAGGCCACACGCAGCAAGACATAGGACAGCATGGACCGCAGGAGTAAGCGTGAGTAGACAAAGCGATCCACCAAACGATTCATGCAAGGCTTCGGAGGCCGTAGAGTGGGAGTTCCTCCGTTTTTTTATGCGGCTGGCGGAGTCGGTACGGTGATTGGAAGGGGGCGCCTGTTGAGCGATAGCTGGGATGTGAACCGCCTGGAGGGGGTAGGTTTTGGGTTTAACACTACCAAATTAGAATTTTCGCGGCTGCCTTATTCATTCACTTCATACACAGTGGTGATAAACGCTTACTGTAGCCAAGCTGCCCTGGGGCACACTGACAGAAGCGAGGCAACCAGTGATTGCCATTGGGGCCCCACCGAACCACCACCAACCATTCACACACACACTAGACACATTCTAGGTCAATGGAGGTGAAGTGTCTTGCCCTAGGACACAACGCAGTTTGCCACTTTACAGCCACAGCCGCCCCACCTGTGGCAACATGCATAGGTAAGTGGTCCTTGCCAAGGCCCAACGAGCAGCATAAATCAGTGGGAGACAGTGGAGACTGGGTTCCAACCCACACCCTTCAGGCTCAAAGGACCAATGCACCTACCAACTTAACCACCGTCGCCCCTAATGTGGTCTTTAAAGAGCTTGGCCTTCCAAGACATCAGCTTCCTTTGACAAAAGAGCCTATCTTAACATAATAAACACAACTATACAATGTGGCTATGATCTCACAAGCTTTTAAAACCGCGGTAATCAAACCCCTTTCTGAAGAAAACACAATCCAGAACATCTAGAGCAAAACATGCTATGCTTCCACCGTCAGGAAAATAATATTTTTGGAAACCTTTTCAATTGGATTCAAGCCATCCATAGCACTGAAACTGCCTATCAAATGTTAAAACTGACATGACTACTAGTCTGGCTAATAGTGGACAAGTGCAGTGTTTGGTCCTACTGGACCCCAGTGAACTCATTAAGACAATAGACCACAGAATTCTACTGCGGAGGCTAGATGTGATATAGGTCTCAGAGGAACAGCCCTTGGCCTGGTTTAAATCCATCTAACGATCGGTATCACTTTGTCAATTTAATACACAAATCATCGCCTTAAATCTGAGTGGAAATCGATTGTGACACTCCTTCACGGCTTATATAAGCCAAGCAACTAAAACAGCTTTTTTCCCACATGCGGAACATCGCTAAAATCACGAATAACCTTCCTAAAATGACACGAAATACCTTCTTTTAGTATACAAAGCCATGAATTGCCTGGCTCGTTTCCTTATCTTTCAAGACACGTTAGATGCTATATCAACCAAACCGAGCACGTGCTCCACAAAACGCCAGACGTCTGTTGGTTTCCTAAGGTCTCAAAAGTCCAGTCAACAGCAGAGCATTTTCGCTACCACCCCTTTACTGTGGAATAAGGAAGCAGATACGTCGTCCACATCAAGGCCAGACTTAAAACACTCTTTTTGCCTCTTTAGCAACAATTTTGCCTATTTAGTGTTGTTTTTCTGGTTTGGTTTACACACTTGGTGTGTAATCCACAAATAATTGGTGCTGTACCTGGTAAAGCCTAGGCCGCGGCTTGCTGTCTGTTTCTCCCTTCGTTCGGACACGTCTCCACATTCAAGGTAAGGCTTAAAACAGTCGTCTTTAGATTTTGGCATATGATGGAAGGTAAGGCTCATGGGGGGGTGGAAGCTAGACATCTTTGACTGTCGTCAAGCTGCGAGGGAGTAAGTCTGCTGGGAAAAGTAATATATTTTAGCACTATCCTCTCCTCCTTCCTACTTTAAACAATCTGCATTATTAGGATTTTGCGTTCTGTGCTTACAGAAGGTCCCACTTCGTTTTGTCGCCTTTCACGCGTGAATCACACGAGACTCACGTGTGATTCACGCGTCTTTTATTTATTTTTTCCCCCGTGATGCTGCAATGACCCAACAACCACCAGTGTGCACTAGTGAGCAGGGTTAGGAAAAATGCTTCTCATCGGTCCTTTGGGTTTTTCTCGTTACAGGACAACTTTCAGTGGCGTTTATAGATCAATGAATAAAGAGGTGGACTCTGGTGTAGAGGACTCGTGATCAAGTAACAGTCCTACGACACTTTTGATTAGTTGAACGTTTTAAATTTTTTCTAAAACATACATAGTAATTAGGCCAACACCATTTAAAATATATGCTATACTGTATTAAACTGTTGTAAACTTCACAATCTGCCACCAACCAAACGCAGGAAAAAAATGCAACTTTTATTCCATAACAAGTAAATCCTGATTCATAATACTCCCCCCGCGCTAATAAAATTTGAGGATTGCCGGGGCTCGAACCCTGAATCTTCCAAGCGAAAGACTTTGACAAACCCACTACGCCACACAGCGCTTTAGAAATCACTGGATCTAATACTACAGAGCGCTGAGTTAATGAGCCGTGCGTATGTGCAGGCCGGCTTAAAATGCCTTATATGCAAGTTTAATGCCAAATGTATGCCATATGTGATCTGCTACTCCTGTGCATTTTAGAATTCCTAATTAATGGTAGCTAATATGTAAACAAGTGTGAGTTGTATCAATTTTGTATTTCTAATCAATGACAATATCGTAATCTTATAAATCCGTGTACCCTTCAATCATCAGTTATTCCGTTTCAAAATAAAATCAGCAAAACAAATTTTTCCCATTCGTTATTGTTATTTTCCTTTTCTAATTCAAATGGAAAATCAAATCCTTAATAATCCGTGTACAATCCGTGTACCATTCAATCATTAGAGTTCCGTTTCAAAAGCAAATCATAAAAAACAAAATTACGTGGTTGTATATATTGTATTTCCATTTTCAAAATTAAAATGGAAAATCAAAACATTTAAATGAAAATATTCACGACCATTTCTTGCTATGCAGTGAAACAAACACTCTAAAACAACGTCAATTATATTGTATGATATGCAACCCGGAAATGATGAGTGGTGATGAGACGGAAACAACTCTCAAGCTGCAACTCAACGCAACTCAACTACACGACCAACAACTCGTAAGCTGTTGTTGACACTTCCCCAGTCCCTAGCTCCAGGGCAAAATTGCATACATCCCCTGGGTAAGTTTCCAGGCTGTCTCCAATCCCAAGTAAATGGGGAAACTTTGTGGGCGCTGCTCTAAACAGAGAGAGCCGGCTTTCTCCATTCAGGTCTGATTACATACGCACACGGTAAGTCTCCTCTATAAGACACAGCTGTTTTAGTGGCTTCTATATGTTTTCCACTCCATAAATCTCTCATATTGTGGCGAAGATCGTTCACACA
The DNA here is from genome assembly GCA_964034765.1 of Knipowitschia caucasica. Taxonomy (NCBI): domain Eukaryota; kingdom Metazoa; phylum Chordata; class Actinopteri; order Gobiiformes; family Gobiidae; genus Knipowitschia; species Knipowitschia caucasica. Next base: position 30,064,544 of record OZ035824.1, on the reverse strand, counting down.
CCCGTCTGTATTTAAATCTCGAGTGTGTAGTGCGCTGTTTATGATTGTTACCTCCGTGTCAATATTGGTAATTTAGCAGCTGCTCTGTGAGATCTCTCTGTTTGGATCAATAAATGTAAAAGAAAACACTTTCTCCTGCGTTGTACAAATAAATCTCTATTCACTGTATTCTACTGTAACAGTAATTCAGTTTGATTACGTCTGGTTGTAGTAGTATATCAGCGCTAGCTAATTATTATTAGCTAATTAATTGTTGATGTGTGTAACTATCACTATTTACTTTCACATTTCTATAGTTTCAGCAACACATTGAGTTTAAAATGACTTATATTCAGTTAGTTTAACGACAATGTATAGTGTTTTACCAGTTTCATATTTTCCTTCTATAACTGTACTTACAGTATCCCAAGCCTCATGCTGCTAATTGTCCAGAAGTAAACATACAACGGTATATGTCTCTCTAGATTATACAGATACATGCTTCCTTTATAATGCAAATGTAATAATTTTATTCTGTATTATCTAAAAGATATTAATACATTATACATAATCTCTATCAGCGATAGCTAATAATTTATGATCTTTTTTTGTTGATGCAGACATATGAATCAAACAATCAATCAAAGTTTATTTGTAGAGCCCTTTCATGCACATGGCAAACACAAAGCGCTACACACACAAACAATCACAATCATCACATAAAGACAAACACCAAATACAATTAAAACATTAAAAATCACACAAAAGATAAAACACAATAAAAACAATAACATCACACAACAGAATAAAACCATTAACATATTCAAAGTTACACAAAAAAATTCAAAAAATAAATAAATAAATGTACAGCAGTGCATTACAAATGAGAAAAAAACCTTCAGAATGTATGCCAGCAAAACAGACATCTTTAACCTGGATTGTGAACCTTGGACAGAGTAGACGCCTCCCCAATTTTCAGGGAGATTGTTCAGAACTTAGACTGCATAGATCTGAAACGCAGCCTCCCCATGTTTGGTTCTCACTCTGGCAACCAGCAGGAGCCATCCCTGTGCTTCCTCCAGAGTCCGGGCTGGTTCATATACCCCAAACAATGTCACTAAAGTGATTCTGGGTGCCAAGGCCAAGGAAGAGACTTGTACACAAGCAGAGCTGTTTTTACAATATCTATTCTTTTGAGCCACATAACCGTTCAAGAGACTGAGACCGGACTAATATGGGTCATACTTCCTGGTTCCCTGTCAGGACTCTAGCTGCAGCATTTTGGGATTTAACAGCAGCTTGCTTACAAGGTCTGTTTGGACAGACCTGTAAGCAGGCCATTGCAGTAGTCTAGCCTGCAGGAGACAAATGCTGGACAAGAATCTCCAAGTCTGCCCTGGACACTAATTTCTGACTTTTGGACAATGTTCTTCAGATGGTAAAAAGGCTGTTGATGTTATAGATTTTTATGTGCCTATTAAATTTAGGTCTGAGTCCAGTATTACCCCCAAATTTCTGACCTGTCTGAAGGAAGTAGGGAATAGACTGAAGTCTTGACAGATGACGGCCCTCTCTATGTTTCTGGGACCAAAGACCAATTGGATTTTCGTTTTTGTCTGCATTAGCTGAGGAAATTATTTTGCCTCCACACACTGATCTGTTGGATACAGTGAAGGAGCAAATCCGTGGTCCATGTTTCTCCTGCAAGTCATGAACAAAGATCTGTGTGTCGTCGGCGTAATTGTGGTAGGAACACCTATTGTTTCTATGGTAATAACAGACCTAACGGCAGCAAGTAGAGAAATAAATAGGAGAGATCCAGGTATCGACCCCTGTGGTACTCCACAGGTCAGTGCCACATGATCTGATTACGCAGTCTCCATCTCCACACAGTACTTCCTATCCTCCAGGTATAGACCTAAACCTCTAGTGGCTGTGCCAGTGTACACCAACCCAGATCCTCACATTCCTCTGCATGAGATCACATGTCGACAGGTGTCAACGCGGCATAAAGATCTAACATACCAAACTGTGCCTTTTCCCTGCATCAGTGAAGTCGAATGTCGATTGTTACCTTCACTAGAGCGACTCAGTGCTGTGGTAGGGGTCTAAAACCCAGACAGGAAACATATCAAAAGAATTATTCATTGTTAAGACAATTCAGTAAGTTTGTTGGGAGGCCACTTTTAAGAATTTTATCCAATGGAATGGCAGATTCGAATTAAGGGGCGATAATTTGGTGAAGTCCCCCGCAGGATCCAGACTGCTCTTTTTAGGAGAGGTCTTAAGACTGCTGCTTATGGCCATAGGAAATGTTCCCTGACACAGAGACTAGTTTACTATTTGTGTCAGTGAAGGTAACAAACGCTCAGGACGGACTTCAGAAATTTAGAGGCAATATATCCAGGCTACATGTGGAGACTCAGACTCATGATTATCTTTTTGACAGTTTCAGTAACCACAGGTGCAAAAGTGAGTTAGCACAAAAAGCTCTCTGGCTGTTTGCATTGTTAAACGTGCTGTGGAGGTTAATAGTGTTTTTGATTCCTTGAACATTGTCCATCGACAAACGTGCGAACGTCATTACACCTAGAATAGAGGAAAATCTAGGCAACTTTACAGGGGGTTTCGTTAATCACCAACAGTTGAAAACATAACACGAAAATTGTTACTGCAACCTCAATAATGTACAGAAAAATACATTTCTCTGTTCACGTAGAACCGGTAAATTCCACCCAACTCATCTTATAAAGTTTTCAAAATCGCCCTGGAAATTGGACTTTCGCCACTTCCCGTTCGGCCCTGCCGGCACTCTGCTTTCTGTGCCTGACCGATCTGCCTAGTCCATGGGGCCTTTTTCTTACTGGTACTATTTTAACCGACACCAGGAGCAATGGCGTCCAGAACATTCAGAACACTGGTGGTACAGAGTTATACAATTCATCAACAGAAGAGCATGAGTTTTCTCTCAACATTAGCATTCCCATGAACAGTTTTCACCTGTGTTTTTCATGTATGTGTCTTCCTTCTACGCAATTGTAAATTCAGCTGGTGTTTTGCTAGCAAAACACATGTCAAAAAATACACAGAAATGATCTACAAAGGACAACACAGACTACATTAAACATTTGATACATTAACCCCCTTTGTAATTAGCAGGTCAAGAGTGTCCCCCTGCTGTGGGTGGGCCCCCACTCATCGTGCTGACTGAAACCAAAGGACTCAAGTACAAGAAGCCAGCTCCTTGCATTTCTGTCATCAACAATATCAACATGTAACATTAAAATTCGCCTGTACTAACTAACTATTCAAAATCTGTAGCACACGAATGAAAGTATTCAGTAAAATGGTCAATAAATCGCAACATGACTGTGGTGGGCCTGTACAAGGAAATATATGAAGACATTTTCATTCTTTCCTGGCCGCGTCCCAGTGATTTTTCACAAGGGCCCACGATATTCCTGCTGCAGGACCCTTGGAGAGGGGCGCGGAAGATCAGGGACGACCCTCCATGAGGAGTGGCGGTGCTCCTCAAGGGAGGAGGTGATGAGGAGAACGCGCCACACTCTGGTGCGAGTGAGAGGAGGTGATGCCTCAGACAAGGCTGAAGTGCTGGGGGATACATCGCTCACAGCAGCAGTAAGACCTGCACAGTGCCTGTTGTCCACCATGCCCCCTGCATCAGTGGAACCCCCCTCCTCCTGCTCAGACTCATGTCACCGCTGTCTGAGGAGGCCATAGAGAAGGTTGTGCAGCGAATCTAGAAAAGCAGCAGCAGCCCTCCAGCAAAGTAAACCCCACACAGAAGAAATGCCTGTCATGTGGCCATCCAAAATCCCAATAGATGGGCGATGGCACACCCTCACGAGTTTTACCAGCCGGGACCCTACCAGTATTTCCGACTGCTCCCCCAAGGTCTATAACACCTAACGCACAGAGGGTTTGACCCAACTCCAGGATGCCATTCCGAGACTTTAGGACACTGAGTTCTGCCAGAGAGAGCTGGAGGCCACGCAGCAGAGAGCGAAAGAGCGGCAGGAGAAGAACAGGAAGAGTGATGAGTCTCCTCCTCCACTGGGAGAAAAGTGCTGGTTCTGCAAACTGCAGCTGAAGCAGGACCAGTCTCACATTCAAACACAATTCCCTGGTCAGTCCGGAAATACATCACTGCCCTGCAAAGTATTCTCCTGTACAAGGACCCAGGGGATGGAGCCGCAGATGTTACCGCAGTCTCCTTTTTATGACCGGAGAGGAGAAAGGTGCGTGTAAATAAATGAGCAATCTGCTGTCTTATGTGGTGCTATTGTATAAAAAGTTACTATATTAAACTGTCGTTCATAAATGTATATAAATATTAAATTATAATTCAATATATACTTAATATTGATTATATCTAATTATATAATTTCATTGTAAAGACTGCATCTAACAGTTCTGTATAGTCAGCTCTCATCCCGTCACAGATCAACAAGCTCATCACACAAATACTAGTATAAGAAGATAACGATAGCATGTTTTGTTTTTCTTCTAAGTGATTTCTTAAATATGTAAATAATCTCTTTTTTCATCTGTTCACAATAAAAAGATTTATAATGTCATACATTATTGAAGTCCTTTCTTTATTGATCAATATTTCAGGGCAAACAACATAGTATATGACAAAAACAATCTGTATAGAAAAAAGAGTTTCAGTTCATTGCCAATCAACAATATGCCCACTCTACGCGGCTGGCCCCATGCGTGGCCCGACCTTGCCTAGCTTCCGATATCAGACGAGAAACGGGCATTCTCAAGGTGAATGGCCGTAAGCACGGGGTAAGGAGCAGCGAAGCCTCCTGACCCTGCTGCTGCGGTCCTCTCCTCCCCCTCAGAAATGAGCGCATCATGGCCTTTACAAAATCAGGGACTACAGTGTGCTGTACCTGATCATATGCTGCAGACTGACTGAAAAGGAGTTGTGGCAGCATTGAGCAAAGTTGTGCACCCCCCTCAACCTGAGTACATTTGTATAGTCACAAGCCTTCTCATATTTACATGTTAAAGCCTCCTGTGGAGGAGGAGGAGGGGACAACAAACTACTGTCAACAGCCGAATACCCAGAAGTTTCACTGTAATATACAGGGCCGAAAAGCAATCATTGGTTTAGGGGGTGCACAACTTTGCTCTCAATGCTGGCACAACCCTATTCAGTCATCTGCAGCATGATCAGACATCAGCACTGTAGACCCGATTTTGTAAAGCCTGATCGCTCTTTCTGGGAGGAGAGGAACCGCAGCAGCAGGGTCAGGTCACGCTGCTCCATACCCCCTGCTTAACGGCCATACCACCATGGATAATGCCCTATCTCGTCGGATCTCGGAAGCTAGCAAGGTTCGGGCCGCGGGGCCCAGCCGCGGATAGTGGGCATATTGTCTGATTGGCACTTGAACTGAAACTCATTTCATACAGAATGTTTTTGTCAAATACTACTGTTGTTTGCCCTGAAATAGATCAATAAAAAGAAAGACTTCAATAATGTATTACAAAATAATATAATATTGTGAACAGATGAAAAAAGAGATATTTACAAATTAACGACATTACACTAGAAGAAAAACAACAACATGCTATCTTTATCTTCTTAAACAGTATTTGTGTGATGACCTTGTGACTGTGGACGGCTGAGAGCTTACGATACAGAACTGTAGATGCAGACTTTACCAAATGAAATTATATAACTATATATACAATCAATATTAATAATATTTACATAATAATTAAAATATTTAAAAACAATTATTAACAGACAGGTAAAGATAAATAGTAACTATATACAATACACCAATAGATTTCTAGTTAAAGCTAATCTACAAATGCAAATTTCTCATACATGCGGGAATATTATAATTACTACTTGTAAGTGTTGATGGTAAGAGATACAACACAACAACACAGCATTCCACAAATGCTTGATCCATAGGTTTCCTTGTTTTTGCCTCTGTTCTACAAGAACAAACATTGACCTCTACAGTTAGGGTTAAGATAAGAGGGTTGATATGGTTGTTTGAAAATATGGATATTTGTATACAACCTATGAGCTAAACTGTGTATAAGAAAGTAGCTTGAAACTGTGATATTCCCACAATAAAAGAAAAAAAAAATGGCTATGTCCTCTGAGAAACTGGAAGTCCTTAATCTGAACTGAATATACAATCATGAAAGTGGGAGTTTTTCACTCATGTTGTATGCAAAAGGATACCATTTGGTCATTTCACAGATTTGGCCAAAATTGTTCCACATCATCTAAACACGTGTAGTAGCATCTAAGGTTAGCTTCAGAATTATTATGGGTTAAACGGTGTCAAGCTGTTGAGCTGCAAATGTGGACATTTTCTATTCCAATTTTGACAATTTCAACTTTTCTCCCATTTCCACATTCAAAGATTTTGATTGTTTTTTGGTTGTTCAACTTAGGACAACTAAACACCAGAACAACTATTTCTTACTTATATGCTGCATAAATATGTTTCTTATAGTGCTCTGTATATGTCTTGTAGATGCTAAAACCTTCTGTGTGGCGCCCTCTCTACATTTTTAGTGGCACTACATCTGAATTTTGTGCCTGGCCTCTCCAGTCTCCAGAGTGCAGTGTGACGTCCGTCGTTCTGTGTCTGTGGTATAAAGGCAACCAAGTCTCGCACACGCCCCTGTAGCGAGTTGGAGTTGGAATAGCGAGTGAGCATTTCAGGTTAGTAATTTACAAGCACTCACAAGTTCACAAGCACTATGTCCCCCATTGTCAACCCTGGTTTAGTCCTGATGTAGCTCCTGTTTTGGCTGTTTACGAGTTTTTTCAGTCTGCTCGCTCAGACCGCTAATGTCCCGTGACCACTTTGCGACTCTGATTGGTTGCTGCACGAACGTCCCGAGGAAAGGTTGAGCAAAATCCATCTCCTGCGTTCCTCCCCTTCGACTTCCCAGCGTGGTCCGTTTGTGCATTCCGACGCTCGAACGCGCGCCACCATTGACTTTGCATTGAAAGCTGATGCAACGCATGATCCGGTCTGAACGCGGCATAAGCCCCCTTTTCACCAGATAATTTTCAAATTTTCATATGGGCAGTGTCAGGCTGGGCACTGGTGTTTAGTTGATCTTTAAGTCATCTGAATGTGAAAATAAATTGATTGGCACATTTGCGCCCCCTACAGACTAGGCCAACATTTTACATGAAAAGCTATATATTTTATGTTTGACAAAAATCTGTTTTGGCATTCCGATCCAAAAAGTGTTGACGTGGCAATGACAAACACTCCCCATTCTTTGTTCATGAGAAAATCGTAAAATGTCTCAAAATTGCACCTTGGCCGAGCCTCGGTCGTTTTGCCGACAAGGCTCAAAATCTGCCCACATTATCTTAAAAAGTGTAGCATATATATATGAGTTGAACAGCGTGTGAACGTTCCAATGTTATCCGATGGAGACACACTCATCGGTCATATGCAGCAAGGGTCTTTAGATGCCGCTTGCGGATTTAATGACTTACATTCATCAAACAAAAATGAGTTTAAGACCCCTTAAATATATTGCGACTTTTTGTTTGGCTCTTGTTCAAAGTGGATTGTTGCACAGAAATTATGTACGTATCTCCAAAAAAGGTTGTCCAACTATTGTGATTTATTAATTTGTTAGTTTTTTTGTAGGGTTTTTCCCAGTAGGACACAACTGTAAAGAAAAAGTCAACTTCTCTCTTCTTGATTTGTCTTTTGTCCCATGTCTTTTTGAAGGTTGAAGGTCAACAGCAATCTAGGCCTCTCATGGACACTGCACAATCTGTTTTTTGTGCACAAAATATATCTGTAACGTTGTAAATCGCATATTAGAGCCTTGATTCTTCTCACACAATGTCCAGCTGCATGGATGAATGATGTGGTCATTCAAGAGTTTTCCTAACAGCTGTTCTTTGTTAAGAAAAAGTGTGTTTAGAATTTGTTTAACAGCAGCATCTCAATAACTGAGCAGCTTTAGGGTCAATTTCTGGGCATGAAATAAACTGCGTCAATCCATATGCAAAAATAAAAACACAAACATGTTTTATCTGGTTTGGGAGACTACAGCAGACCTCGGTCACTGCTTATTTCATTAAAACATAGATGTATCAAGTATCATGTATCAAAAGCATAAATAGGTCACCACATTATAACTCAGACTTTTTGTCCTAAAAACAAATTCAACTGTGTTAGTACATCCTCAACTAAAACCATTCAGATGAAGCCTAACGTACAAAATGGTGCCTTCAGATTTTACAATACATTTTGTTTTTCTTTTTTCCCCCAGAACTTACATAAACACACACTTACACCATGGGAGGACAACAATCACATCAACAATGCAAACAATTTGAACAAAAACAACATTTATGAAAAGAACATCACTAAAATGTCTCAGCATCCCTCAAGTCCATCTCCCTAACGCCGTGGATACACAGACTGGAAAGCTCCAAATAGTTTAAATGTCATTGCCCACTGTGAGAGACTTCCGACATGTAGCAACCAACTTTTTCACTCTTATGCATCTTACATTCACACACTTTTGAATGCGCAATAAACAGCAACAAGTCCTAAGTAGCTCTGAAATCGTTTCTGTTTTCTACTTTTCAAGCTGCACATTCTGAACAAAGCAAGTCAAGCGTAAATCCACAAGAGGAATGCAAAAAAATATTTCAAATGCTAATAAAGCCTTGGTATGAACCAAGCAGACTCAGCAAACATCAACCAGAGGAAGCAGCTCATCACCAACGGCTGTAAAACCTCCGCTGCTATGACCTGCAGTTTTGGGCAAGTTACTACAAAGACGTAAAACATAATGTATTTCTTGTTATTTCAAAGTAGTGTGTTACACTACAATATTTCTGTCTCTGATTTGTAAAGTATTGCACTACCACTACTGCACTGCTTTTACGTTTTTTTAAATAGCTTTTTTTTAATAATGACTTTACCACATTACAGCAAAAAACAATATATAACATTTGTAAGGCCTTACTCAAACACTAGTGACCTGACATGCTCCACCCAGCGGCTCCACCACCTGCCGCTGTGACCTAAAGTGCATTGTCAGTAACTTTTTGGATCATGTATATATTTGTTGGTGTGGATTCATGTGTTTCTGCTGCTAGACACCTGAATTTCTCACACAGGGATCAATAAAGTGTGATAGTGTCTGTGTGGCAAAGTGGAGGGTGCTACGCGCTGATAAAATAATGTCAAAATAAATAAAAGAAACCAGCAACGCAAGGGCAGAGTGCCCAAAATAAAATAAAAAGCGCGCTAAGGCGCACAGGTTCGTTAATCATAATGAGAGGCATAGTCAGACATTAAATTACTAGGATTTATTATGTTGCAATGTAGTTTCGTAGTTCTGGTTCAGGGTGCGTATCTTGTCGCGATGGACTCAGGAGCACAGGTGAACACACACACAAAGAAACATGGAACAGGAGAGAAACAGGAGAAAGTGGGAGAAGAAACAGCCTACGAATTAAAGTAGAGTTAAATTATCATAACAACCACAATGCTGTCAGTGTGTGCAGCTAAAACCTACATTTCCACAGCCAACACTGAGCGCACACTCTTGATGAGTGGCGGTTTACAGGCCCAGACCATAGACTGTATATCTCCGGCGTTCTAACAAATGGGCCAAAAAATGTGCTCTACTGGAGCAATCCAAAATGGCCGCGAGTGGTCCCGCCCACAAGAAAATTATAAAAAAACGCATGCGCAGCTCCATTCATTTGACTTCAAAAATTCACAGTAAGTAAACTAGACTGGTCCAAAAAAATTCACCCCCCTCAGCATTGACACACATGTGGAACGGAGCTTTGGGCCAAGAGCCAACTTTTGGTCCATCCTGTAAAGACGTTTTTGAGAGGTTTGCCAATGTTTGCCAATGCCTATATGTTAGCATTGGCTAATTCTCATTCCGGGTCCACCCCCATCGGCTCGGGGTGGTATTGCAAGCATGTCAGCGCAAGTTAATATGGACACTTTTGAGCTAGGACCCGCCCCCTCTGGCCCAGACCCACAACCGGCTACGACGCACTCGGACCCCAGCAACGAGGGCGGCCAAACGCCAAAGCGACTGGACAGCGTGGCCATACACAAACAGGACACGCGGGGCACAATACCACACTGCAGAACTACAACAACAATTCAACATTAGTGGCTGAATCTCACAAATATTAGAATTGACACAAACTACTTCCTGGAGCAGGAGGAGGGCTGGCGCAACGACCCACAGGAGACGGAAGTGCAGAGGTAAACAAAAGACGTAAATCTGGGCTATTTATACTGCCCGTATGCGCCCTCTGGTGGACACAAATATGGTGGCCAAGTCCAGCTTGCCACATCTGCATTAAACAGTGTGTGACTGTTTCATAGTTTTAGATTTTTCTTCATCCAAATAATGAATCTAAGCACCTCACACTGTTTTTTAACCACACGCAAACAATGTGCCGCCATGTAGTTATACAATTCAAACAAGTATTATTCATCATTCTTCTCCGACCACACAAACTGCATACTGTGAAGCTTATACCTACTCTGTGTGACTATCACATTGCCCCAGGAGCGCCGCAGACAGACGGCCTCTCTCCTCTCTGTATCGTGACTTGTTTTCCTCAACTGTGCATCCTCTGTGCCCCAAGGCAACTGAATACAGACGACAACCGCTGACCAAAGCCTAGACACAGGGAGCACTAACCCCCACCCCCACCCCCCCTAGACCCACATTTTTGTTGTGCATTTAACACTCAAATATATCTCTGTATTTTGTTTGAGCTTTTTGTAGTCGCTGATTCGGATACAAAAATGACCCTCAGCAATTACACTCATATGCGCAGTTTCTCAATTTCGGCGCAAGCCTGTGGTATACTGTATCGTGTGTGTGTGTGTGTGTGGGTGTGGGTGTGTGTATGCGTGCTTAGAGTCAAATGTAGTAGTCATGTGCTTGTTGACTCGCGGTGTTGGCCTGAGGATGACACTCTCTTGTTCATGTGATCAGCGACAGTGGTCTGCGCAGACGCCTCAAGCTCAGAGCGGGGAGAGGATATGCGCCTTTTATATCTCAGATCGACCAAAATAAATTCCATGACTCCAAAACCACCCTATATTATGATTTGTGTAAAGATTTGGGCTAAGAACAGTTTTTTACTATGAACAGCCAACTCAAACTCTTCTTAGTTTGCATGCTAACTTTTCAAGTCAGTAATAGGTTCATGTAATAAGCACATAATTGGGATAAATGCATTTTGCTCATGAGAATACCATGTCAACATCCCACGCTGACATGGATCAAACAATGTCAATCCCTGACCATATGTAGAATGGAACCAGGATGTTGCTTGTGGTTCTTGTATTCATTTACGTACTTGAATGGAATAGTGTTTATTAATTATCACAAAAAATAATGAATACACAGGGTGGCTGAGGGGAATGGGGTGGGGCTTGGGGGTCTTGTTTCAGGCATGCAAGCTTCGTTTGTTTGTAGTTGACATAGCTCTGGAATTGTTCTGTGGGATCACTAAGATCAGTGAGCTCACACAAATATGGCATACAACTGCCTCATCCATCTTTGCAGAGTCTTTGTGAGTTGCCAACCCTCAACTATCACGTACATTTCAATTTAATCATTCATTTCTCAGACATGACACCTCTTGATGATGTTTCAGCCTGTTCCTCTCCATTTTATTGCAAAACAGGTCGCCAAACATCAAAAAAGGTCTTTTTTCTCCTTTCAACGTAGGCCTTGCTAATGGGAATGATTGGAGTACATGTGTTAGCGACTTTGAAGAACCCTCACTCAGCACTTAGTATGAACAAGTTGACATGTTTTCTACTCGAGATAAAGATAGCATGTTGTGGTCAGATTTCTTTCCATTGGGACAAACAAAAAGCATTTATGAGACCCACAAACATTAGGTATTCCAGCTTTAATATCAAGCTCCACTAACTTTATTATACAACTGACTCATATCAGAGATAGCTTTACTAAACCAATCCAGATTGATAACCTACCACATAAAGTAATGTTTTTGTTTCTGTTTATACTTAAATATCAACAGACTTTTGGCCGTTGTGAATCACCCATCTGGCCTCAGGTCATCCCAGCCCCAACCACATCCAACCAGTTAGTTCAGCCAATGCTGTGAAAGAGGTCCATGTCTATGCATGCATTTCCTGATTGCATCATCACAACATCCATTCTCTTTATGGGAACTCGCAGGATTTGAGATCCGCCGTATGCAAAATGAATTTGTGGTCTATGAAACAAAGTTGACAATGTTTTTATTTGTATTTTAAATGTGTCTGTATGTGTTTGTGGGTGTAAGGTAAGGTTCACTTCAGTCTCCTCATGGGGAACTTTGTCCTCTGCATTTGACCCACCCTCCAATGCCATTAAATGAACAAGGTCAGGAGATGTGGTTGCCATGGTGTTGCGCCTTGGGAGAAGTAGATGCTTGATCAGGACTCCCTGAGTTCAGAGGAACCCCATCCAGGAACTTCACACAGAAAAGTCCGGGCTGTTGCAGGATCGAAACGTGCAACCTTCTTCCTGTGAGGCATGAGTGCTACACACTGTGTTGCTGTGTGCGTTTGTAAGTAAGTAATCGTTATTTATATACGGCCTTTCACAGACCAGAGTCACAAAGTGGTTTACAATTTTTATTTTTGGACAATTGTCCACTCACTCCACACAGAGATGGGAGCGGGGTCGCCAGTACAGGAGGCGCATGCCAGACCTATTGTACATGTTTTTAATGGTAGGGGAACCTGGAGGAAACCGACACAGACACGAGGAGAACATGCAAACTCCACTCAGAAAGGCCCTGGTCCGATGGGGATTTGAACCCTTTTTGCTGAGAGGCGAGAGTGCTATCCACTCAGCCACCGTGCCCCCATTTTGTGTGTGTGTGTGCATGTCTATACCTTGTACATTTATAAAGTTAATACTTATAATGTGAAAGACTGACAGTTCATTACTATCGGCCCATTGTCTGCGCTTCTGCAGCCTCTTAAAGCATTCCTAATGCTTTTTCTACAGGAAAAGTCCATGAAATCACCAAGACCTCAATGTTATGATTTTCACTTATAGCAGCAGATACGCTCTGTCAAATGCTGAAGAGCCTGCACATATGCAGAACTTTTTCTGACTCAGTATCTCTCAAAAGTGTGATAGCACAAAGGAGATTATTAGAATTTATGCATGCAGGAAGCATGAGAATGAGGAGCTGGGGCATTGAAAGCTAAAATGCATTTGGCATTGGATTAGTCTAGTCTTATTGTTTCAAATTATTGATCAGTTGTTTAGACTGTGAATAAATTTTTAATTCACAGATAAAGTGCTTGAGGACAAGACACATTCGTGTCCTGTATCATATATTTTCATAACAATTATTCTAACTATGTCCAAAGTACAGCTTTGGGTAAGTTTATAACGCTCGCGTGTAAGCATTCAATCCTCGTAAGTAGCATGAGCTACATGTCATAAGCTATAGTCAGTTGGTTGTGTTTACATCTAAAACCACAAGAAAAAAAATGCATTGCTTTTTTGTTGCATGAAAAAATCTTTATCTTACCTTCAAAATGTCAGAAATTGGTGATTTTTGTAGCGATTAAAACAATCGATGGGCTGGAAAAAAGAAAGACAGATCACGCCCACAACAGGTAATCTAATAGGAGGGCGTAAATTTGATGCCCACTTTTTTGAGAAAACTACCCACAATGCCGTGCGGTCGAGCCGGAAGCTCGGAACTCTTGATCCCTGTATTGGCTGTAGATTCACACCAGGCTGTGTAAGGGCTATTTGACCAATAAGGAGAGTGGTGGGTGCTGGGCCTCCACAGTCACCGGACCTGAACTCAATCCTGATGGTTTTGGGGTGAGCTGGACCGCAGAGTGACGGCAAAAGGGCCAACAAGTGCTAAGATTCTCTGGGAACTTCTTCAAGACTGTTGGAAAACCATTTCAGGTCACCTCTTGAAGCTCATCAAGAGAATGCCATGAGTGTGTGAAGCAGTAACCAAAGCAAAACGTGCTACTTTGAAGAACCTAGAATATAGGACATATTTTCAGTTGTTTCATACTTTTTATTTTAGTACATACAAAGGGTAGTCAATAGGTAATTCACAGTTTGGATGCCAAACTATGAATTAACTTCAGTGTGAATCTACAATTTTCATAATCAGGAAAATAAAAAACTATCTAATGAGATAACAAGTAAATGCCGTTGGTTCATCTTAGTCCAGACTCATGGATGAGGCATGACTCGATAGGACTAGCACAGGATTACTATCTCATGACAGGAGTTAACTGTATAATTTATGTACTCACTTAAGTAAGTAAGTAATCTTTATTTATATAGCACTTTTCACAGAGCGCTTTACATCTGTGGACATTTGTCTCTCACTCCACGCGGAAATGGGAGCGGGGTCGTCATACAGGAGGCACATGCACATGTACACGGGGAGAACAAAGAAACTCCACTCGAAGAGGCTCTGTTCCGACCAGGATTCTAACCTTGGGAGTAGTCAGGAATCCCAGAGCTGGAGGGCTCTACCCACAATGTATGTCTCGGGTGAAAATCTGAGGGACCCAAACCAGAAACTTCACACAGAAAGGTGTACACGTGCAATATGCGCGCTCAAAACTGAGTTTGGTAGTCATTAATTAACTAATGATTAATTAATTAATTGCAGTGTCGCATCACAAGTTAAGAGCAGTAGGGAATGAGGACCACACAACACAGGATAATTGGTGATAACAAGTGAAAAATAGCAAACTGTAAGGATTGTTTTTGTATTATTAATTTATTTCACTTCCGTAAAGTCACCATAGGGTGTAACACTGTGCATACATTGCCTCTGTCAATATTGACAGCATAAATTTGCACTTATAACAAGAGTTATTTGTTCTACAGCACGGCAGTAGTGAAATTTAGATTATTTTTGACCGCACGGCCTAGGGTGATCACAGCCCCATCAGTTTTAATGGGAGAGACATAGAGCAAGTATCAAACTACACATATTTGGGAGTGCTCCTATACCGATACTGGTATTGGGATCTGGTTGATACCTTAGGCTTGTACCTGTACTTATAACATAGGACCTAATGGGAACGGATATAGACATTTTTTATTTAAATTAACGTCAGGACAGCAGACAGCTCTGCGGCACATGTTGCCATGGTGATCTCCTAAAGTCGGCAGTGAGCCCCTTAGCTTAGGGTCAGCACTAGATCATATACGGAATCGGGACGGAAGCGGAAGTAAATATAATAAAATACCTATTCATGCCTAAACTTAACCAGCTATTCCCATTAAATAACCCCAACCCAGCCTTAACCCTAACCTTAACCATCTTACCTAGACACCTAAAACTTAACCAGTCACCATTTAAGGACTTTTTAGTCTAAAACTAATTAGAAAGTAGGATTGTTATTTCCGGTTTCGTCCCGATTCCGTATATGATCTAGTGCCAACCCTTAGCTTAGCCGCTAACTCAGCGGAAAGCGGACAGGATCTCGGCCGCTTAGCTTTTTTTTTTTAAAGCTGCACTAACTGACTTTATTTTTGTATTCATTATGAAAATGCTATCCATGTCCATGTAGTGCATTGAAATATACGTCCTTTTGAAGAAAAAGTAGCGCAGATTTGTGCTGGCGTGATATTATATTTTAGATTGAGTTTTGATGAAACAAGGAAGAGAATGTGTTTCGGGTCCAGATTGTGACCAATCACAGCGGACCGCTAGCCCCCACTTTCGTCAGAAATCTACAGGTTCGTTAGCATAGACGGCTAAGTTAGCACAACAAGCCGAGGAGCTAACCTGAAGCTTTGTGTGTCTGTGTCACACAAAGACACAAAAGAAAGTCTCGTTTCCTCCGCGCTTCCCGGTTCTATCGTTCTATGGTCACGCCATCCACGTGAAAATCCATATCCATGTATTATCTATATTGGGAGACGCTAGCTCCTTCAACAACAGTGGGTGTGTGTGGGGGGCGATAGCTTCGTGGGTGCGGGGAGGGGAGCAGAAAGAGCGAGGCCAGCGAGTCCACGGCTTCAAAATCCCAAAGTCAGTTAGCGCAGCTTTAAGTAACAAGAGTAAAGTGGACTGGACATTGTGTAAAACTGTCAGGAGGTGGATCCAAAACAAACACGTATAACACCAGCAATTGGTCAAACATATGAAAACTCACCGCCTCGCAGAGTCAAGCTAGCACCGGAGCTAGCAGGAATTCCCAGGGATAATACAATGCAGTACTCGGTATTCGGTATCCTCATGTTCTCAAATTCTGGTACTTTTATTGTTTTGGTATTGGTATCGGTGCATCCCTAATTTTTACCTTGAGGATGAGAGCAGGTAAAATAATTGCCGGTGGAACGGCAATTCTTCGCTGCAGCAAATTTTTTAAGAGACTGTTAAAAAAAATTGGCAGGGAGGTGGCTAAAGACCTCTTTCACACTCTTCACAGTCAGTTCAAATTACTGCCATCGGGAAGAAGGTATAGAGTTCTCAAATGCAAACCAAACAGATTCATTCCTACCATAAGCGATTAATTTCATAAACTCTGAGAGCTTGTGCTGAAAATAGGTTAGACAACAATGGAAGCACCTCAGGTGCATGGACATAGGGTAAGTGGAATACAGACTGCGCTTTGAGCTCAGGGCAAGTGCATTAACATACTGCAATTTAGGCCTAGGGAAGGTGCAATAACATATTGAACTTAAAGCTTAGGGGAAGTGCAATACCATTCAGCACTTTAGGGTTAGGGTAAGTGCAACACATATTGGACTTTAGGCTTGCTGGAGCGCGGTACGGTGGCACGTTTGCATGTTCTCCCCGGTCTGTTCCCTACCACTAAATGTACATGTACAATAGGTCTGGCATGCGTCTCTTGTGTGGAGTGAGAGGACAAATGTCCACACTATTGGGATGTAAAAAGGCTTTCCACTGAACTGTGCAACCCCGTGGAAATGCTCCCAAATTTTGCATCACTCTGATAGGCACGAATCTCTTGAACAGCTGAACTCTTAGCTCACTCTGAGAAATATGCACAATGTATGTGTGACTGACAGCTGGGAGTCCTCATGGTCCAAAGGTTACACTGTTTTAAGACAGGCCAGACCTGCTTCCTCTCAGCGGTTCTCTCCAGTCCACAATCATATCGCAGTGAGAGTTTTATGGCTTGTAACAAACAACGTTTGTTATACATTATACGATAATGGGCCTGTTTGAAATAGAAGGAAGTAGACTTTTACGTGATAAATGTACTTCTCCTTTCACCTGAGTCTGAGAAACAGCTGGACTCGTATGGTGGGAACTCCGGCGTGTGATTTGGCACAAATATCATATTTGATAGTAAATATGCTGTAGCAAGATTCTGGTGACAACTTTAATTTGAATGACTTTATTAGACAACTAAGAGTGCATATTACACAAATGAATTGCAAATGTGTATTTATTACAATTATTTGAATATGTTTATCATCATAGTAAAGTACACTGTAACAAATTGCTATCAATCTACATTCAATTTAAAATTATAATAATCCTTTTTTTAATAAACACTAATCATTGTGCAATGCATTGTGGGCTACCTACAGTGGGTATTTAGTCAGCCACCGATTGTGCTAGCCTGGCCTTAGCCATCTGTACACTCCGTTCAATCATCATTTCACTGCATGTAACGTCTGGGTCTGGTCCCGTGTGTTAGCGAATCGGTTGAATTTCGACCAACAAATCAGCGAGCCCGGAAGGCCGGTGTTGTAGTTAGTTGTGGGTGATGTCAAGAGTTTGCGTCGAACAGGCAGGTTGTAGTTTGGTAATGGCGAAAATGCCATAGTAAAGTAATCCGGTCTGGTTCTATCAAGAAATTGGAGCCGGAGCAAGGGTAATGTTTAGCAAATGTAATCGCTGGCAACAATTGTGGCGCTACTCCCCATGGGCTCCGTTAGCAGCAAAGGAGATGGCTAGGCAAAATGCTAACAACAGACTCAGGCACACTACATACTACATCGTTTCAATCTGCAAAAGGAGTTAACCCCTCCCACCTGTACACGGAGCTCAATAGAGCACGTCCAGACCTTAGTACCAAACGTAATTTGTACGACTAGGCTACGATTGTGCAAGTTCTCTCACTTAAAATAATGACAGAGGTCTGTAATTTTCATCATAGGTACACTTCAACTGTGAGAGACAAAATGTGAGAAAAAAAATCCAGGAATGTAGGATTGTTAAAGAATTTATATGTAAATTATGGTGGAAAATAAGTATTTGGTCAATAACAAAAATTCAACTCAATACTTTGTAATATAACCTTTGTTGGCAAGAACAGGGGTCAAACGATCACTATAGGTCTTTACCAGGTTTGCACACACAGTAGCTGGTATTTTGGCCCATTCCTCCATGCAGATCTTCTCGATAGCAGAATCAGAATCATTTTTATTATGATGAGCAGTGATGTTTTGGGGCTGTCGCCGAGCATCACGGACTTTCAACTCCCTCCACAGATTTTCAATGGGGTTGAGGTCTGGAGACTGGCTAGGCCACTCCAGGACTTTCAAATGCTTCTTACGGAGCCACTCCTTCGTTGCCCGGGCGGTGTGTTTGGGATCATTGTCATGCTGGAAGACCCAGCCACGTTTCATCTTCAAAGCTCTCACTGATGGAAGGAGGTTTTGGCTCAAAATCTCACGATACATGGCCCCATTCATTCTTTTCTTAACACGGATCAGTCGTCCTGTCCCCTTAGCAGAAAAACAGCCCCAAAGCATGACGTTTCCACCCCCATGCTTCACAGTAGGTATGGTGTTCTTGGGATGCAACTCAGTATTCTTCCTCCAAACACGACAAGTTGAGTTTATACCAAACAGTTCTACTTTGGTTTCATCTGACCACATAACATTCTCCCAATCCTCTGCTGTATCATCCATGTGCTCTCTGGCAAACTTCAGACGGGCCTGGACATGCACTGGCTTCAGCAGGGGGACACGTCTGGCACTGCAGGATTTGATTTCCTGTCGTCGTAGTGTGTTACTGATGGTAACCTTTGTTACTTTGGTCCCAGCTCTCTACAGGTCCTGGGATTTTTGATCACCGTTCTCATGATCATTTTGACCCCACGGAATGAGATCTTGCGTGGAGCCTCAGGCCCTGTCCACACGAAGTCAAGCTCAGGCCTAAACGCAAAAATACTTTATCAATCCAGTGTATCGTCCATATGAGGCCGGCGTTTTGGGGGGGTGTAAACGAAAATTTTTGAAACTAGGTCCCAGAGTGGAAAGATTTCAAAACTCCGTATATGCCGCTCCGTGGTTACTGCCTCTCCGCAATGTATCTGAGACGCTTGCGTCATCGCCCCGCCTCTTGTTAAAGCATGCATGCGCCGCACTCAGAAAATAATGACAACAACAATGTAGCTTGTTGGTTTTGTAATCCAGTGTGACCCGAAGCAACAGTTCAACCTCATCGTCCGTCCATACTAATGAAGTACCAGCTCGCCCACTCGCCATGTTGTCTGTTTACAAAATTCCGCGCATGCCCACGGAAGTTTAGGCTTGATCCCGTCATTGCGTCACAGCGCCACCAACAGGTCTGGCATAGTTTGACAGCGTTTTCAGGCGTATTGACTACATTCATATGGACGCACACATTTACTGAGCTAACTCCGTGTTTACAGAAAAAGTTTCTGAAATTATAAGCGTTTTGTCTTCGTGTGGATATAGCCTCAGATTGAGGGAGATTATCAGTGGTCTTGTATGTCTTCAATTTTCTGATAATTGCTCCTACAGTTGATTTGCAGGTCTACAATTCTTTTCCTGGTGTCCTTCGACAGCTCTTTGGTCTTGGCCATAGTGGAGTTTGGAGTCTGACTGTTTGAGGCTGTGGACAGGTGTCTTTTATACAGAAAGCGAGTTCAAACAGGCAAGGCAAGGCAAGGCAAGTTTATTTATATAGCACAATTCATACACAAGGCAATTCAAAGTGCTGAACAAAACAAGAAAGCATTAAAATCATAAATAATCACAGTACATTAAAAATAAAGATAAAAATATAAAATCCCTCAGTTGTATGCACAGCTAAACAGAACTGTCTTTAACCTGGTTTTAAACATTGTCAGAGAGGAGGCCTGTCTCACATCTTCAGGAAGACTGTTCCAGATTTTAGCAGCATGAATCTGAAACAGGTGCCATTAATACAGGTAACGAGTGGAGGACAGAAGAGCTTCTTAAAGAAGAAGTTACAGGTCTGTGAGAGCCAGAGATCTTCCTTGTTTGAAGTGACCAAATACTTATTTTCCACCATAATTTACAAATAAATTCTTTAAAAATCCTACAATGTGAATTTCTGGATATTTTATCACATTCTGTCTCTCACAGTTGAAGTGTACCTATGATGAAAATTACAGACCTCTGTCATTATTTTAAGTGGGAGAACTTGCACAATCGGTAGCTGACTAAATACTTTTTTGCCCCACTGTAACTTCAAACAGTAAGCGGGGTTTTTTTTTTACTTATAGTACACCAAATTTTAAATGTTAAAGGAGCTATACCTGTTTTTGCAGGGGTTTTTTTCAGTTTAAATGTTGAGCACCGCCCCCCAACTCGCTCACAGGCTTCTCATTTCCCCTACGCTCTACTCCCACAGAGCCCTCTGTTTTATTTGCGATCTGATACGTATGCAAACATTAGCATTAGCCCAACTTCTTGTAAGCTGTACAACAATCACTGATGAAATTGGAACAAAAGCAACACACTGCTTACAAAATATAAAGAACTAAAATTATCGCAGGTTTGCGTCCAAATGTACTTTGAGGTTATTATAACAGATCCATGAGTCTGTAAAATGCGCTCATACAAATTAAAATTACTTACTTACAGTTGGAGCCTTGTTGGCCACTTGCTAATGGCTAAGTTAGCACAAACTTACTGTCCACGGTCCGCTAGCACAAACGGACTGTGGACATAACTTTGAGGTAAGTGTTTGTGTAAGGGGTAACAGGTTGTTATGTTGTATTTTCAATCTTTCAACTTGCTTTCCTGTCGGGAACTGACGGATACTTGGTGAAATGTACGGAACGTCATGAGGGTTTGCCAAAGTGGCACTGCAATTTGTTCTTTTTTATTATAACCAGCTTTTTATGATGCATTTTAACCACGAATTTTAATTAATAAATATTTTATATTTATTGATCTTTTTATTTGGTCACATCCACACAACCTTTTCTTTCAGACAATTTTAATTTTTTTACAGGTGTGGTATTTTTATTGACTATTTTTAACAACGCCATTGGCCCACTGTGTTGTACCTCATATCTAAAGTAAGTAAGAGATTGAGAGATACAGTATATCATTTCAGCTTGAAAAGGAATTAAAATGGTGCAGGTCTTTTCTGAATACCAGCCGGAGATTGGTCAAAGTGTAGCCGAGCCCCCTGTGCACGTGCATGAGATCCACACACGTATTTGGTACAAAGCATCATGGGAGCTTGTCCTCTGCGCAGAACCAGGAGGACTAGACCATGCCCAAATATGGACAAGTTCAGCTAATCTTTCGGTCTCCATGGTTGTCCCACGCGCTACTGAGCACAAGCCATTGATTTGAATAGGGCGCCATCTTAGATTACCAGGGCTTGGTCGGGATAGGAACCCTTTACATTTTCCTGTCAACCATTACAGTTCCTGAATGTACCGTTTACATACAAATCTTTTTGAATAAAAAAGTTCAGGATGTCAAGGGACAAAAACATCTCCACAAAAAAAAAACATTTTTGAAAGCTGAAGGTTTCCCTGTCAGCTGAGGACAAGCCATTTTAGTTTACATGAGGTCTACGGGGTAAATGTCCTATACAGTCCGTGTGAATCATAGACTGTGAAATCTGCCGCAGGTGGCCTCTTGTCCATATTGGAAACGAGTAAAAGCTAGCAATAAAATCTTTGGCCAGACATAAGTTAGTTATGAGTATATGTTGCAGTTTTACAAAAAAATTCAGAAATGAAAAAAGACACCCATTGTTTCCTGTCTCCCATTTCTGTGGTGTTAAGTTTGCCGACGAGGTTCAGTTCGGCAAACACTTAAGTGAAGGCAGAACATGGACAAAATCTATATCTCAGTGTACTTTACATAGAGCAAGACAATAAGCTGTCTTGTATCTGATTGTGTGGAAGTGCATCTGCTGGTTTCATCACATGCTTGAATTTTCACAAGCCACAGATCACAGCTCTCTTGATATAACTTTTCAATAACTGGAGTATTTTATCAAACCGGTGTGCTCTGCATGGATCTATTAGGTCAGGGGAATCCAAACTTCTTAATAAGAGGGCCACTTTTCTACCCCCTTAAATGTCATCTGGGTCGACGACGCAGATTATAAAAGACCGAGCTGATGTTAGCTGAATGACAAGTGTTTACCCTCTTACCAGCTACATTAGCTCCTTGGATGAAAGTATGCCTATATTGGAGGTGCTGAAGTTGGCTGGATGACACTGATTTTGTGTTTTCCTTGATGGTACTTGGGCTCTACTGCTGTGGCTGCTCTTGCCGGGTTGCCAGATTGGGTGGTTTTGTGATCTATTTTGCGAGCCAAGATGTGTTGGGGGTGGGTGGATAAAAATTGGGCTGGTTTTGGATTAGTTCGGTGGGTTTTTGTAGCCAAAACACCAGAGCAGTTAAGAATCTAAAGTGCTGGTCTGTTAGAATGTGCGCTGACATGGTGGTAATCTGACTCCTTGCTGGTGGTGGTGTACCCGGAAACAGAGTTATCCACTGCATTCTTATGGTGCCTTTTTTCCTCTCAAAAACTGCTTTAGAGTCTGGTCCAAAAGTTGGCTCTTGACTCAATGATCCATTCCAGATGCTAGTCAATGCTGAGGGTTTTTTTTTGGATTAGCCTATTTTAGATGCTGTGGACTTCTCGTCAAATGAATGGGGCTCCTGCCGGCTAACGCATGTGCAAATGAGTTTTTTCACATATTTAAAAAGGCGGAAGGAGGGATAAGTGATGACATATTTAGGCTCTACAGTTTTGATACCTCTTCCTGCTACACGCTCCAACTCATAGGATCGCACCCTCTCCCCATACATCTTGGTCTTATGATTTCTTTTCTCATTTTTAGCAGGATTGTTTTTAACAACTTATTTAAACTTTTATTCACATCTCATTCTTTTAATCAGATACTTACCTGTCTGTTCCTTTATATTGTAACTTTGATTGTTACCCTTGGGTTTAAACTATCCCCCTACCCTTGGTGTGTACCACATAACTATAAGGTTATATCAACACTCCTAAAACCACCTTTGACTTTAGGAAGATATCTCAGGACAGATTAGAGGGACTATGTTTCTCACCTTCACCTGAGACAGCCTCAGGATTCCCCATTACATTGGTAAAGAATACCAATGGATATGTGCATGGGCCTCTCTGCTTTGACTTCTGCCACCGCTATAATGGCCAATGGGAACATAACCGACCTCAGTCCAATGAGATTCATTTGGTCTTCTGACAGATTCTACAAGTTGATTGTTTTTTAAGACAGGTATTTTATATCTGACAATTTTGCCTGCTGGCACGTAGTCTTCCTCAGAGTAATAACCTGGTATGAGAAAACCATTCTGGTCTTAAGAATAAAGAATAAAAGAAACCACTTGTAGAATTACCGACAAGTAATTTCTGGGCCAGGCCAAACCTTTCTGTGTGGAGTTTGAGTAGGTTTGCTCCGGGCACTCCTGTTTCCCTTCATACTTCTTGGACTGGAACTCTTCACAGAAACGACTGAACTCCAAAGTCAGTTTGGAGCTCTTCTTAAAGCCCTGGAACTGCAGCCAATGGCCAGTAGTTTTTAATTATGCAGCAAATAGTTAATGTGTGTATGCACTGGATATTTCATGATGTCGATGTCCTGACCAAACATCAACATTGATGATGAGATGTGTCCCCAGGGGCTGGACTGCAGGGATCACTGCTCCTGACAGGATTCCTTCGTGATATCGGACGGCTAGACCAATAACGTAATTACCAGATTATTTAAACTGAGGTTAGTTGCTTATTTGTGTTGAGGTTCACTGTATCAATCAATCCTCTCAGGAAAAGAACACTGGCTACAAACCACACCACATATCATGTCTGTTTATCCACAGCCACATTTGCGTAAATGGAAAAATCAATGAATTATTATGGATGGCTCTTTGACTCGTCTTAATGCTTTGAGGAAGTCAAATTATATATTAGGTTTCAGAGTGAATGCCATTTGAGCTTTTAACACTTGGCCATGAATAATAATTCAGAAATATTTAATGACAACTGAATATTACCCTATGTTTATTCTTTTTTTAACAAACCGACCTGCCTTTATAAAACCTCAGTCAGTTTCAGTAGTGTATAATGGAATGGAATGAGAACTACATGTCCTCGTCTTGTCTCTTGCCTCATGCCAGGAAGCACTGTGTTAAATAATACAGCAGCTGTACCTATACTTAACACTCACACTGCTTCACTGTAATTACCTGTTATTAGACGTGTTGAGTGATATGATCTTTTAAATGTATTTAGATCCCTGAACTTTTTGGCGGGGGTTTCATTTCTATCATTATCACATTTATGGAGCATAAATTCCCCAAACCATTACTACATCACATATCTTTGGGTCAACCTTTTGATACCAGTGGAAGCTCAAGACTTTTTCTGTTTACCGACACGTTAAACAGTACCCAGATCACAATTTGTTAGTCTTTTAGATTTAAGATGATCTCATTTAGGCCTGTCGAGAAACTATTTGGACTAAAGCCAGAGATAATTTCATGGATTTACTGATCTTATCCTGTTTAAGATCACCTTTATACCAAATCATTATTTACAGCACTTCTGATTCATTTTGGCACAAATCATAGCGTTGGATTTTTTCCAAACACAATCCCACAAAACACTTGTCACAACCAATCAAGAAAAACGCCTATAGGTTCTAATGAAAATGCTGTTAAAAACACATTTTAATCATGTTCTGTTTATGGAAACTAAATTAATTCAAGTTGTCCCAAGAGCACTTGAACAACAACAAGGACATGAGTTACAGCTGTTTTGCAGGTGGACCAAGCAGCACCCACATCTGGGCCTTCACTGGACTTGCCATTGAAGTCCCAGCACATTAAAATTGTGCTAATACTGGACACTTTCCTCAGATGGTGCCTCGTCGTTTCACCTATGGTAAATGGAAAACAAATAAAAAGTGAAGAAGATAAAACTCCTATGTTGTTAAATCGTTCCATGTGTTCACATCAGAGATCTTGTTAATACTGGGACCTAACTGGGACCAAAACCCAAGAGGCGTTTGGTAAAAGTGGCCTTTCTGCATGGAGGTCTAACTCAGGTGCAGAGGAAATGTTACAGACATTTGGTTTGGTGTAGCTGACAGACTGAAGACATTATTATAAGTGCTGCAATGCATCCGCTGTTGCTTGAAGAGTTTAGAGTTCAAGGTGTGAATAATTTGAGCTGTAAACTGAGATGAAGATGAGCTGAAAAAACATCTTGCTTCTTTATGATGGTAAAGTTAGAGAGTTTAGACTTGCTTCTTTATGATGGTAAAGTTAGAGAGTTTAGACTTGCTTCTTTAAAATGGTAAAGTTAGAGAGTTTAGACTTGCTTCTTTATTATGGTAAAGTTAGATATTTCAGACATGCTCATTTATCACGCTAAAGTTAGAATTTTTATTTTAATATAGAGATGACGCTAAACTGAAATTCAGACTGGAAGACAGGAAAGCTCAGAGCGCTCAAAGTCCTCCTGCTGTTGCCCACAGCAACAGCAATCAGTCAATCACACTCAGCTACAGCCACAAACAAAATCCTCACCTGCAGCAATCAGGCACTACCCGCATCAGCTTCATATCACGCAGAAGCTCCATCCAAGCAGCAGCTTCATTCACGCCGCAACGCTCCTCCTCCCCATCTTCGTCTTGTTGGGCCAACTCCTTCATCCTTCTCCTAGATACCACCACCAGGGTCATCTCACAATCTTTTTCCCCTTCTGCTGTCGTTCAGTGCTCTGCTGGGGTCTAATCGCCAAATCCTAACCACATTCTGTAGCACAATAAATGAAATCTTGAAAATATTGTCCTCAATCATGTGTAATTTCTGTAGTGTCAGATTTCTTGCCAATCAACATTTCTAATACAACGTTTTGTCTTTTTGAGTCTCTCCAGATTGAGTTATTTATCACTTATCTTCTGCTGTGTCAACCTCATTCCTACTGTTCTGCAACACTGAAATTTCCCCATTGTGGGACGAATAAAGGATCTCCTCATCTTAACCAATACTTCCAAATTATGACTTTTCCCTGTTCTGTAGCAGTTCTGTTGTGTGTTGTGCCAAAATTAGGTGCATAATAGTATTAATATAGTATTGTAGAATATACATATGAACTGTACATGTAATTATTTGCACATTTCAATATAGATCTAAAATCGCTTGAGAACTGGGTGGAAACTACAATATGACGTTCTTAGTAAAACTGAGAATATGTACACAAAAAGGACAACTATTGTACACAGACCTTAGAATCTATGCTATTTTATGATCTATACATTTTATATTATCAGCGATGTGAATGTGAACAGATGTCATAAGAGGAAGCGTCTCAAATGCAGAACAAAACAAAATTACTTGAAAGGCGTATGGACAATTATCAACATTTATGGACCTCTGCCCCGTATGGACCAATACCAATACTACGTTTTTTGTTTTGTTATTGTTGCATTTCTGTTTGATTCTTTGATCTGTGATGGTGAATTCAACAGTTTTGTGAAGTCCTCCGTGACAACAAACTGTTGTGATTTAGGGCTATACAAGAATAAATTGAATTTAATTGAATACACAAGCACAGTTATGCATACAAGTTCATTAGTTGAACGTTAAATTTCATTTGAATATACCAATGTCCCTCAAAACAGGTCAATCTTCCTCCCCCCCTTTGCAAAAAAAAAAGCAGTATCTTCCCAAACGCCTCCCCCTTGTGTGTAGCCTCAGTAGCGCGCGTCTCCAGTCTCTATAAACATGTTGACGCTGAAGTCGCAGTCACAGAGTCCCAGCGCGCACAGCAGCACACGGGACCTCCCCAAACGCTCACTCTGTGCCACTTCATCCACGCACCATGTTTACGCGCGGGCCGTTCACTGCTCCGCTGCTCCTCTGGCCATTGCTTTTGTTACGAGTTGAGCATTTGCGCCTTTAAACTCGGTTGTGAACTCCAAATAAAACTTCTACAACAAGTGACGCGCGCAGCCATCGCCACAGCAGAGGCGCGGGGAGCAGACAGACAGGCGGACACTTGGAGCAGAGAGCCGCCGGCGCACCTTCTCGTTAGACCCATGGAATAATCACTATGGAATACCACTGGATACTCCTACCTGTCATTCTACACTTCATCTTTCACCCAGGTAAAGGCGTTATTTCTGTATTTTCATTTTAACATTCTGCCTTTGCTATTGCAACAGGTTGGGTTAATAAATTAAATTGTGATTTTTGTATTTTACTTGATCACATGGCGCATTTTCGATAGTATCTTTGTGTCTAAGATGTGACATATGTAAAGCCCTCTCAACACTTAATAGAGAATGTATACCTATACACTTGGAGAAGTGTAAGTTAAGAGCGCGTCCTCAATAATAAATGCGATGTGCACTGTGGAGCAGCCGTCTCAACTTGTTGAATGGTTTTCCAGTAAGTCGTAACTGGGAAGTCTACCAGTGTCTTAATTCTGTCGACGCTTGCAAATGTTTGGTCAGGGTTTTACTAAGAGATGAAGCGTGTTGGACCACATGAGCAGTAGAAGAGTCCGTGTTTAGGACCATCAGTTACGTCAATCAACACCTGGCTTTATTTTACACTGTCATTCAATCAGTGTTTCACTGTTACAACTGTGTCTGCAGCTTCGTCCCGTGTGTTTTGAGATCCCTCTAGTCAAACCTATGAAGCCGTGTAGATTACGGCCCCTCGCACTCGCAATGTTTGTGATACTCTCCACGTGAGAGCAGGCCATATGTCACTACAGGTCCAGGGCCTGGCCCCCGGCCACAACTGCTACCTGACCGACCCAGCCCGTGGCTTGGAAAAGAACCATTACGGTTTAAACTTTTGCAAATGTTTTCATGTTACGACCATAAACATAAAGGTCTTATTTTGGTAATATAAATTAAGCCTATTAGACAACTGCAAAGTGAATGCCAATGTACACATGATTTTGAAATTGTGCAGAGGCTCAGGTGGTCACTACAAACTGATGCTGCTTTAGGATGTTGCTTTGGTGTTCACGTCCTACTAATAATACTTTCATTATTTTTTTCCAAATAATGATGTCTGTCTGCATCAATATTCTGTCTTTATGTTGGCACACAACTTTAACAGTATTGTACCAAGATAAATGATGCCTTTGACAGACTAATTACATCGAGTGGCTTACATGTGTTTACAACTATTCAGGAGATCTCGTTTCATATTCTGCCTTAGGCTTTGAGAGGCTTTGGAAAACAACAGAAACATGACCTGTTTTTAGATGGACCTTATCCCTTATATTTACTTCCCCCTGGGTTCACAAGGATGTTTACTTTAGTAATGTTTGCACTTTATCTTTTCATTTTCGTTTCAAGTTGAGACAGTCGTTTCTCTCTCTATATTTGTTTTTTTAAATAAAATTTCACAGGAGCTGATTAATTCTAATGTTAGTGGCCTACATGGCTCAGTGAGGGTCCTTCACACTCCCACTGCTGTAGTTGCGGGGGCTGCAGACAACAGACTCCCACTGCGATGGAGGAAGCAACTTATAAGCACATTTTTTGAGTTTTCATATCGGAAGAACACAACACAAACCACCTGTTGACAGTTCAGTTTTCAGATTTTATCTCGGTGATGGCTCGGTTGGTTTAGTGTTGTGTTGGAGCGGAACGTCACAGCGGTCTTTATGAAATGTTATCTTTATGGCATTTTGATCACATAGATAGCCGTACACGCAAGATGGTGTCTGGTGACAGCTGCATGGCATTCAAAGGTCTTATTTGAATTTTGTTATGGTTAGAAATGATTGCTAAGATGATGAGTATTATTTGGACTTCATACCCTGAGGAAGAATGCAAAAGTTTGTATAGTCCGTAATTTATACACAAATTGGCTTGCAACTCAAATTTGTGATTCATTTTCGATTAATCGTTTTCTTCATGATAAATATGTATTTCAGTGCAACTTTTTGAGTTAGACATGGAGGGATTGGGCAAGACCACATGCTTTTATTCATTCAACCTTTATGTGACCAGGAAAATCTGTGAAGTGAAGTTAGGTCACATTGTTTTGTTCATCGGATAATAATAATAATATGAGTAAAACAATTATTGACCAGGACACCGTAGACACAATAAAACCAAGAGCATTACATGGTAGATCTCTTGATAGTGGGTTTTCCTGAGAACCCCATGGTCAGAAATGTACAATTTAAGTTGCTTTAAGTTACTTTAGCTAGTTCGATCTGTAGTCGGAACTTTCTATGTTTTCTTGTGGGTGATGAGTTGTGGAAGCTTTCTAAATGATCTATTTGGAGTTCATTTCTGCCAATAGAATTTTGGGAATGTCAAAAGTATCAAAAATCCCATATCAATCAAAACAAAAACTAGTATTGAGAATAAATACTCATTTCAGAAAGTATTGATTCTGGCCAAAAAAAACCACATAAAAAGGACAATTTGTGAGATTCTCTGCAGATTTCGAAACGATGATTTGGATAAAACATTGTACCATGTAAAAAGAACTCTAAAAATGTTAACATTTCAAAACATGTCAGCTCATTGTAGATAAACTTATTGCGTGGTTATAACTGTGGTATCAAAATTGGCATTCAGTCTATTTCTTATTGTAATATTAGCTGTTTTGTTAAATAAGCTGTATAAAAAAAGTGGATTGGATCCCATAATAATCTTACATCTGCTCTACAGTTGACACCAAGCCATCCATCACCCCAACCACCACCAGCCTGGTCTTCCACTCCCACCTCTCCCTCGGGACGTACCTTGTGGTCGAAATGAACAAACCCTTTGGCCTTCGTTGCCAGGGAGACAAGGTGATGCACTGGATGAGGGAGGGCCGGCCCAAAGTCCGCGGGGAGACGCAGGTGGATGGGATGTCCACGGTGCATGTCCAGCGCGCCCTCCTTTCTCACACAGGACGATACATCTGCTTCGAGGAACTATCCAGCCTCCAAACATCTATCTATGTCTTTGTCAGAGGTATGCTCCCTGTGTTTTTGTATAATGTATGTGTTCGCAGGAATTTAGAAGAAACAGTCTGGGTTTAAAATTACAGACTGCACATTCTTAGATTTAGATCCTACATAATTTAGCTCTACTATCTGTGCTGCTGTTTGTAACTGAAAGGATCCTTTGGTGCTAAGAAAATATTCTCTTTGTTTCTATGTGGGTTTTATGTAAGGGGCAGTATGTTAGATTGTACTTTTTAATCACATCTACACTCTCCCTATAGCTACACTGTCCTCAAACACAATGGTCAAGATGCACAGATCCTAGTAATGCCTAGATTTCTAAATACTGTGGATTAAACTACTATTCCAATCAGGTACAAAACCATGGGCCTGATTTCAAATGATGGAATAGAGTTTGTTGAGTTTTGAATTTGTTTTGCAATCTTTCATTATTGTTTGATTTAAGGAAACTTTTATAAAAATGAGAGCGTCGTTGATTCGTTGAAAAGTGCTGTGCCAGTGGCTATACTCATTCGTGATCGCACATGCTGTTTTTTTATACTATATCATTAAAATTGCCCAAAGATTCAAGGCCAATTCAGATTAAATGTTCCGATTCTTCTCAAATCCGAGTCTGAGATGGAATCTAAATAACCACAATTTCTCAGGATCAAAGCAATCTGGATTTTTGTCAATAGTTTTGAAATAAACGACAGAGCCAAAATCATTTGATTGATTTGAATTTTGCATATTGAACATTCCTATTCTCAAATTTATGACCAGATTTGGGAAACCTGCAACCCACTTGGCTTAATCCTGGTGGATTATCGTGTCTGTTTTGAATTTACTAGTTCCAAGCAAAGGTCAAGTAGTCGGCCAAAAAGAGGAGATGCATTGTACCAACACTGTGGACAGAGCAGAAAAGACATATTTAACACAATGTACACTTGGTTGTATTCAGAGTTGCCCTTTACCTATGTTTAAAATTATGTTTTAAAATAACATTTATTTGTGCAGCACATTTGGCACAATTACATGCAACTCAATGTTCTTAACAACAGGTGAGACTTTGAACCAAATCATGATCACAAAGACAGTAAAATGATGTACAGGAAATACAGAAGGAGGCAAGTGTGTGTTTATCCTCCTCCCTTCCCTTCCAGCTCACCTGCTCTCTTTCTCTTCTGTACTCTCTGTTCTTCAATCAATTAGGCAGACGTCCTTTTTCCCTTCAGTGTTCAACAAACGGAGCCTTTTACTCATACAAAGTTGTTTCTCTCAATCCTTTTACGATGAAAAACACAATTGGACCCATTTTGTAATAAGTGAAGGTGTGAATTGTAGAATCAGGATTAATATCAGACATAAAGATTGGATTGGTGCAAATTAAAGAAGCAGAATGTAAAACTCTGGCTTAAAGTGGAACTGCAACCTCTCCCAGTCTCCCTGACTCAGGTCGCCAGATATGCAGACCAATCCAGCTGGGACCCTAATATCTGAGTATAATCTATAACCAACAAATTTTTCCCAGAGGCTCAATAGAAATCTTCATTGCATTCCTTGTTCTGTCATTAATGATTTGAGATTCACAACAAGACCTTTTTTAGTTCTGCGACCACATGTTACTTTACCAGTGAGATTAGCCCGGCGCAGTGAGTTCTGGCAACCTGGATCACGGACATTCTGATTGGTAAAACAGTGGAGGGTGGGACGTCAAAAAGAAAACAATAACAAGATTTAAGGGCTGTGAAATTCATTTTGAAATCCAAATATCTCGGCTGGATTACTGTTATCAGTTAAAGAAGTATTCGGAAAAGAGCATGATTTATCGATACCTTTTGTCAGATTAGGGACATTTAATGATGACTTCACATGAATATCTTACAAACTGCTACTTTAAACTGGCCTGTCCTGTTACAATTTAGTATTACTAGTTTGTCCTTGGGTTTTTTTCTTTACTATACATGGAGTGGAACATTCACCACTGTGGAAGCTTGGCAAACATTTTAATAGAGATACCGTGTGTGCTGCTAATGTGTGAAAAAGAGACTGCATCCTGTTCTTGTAATAGTGGGGAGACTTTTATGCACATTACTTTAATTCTTGGCCAGATGCTTCAGGAGTCATAAAACTCAAAAAGACTTCTGGCTGTATTCTAATGTCCTACTGTAGATAAGCTTTTCTGAGGATAATGGATTCAAAAGCACGTTTTGCCTGAAGCGTTCCATGTGATCCAGCCATAAACAACCACGTCATGCTATCTTCTATCCACATTGATCAACTTGGCAGATCCTACATAGTTTTTTACAATTTACTGCAATTAATAGGATTGGCCGTGTGACAACAAAGGTCCCGGGATTAAACTTGTGTGGTAGCAGAACATACTTTGATGATGCTGTATTTTTTTAAGTCTACATGTTCAATGAAAAAAAAAAATTGATTAAAGAAGCAGTATGTAACAATCTGGCCAAACGTGGTACTGCAACCTTTTCCACTCTACCTGACTCAGGTTGCCAGATATGCAGACGAATCCAGCTGGGACCATAATAATAATAACGGAATAGAAAAGAGTTTTGTCAACAACAAATCTATAACACCTTTTATTTTTTACAAATATAGACATCCTCGTTTTATTCCTTGTTTTGAGATTAATGACTTGAGAATCCTCGCGAGACATTTTAAATTCTGCTAATCTCACATTTACCAGTGAGATTAGCATGACGCGATGAATTCTGGCAACCCGGATCACAAAGTTTCTGATTGGTAAAACGGTGGAGCGTGGGATATCGAAAATAAAACAATAACAAGATTTAGGGGCTGTAAAACTAATTTGAAATGTAAACATCTCGACTGAACTACTGTTATCAGATGAAGAAGTATTCAAAAAGAGCATGTTTTATTATTGCTTTTTGACAGATTAGGGCCATTTAATGATGACTTGACATGACAATCTTACATATTGCTACTTTAAAAAAAAATTGAATTTTTTGTAACAGTAAGAGGAATACAGTGAGGAAAGCTGGTAAAACTAACATACCAAACACGATAGATGTACAAATTGAGAAGTTAAACAAAGGCAAGACATCAACATTTACTAAACACCTAATGTTCTTCTCTTTGCATATTGTTTTTTCATAATGTCTTATTTTAATTAGCGTGTTGTAGTGTGGGGAAATTGCTTTTAATCTCCTTGTTAAAAAAAAGGCCATCAGGATTGTTTTGAATGTCCACGATAAACTCTCTAATGTACAAAATGTATTCTTTGATATTTTCCTGAATTCAGAACTACTTTAAAATCCAGCGTCTCAGTGCGTAGACTTGGAATGAATTAGCAGATGTTCAAATGATTCAGTTAAAAAAAAGAACGAAGTAAGTATTTGGAAGCAAGAGGGTTATGGCCTCAGCACAGGTGGTCAGAGAGTGTTGAGGCTTGTGTATTGTCTGTTTTGTGTTTTATTAGTAAGGGGGGGGCTGGACCCAAATAAGAGTCTGCTCGTCCAACCCCTTTTCAAACTGTTATTTTTTTATGTTTTGTATCCTGTTGTTTTATTTGCATTGTATCTGTAAGTTTGAAATAAGTTTTGCTGTGCTCCGCAGTGTTTTTGTTGGTGAATTGGTTTGTCTGTAATAAGTTTGATTTTCTCACATCTGTTGCATCTAGCACTGATTCCACGATTGTTTTTTTTGTTTTTATCTGTAGATCCTGACAATCCTTTCAGAAGATCAATAGTGGATAGTATATTAGCTCGAGAAGGAGAGACAGTTACCATTCCCTGCTTGGCAACGGATCCAAGTTTGGAAAAATTGCATTTACAAACCTGCTCCTCGAAAAGCTTGGCCACTGGTCTACAATACAACACCAGTCTGGATCAGGGCATCACCATCTTTCACGCACAGAAGGACTATGAAGGCTGCTACATCTGTAAAGGAACCCTGGGCGATAAAGAAGTCCAGTCCATAAACTACCGCCTCACTGTGAAACCAGGCATGTTTTTATTTTTACAAGTTATATTGTTAAAAGTATGAGTCTGCGTTGGTTTTAGGTGTTTTGGTGTGATTTTAGTTTCCTTGGAGCAGCGGGATTAAAAATGGTTCTCAAAGGGTTCCACTCAATTCACCCCAGTCTTCAGGTTAAGACTTGAGGTCTGGTCTGCTTCTGCTTGGTCGAAATGAAAACCTGTAGCCACACTGGCCCTTTGAGTAGCAGACAGAGACCAAGACCACTGACAAAGTAGTTCATTTTGCATGGAAATATAATTAAATCTGGAGTCCCCAAAAGCAACAGGCTTGTTTAAGATAGATAGATAGATACTTTATTATTATTTATTTTATGTGACATGATTTGAGCCTATTGGCTGGTCATCTCTTTGTCACTGAAAGGTTTTAAGAGCTGGGCTGAGTTACATGGATTTCACTATATAGTCTTTTTGCTATCCAGCTTTAACTACCTTAAATTCATTTTTTGTGTTTTGATTTTCCAGTGCCCCGAGCTAAGCCTGTGATTGATATGCAGTCTCCAAAGCGCTTAATTCTCATTCGCGGTGAGAACCTGTCTCTCAGCTGCAACACGTCCAACGTCAACAGTGACATCAAACTGGAGTGGCTGACTCCACCCGGCTCGGTTAGTGCCTTTTACTATAGACCCCTGTCCTGACCATCTGACACAGCAGATACCTACTATCACTGCGACTCCCATTTGTTTGTGAGATTAAACGGGAGTCTGAACTGACTTGGGAACTTCACATAAATTCACATGCATTCACAAATTTGCAATGAGAACAAATACAGAGAAAATTTTGTGTTGAGAAATGTAATCAGTCTAGGAGTATAGTTGCAGCCGCAGCACCAACAAAATGAAAGGAAGAAGAGTCAAAAGATATAATCAGTCTTGGCAATGAATCCAATTCAAATATTTCTTCCAAAAATAGCCGCAGCTGCCTCAGGGTGCCTTGCAAAAGACAGATTAACAGTAAAACATGTAAAGATCAAATATGACAAAGTCCAAGCTTTTGTTGGAGATCACTTCTGACCACATTCAGCATTTGTAGCAGTCATGCAGTCACTTTTACATCACTTTGTCGTTACTTTTGCTCTGGGGCCATGTTTGCTACATTCACAGACACACACCATAAAACAGTGTTTATCTCATCTATTCATGCGTGTGCGTGTTTCTGTTGGTAAGTGTGCTTGCCGCGCAGAGACGCGTAGACGGGGTTAATCTTTAGAGATCTCTGGGCGTTGACAGGGTGCCGTCTGGTATCCACAGCAACCGGCAGAGGTGAGCACTAAATCTGGAATCGAGATGGAGCCGGTGGAATACGTATGCAGCATTAGCCTGAGCATCAGGAGTGTGAAGCCCCAGGATTCGGGCCGCTATCAGTGCGAAGCCCACAACGAGAAGGGCGTCAGCTCCCAGTCACTCTGGCTCGATGTTTATGGTGAGTGCATTCTGTTGTTTTAAATCCTCTTCTCCCTTCTGACACATTTACAACATTCAGCATAGATATGGTCTTGGATTTAAGTTCCTCACACTTATAGAGGACTGCCTGCCTTTAAACTTAACAGGTGAACTTTTGTTTGCAGAAAAAGGTTTCATTGACCTGACGCCACAGACGAATAAGTCCTATCACGTTCGCTCTGGGGAGAGTTTGACCCTGAAAGTGGACATGGAGGCCTATCCCAAACCACGCAGCTTCTCCTGGTCCTTCAGACAGCATGGCCTCCGCAACACAACCGACCACGTCATCACCACATACTCGCACCAGTACAGGTACAAGTATGTGGAGAGTACATACTGTCTGTCCTAAAGGGTTTGTGTGTATATATAGTCTCTACTATTCCACTGTCGTTTGCTTTCCTGTTTATTGCCTGTTTATGTTTTAGTAATTGTGTTTTGTATTTAAGGATACAGTGTTTGCTCAGTTTTATCTACCACCACTTAGACTAATTAGACTTTTCGACTAGTAATTAGCCCAGGGTTGTGTTCCCTGTCACAGCTCACACATTTTCAGCTCCCTTGGCCCGAGGCGGGCCAAGTGAGGCCAAGTTGAGCTGTTCAGATATTCTCAGCTGCTGATTATTTATGAATTATCTAATCAATATTAGGTGTATATATTCAATACATTGTAAATCCTCTCACAATGAGTCTAAAACTGTTTTATTTTTTAGCACAATATTTTCATCTTGAGTGCTACTATTTCCACTGGTCTCCACTGTACACTGCAACACTAACTCTTCTTCTCTTTGGGATTAAGGTTGTCTTGTCTCATTTTTAAATAACAGATACAAATGGGATGTGTATACAGGGACCAGCAAGATGCACCACAACACTCAATTTAAGTGCCGCACAGGAGCGGCAAAAAGTTCATTATCACCTTTTAGTGAAATGTAACACTGTGCTTTGGAGACGGGTCAGTAGCTGAGTGCAGCTACGTGAGAAATTTGCCTGAAATTTGAAGACGGCTCCAGGGTTTCCATTGAAATGGAAACTGTCAGAATTGGAAGTGCCCTATTACTGAAACCCAGAGTTGTGTCTCAGCTGCATAGTTAGCAATAATCTGCTATTTTAAAACTATTACATTTGGTCCTTGCCTCAGGACATCATTACAAACAAACCAACCATGGTTGGCTTCTAATTGTACAAAGTTCAATCAATCAAGTCTTTTGAAAAGGTCATGTCAGAAAAATTGATTTTACAGAGTTAACCATGCAATTAATGGACTACGGTAGTTAAAAGTTTTATAATAAACTGCTTTGTGTATTTCAGGTTTGTAAGCGAGCTGCGGCTTGTGCGGTTGAAGATAGCGGAAAGCGGTGTCTACACTTTCAAGGCAACAAATGGACACACATCCGTGAACCAGTCATTCACCATCTTCGTCATCAGTGAGTCTAAACGCCTTTCAAAAACTGCATGTTTTATGACATTTTTGGATTAGAAATGCCTCCGCCCTTGAAGAAAATTACAAAAGATGAATTGGATGAGGAGCTGTCCCAGATTATCCAGAGTGCACTGATTCCAGATGCATGTTTCTTTGTAGATGTTTTTAATTTGTAAGTTGCTAAATGTGTTGGATTGATGACCACCAAATCATTTACTGTACACTAATGTTCTTCTCCTAGTATATTGTTTCTTCATAGTGCCTTATTTTAATCATTTCGCAAAACCTCTTAACATCCACCCGCCCGCCGGCAATTTTTAATTTAAAAATGTTCTGCTGGCTCCCCCCTGGACTGCCACTCTCCTCCCTGGACTGCCACCTTAACGTGGTGGGGGAGTTTGAGTACTCGGGTGATCCTGGGAGCTATGCTGTCTGGGGTTTCATGCTCCTGGTAGGGTCTCCCATGGCAGACGGGTCTCGGGTGACGAGTCAGACGAAGAGCAGTCCGAAGCCAACATGGACAGCATGCTATCAAGAACCGTGACATCGCCCCACCCTGGAGCAAGGCCTGGGGTCGGGGCTCGTATGCGAGCGCCTGGTGGCCGGGCCTTAGCCCACGGGGCCCGGCCGGGCTCAGCCCGAAGGGATGACGTGGGCAGTCCCTCCTGTGGACTCACTCCCCGCAGAGGGGTCCGTGGTGGCAAAACGGTGCAGAGAGGACTGGGCAGCGGTTGAAGGCGGGGACCTCGACGATCCAGTCTGCACACTCAAAATCTGGCTCTTGGGACGTGGAACGTCACCTCACTGGGGGGGAAGGAGCCCGAGCTCGTGTGGGAGGTTGAGAGATACCGACTAGAGATAGTCGGCCTCACCTCCACACACAGCTTGGGCTCTGGAACCCAACTCCTTACGAGGGGTTGGACGCTCCACTTTTCTGGTGTTTCTCGCGGGGAGAGGCGGCGAGCTGGGGTAGCCATACTCATTACCCCCCATCTCAGCCGCCACGTGTTGGAGTTCTCCCCGGTGAATGAGAGGGTCGCGTCCCTCCGCCTTCGGGTGGGGGACAAGTCTCTCACTGTTGTGACGGCCTATGGGCCTAACAGCAGTGCAGAGTGCTCGGCCTTCTTGGAGTCCTTGGGATGGTGCACCTACCGGGGACTCCGTTAGTCTCCTGGGGGACTTCAATGCCCAAGTGGGAAATGCCAGCGACACTTCTGTGCTAGTCACAGTTTGTACATCACGAACACCATGTTCGAGCACAAGGGTGTCCACCAGTGCACGTGGCACCAGGACACCCTAGGTCGGAGGTCGGTGATCGACTTTGTTGTCGTATCATCTGAGTGTCTCGGACACTCGGGTGAAGAGAGGGGCGGAGCTGTCAACCGATCACCACCTGGTCGTGAGTTGGATCCGCTGGCAGGGGAGGAAGCCGG
This sequence comes from Knipowitschia caucasica, assembly GCA_964034765.1. NCBI lineage: Eukaryota > Metazoa > Chordata > Actinopteri > Gobiiformes > Gobiidae > Knipowitschia > Knipowitschia caucasica. The sequence continues at coordinate 30,025,995 of OZ035824.1, read as the reverse complement.
CCAGACCTGGTAGACCCAAGCGTGTTGTGAGGGTCTGCTGGGAACAGCTCGCTGAGCCCCCTGTCAGGCGGACTTTCAACTCACACCTCCGGGAGAGCTTCTCCCAGGTCCCAGCGGAAGAGGGGGACATCAAGTCCGAGTGGACCATGTTCTCTTCCTCTATTGCCGGTGCGGCGGCTCGTAGCTGTGATCACAGGGTCTCTGGTGCTGGTCCCGGCGGCAAGCCCCGAACCCGGTGGTGGACACCGGCAGTAAGGGATGCCGTCAGGCTGAAGAAGGAGTCCTATCGAGCCATGATGGTTCGGGAGACTCCTGAGGCAGCTGTCCAGTACCGGCAGGCCAAGCGTGCCGCGGCCCGGGCTGTTGCAGAGGCAAAAACCCGGGACTGGGAGGAGTTCGGAGAGTCCATGGAGCATGACTATCGGTCTGCCTCGAAGAGATTCTGGCAAACCATCCGACGCCTCTGGAGGGGGAAGCAGTTATTTGCCAACACTGTATACGGTGCGGGTGGAGGGCTGCTGACCTCGACTGGGGATATTGTCGGGCGGTGGAAGGAGTACTTTGAGGTTCTCCTCAACCCCCCCGTCACGTCCTCCATCCTGGAGGCAGAGGCTGAGGATGTTGTGGCGGATACTTCCATCTCCCTGGCTGAAGTCACCAAGGTGGTTGGTAGCCTCCATGGTGGCAAGGCGCCGGGAGTGGATGAGATCCGTCCTGACTATCTAAAGTCTCTGGATGTTGTGAGACTTGTCTTGGCTGACACGTCTCTGCAACACCGCGTGGCGATCAGGGGAAGTGCCAATCGAGTGGCAGACCGGGGTGGTGGTCCCTCTCTACAAGAAGGGGGACCGGAGGGTGTGTTCCAATTATCGTGGGATCACACTCCTCAGCCTCCCCGGTAAGGTTTACTCCAAGGTACTGGAGAGGAGACTACGACCGATGGTCGAATCTCAAATTCAGGAGGAGCAGTGTGGTTTTCGTCCCGGCCGCGGAACACTGGACCAACTCTATACTCTCCATCGGATACTCGAGGGTTCATGGGAGTTCGCCCAACCTGTCCAAATGTGCTTTGTGGATTTGGAGAAGGCGTTCAACCGTGTTCCCCGGGGTGTCCTTTGGGGGGTTCTCCGGGAATACGGGGTCCTCTGCTGAGGGCCATCCGGTCCCTGTATGACCGGAGCCAGAGCTGTGTTCGCATTGCCAGCAGTATGTCAGACCGGTTCCCTGTGCATGTTGGCCTAGGCCAGGGCTGCCCTTTGTCACCGGTTCTGTTCAATGTGTTTATGGACAGAATTTCTAGGCGCAGCCACGGGTCGGAGGGGGTCCGGTTCGGGGACCACAGGATTTAATCTCTGCTGTTTGCGGACGATGTTGTCCTGTTGGCTCCAAAGAACCAGGACGTGCAACATGCAATTGGACGGTTTGCAGCCGAGTGTGAAGCGGCTGTGATGAGAATCAGCACCTCCAAATAAGTGCCTTGCCCTCTCCGGGTTGGTGGGGAGGTCCTTCCTGAAGTGGAGGAGTTCAAGTATCTCGGGGTCTTGTTCACAAGTGAGGGAAGGATGGAGCGTGAGACTGATAGATGGATCGGTGCAGCGTGCGCAGTGATGCGGTCGCTGTATCGGACCGTTGTGGTAAAGAGGGACCTGAGCCAAAACGCAAAGCTCTCAATTTATTGGTCAATCTTCGTTCCCTCCCTCACCTATGGTTATGATCTTTGGGTAATGACCGACAGAACGAGATCGCGGATACAAGCGGTCAAAATGAGCTTCCTCCGCAGAGTGGCTGGGCGCTCCCTTAGAGATAGGGTGAGGGGCTCAGTCACACGGGAGGAGCTCGGATTAGAGCCGCTGCTTCTCCACATCGAGAGGAACCAGTTGGGGTGGCTCGGGCATCTGTTCCGGATGCCTCCTGGACGCCTCCCTGGGTGTTCCGGGCACGTCCCACCGGGAGGAGGCCCTGCGGAAGACCCAGGATACGCTGGAGGGACTATGTCTCTCAGCTGGCCTGGGAGCGCCTTGGGGTCCCCCCGGACGAGCTGGAGGAAGTGTGTGTGGATAGGGAAGTCTGGGCGTCTCTGCTTAGACTGCTGCGGAAGAAGATGGAATGGAATGGAATGGTTCTGGCAATAGCAGATGCATTTTGAACACCAAACCCCAAAAGCTGTATATCATTTTAAATGTTATTTTCTTATCTACATTTATATACAAGTGTAAACTACATCAGACTTTGCATTCAAAAGATATAACACATAATATGGGCACAAAATAAATCACTTGTGCTGCATAAATAAATAAGATCCCTTCCCTGCTTCCTATAGCTCTTTCACTCCGTAACTGTCCATTGAAAGAAGAATGAAAAAGAATATCCACTTGTATTTCCCAAAGTATCATCCATTCTGGAGAAATAATCCAAAAATGTGCATTTATCTTTAGCAAAAAAAACGAACAAAAAAAGAGACTTTCACTGTTAGCGGACCTTTAGCTTTATTTTTCACCCACAACCAGGGTATGCTCGTGTTCCCCTCGTTAGCTACAAAATGAGACCTTCCATGAAGAGATAGGTTCCTGCGTTAGTCTGCAACAGGCCCGTAAAGAAGACAAGCAAACAACAATTGTGCATGGCCTGTGTGCATTTGTTGTTAGCCAGACGGCTATCTTTGGCCAAATGATTGACATGTCCGTGTAGCCAATAAGGAAAGCTTTCTAGCAAGGGGTGTTACATTGTCAGTACAAGCGTGCGCAACAGCAGGGAGAGAGATCGCTCTCGAACAGTGCATATAAAATATATATAAAATAAATTTTGAATTTGAAAAAAATGAAATCACACAGATTAGTAAAAAATATGGTTTTTATGATGATGAAATGTCAGTAAAGCAATTTGGCACAATTTGTCACAAAGTGTGCCAATATACCACAATATTGAATATTGTGATCTTACAGGGAAGTATGCCTTTTTTAGGGCCTTTAGAAATTGAAAATTTTAGGCGAGGCTAAAAAAAAAAGATTTTTTCCCAAACTTTAAAGGATGCAGAGTGAAATAGGAATGACAAACATTATTTTAGTGTATATTTACATAAACTAGAAGGCTCTAGCTTTAATATGATGCATCACACAAGCATGTGACATTTAAGATGTGTTTTTAAATACGCAAAGGACATTTGGGTATGCCCAACTTTTGTGCACAAGCCAAAATGAGGCGGGCATTGGTAAAAAAAAGAATAAAAAAATTAAATAAATCTTCTCTACTGTAGATGTTACACCGTTCAGACTTTGCCCTCATCCTCCACCAACTGAAGAAAATGACAAAAGAGGCAGAACTCTGGGATCGTGTCACAGCAGAAGACATTTTATTGTTTGTACACTAAATGGTACAATGTGTCTTATCTCAAGACGGAGAAAAATAAATGTATGAACCAAAAAAGTTTGTACTTAACCTGTAAAAAAATTTTTTTTGAACTTTGTGGACACAGTTGTTACATATAGGACATGTCATGTTGAAGGCTTTGTGAATGGAAATTAATTAACAGGACGGGGAAGACTATTTAATGGCTAATGGTTGGGGATACAAGGTCCTGGGTTCAAATCCCGGTCGAACTCTTTCTGCTCCCCCTCTCTGCATTCACGAAGCTTTAGTCCCCCCACTACCCCCCACCCACTCAGCCTGTGCTCACGTGCTAGTTATTTGTTTACGGAGCTCACGTCTCACAATATGGATCGCACATTTGAACGTGGATGGCGTGACCATAGAATGATTGAACCGGGAAGCGCGGAGGAACGAGACTTTCTTTTGGGTGGCTGTTTTGCCGTGTAAGCTGTAACCGGTAACAAAGACACGGGAAGCTTCAGGTTAGCCTCCGCCGCTTGTTTACCTCAGCTGTCTGTGCTAACGAGAGACCTGTAGCTTTTCTCAAGAAAGTGGGGGCCAGTGGTCCGCTGTGATTGGTCACGATCTGGTCCCGAATCACATTCTCTTCCTTGTTGCACAAAAACTCGATCTAAAATAAAATGTCACGCCAGCACAAACCTGCGCTATTTATTCTTCAAAAGGACGAATATCCCAATGCACTGCACGGATATGGATTGCATTTTCGTAGTGAATACAAAAATAAAGTGAGGTAATGCAGCTTTCAGCTACTCGCTTCCGTCATCACCTTGTGTGGAGAGAATGGCCAACTATCTGAACTCTGAACAATTGTAAAGCACTTTGGGTGACCTTGGTCTGTAAAAATGCGCTGTATAAATAAACATTACTTACTTCCTTTACAAGATACAACAAGATACAAGAATGTATTTGTTTTTTGCAGTAAAACCACATTGGAAAAACTGTGCAACACTTCCCCAGTGTGTACATATAATCAATCTCTAATTATAGATTTTACCTTATGCAAAAAATATGATTCAATAACTGCAGACAAACTGGGCGTTTTGGACATAACACTTCGGACCCACTTATTGTTACGTCCAAAACGGCGGTATAGGCGTGAACGAATCAGTGTTTAAGTAGTGTGCCTTTCACTGGACAAACAAGCTGGAAAAAAAACAAGAGTGGGTGCTGTGATCTTTTGGCAGTACCGGCCGCGGACATTTCAGGACTTTTTTGTGTTATTGACCCAAATGTAACACATTGGTACCGTTTAGTGTGGAGTGAGCCATTCATATGTCAGCTTTGATTTGCAGACAAGTTCAGCTTTAACATAATTGCATCAAAAGTGTCATAACAGATCCATACCCTGACCAATTCTGTGTGTAATTTCATGACTGTACATTACAAGCTTTTCGAATGATTTTGTTTTCCAGGTAAACCAGAGATCGTCGCGCACATGGGCCCAGTGAATGGTCAAGTGCGCTGTGTTGCTGAGGGATTCCCTGCTCCACGGATCACATGGTTCTATTGTGAGCAGTCATACGTGAGGTGAGCAGACGTCATCTTCCACAACAACCATCCCGTTAAGTGTGTATTATTATTTATATTTATGAGGTGGAAAACATTTTACAAAATTGATGATATCGCAGTCGTCGTTTCAAAGATATGAAACGCCATGAGTATTGACTGCACGTATTGTATATTATGTTTAGTCTTTTCAACACAGCAATAACTGCACAACACTTTGTTATAATGAATGCGCTTGGGGATTAAGGCAAGGCAAGTTTGTTTGTATAGCACAGTTTATACACAAGGCAACTCAAAGTGCTTAACAAAACAAGATAGACAAGGCATTATAAATAATCACAGTGCAAAAGAGTGAAGAGAGATCCTTCAGTTGTGCGCACAGCTGAACAGAACTGTTTTAACCTGCATTAGAACATTGTCTGAGTTGTGTCATAGATGTTGTGATTGGTGGCGGTCAAAAGTACATTGTACATCGACTTATATTACTTATTATTTAAGTAATAAAAGTCATGTGGTGCCTATTGCGTGCTTTACTTTGGCTTAGCCCCTGGTGTATGTATTCATATATTATAGTGTTAAGCTGTTGACATTTTGATGTATGTTATAATATATAGCGTGAATATTAGCTTATCAAAAAGACTACATTTACTCTTAAAATATGTTCTATTTGCATAGCACACAAAAGGCTTTTCAGCAATACTTGTGTGTTTACCCTAAATGGGTTGGTGCTTGCATAGGCAAGACCAGTTATAAATTAATCTGACAGTTTCAGTTTGGTATTTGCATTTTATGTCGTAAAGCATAACAGTAAAAGAATAAAAACAGAATATGAACAATAGGAGGTCATGTCTCAGACTGCCAGAATACACAACAGGTCTGAAGGAATAGAGAATCTGAGACATGAAAAGTCTGTAATGTGGCCATAACTCTCTTAGATTACATATTGTTTCCTCTTAAAAGCACAGTAAACAAACCTGTTGTGTACAGGGCGGTGTGGGCGGGGCATATTGCAGTGAATCATAAGTGATTATCCCAACGTTTAGATGACAATGAATCCAATTAAGTCTTCCGGGTGAAACAGGACGTGGCGTGACCTGGGTTAGTTTATGACCTGAGAGCAACCGCATGACTTTATTACTTCAAAGGTACAGGATTTTACTTTAGTTTAATCTGAGGGAACTTCCCACCTACAGTATTTTTATTTTATTTTCAAAAGTTGGCAAGGAGATCAAAACATTCTAAAACTCCCATGCTCATGTTCCCCCTTCATGAATGAAAAAGCTTCCTCCCTGTTGAGTAACAACATGGTTTGACGGTGAGGGATTCCGAGGGGGTGATTTATGGCGTGTGTTTTGTGTTTGACGCTTTAGGTGTTCGCAGCAGGTGAACGCCACGCAGGAGGAGCAGAATGTGATCACGGTGACGGTGCTGAGCCCTCTGTTCGGGAAGTCTGAGGTGGAGAGCCGCGTGAACGTGAGCCGCGGGCGCTTCAGTACGCTGGAGTGCGTGGCCACGGCGGAGGGCGAGCAGGCCTACATGCTCTTCTCTATCAGCGGTGAGCAGCCGGGCGAGCGTGTGCTGGGTTTGACAAGATGGTATTTATGCATTTAGTTGTGGATTCGGTTTGATTTTCCCAGATCAAATCAAGGTTTTTTCTGGTTCTGGTTTTATTCTTTCATTTGTTAAAAAAGTTTGATCCAGCGTCATGAATATTAGCATGACACCTGATCATGGTGTCATGCTAATATTCATATTCACTAGCATCATATGGCATGTTATTGATCAAGAAAACAACCAATAGTTATTAATAGTTAAATAAACATAATTATACAACGATATTTAATCATCATAATGATCATTGGTACAATAACAAGCCTTTTCAGTTTTGGTTCTATCCAAATATAACAATGTATTTTGTTGAAAAAAAAAAAAGAAATCCTAACTTGTGTTAAATAGAAGTAATCCTCAGGCAACAAACCTCCATGATGTAAAAAATACACACACACACACACACACACAACTCCTGAGCCAAAGTGTCCCATGGACTGGTATGAGCACCACCTGACGTCATCAGGAAACCCTTAACAACACAGAATGTGATCACTGCTTTATCAACCAAATCAAGACACAAATGGACATAAAATACATTCAAGAATCAGCCAAAGTTCCTGCATTATCGTGTATTCAAAGCAAGTGTTTAGCCAAGATTTTAAAATGCCAAAGTGTAAAATGGTGTGCTCGTGTGCAATTCAATAGCAGGTTTCTAGTTTGTTTTCTCCACCATTTCCTGCAGTCGTGCCTCGTTGGTGCAGTCATGGGGCTACAATGATTGTTCTTGAAGTCATTTTTCTCAATCCATTGTTTACATTCACTGTTTGCAGTACTCTCTCTGAGCTCAGTCCTTTTGGATCAAGAGTTGTTTTAGTGATAGTATAGTCACTACACTATCACTAAACTATCACTATACTATAGCGGCTCAAAGACTTCCTATTTTGGTTTATTGTGTTTCTAAGTCTACCTACTTATTTACAGTTGACTGAATGATATAGACCTGACATTATGAAGAATAGGGAGACCATTTTGGTTTGTTGGTCTATTAAGCTGATGATGAATTAGAAAAAGTATGTAACCCTGAAGCTGTATAAAAGATAGAGGACTACTGAAATCCGTAACAGGAATCGATACAAGAATTGAATGGGAAAAGGAAGGGAAAGGGTGTCATGAGCCAGGTCGCAGTATGGAATATGGCAGTTCACATCAGGCGTTTTCCTGGTTTAGCTTGTTTCACTGTTTTTGAGCGTTCCTCTCCTTCTGACCTGCCTGTGACCTCTGCTCACTGATTGGTGGCACCACTTCTTCCCTCAGCATTTGACCGTTTTTAACTTTTTCAACACTGAAATTTCCCCACTGTGGGACAAATAATAATCTCTTAATCTTTTGTCAAAACGCCTTAAAGACACTGGCGCAAACTGCCATTGACTTTGCATCTCTGTTTAGTTAGAATGACACTAAACAACTTGAGACTGTAAAACACTGGAGTACACATTACAAAAGGATGTTTACGAGAGTTGGCAACTGTTATTTAAGGATTTTAAGATTTATTAGTTTTATGTTGTTGGCTTAAATGTGCCTGTCAACTGCCAGTGACTCCAGCCAGTAGACTAAGAAATCTGATCTTGGCTATCCTTTTGTGTTCACACAACTTTGTAAACCCCAAATGAGATTTGTTTCTTGGCTCACAATATTTACTAAAAGCATGTTTTGGCAGGGTTCAGCCCATATATGCACTGTCACAATCTCTAAAGTAAACATGAGTAAAGAGATGGGCAGAGTTGATTGGCTGAAATAAGATGTCACTGATAGCCATTATCTCATGCCATTGTTTATGGTCTGTCTCTAAATCTCCTCTAACGGCTTCTCCATCTGCTTTACACTGTATCCAGAGAGGAGTGTGGCGAGGGAACTCAGAGTACCTAGAAGGCTGATAAGTCGAGGGGTCATGCAGGACACTGGGATGGGGTTAGTGTGTCGATAGATATGTAAGCAAGCATTAAGTGATTGTGTTGAGTCCGCTTCAGAGTATGTAAGGGACAGCCTCTGCTCTGTTGGTGGGAGCTCCAGGACAGTGGGGGGCTGGAGGTGTGGGCGATGAACACAATACACGGCTCTAGTATCCACTGACAGCTTTAGCGCAGATTAGTTCCTGCAGACTCTGCATTCTCAGATTCGAAGTGGATAGAAAGCTTCTTATCTCTAAAGAGCTTATTACACCCCGCTGTACATTAGGAGCAAAACAATAGGGCATCAGGCCAATTCAAAGGAACAGGACACTGTTTTCAAATGAGATGACATTCTTGCTTTTGTGCAAAAATAAAGGTAATGCAAAATTTGCGTTGGTAAGGATTTGACGTATGGAATCTGCAAAACACAATGCATATATGTTGAATTGGATTAGAGCACTGTGACCTGACCATAGTGGGTGTTAAGCTTAATTAACCCCTTGTTGCTAGCTTTGTCCACACCCAATGCTGAGCCGGTCATTTTCGCAAATAATTATTTTAACATCATTGCCACAAGTTATGATTACTGCTTAACATCACAAATTCCATTAAATGCATTAATGCTTTACATGAAATACAACATAACTCAAGTGTATCTATAAATTCAATTCAATGTATTCTTGTTTAGCCCTAAATCACAACAGTATTATCTCAGAGGACTTTACACAACCGTTGAATTCGCCAACACAGATCAGAGAATCACACAGCTCAACACAAAAACCATAGAACACATATGTATTGGTTCATAGGGAGAGACCAATGTCCATGAATGTTGTAGAATGCTAGAGTGTTCCGGATCATCACCACAGTCCTTTTTTTGTTTTTTTTTTGGCCGAAATTGGATCTGGCACCTCTGCAAGATCAAAACACATTATATTGCATGTTGGGTAGAGCATTGACACTTGCGTAGAATTTAGACAGTTATGTAACTTACAGGTAGGTTTTAATAGTCTTTCTGTGGCATAGACCTCTCGATCATGGTTGGCAAAAATAGATATAATGGCCTATAAATAGAACTCTCCGGATTAACTCTGCTGCTGCATTCTGGGATCTCCGTTGTACAAATTAAGCACTGTGCATCGGCAAGGTTAAACTCTAAAACCCAGTGTAAAGCACAATTTAGGCAGTGCAACCTAAAGTGCTTTACACGGCATACTGTACAATCATACACATTAACAAATATTGTAAAACATATGAGGTAAAAAATATCATAAAATAAAAACAACGTCACAATTAAAACTCAGTATTAAAGCTCAATATATAAATTACAACAGCTAAATAGAATTCTTTTCAGCCTGGACTTAAAACAATGACTGAGATAAGGCCTCCCATACATATTTAGGGAAGACTGTTCCAGATTCGAGGGGCATACACCTGAAATAAATTAACAAACTGTGTAACAAAGCCCTAGAAAGCATAGACACAGAAACTCAAAAATCTCTGGCCAGCAATTTTTGGTCCAAAAGTTAAAAAGAAACCTAATATTTCTTATACATTTCTTAAAATTGAAATACTTTTTTAAAATTAGCAGACTTGGCAAAACCCCCATGAATACTTAGATCCTGTAGCTACAGTATCTCCATACAGCAGCTGCTACTATACTACTATAATTGTTATTTGACCTAAAATCAATGTTCTGCTGTTTTGCTTGCAGAGAAGAGAGTCCCTCATGATTTGTTCGCGCCCTTGCTCATTGGCACAGCGTCAGCAGCGGCATTCCTCTGTCTGGTCCTCATCGCGCTCTTCTACAAGTACTTAAAGGTAAAACGATCATATTCACAACCATACGGTAAAAGATTTATAGTAACAAATGCCTCTCCACAGAAACCCAAATATCAGATCCAGTGGAAAGTTATTGAGGGCGTGCACGGAAACAACTATGTGTATATTGACCCCACCCAGCTACCGTACAATCACCAATGGGAGTTTCCACGGAATAACCTGCAGTTTGGTAAGTCACTCATGGGGAACGATGTAACAGAGTAGATGCTTAGGTTTGGGGGTTGTATAAATAATAATCGTCAAAAGATCTGTATCTGAAGTGACAGACATCATGTGACAGCAGCAGTGTGTGGGGCTCAAGCAGAGCGACTCTCACGCGTTTAAGAGAAAGAACATTTCTTCTCTTCACGCATGTATCTATTTCACATGGTTTTCAGCTTTAATATTAGACTCAATTTAAACGCTTGTCTTTGCTATTATCCTCCCCCCTCTCTTTCTCATGCTTTTGATCGTTATAATCTAAGTTTCAGAAACAAAACAACTTTTTTTGAAACACAGCATGGCTAATGTAGCACACAACACTTACTCGTAGAAATATAGCTCAAGCAATATATTTTATACAATTGTGTCTCTGCATCGGAAGCAGATTCATTGAGACGTATCCATAGATGATGCATTTTCTTCCGTTTTATCTGTTGCAGGAAAGGTAGAGTCATGCAGACTTCCTTCTCCTTGCACACTTTCTCCAGTTTATCAGTTTATCAATGGAATCCCAGAGTTTTCCCAGGCTAACTGAGTTAATTAGATCTGTCATTCATAAATCAAAACATAAGCCAATATACAAGGCGTATTGTGCTCTAGTCTGTCCCTGATCAAAAACATTCAAACATTCAAATATCGTATCCTGTCATGACCACAGCTTGTCCCGACATTCTAATGAGATAATAATCAGAAATACTGGTTGTCCAATAGTATTTTACCAGTCGTCACAAGCCTGCGATGTTATTGCTCTGCTGCGACTGATAGACACTGTTTACATTTTCCCGCTTCAGTAACTCATGTCACTGGTCAGTGCCTTAAACCGGTTCCACAGTCGGTGCCATCCCTTTGTCGCTGTTGATTCTAGGTGCAGTTGTTTTAGTTAAGCTTCTCTAACAGGATCCAGCGCGTCCAGGTGCTACATTAACCGCCTCAAGGCACAAACGGATCTCTCTAGAACATGGCTCCCTGCCAGCTACTGGGAAAAGGCCGCTCCTTAACATCTTGGTATTTTCATAGGAAAGACTTTGGGATCTGGAGCTTTTGGAAAAGTGGTGGAGGCAAGAGCGTACGGCCTCTCCAAAGAAGACTCAGTCATGACTGTGGCAGTGAAGATGTTGAAATGTAAGAACACACACATACACATTTATTTTTTGACATTTTTTTAGGCCGGCATGGTGGAGTGGATAGCACTCTCGCTTCTCAGCAAGAACGTACTAGGTTTGAATCCCAGTCAAAACAGGGTCTTTCTAAGTGGAGTTTGTATGTTCTCCCCGGGTCTGTGTAGGTTTCCTCCGGGTGTTTCAATTTCCCTTACCATTTAAAACATGCACAATAGGTATGAATGTAATGAGTGAGTGAATGGATGGTGTTCATTGGAGTTTTTTACGCTCTCGCTTGTATAAATAAAGTTCATACTTAGTTACTTACTAGAAATCCAAACACAGACCTGTACTCACTACTAACTAACCTACTTTGTAAAATTGAGAATAGAAATAAATATTGGTACAACTTCAACTCAATTCTATGTAATCTTGCATGGCCCTAAATCACAACAGTAGTTATCTCGATCAGAGATCACAGATCAGAGAATCAAACAGTTCAAACTCAAGAAATGCAACGATAAAAACACACAGAGCCATTGGTCCATAAGGGGCAGATTACCAATGTCCATAAATGTTGTTGAATGTTGAATAAGTACAAACAAACACACATAAGTACAATACACATCTTACATTATCACGATATACGAATCTTTATATTTTCGTATTTTCTGCAGCAAGCGCACATTCCACAGAGAAAGAAGCGCTGATGTCTGAACTGAAGGTGCTGAGTTACTTGGGGAACCACATGAACATAGTCAACCTGCTCGGAGCGTGCACTGTTGGAGGTGGGTCACTTCTGCTTGTTCTTCTTGTTGAAACTTGCTTCTGTTTGTTTGTTCTTTGAGGAGCTCATTACATTTGAGTGACACTTGTAGCCGTTTTTGTTGTATGAGATCGTTACCTGAGGCGTGTTTATTTGCCCGCAGGTCCCACATTAGTGATAACAGAATACTGCTGCTTTGGAGACCTGCTCAACTTCTTGCGTCGGAAACAAGAATTTTTCATCTGTTACAAGAACGAGGAGGACTGTTACTATCACAATCTGGTGCTGCAGCGAGTGGCTAATGGGTAAGGGAAATGTCTTTTCTTAGACTTTGCACAAACCAGTAATTGCCATATGTCAGAGTAACCTTTGAGTTTGTCTAACCTGGTATTATCCTGGCGTTGACCTGGTCTTGCTCTAGTCTCCAGTTAACCTCATTCTACTAGAATTTTGTTCTGGATTGGCTCATAGATCCCCGTTCACACATATCAAAGTGTTCTGGATTCACTTCAGAAGCAGTCCTCATAACTTGACTAGTGGACAAGGCAGACTTGTAATGTGGTTTCATATTCCTGCAAATGCCAGACGTGAACCAGAATTGGTCCAATTAAAGTGAACTCGGGACTATGTGTGAATGCGCTTTTAGATTCTTCTTTGGAGAATGGAGAATGCACAAAGAAAGTGCACCCTGTCTATTCTTCACTGAATGTGATGAGGACTGTTGTGTTTTTTTCTGAAGTGAACCGAGACCACTTGAATAAGTGTGAATGCACCATGGAATTTTTCTGTCCCTTCTTTTAATGTACTTGTTTGAGCTGCTGTGTCCAAATCTTTCCTTAGTTGTGGATTGATTACGGATAAACATTGCAATTTAAGTGACAATTTCAACCGTAAAATGTCAGCAAAAATCATATGACGGGTCACAGCAGCAGAGGTGGAGTAACCGCTGGGTGGAGCAGGACAGGTCGAAAGATGGAGTAGCCGCTTGGTTCGGACCATTATCTCTGCTCTAGTCCAAAGTTAAAATGCTAAATGCTTCATTAGTATTTCTCAAAAAGTTAGCATTCCTCCAATGGATTTTCACCTGATCCACTTGATTCACCATGAATCCTCTCTGCTCTGGTCTGGACCAGTGTAAAACCATGAATCCTCTCTGCTCTGGTCTGGACCAGTGTAAAACCATGAATCCTCTCTGCTCTGGTCTGGACCAGTGTAAAACCATGAATCCTCTCTGCTCTGGTCTGGACCAGTGTAAAACCATGAATCCTCTCTGCTCTGGTCTGGACCAGTGTAAAACCATGAATCCTCTCTGCTCTGGTCTGGACCAGTGTAAAACCATGTACACTGCACTGCAGCAACACCTCAGGTAGAAAAAAGCAAGAACAATAAAAATTATAAAGCACAAAACAACAACTGTTTCAGAGCTACTTAGGACTTGCAGCTGTTTCCAGCTCATTCAAAAGTAAATATGCACATGATGTAAACTTTGAACCCAAAATAAACAATACTATTCAACGGTTTGTAAACAACGCCGCAAAATTCCTACTGTTCTGTAACTTGTGATGCAATACTGAAATTTCCCCACTGTGGGAAGAATAATACGTATTTATTGTGAGAGGCTTATCCCTAAAATGTCCTTAAAAGTCTGTAAAATAACTTCTATAGCTGAAACCATAAACTTCCTTGAATCAGTGGTAAATAAGGGCACAAGTAGTAGTGGTCGTAGTAGTAGTAGGTGGTGTTTATCCCCAGACCGTGCGTAGGTTTGGCTTTTGGACGCGGCGTTTGGAGGATGCTGTGCTTTGCTGAGACAGACTGCTCTTTTCCCTCTCGCAGAGACAGCTTGAACGGCTACATGAGCATGAAGCCTTCTGTCGCTGGCACGCACCCGCTAACGTCCAAGAAGAGGCGCTCCATACGAAACGGCAAGCCACTCATTCCCTCACGTGTGTAATGCTTCTGGCAATACGTTTATTTATATGTTGGGTTTGATTGGCAGGTGGTTCGTACATTGGGGCAGATGAAGAAAGCGAGTGTTTTGATGAAGATGGTCTGTCTCTGGACACCGAGGACCTCCTGAGCTTCTCGTATCAGGTCGCAAAAGGGATGGAGTTCCTGGCCTCCAAAAATGTAAGCATTAATCTCAATATATTCCATGTTGAAGCAGGAGGGTCTGTTAGACTGTTAGAGGGTCTATCTAGAAGGATGATGGTGATGATCCAGGCCGCTCAACTCAAAATTCATCAACATTATAGATTTATGGATTTATCATCATTTATGAACACTGTCATCGGCCCCTTTTGGACTGATGGCTCTATTTGTTTTTAATGGCAGTTGAACTGTTAATTCTCTAATCTGTGTTGGCAAATTAAATGGTTTCGTTAGGTCCTCCGAGATAAGTACTGTTGTAATTTAGGGCAACACAAGAATACATTGATTTTAGTTTCTATAGGCCAACTAACTGGTCATCACTAACCACAGCACAACGGTTTCATCCAAAAACATTTAATCACTGCAAAGTTTTGTTGTAATTTATGTTTTATGTCTGAAAAAAAACACCAAATACAGTATATTAATGTGGATCTTGTAGTCATTACAAACCAGATATCAGCCCCAAATTCGGGGGCCAAACATTTTCAATGTTTTCTAACAATTAATCCTACTCCTGGAACCTGGTGGACTGCCAGTTCCATGTCCTTGATTCTCCAACCCCTCACAAGAATGAAGTTGTGTATTTTTTGTATTAATTCACGAAGTTTTGATGATAGACCATCGAAAGCAAACATGTAAAACTCAGGCCCCTGGGCCAGATTCGTCCCGCAAGACAATATTTAGTGGCCCCTTTATCGCTGTAACTTGCAGCATTGATGGTAAGGGCTAAGGATGCACCAACACCAGTACTGGTATTGGGTATCAGGTAGCGGCAAGTGGATGTTGGAATTCCCAGGGATATTACATTGCAGTACTCGTATCGGTATTCGGTATCGGCAAGTACTGCAATTACTCAAACTCGTATCAGTTCTCAAAAAATTGGTATCGGTGCATCCCTAGTAAGGGGCTACTATGGCATGTTGTACTTTATTTTAAAGCCTACCAACTCAGGAAAACAAACATGATTTAATCTGTTGTAAAATGTAAAAAAAATGTAAGTTGAAGTTATAGTTAATTAATTGTTATTTATTTGTTAAACTATCACTCTTCAAATACGTCTCTCGTTTCTCTCCTACTAGAAAATAATGTATGATCATTTACTGCATTGTAAAAAAAAAAATCATATTTTTAGTTCTACGTTTATAAGCGGTGTCCATCGCCTGTGGGTATTGGTGATATTGCAAACTCAATACAAATGTAGCGTTCCTCACAAAGAACAGATTGTGTTTCCAGGGCTAGTAAAAGAATCTAAAATGCATGTCAAAGCATGCTGTTGAAAAATTAATCACTTGTCGAGGCTGAGATACTGCGCACACAAAGATCGCATGTCAGTGTCAGCGTCTGGGATCTGTGTGAGGACTGGAAATGCAGCGGTCAGGAAAAGGCCTCGTACTCCGCACTGGTTACTGCATGTTCAAGGTTTGACACAAGTCTGGATCCACCAGCACCAGTGAAAATGAGATCATCTATGTTGATATTAAATGTTCCTGTTCAATTTGTGTTTTGTCATTAAACCATTTCTCCACTAAAAATATGGGGACACACATAGTACTTTTGTAAACACAAGGGAGAACCTCTTTTTGTGCATTTCATATCCCTCCCATTAACTACTAACCAAATGTTGACGTACTACTATTTTGTCCCAGTCATTTTTGTTTGTTACTGTATCTTCTGTCTTAACCTTGACTTACTGGTTTCAATTGTGCTGGAAATCACGTCTTTAAAAACAACTATCTGCAACCATTCTATTTGCAACTATCCAAAAGTTAAGTCAAAAAATAATATCTTGGGTCATTGTGTGTTCCAGTGCATTCACAGAGACCTGGCTGCCAGAAACATCCTTCTTACACAGGGGAGAGTGGCTAAAATCTGTGATTTTGGTTTGGCCCGTGACATCACTACAGACTCCAACTATGTGGTCAAAGGAAACGTAAGTCACAAAGAATTATAATTACATAATTGTTCACCCTATTCCCTTATCAATTGGCTGAGGAGAAAATAAGTGGATGAATGTGTCTGGTTGCTGCCTTGCATGTCCAAACACATACTGCACATGTGCTCTTTCTATGGAAAGAGTAAGTGACACTGGTGTGGTTCTGCTTTAGGCCCGTTTGCCAGTGAAGTGGATGTCTCCAGAAAGTATTTTTGAGTGTGTCTATACTTTTGAGAGTGATGTCTGGTCCTATGGCATTTTGCTGTGGGAAATCTTCTCTTTAGGTAAGTGTGAATATTTGGTTTATTTGTTAGCAAAAATTCAAGTCTTTAATTTCAGTGGATCTTTTTACATGGCAGGAAGCAGCCCGTATCCAGGGATGCCTGTGGACGCCAAGTTCTACAAGATGATAAAAGAAGGATACAGGATGAACGCCCCAGAGTTTGCACCCAATGAAATGTGAGAGAAAGTTTTATTTAAAGTCTAAAACTGAAACGAATTTGTTGAAATGAATAAAAGCAAACATGGATAACTTGACCAGGACTGACCTGAGGACCAGACTATGTCTAAAACATTATTCTACACGGCTGTAGGACTAAAAAAGAATCACATTATCTGGAATTCTTCATGAATCTTGAAGTTATTAACTTCTTTGAAAGAATGTGTTTTTGAACTAATTGAAAGCATGTGTTTTGTGTTGTACAGGTATCAGATTATGTGGTCGTGCTGGGACCCTGTCCCCGTTAAACGGCCCCCCTTCACGAAGGTCGTGGAACAGATCGAACAGCAGCTTTCAGATGCTACTAAACACGTAGGTTCCTACCTCACCAACGGTTCCACTTTTGGTTCCACTTGTATTACATCATATATTTTGAAATAATCTGAAACAAATGTGTCATAATTGAATCATTCAAAATGAGTTTAATAAACATTTTAACACATGTTTATTCCTTTTAAAAGGCAGATATCATCTGCAGAAAATCACATTAGCTCTGTGTTGTGTTTGGCCAAAAGTGAAGTTCAGATGTTCTTAATGTTATCAGATCATTTATTTACCAGTACTTAGTCTTTACAAGGCTGATGCAGGATTTGGGTCCATTCCAGTGGAGAGAAGGCCTGAGGCAGGGTACAGGATCGACTGCACTGGACCAGTGCCAGTATACCACTGAGAGATCATTCACTAAAATCCCACAGGCAATTTAGACGACCAGTCCACACAGTAACAAGTGTCTTCAGACTGTGGGAAGAAACTGAAGACTTGTGGCTGGTCAGGACACTCCAGTCAATAGAACCCCGCTGTGAGGCCAGATGCTTAACACACCACAATGGATCTCTGTCATATTTTAACCATTTGAATCGAAAGAACATTAACCATAAAATTGTGACCTCTAAGAGAAACGAAGAATAACATCAGTTCTCCATGGGAGCTGGGATAAAGTATTAAGTCTCGCCGTTTTCTTGGTCCGGTCTGTGACTCCCCAGCGCTGTAGTGGCTTCTAGAGTTGAATGGCCATGCCCTTCTGGGACAAATACAGAGGAAGTGAACTATTGAGTAACTTAACTTACCTAATCTAACATGTGTGCTTATAACAAAGATAAACACCACCACAATTCATGAGGAAAAAGTTTTTAGTCCTGTGAATGTTTGTTACTTTTCATATTTTAGAGATTTTTAAAACTGATAAGGGGAAAGGAACTGAAATCCTTGGTCGACAGCCCTCTTCCCATCGGTTTAACAATTGTCCTTTGGCAAATGTTATTGGCTGTGCTTTACCAAGAGGAAGGATATCTTAACACTGTCAGTATTGAAGAGTCCATAGTTCTATTGCACTATTATTCAATATTTGAAAATATTATTGTTTATGGGACTAGTCCTTTTTCATTGCTTTGAACTATTCAATAACTAACTTTACTGAACTTTCACTGATTACCAGCTTTATAAAATCTTGGTAATCTTTAGAACTTTTTTTCCCCATGTAATATTTACCCATTTTAATTGAAATATTGCTCATTTACTCATGTAACCAATTATGTTCCCTCCGTAGATTTACCTGAATTTCGGCTCGAGGCTCACGCTAACGCCGACGTCCACAGAGAAGCCTGGATCCCAAAGTCCCAGCTCGGTCCATCCTGTGAAGCCGGAGAGTAACAACAACCCCCAGACACAGCCCTTACTGCTCCAGCATGAGGTCTTCCTGGCGGGGAGCGGGAGCGGTCTGAGAGCCCAGCGGGTTTAGCACCAGACGTCCCATCACGGCTATCCCATAAAGTGCCTGTAAAAGAATTTTTCTGCTCCGGTACCTGTGGTGTTACGGCCTTAGACAGGACAGAGGCGAAACAGAGACCAAAATCTATGGCTTTCATTGTGCGTGTGACTTTACTGGGAGGACATCTCACAGACTATTTATGGCTCCCGAGTTGATGAAGAGCAGGATAGACTCAAAGGCTTTCTCCATAACGTTTCGACAACTCCAACTTTTTTTTATTTTTCCGTTACATTTTCCTTAAGCATTTGGTTCATAATGATCTGTCTCTTTTTTTTTTTTCTTTCTTGTTATCTTACTTTACCATGTCTCTGCCATGCATCCATGTAGCACTTGTGATACCGGGTGCAGTTCTTGGAGAAAATTAAGCACTCAGGCACTTCAAGGAACATTCCACATCATTTCTCACATCATAAAAAGCAGCTTTCTGTTTTGTTTTGTTTTCCTGTTTTGTCAGTATTATGTTCACCTGTTTAAGTGAAGAAGATTCAAGTATATTCGGGGGCCAATTCAGTTGAAATTATGATAAAGATACTAGAATATAAGCTAATAGACGGGGCAAGTGGATGTACTTAAAACATAGTTAGCTCATTTGCTTAGCTTACCAAACTTTAGTGTTATAAAATGTTGGCTTTAGACGTGGTACGCTATCTGTTAATGTGCTTGTTGACGTAGGTGGAATCGCAAACATTGAGATTAACTTTTTGTGTAGATGTAAAGTTGACGTTGTTACATCCAGCAAAAGACTTGTTTACAAGAAGCATTACAACAAAAGGTACTGCCATTTTTTAGTTTTTCCTTTCATTGAACCCAGTGATGAAGGAATTGTTGTGTTGATAGATTTATATTATAAAGTTGATAAAATCAGGGTTATGTGAATGCCATTTTCTGTTGGACTGTGGGGAGGAGTGGAAAAGCTACATGGGCCCAAATATCGTCCCATTGTTGTCCGGCCAGTAGCCGTTTTCCCAGATTCCTCCAGCTGTTTCCTGGTTCAGCTTTGGGGATTTAGGCTTCTCTACGTTCATAGGACTTCCCCACGGCTGGATGTAAGTGTCCTGTATGAATGGATGGACATGCAGTATATACTCTTAAGAAATAAAGTTTTGAAATTGAATGATAAAGTTAACCAACCTTTTCCACGTACGTTTTTGATGTTGGATTAAATCAATAAAGTCAATTAAATTCTACAATATTGTTGGACTTCATTGACTTAATTAATCATATATGTCAGCCTCTTAATTTAAATCATCCTGACCATGGGACACTAGAAGTAGAGTATGTATTTTCCAACAATAATACATTTGAAATAGTCCCTCCACTTGGTATAACTAGAATACTTAAACCAAAAACAAGGGGCCTCCAGAATTTGAAATTATTTTTGACCAATCAAAAGGCTTCGGGGGTGAGCATGGGCGGGTCTTCCAAACGTTTCATTCCATCTTCACACTTTGAAGATGACAGAGTTGTGTGGGAAATGTTGATGACCCTCTCCCCATTGGTTTAACAATTTATCATTGAAATCCAATACTTTGTTTCTTCGAGTGCAGTGTGTATGCAAGTGTATCAAAAGTTTGAAAAGTTTTAAGAGGTGCCACTACTTATCCTTGTATAGGAACTCACAGTTATGTCTCTACTGTCAATGTAAATAATAATGTACGTATAATATTTTATTTTAAGTGGATGGTACTCTGAGAATATTTGATGCTGTATTTTCTTAACCTGTGTGTGCTCAGAACTGGAGGCGCAGTGACGGTCACCGAAATGACTTTCTTTTGGGACATTTTTTTGGCTTAAACCCTGGCAGTGCTTACACCGGTCTGCTTAGTTTTAATGAGGCTCACAAAAGATGTCCAAAAGGCGGCAAGAGAGACTATTTTTGCTGTTAAAGTTTCCTCCCTAAAGGCTCTATATTTATTTAACGTGCCGCTTCAGTGACACCATGTACATTTGATGTGATGCTCTTAAATGTGTCAGTGTAAATAAAAGTATTCAATTTACTGGGTATTGTCAATAATGGTTTCACATTCACATCCACTGTATCCATCCATGTGGGGTTGATAAAGAAGCATCATGTGTGAATATTTTTTCTTCATGTGTTTGTGTTTGAAGAAGAAGAATTGGTTCATATAAGGTCTTTTGGTTGCATTATGATTGTGATTATCATTTTTGATCAAATAATAATAATGCGACAGTAGCTCAGTTGGTAGAGCATTGGCCTTCAGGCCTGAAGGTTGTGGGTTCAATTCCCACCTCTACACCTTCTCCACCGACTCCCACTGATGACTGCTGTCGTTGTGTCCTTGGGCAAGACACTTAACCCCACTTTGCCCAAAAGCCCCCACTGAAAGATCAAGGCTATGCTCACACTCAGAGAGCAGCCGTCCTCCTGTGGACTCACCACCTGCAGAGGGTCAGTGAGGGACTGGTGCTATGAGACTTGGGTGGCATCTCTGATTGCCACCCCCCTGACCCAGAAATGGATTAAAGGGTAGAAAATGGATGGCTAATAATAATTATGCTTTGGTTATATATAGTGCCTTTTTGGACATTCAAAGATACTTCACATGTCTATTCATTCATTCCATACACTGTTGTGAATAACTACTGCTGTAGCCACATCTGCCCTGGGACACACTGACAGAAGAGAGGCAACCACTCACATACACACCAGATTCATTCAAGGCAATGTGGGTGAAGTGTCTATAGTGATTTTGTGTTTTTTCTTCATTATGCAAGTGAATATAGCGTACAATAGCCCCATTGTGAGACCCATCAGCCCAAAGCCTCACAGAGTGACTAAAACGGCTCATCTATGCATTTTATTCAAATGTTTTATCATTTCTAAAGTGTAGCAGTATTATTTGGAATCTGTCTTTTAACAATACATTTTCAAAAAGTTGGGCCCCCCACATCAAACACTGATGACATCAAACCATAGACTGTAAATATTAACGGACGGAGTCACGCCTATCTCCGCCATTCAAACTATGTGCCACCACTTTTGCCGCCTATGGGCAGTTTCAAAATGGCAGCTGGGGCTGGAAAATGTGAAAAAACACATCTGCGCATGGGTCAGCCGGCACTAGCCCCATTAATTTAACGTGTGCCTTCAAAATTTCACAGCGTCTAAACTAGAGTGGTCCAAAAAAATACACTCCCCTCAGCATTGACACACATGTGGAACGGAGCGTTATTGTATTTATTTCTAAAGTTTCGGTCACATAGACTGTCGGAGGATTGGACAGACTAAGAGCTGACATCAGATTTTTGCCCAATGCAAAAGAAGTTGATTAGAAAATCAGGCATATTGGCGAGTTTGAGATTTGGAGTTTGCCTTGCAACAGCAAAGGCAAGCTGGAGTTCACTCTAGCGAATGAATGCATCTGATTGGATTGCATGCAATCCAAGCAGATGCATTTTGGATTTACAAAGAAAAACAGCCAAATAAAATGACAATAATAATGCATCAGTTTTATATAGCCCTTATTTGGACAGTAAAGACGCTTCACTCACTCCATACATGGTGGTAATAAACTACTATTGTAGCCACAGCTGCCCTGGGGCACCCTGAAAGAAGCGAGTCAACCAGTATGTGCCATCGGCCCCTCCGACCACCACCAACCATTCACACACACACCAGACTCATTCTAGGAAATGGCGGTAAAGTGTCTTGCCTAAAGACACAACAGCAGTTTGGCACTTTACAGCCGCCCCACCGTGGCACCTGGTGTTCCCAGAGGTTAAGAGTCTTGCCAAGGACACAACGACAGTAGTCAATGGGAGTCGATGGTGAAAGTCTTGAGTTGGACTAGAACCCACGACCTTCTGGCTCAAAGGCCAACACTCTACCAACTGAGCTACCGTCCTGGTGTTTATCAATCAACACCAGGATCGTGTGATACAGTTACTGAGCTCAAGGAGTTCACTTTTCAATGTAAGTCAATTGAAACCAAACTTTATCCCTGAGCACTTCACTTTTGGGCTTCTTTGAGCTGGCATTAGCATTGTCCATCTATATCATACAGTATATTAGCTTATGGGAAAGCATTGTACCACAAATGTCACAAAAAATACAGTATGAAATATGAGAAATGTCTTTGAACTTTTAAACACTATACAATCTGTAAACAATGCATATTCAATCCTGGTCAGGGTGCACATTTACTTGAATATTTCGTCATTTCTTCTTCCACAAGTCGTACATGAGAGGTGCTTGTTTCTTACATGCTGCCGGCCATCTGCACGTGCTCAGAGCAGGTTGTTCCTCTGCTTTTGCCAAGTCTCAAGTCATTCAGATCCGCTGGACTTTTGTGTGGAGGAAGTGTGCAGTCCAGTCAACACACTTTGGACATCTGGTGTAAGGGTGAAAGAGGACTCAGACCGGAGCGTGGGCGGGGGCCATTGTTTGAGGATCTAAGTGATAAGAGATAGCCAGGAAATCCCACCATTCAAGCCCATTCAATCAACTCATGTTTGGGGAAGCATTACACCAAACAAGGCAATGACCAAAATTACACAGATTACAGTTAGAGGCTTTGAATCCATTGTATATGCGTTATTAGGCCAGCAGCTTTATTCTATAGGCCTAAAAGGACCAGAATAACCATGGTGAGGTTAAGGCAAGGCAAGGCAAGTTTATTTATATAGCACAATTCATACACAAGGCAATTCAAAGTGCTGAACAAAACAAGAAAGCATTAAAATCATAAATAATCACAGAACATTAAAAAGAAAGATAAAAATATAAAATCCCTCAGTTGTATGCACAGCTAAACAGAACTGTCTTTAACCTGGTTTTAAACATTGTCAGAGAGGAGGCCTGTCTCACAGGTTAACTCATTCATTCATTGGTTAACCTATCCCTTGTTTTACCCTGTTATCTGCTGCTTTGACCGCTTGCTTTCTGTATGTATGTGGTTCAATGGGTGTATGCTGCTTTCCCCTGCCACCATCTGGACACCCTAGTTCTTCTCATCTAAGTTGTATGTAAGTAAGTAAAGTTTATCTATATAGCACATTTTACAGATATTTTTCCATTCTCTCAACACACGATGGAGACAGAAGTGCAACGCCGAACACCATGGTTCCATCAAAGCCCCCTATCAACTCCATCCATTCACTCACTCATTCAGACCTATTGTAGGGGAGACCGGAGCACCCGGAGGAAACCCATACAGACACGGTTTGGATATTTCATGACACTTTGAAGCAACTATGGTTAAAGTTCTAACTCTTCATTTTAACATATGCAGAAGCCAGTACTTTTCCACAGCATGTTTTGTCTATCTGAAGGCCAAGCTACTGGCATTGCAGTGAAAGCTGATTGGAGGTCGTCATTCCTCCGCTGAGTATATTATCACTTGCAGTTTGTAACATTCTTTGTTCGTGCTCTTGTTCGTGCTCTACCATCAACAATAAAACATGTCTTCTGTCTGAATCAAAGACACGATCCCAGACTTTGTCATCATCTGCAACGGGGAGGACCTGCATACCTCTGATGCCTTCAGTAGGCAAACATCTGGCATAGGACTACAGATGAAAATAAGCCTCTTGGTTAACTCTGCAATATTATACAGGGTTAATATGCATTGTGCATAATAAATCAATGAATTAAAATGGTTGCCAGCAAAATAACCAACACATTTGTTCATGTTGACTATAACAAGGGGTGGGTCACAAGATAATTTACTATCTTTCTGCTACATACTAACATTAATTCAAGTCATATTAGATCAATAAACAATAAATTACTCAAGGAAACAAAACAAAATTCATTTAGAATGTTTTGACTCTTCAAATTATCATCGTAAAATGCATATATCAGAGAGTTTGGGAACCGCTTGTCTATAACAGGAAAAAACTATATTAGGAGATTTTTTTTTCACCCAAAAGAAAAAGGCTCCATTCCTCCGTTCCCCTGTGCCATTTTCTCACAAATTCTTTCAATATGACAAAAACTCACTATGGAGGGAACACATAAAACAAGTTTGGGATTCTTACAGCAGGGTCACATCATGCCATACAACATACATACATACATCACATACATACATAATCATACAACTTTTCTGAACTATTTTGACATGAAAATACTCTGTTCTAAAGAATTCAGTCTCAGTATGAACATTTGACCCCAGGATCAGTGCAGTTACTGTGTGGTATATTTCCCAACTTGCTGTGGTTACCCTCTGCAGCTGTAAATTTATAAAGAATGACACTTTCTTCCAAGCTACTGTTTGTGGTTCAATCTACCAATCTGCCATGCTAATGCTTTATATCACCTATATAATTAAAACAACATCACATTAATGGGTCCAATAATGAAAAACAACTTTTTGGAGATACATGAGGTACTTTGTAAAAAAAAAAAAAAAAATGTTTTTAGTTAAAATATTATTGGAAAAGAAAACGTGTAATAATAAAGATAAAAACAGCAGAAATAGCTCAAATAACCAGGGGGGCTGCATTAAACTGGCTGGATGACCACAGCACATGCCTTTTCTCAGCCCCACATGACGCTGATGTCGGACCATGTGATTCTGAGGTTACTGGCTTTTTTCTCTAACAGCTTCTATGACATCTATTCCCACACTCACAGACCTTCAATAACCCGGGGAACTTATGGATTTGTTTAAACTGTCCTATCATCAGCACTTTGCATACATTATCAAATACATTATTGTCATGATCTCCATTTCTTATTTTTAAAGGCAGTATGTAATATTTATACTTATACTGTTATACTTTTATGTTTCCCCAGATAATAAGTCCACAGAATTCACATCATTCACATCAAGATAGTCCAACATGTTTTGTACTAATGACTCATTGCACTGGAAAAAGTAATGAAATATGAGGTAATAATTGCTTGAATCAAGTGTTTTTCTATCTTATCTTATCTTCTGTTTTGATTGTGTTAAAACATGATTTGCCAATGGGACAAAGCCATTTAGTCATTTTCAAGAACTGTTGCTTCATTTTCTCATTCCAAGGGAGACATTTCTTGTATCTTTAAAACAAGATTAAGGCAATGAAAATGTCATATTTTTCATCAGTTTTTGCAGGGTTCAGGAACTTCTTTTTGTACATTTTAGGATAAATGTCACAATTAGTGCCAGAAAATTGCAATTTACAGTCAAATTGTCAGACACAAAAAAGGAATGAACAGGGGGATGTGTTGTTGTTTCATCCATCTGTGGTTTGGATAAAAACACAATGTTTTTTGTGGTAATTTGTAGTATTTTAGTAGGTTTTTAAACTAGTGATGCACCATTTCCAGAATCTTCTCTCACTTTGAAAATTAAGCAATAACTGTTTCCCTTCAGATCACAGCTTATTACATGTGGAACCAATTGTGTTATTTAAGCAATTTTATCCTGGATTAACAACAGAAGAAAACTGTGTGAGTAAAACTATTATGTTCTGGGTAATAATGCCATTAGATTAGTCTCATTACATTCGATGAAAGATCCGATCAGGATATTAGCCAAACCATTGTCATAGAACTGATTTATGATCCAACACATTTCCAATATCAGCAGTTATTCAAAATGTCTCTTTGTAAAGCGTCTTTGAGTGTATTATCATTAGTATTAGTATTCATAGCAGTAATATTAGCAGTTTTATAGCAGCAGTATTAGTAGAAGTAGTAGTAGTAGTTGTAGTAGTTGTAGTAGTTGTAGTAGTTGTAGTAGTTCAAAGTCCAAAATAAGTCATTAATCGACCTGGTAGATGGAACACATGTCTTGAAACACTGTAGACACATCCCCAAACCCGTTCCAAGGGCAGGTGAGGCTACTTTTTAGGAGGCCAAGTCCTGCAGTACCCGGGCCCTCTCCTACAGGGTCGCTCCCCTCCCTCTGGCTCACATTCCCAGGAGCTCCGACCTCTAAGTCCACCTGTACATGGAAGCGAGGCGGGATTCTCTGACAATAAGCTCATGCCAGAGTCAACCCCTAGGCACAGCTTTTTTCCTCACTCAATACCTGCAGGCGAGGATTAAAAAAAACAAAAAACATATCAGTTGTAGTTGTAAAAGTAGCGCTATTGTTATTATTTTTTGCACTATATGACTAATATCGGTGCATCCCTAATGTAAACACATCGCTCTCTCAAATGGTTTGTCCATTTATTTTCTGGTGGATCCAATGTCTCATGAGGAAGTCAGACACATTACACCGGCACCAAATTATTTGTGATTGACAAGAAAAAAACACTCCCAACCAAAACATGCATCGCAGGAAAAACCCTCCAACTCCGAGCATCAACATCTGGATGCTGACAGGGCTGCCGGTTGGTTGGTCATATACAGGAGACAATAAAGTACGTCATGCTGCAGATAACACACTTCTCTTCTCTTCGAAGGTGAGCACACTTTCAAATTTAGGAAAGAGAACCTTTACTTGAACCACTGTGGGGAAAATTCTAATCAACAATGGGACACACACGACTGGGACGAGAGTCAATACAATACAATAGTTTTTGAATTTAGACTGATCATGGACACACTCAGTAGTTGTTGTCATGGATCTATTGTATTGGCAGCAGTAGATGGTAGAATATATAAAATAAAAACAATAAAACAAGACACAAAATACTCTGAAATAAGCTGTGTGAAAAAAATAGGTTGGACGAAGAAAACGCTTATTTGACCTCTCACCTAATCAACACAACCCATCACACACACACACACACACACGACAAGACACAGGCCCAAATACTCTCTACACACACCTCTCTCCACAACTCGTTCTATGCTGAATTCTTTACTTTCAGTGCTTCCTTTTTAAGCAGCTTTTTAAATTGTAACAAGTTTCAACATGTTTTTAATTCAAATGCTTTTAAATCTCATGTTATCATCAAAGAGACGTCTGTCGTGTTTTTCTGTTTTAATTTTGTCACTAGATGATAGATTAGTGTTATTGTTTCCTGATTGGACAAGACTCGGTCTGTCTGCTACAGGGAAGTCTGCTCTCGTTTGTGAAGAAAGCAAGAGATAAACATGCAGCATTTAGGGATGATTTATATTTTCAGCATATGACACTTCTGACAAGTTTTCAAGGCTATAGAGCTCTGCAAGTGAAACCAGTGTTAATGCAGAGAGATAAGATAAGATGAACCTTTATGCGTACGTCAGTTGGGAAACGTCAATAGAGTTGCGCACATTACAGAAAAATAAAAGGAGAGATAAGAGCACTCAGGAGCGAACAGGATCTATGTTTTAATATGAGAGATAATAAAATAATAAAAAAGATAATAAACTCTGAAACTATAATAATAATTGCACTTGGGTCAAAAATAGGTTACACTGTAGTCAGCTGCAGTGATAAGGATTCACATTTACAGATGGTTGGTATTGTACTTTATTGTACTTTTTATGCTCTACCAGCTGAGCCACTGTTGCCTCATATGTAGTAATAGTGAAAGTAATGGTAATAATAGTAGTAATAATAATAATAATAATAATAATAATAATAGGTCAGAACATTTCATGTAAAACAGTAATAATTAAGTTTAGGTGGCGGACCCTTAACGTTCAAATTGATGCCACTCATTAAGTCGGCTGGATTTGGGGTCAACAGTACTTCCTGTATTTGCTCAAGCTGTTCAGGAAGCACACGGCACATATGGTGAGGTTACAGCTACTGTTGTGGACGGGCATCCAGAGACAGTTATCTGCCGTGAGAGAGAGAGAACGTGTGTGTGCGCTGGGGAGACTCGTTATCTCAGGGACACATGCACTTCCTCATGTTCAGGCTTCTGCTCTGCTGAGGGTCACTCTCCCAGAGCAGCAGGCCTCAGCAGATGGCGGCCATTAGGACAGAATCAAGACAAGTTTGAAATAGGCCAAACTTTTTTCTAATCACAGCAAAATAATATGGGGTTGAGAATCCATCACTTCATTTCTTCCAGTGATTTTAATGTTGCATTGCTGTAACACTGAAAGATCTCAGCTCCTGTGGACTCACCACCTGCAGGAGGATCAGTGAGGGGCTGGTGCTCTGTGTACTGCATGGGTGCAGCTCTGACTGCCACCCCCCCGACCCAGAAATGGATTAAGGGGAAGAAAATGGATGGATGGATGGATGGATGGCATTGCTGTAACTAGAAATGCTCAGAGTCTCTATCTCTATTCTAGGGGTCTCCAACCTGTAGCCACCATGTAGCTCGCCACCCCTTTCCAGGTACAGTAGCTCCTTAAATAATATACTGAAACCAGACATCCAGCATTTTCTTTTCTTTGTCACAACAGGGATAGTGGGTGGCAAACGTGAAATTGTCATTTTCTGTTCAGTCATTTTAGGTTTTAGAAAATCTGATTACTCAGGTGCACACACTCGCGAGAAACAGGAAGAGGGTGAAGGGGGTAAACACATCCCATTGGTTCGTTGGGGATGAACGAATCCCATTGGGGTTTTTTTATTGGTCCGCTCCAAAATATTTGTTATACATTTTTTGAGACTCTAGGCATTTGGTCAATTCCATCACTATTTCAAAACACATGATATCTTGACTACTTTTAGGGTTTAGGGACAATTTCCCACAATATTTTTGAAAAAAATGCGTCTGGAAAAAATCACAGACTGCATCTTTAAGTACAAAAACCCCTAACTTTAGCATGATAAGAAGCAAATATAAAATTCTGTATAGTAAAGGAGTAGCTGTCTGCCTTTTACATCTCAGGTAAGTATCTCTCTGGGTCAAAAATGTTGGAGACACTTGCTTTAGGGTACCACAGATGAACCCAGTTGGATTACATCAAATTGAATACAGTTTTATTTTTTATTTGACCTTTTTTAATTAGCCTTGTCCATTCACGTTTTTCTGCACCGGAACATTTCTGGGGCCAAGAGGAGATCAACTGTCCGCTCATCAAATATTGATGTACCGCTGACAAAAGCGCGGTATTAGGTTCATTTTAATCTCCAGTTTCCTTGGATCCGACACAGAGCGCCGCACATTCACCCAGAGCAGCTCTGACAAACATGCCATTCATTCCACTTCAGTGTATTGTCCACTTTACTGTTACGTCCTCATCAACATTGTGCTTTGTGCTGCCACCGTCTCTCAGCCATAGAACCGGCCGCAACCGTTTGATTAAGTGCATGCAGAGCAAAGAGTAGTCCATCAGCAAAATGGAGGATGCTTTAAAAAGTTAAAATGTTACTGTAAACTGCATTAGTTTACAAATTAAAATGTTTTAGTTATTGCAATGGGATACTGTAAGATTGATGAGATACATTGGAGGTCCCTCGCAAACACGTTATGCAAAGAATCCACTGAAAAATACAATAACTAAAATGCTTAAAAGGCAGAATATTGTATTATTTGATCAATATTTTCATCAAAAGGTTTTTTTTTTATTCAAATAACTTCATTCATGCATGCCTGTCTTTTCTCTCAGCTGTGAAGACGAGGGTGTGAGTCCTGACCTTCTGTGGCTCAGGTAATGAGAGCAGTGAACTGTGAAAGTGCAGCAAGCTGTTCTGTGTCCCCAAACCCCAAAACATATGGGACTAAATACCAGAGGAACAGGCCAATGGAATGTGAAATGATTGAGTTCACATTCACTCAAGTATAGAACTTTTATTGTGGTTACATATTTCAACTAGAAAAAACTATTGATATGACGATTTCAACCACAAAGAAATGTTATTTAGATAATGAAGCCAAACATTGCATTGTATCTGTTGCAAAAAACTCTTAAAATCTCACACAAATTTAGCTACGTTTATTTACTTAAATCTGGGGCGACAGTGGAGCAGTTGGTAGAGCAAAGGCCTTTGAGCCTGAAGGTCGTGGGTTTGAGCCCACCGCAAGACCCGACTCCACTGATGTCTGCTCTCATTGTGTCCATGGGCAAGACACTTAACCAACTTTGCCTACAGTATAAGGAGCGCAGAAGTCATTTTTGTTGCATGCCTTGATGTGTATATGTAAATGTGTATTCATCAAAACTGAAATGTCTCCATCGTGGGACGAATAAAGCTTCTTCTTCTTCTGCACATTTCACAGACCAAGGTCATCCAAAGCGCTTCACTGATTCTGGAAAGGTTCTCGGATTTCCAATAGTAGTTCAAAGTAGTTGTGAATTTATTTATCTTTTTAATTCTATTTAAGAAGAAATATGTTCTGGACATGGCTGAGGCACAGTCGCAGCGTGTTGGTGACATCGGAGGAGCAGGTGTGGGCTGCTGTCTCTCATGAGGTACATTCCAGACATACTGTAAACACCGCCCTCCAGTAAATACTCTGTAGCTGTAATATTTGTTTTAACCATAAAAATATACATCCATACATCTTCAGATTTATATGAAATGAAAGGCCCCAATGTCATGTTTACACCAAAATTTCCCTTCACTACTTTTCAGCTTGAATCCAGTGCCACTTTCTTTGAATTTTTCAGTCAATTAAAGTAGGATTTAGTGTAAAGCTGTTGATAACAAAAAATATTATCACACAGATATGAATTGAATTATTTGGGGCCAGTCACCTGCATCTGATTTGGGGAGAGTGAGTTTCTGTTGAAATTAGTTTAGGAATAGTTGAAGTCAGGCCGTGCCGCAGGGCTCAGGATTACACATGTTATTCCACACTTCAGTATGTGCGAAGATCAGCACGATGCTTAAAGGCAAAGGCATCTCGCACTGATTGTGAAGCAGCACTCTTGACATTCCTATTAACTGTACCATGAAGTCACAAAGAAACAAGTAGAAAATGTCCATTTACATTGCAGAAAATGACTCCCAAAAAACAAGACCAAAAAGCTACTATTAGAGGAAATGTGCTTGTTTCCAGCTAAATTATCTGCCAGTGGATCTTGATATTTCCACTTATTAGGATTTCTTGAAACAATAACCAGTTTTATTATCTTAATCCTGGTTTCCTGAAGCCTTTGGTGGATCAGCTTGGAAGCTTGGAACTGAAATCGACCTGTTAGGAGCATCTCTATCTCTTGGTTTAAGGCACTTTTACCATCAATCTGCATCTCAACCATTCGGTAAAGGCCTATAATAATAATTTTAAAAACTAGGGGTTAAAAAAAGGTTTTTTAAGGGTCTTAGGAAAATGCATTACTTTCCTCAAGGAGCGAACATTGAAGGGTTAAGTATCTTCAGCCTGCATGAGTAAAAATTAGGGCTGTCAAAAGTATCGCGTTAACTCACGTAATTAAAATGTTCATTAACGGGTGAAATTTTTTTAACGCATTGACGCATGTCCGAATGACCCGTCCATCTATCCATAATTCAATTTGGAGAGACGAGAAAACAAGAAGCTTTTGAGTATTTTATTGGGAGGAGGTTTGGCGCCCTAGGCCCCGGTGCGGCCTTCAGATCGGAGAGGCTCCTGCGATGGAGCGCGCCAATCCCCCGGGACCTAGGCACTGGTGGCGGCATTTGGCAGCGGGAAGCAGATTGAAGGCAGATTGGAGGCAGGGTGCAGAGGAGGAGGAGGGGAGGCGGTGGTTGCAAGGCTTCGGGAGGCAGTGAAGTGGGAGTTTCTCCGCTTTTAAGCGGCTGCCTGGCCAGTACGGGTGATTGGAAGGGGGCGTTTGCTGTGCGATAGGCTGGGGATGTGAACCGGCCTGGAGGGGGTAACTTTGGCTGACCAAATTGAATTTCCGCGGGCTGCATTTCAATTTGGAGAGACGAGAAAACAAGAAGCTTTTGAGTATTTTATTGGGAGGAGGTTTGGCGCCCTAGGCCCCGGTGCGGCCTTCAGATCGGAGAGGCTCCTGCGATGCAGCGCGCCAATCCCCAAAAAGGCTGTGTGTTGATGGAGTTTTGCAGCCTGGTTTGGAGGGGACAGAACGTCGAGACTGCTCTATGCTGTGACCGCTATCGCTATGCTGTGACCGCTATCGCTATATACTGTGACCGCTATCGCTATATACTGTGACCGCTATCGCTATATACTGTGACCGCTATCGCTATATGCTGACGACCGTTATGCGCTAACCATTTTTTGCTATATACTGTGACCGCTATCGCTATATACTGTGACCGCTATCGCTATATACTGTGACCGCTATCTACTGTGACCATTACTTGCGGATACTCAGCTGCTGCCGCCACCAGGAAGTTTAGCGAGTGTTTTATGGAGATGCCAAAAGCCGCTGGGCTGCCAGAATGGTCGAAGAGCCAGGCCTGATGTATGAGGAGAGGGCCGATGATGACCAGCGGCCCAGCTGCTGGAGGGCGGAATGGGGGAGCCCCAGGGACGCGGCGCGCGTGGCGGCGCCTATCCGGAAGGAGTGAGCTGTGTAGAGATGGGGAGACAGGTTACAAAGCAGCAGTACGGACTTGAGTTGGGCTCTGAACCAGTTGGATGACATTGGGAGGTTATCGGGAGTAAGAAATAACGGTCCGTTGAGATCTCCTTTCCGAGAGCAGAGGCGAGTGTAATGCATCATGGATCTGTAGGGACAGGGAGAAGTGTCAGACCGAGCTATGACTATATTGCAAGCGCCTTTGCGTTTGGAATGCTTGAGGTGGAGGTTGAAGTAGTCGGGATAATATGACGGGTCAGAGAAGGCAATGTCTCGGGATGCATTAAAGGTGGCGTGAGAGTTTGTGAATTCGCTTATGCGTAAGAAGCCCATTTTCATGTAGGATGCAGCGGAGGAGAGAAGGTGAAGAGACGGAGGGACTAGGCCGGGGCGAGGGATTCCGTGCAGGGGATCTGGCATGGCGATGGATTGGCAGAAGGGCAGAGGCGTCGGAACTCCTGGAATTTAAAGCGAGAGAGAGAGTCAGCAAGACAGTTAGGTGACGAGGGACGTGACGAGCAGTGATGATAAATTGTTCAGGACTGAGAGCCATGTGATGCGTCTAAGGAGGATGTGATTTGGGGAGAGGGTGAACGACCTCTGTTAATTATTTCAATGACGTCGAGGTTGTCGCACGTCACGGAAATCCTTTTCCTATGCCACGTATGGTTCCGCAGCACGCAGGCTACGGTCAGGGGATATATCTCGTGGAGCGCGGAGGAGATGCTTCGAGGGAAAGCGTCGGGCCGGGGCCCGGCGAACCACTGGTCCTGGAAAAACCCCCAAAACCTGCAGTCCAAGCGAGGGATTTAAACTGAGAGCCTGCAGACCAATGCGAGGGATTTAAACTGAGAGCCTGCAGACCAATGCGAGGGATTTAAACTGCGCTTGTACACCGACGCACGGGGCCAACTGAGCCTGTAGTACAATGCGAGGGGAATAAACCGTCCGCAGGTCAGCATACTTACCCACAAACGCCAGAAGACAAGGGAAAGACAACAGTACCACACCGTACCGGCACGAGGAGGCAGGGATGCGCACAGCTCCCACCGCACCGGTCCAGACCGGCCGTATGCAGCAGCAGGCCGCGACGAGACGAGCAGCGGCGAACCCGCAGAAAGAGCCCGCAAAGGAGGAGAGCGGCAAAGACCCACGGACCACAGCACGAGACCTGCAGCAGGTGCAGCCACAGGAGGAGCAGACCACACGCAGCAAGACAGAGGACAGCAGGGACCGCAGGAGTAAGCGTGAGTAGACAAAAGCGATTCCTCCAGAACGATTCTTTGCAAGGCTTCGGGAGGCAGTGAAGTGGGAGTTTCTCCGCTTTTAAGCGGCTGCCTGGCCGGTACGGTTGATTGGAAGGGGGCGTTTGCTGTGCGATAGGCTGGGGATGTGAACCGGCCTGGAGGGGGTAACTTTGGCTGACGTCTACCAAATTGAATTTCCACGGGCTGCATTATCACTCAGAATGCTGCGGACACATGTGTGTGTGAGATGGTGACAGAGCAGGTAGGCCCTCTGGGAATTAAAGTTTTAAAAGAATACGCACGTGACCGCGGGGCTGTTGTTTGCTGTGAACTGAAGTCCGCCTCCCGGGCCACAACCCGGGGGCAGCTGCGGCCGCTCTGGTTGTTGTTAGCGGCTGTGAGCCGCTAACAACAACACGGCGAATGGACCCGTAGTTAGACCATACACGCCATATTCTCTGCATGTTGTGTGCGTGTCTTTGCAACCTGTGCGTAACTTGTGCAAGCAAATACACCACGGAAGTGTCCGTGTCTCCTCCTGAAACTAAACTAAACTAAACTAAACTAAACTTGCTAAATTAAAGCTGGGGTACGTACATTTTCCCATTTCATTGTGCCAAAAAGTAAAAGGTTGTGAGCAAATCAAACACATTTGGTATGAATGACAATGTGTCATTACATTTGATAATCTCATTTAACTTCAATTGGAGTGGATTTGAAATAGAATGTTAAAAATGCAATTAATTGTGAGTTAACTCACCATTACTATGCAATTAATCAGCTAAAAAAAATGTAATCATTTGACAGCCCTAGTAAAAATGTCCAAAATAAATACACTGAAATGAAGTGAACTATACTAGTCTATAGTTTCACTTTTTGCAGAGTATGAAAGGTTGTACTGTAAATGTCTTGACACACCTGGTAAAGTCTGTATGCTACATCTTTAGGAAGAGAGAGGAAATAAACACAAATAAGTATGAGTAAAGGCAAGTTTATAGCCATTCAAAACTGGACTACTTTTTGATAAATAAAAAAAGAAAACGATTTGGATGGGAGTCACAGTGGATGTAACCGATACAGTTCTACTTGAATGTTTACACACTCAGGCAGAAATGGCCATATTTGAGCGATTATGAAGGATGAAGGGTAATGCAAGCCACTCATTGTTTGTGGTTATGTGAGGTTGTGTGAGGAGTGTGGAGAGTCCTTAAATGTTCAGTGTGCGGGTGGCTGAGTGGTTAGCAATCTCACTTCTCAGTAAGAAGGTCCTAGGTTCAAATCCTAGTCAGCACAGGAGTTTTCTGAGTGGAGTTTTCACGTTCAACTCAGTTCAATGTATTGTTGTATAGCCCTAAATCACAACAATCGGAGGACTTTATACAACCGTTGAAGTCGCCAACACAGATCAGAGAATCAACAGTTCAACACAAAGAAATGTAACATTAAAAACACGGAAAGCCATTGGTCCATAAGAGGAAGATGACCAATGTCCAGATGAGAATAAATGTTCCCCTGTCACTAAAATGATGTACAAAAGGTAAAAGCTCTGCAGCTCTGCTCCTGACCAACCCCAACATCAACATCTGGAGGTGCTGTACGGCAACCACTGCTCCTGACGAAAGATGGGATGAATCAAATGCAGAGGACAGATTTCTGTACAGGGATGATAATGTATAGCTCAACTCCACATGTGCGCTAGACCAGCTTTTTGGAAGCTTCTGGAATATTTTTGCCAAGAAGAATGGGCCGCATTACCATCACAGCGGATAAAGAACATCATCCAAAACTACCACAAAAGACTCCAAGCTGTCACAGATGTTAGAGGGGCAATAGACTGTAGGAAGTCAACTATTATCAGGATCAGGTTTTTATAATCTTGGAACAGAAAACTATTTATCCACTTCTGCTGCTGTGACCTGTCCTGCTCCAAGCAGAGGCTACTCCATCTCTGCTGCTGTGACCTGAAGTTCTGTTGCTTATTATGACTATTGTGAGCTGTTTAGAATAATCAATTCTTTTGTTTTGTTTGTGTGGATGGATGTGTTTTTGCTGCTACTGGACCATGAATTTCTCCTACAAGGATCAATGAAGTATCTAACTAACTAACTGACAGAAATGGCTTCACACAACGCTAAGAACCAGTGAATAAATATATCTTTTATAATCTCATAAAGCCAATAGAATTACAGTTTCTGCCAGGTGTGTAAACTTTGGAGCTGTGCTTCAAACTCCTCTAGTTTCCTCTGCACATTGTTAACAACATATTGTGTCTAAGTGGTCCCTTTTATTTTGTTACAATCTGATCACAGCAAAACCACAATGCTGTTCTCTGATAATCTGCTAAACTGAACTGATCATATCAGCAGGAACTAAGCAAGTTTTTTTTTTTTTTAGAGCAAAACATTTACAAATGGGTACTTGCACATCTAAAAACATGAACTTTTCCTGTTGCAATGCTCTCTCCTGTTCAACTTCAGGTCTGTTATCTTGTCACCTTGAGTGGTGCTTAATAAACATCCTGTTTTGTGCCTTCATTTTAATTTAAGAATCCCTCTTCCTCTTCCTTCCTTCTACTGCAACAGCGACGGCCTGTGTGTGTAGAATTATCTGCACAATTCATTCAAAGCCACTGACTTTGAGCTCCAGGTTCATACACCAAGTTGACTGAGTAAACTGCTTCTGCATTACCTCTTTGACATTGAGGCTCATTGACAGGCTTTAGTCCAATTTGAGGAACAGCTATATTTATTTAATGGGCAAATAAATAAAATACCTGAGAAGGTGTGTGGCGCTGGAAGGCCTTTCAAAATGTATATAAATGTACCATGCTCATCTGTTCAAACAGTGATTATCCCATCACTGTTTGAACAGATGAGCATGGTACATTTATGGGACAACAGAGCCACATTCTGTCTGCTTGAGATTAATTTACGTTAATGTGAAAATGGTTCTTCATTTAAGAATGAGAGTCAAGGACCTAAAAGGTGAAGTGAGTGCTGCACTTAGGCAATGAGGCCAAAATAGTTGAAATAACACAGTGATCTACAAGGAAAGGATGAACATTTCTGAAAATGCAAAATAAAGTATTTCCATGAAAAGGTGGTGGACATTCATTTTAATTTTAATTTTTGCTGCTTCTGGACACCTGAATTTCTCCTACAGGGATCAATAAAGTATCTATCTATCCATCTATCCATCTACAGTATCTATCTATCTATCTATCTATCTATCTATCTATCTATCTATCTATCTATCTATCTATCTATCTATCTATCTATCCATCTATCTTTGTGGCAAAGACCAGATCAAAAGACAAGCCCATTCTGTCAGAACCACTCAGTGTTAAGGGTAACTATTTAATTGAAACTCATTTACAAAAACATTGAGAACTCCAGCTCCTTCAGTTTTTTAAAAAACCTCTCATGCGGAGACATGTCAACGAGAGACTTTGGTGTGTGTGTGAATGGTTGGTGCTGGTTGGAGGGGCCAATGGCACATACTGGTTGCCTCGCTTCTGTCAGTGTGCCTCAGGGCAGATGTGGTCACAGTAGTTGTATATCACCACCGTGTATGGAGTGAAGTGTCCAGAACAGTGCCATATACACCAATGCATTATTGTTATCATCATTATGTCATATTGCTGTATCTGATCGAGAAGAAAAGGTTGTTACTCTTTGAGATTGTGTTGAAACCTTGAATGATTGGCTTGCTCAAAATTGCTTCTTCTTCAGTGTCAAAAACCCTCCTTCAGCGTTGAAATTGTTCAAAGTATATTTTTAGAATAAGGCTGTGGGGAGGAAGGCTATCGGCTCTGAGAGTGGTGGTTCTGTAGTGATTTCATAACACTTAGAAGCAACTGTGGTTAAAGTTCTAACTCATCCTTCTAACATTATGCAGAAGCCAGTACTTTTCCCTTGTTTTGGTTATCTCAAGGTTGAAGCTACAAGCACACTGTGGCAGCTGCTGATTGGAGGACTCCATTCCTCCCTGCTGTACATTACCACTTGCAGTCTGTAAAATCGTTGTTTGTGCGTCTACCATCGTCAATAAAAGATAAGATAAGATTGCTTTATTTATCTCACAGAGGAGAAATTTACATGTCACATTTGGCATGGATAGAACACTCAGATTGTGCAAAGGGAGAAAATGTGCAAACATGTTACATGCAGGATATATGTACAATAAGTGACAATAATTATGTACAACAAAAGTGACAAGTGTCAATTGGAAACAGTGTCAATAGTAGTGCAGGTTTTCACACAGTGATCATTTAAAGTGACTTATTGTACAGTCTGACAGCGGTGGGGATAAAGGCCCTGCGGTAGCGCTCCTTCCTACACTGAGGGTGTCTCAGTCTTCCACTGAAGGAGCTCCTCAGCTCCTCTACAGTCCTGTGCAGTGGGTGGGAGGTATTGTTCATGATGGAGGTGGCTTTGGCTAGCACCCTACTGTCCCTCACCTCCTCCACAGAGTCCAGGGAGCAGCCCAGAGTGGAGCTGGCCCTCCTGACCAGCTTGTTCAGTCTGTTTCTGTCCCGCTCTGTGCTGCCCGGGGCCCAGCACACGGCAGCGTAGTAAATGGCAGAAGCTACCACAGAGTCATAAAAAGTCCTGAGCAGAGGCCTGCTCACTCTGAAGGACCTCAGCCTCCTCAGAAGGAAGAGGCGACTTTGGCCCTTCTTGTGCAGGGCGTTTGTATTATGGGACCAGTCCAGTTTATTGTTAATGTGAACACCCAGGTACTTGAAGCTGTCCACCAGCTCAATGTCCTCCCCCTGGATGTTCAGCAGCGTGTGGGAAAGTGGTTTTCTCCTGAAGTCGATGATCATCTCCTTGGTCTCACTGGTGTTCAAGCACAAGTGGTTGCGCTCACACCAGTCGACAAAGTCCTTGATAACCGACACATATTCCAGATCGTTCCCCTCAGACACACAGCCCACGATGGCGGAGTCGTCGGAGAACTTCTGCAGGTGACAGCTGTGTGTGTCGTGTGTGAAGTCTGAGGTGTAGATGGTGAAGAGAAACGGTGAGAGGACAGTGCCCTGAGGGGCCCCAGTGCTGCAGACGACCACCTCAGACTCACAGCTGCGCAGCCGCACGTACTGTGGTCGGTCTGAGAGGTAGTTGATGGTCCATGCAGTGAGGCTACTGTCCACTCAAAACATGTCTTCTGTCTGAATGAAAGACACAACCCCAGACTTTGTCATCTTCTTCAGTTCTGCACGTGCCATTTTGAGATCCACAAAATTGTCACACTTGTTACAATATCTGAGGCTGAGGCCAGCATTTGGATTTGTCCCAGCCATTGTTCGGTGGAGCCTGAGAAGACAATCATCAGATCATCAATGTAACAACCTTAACATTAGATTTAAAGCTTAAAAGGATTACTGTCTTTGAACACACCGTTCTTCCCACACACCCAGTTACCCCCTGCATAGTTCAGGGCAAAAGCTACCCGCCCCCCCCCATGGCAGTTCCCTTCTCTTGCTTCAACAATTTGTCCTGGAACAAATAAATATTGTAATTGTGAGTCCACTCTGCAAGAATAACAATGAATTGTGTAGGTGGGTCCCTCATGTAAAGTCTTTTTTGCAATAATATTGGGGAGATTGGCATGATCAATATTAGTATAAAGTGCTTCTACGTCCAATGTTTGCCAGCAGGGAGCCAGGAGGAAGATTCAACTCCTGTAAGCTTCTTAGCACATGTGTGGTGTGTTGTAAATAGGCTTGAAGAAAATCCAATATATTTGGATGCTGGTTCAGTAAGTGTGCTAATTCCACTAAGTGTGTTTAATCAGAATCAAAATCAGAATAATTTTTATTGCCATTGTGAGTAACAGGAAGTCACCAAATAAGGGATATTGCTTTAGATCTCGGTTCAAACTAGTTTCAAAAATTAAAATAGAATAAGAAATGCATTCAAATAAGAACAATTTCTCTACCTACTGCGAGTCCTCTACCTACTGCGAGTTAATTAGTGTTAAAAATGGGGACGAAAAAAGGAGATTTGGCTCTACATAGTATTTGCAATTGTTCCGTATGGGAGTTAGGAAGAGATGAGATGGCGGTACAGTGGTACCAAGCTAATCAGACCTTTACAGCGTTTACAGAAGTCTTTACATGACAGTTTGGTTCCACTGCAGACCCCACACCTGAGGCAGCAGCAGGTGGTGTCTGGGGAAAGCAGAATTACACCCAAATAAACGACATATTGTTCAACTCACTCACAATCCCAGTATATTAGTTTATGAGGAGCTAAATTTATACTTAATCATGAGTCCGGTGGACGTCATGAGTCTATTTAAACACCTGTCAAACAGTACAATACAATACAATACAATACAATTTATTCTTGTATAGCCCTAGGTCACAACAGAAGTCATCTCAGAGGACTTAACAAAATCATTGAAATCACCAACACAGGTCAGAGAATCAACAGTTAAAACACATGAAAAATATAAAGCACACACAGAAGAAAATGTCCATATATGTTGTAGAATGCTAAAGTGTCCTGATCATCACCAATCCTTTCTGTTGGACACTAACTGTCCAAAAAGACCCTCCTGCATCGACAAGGAAAAACTCTTAAAGTGGACATATCGTGTTTTCAAATAATTGATTTTTACATCTAAATCATTAATTTGTGGCCTATATAAAGCGTAACTGCAATGCCTGGGTCTGAGTCTCATTATTTGTAGCTACACGGGCCTTTCTTCTACACCTGTTCTGAGGTGCGTCTGAGAGCAACCTGTTTTGGTGCTGTCTCTTTAAATGCAAATGAGGCGCTTTTGACCACCCCCCCATCCAGGTGACACAGGTTCAACTCCACCCCGAGCGGCCATTTTTGTAGTTTCTAAGCACAGATACAATTATCTCATAGAAACTTCTCATTACATCGCAAACATGAAGCAGGCCTTCCTCATTGACTGAAAGCAAATGTTAATTTTCATTCTAGTCCAGTCTTATTATCGACTCTTCTCTTTTTAGCTTTGGGATCCATGCGCACAGTCAAGGCAAGTTTATTTATATAGCACAATTCATACACAAGGCAATTCAAAGTGCTGAACAAAATATGAAAGCATTAAAATAATAAATAATCACAGAACATTAAAAAGAAAGATAAAAATATAAAATCCCTCAGTTGTATGCACAGCTAAACAGAACTGTTTTTAACCTGGTTTTAAACATTGTCAGAGAGGAGGCCTGTCTCACATCTTCAGGAAGACTGTTCCAGATTTTAGCAGCATGAATCTGAAAAGCAGCCTCCCCATGTTTAGTTCTGACTCTGGGCACTAGGAGTCCAGTCCCTGTGCTCCTCAGAGTCCCAGCAGGAGTCCAGTCCCTGTGCTCCTCAGAGTCCCAGCAGGAGTCCAGTCCCTGTGCTCCTCAGAGTCCCAGCAGGAGTCCAGTCCCTGTGCTCCTCAGAGTCCGGGCTGGTTCGTATGGTACTAACATGTCACTAATATATTTTGGAGCGAGGCCATGGAGAGACTTGTACACAAGCAGAGCTCACATGCCGGTTTGTTTACAACAGCGGCCGCCTGGCGCGGGCCTACGTCGCAGGATAAGACGCACTACGTTGACAGAAATGTTTAAATTGAATATTACTTATGCACAATTTTACAGCATTTAAAAACGTCAAGAACATTTTTCCTTCTACAGAAGGAAAAAGACGCATGCACCACCGGAGCCGCAGGTTGCCGACTCCTAGTTTATACAGTATGTGGAAGCAAATACTGTAGAGGATCAGGATATGCAGTTTCAACAATAAAATAAAATGCAATAGTCTACAAGAGAGTAATGAACATGTCTCAGAGTGAGGGAGGTGGACACAGACAACACTATTGTTTGTTACAGGGATGAGAATTGGTCAAAAAAGACTGAAATGCATATTGTCAGCCATTTGCTGGCTCTAAATCTGTTTAATTTGTTCACAACATATTACTTTTGGGCTCAAACATGAGTTTTTAATGCAATGCAAAATGTAGGTATCAGAGCTTTATTTAGGGCGTTTAATCGCGCTTCGAGAGGAGAGGGGAGACGCGGACTGTTTCCTGCAGCAGTGTATTTATTGGGTGCACAGATTACTCAAAGACACGCATGGTCCTGTGCGCGTTTATGGGGTTGGGTACATGGCCACGTTGAGGCTGCGCGCTCAGCCACAACACGGTGGAGCGGCTGCGAGCGGCTGGACGCTCGCAGCCGCATTAAAGCGGCCGCAGATGCCCCAGAACACTGCGGCCGTTGAGGTGGCGGAATCCCGTTCGAGTACATACAGCAGGTGCCCCGCGGATACGCGCGCTCCCCTCGAACAATAGCGAACTATCTAAATGACGTCACTAAGACACGCCCCCGCCGCCTGTCAACTCCCGCCCACATGTTTCGGACAAACACTGCCGAAATGAATCAAATACCACTTGTCACTTTAGACGAAAATGATATACCAGGGGCAAAATTCCACCATCAAACCATCAGGGATCATAGTGTAGACCAATTATAACGTTGGCTTGAATGTCGTGGTCTTCCAGTAACTGGTAGACGGTTTTGAATTGATAAAAAGATAATGGTGAGGATTATGCTAACATTATCTAACCCATGAAGAGACTGATTTCAACTTTTTTGCACTTCTAGAGGCTCCAACTACACAACATAAGGCATTTAAGACACAAAAAGTGGATTTTTCATGATATGTCCCCTTTAACCCCCATGGTCCCCCGGTGGTTTCCAAGGTCCATAACTTTCTGGTCCTTTGTCCCCCGCGCGTCAAATTCACACCGCGGGTACCCCTGGACCAGGGGAGTCCCCGGATCCCACCCCCGTGTCTGTAGCCCCCCTGGCTCGGCTTTGAGGATCCCGGAAAGCGGTGCTTTCTGTCCCCGGGAATGGGCGCCCAGGCCCGGATCTGAGCGGGAGCAAAGCCCGCCCCGGTGGTAGCCCAGGTCCGGAGGAGTGCGTGGGTGAAAACCCCGTGTCCCTAGCCCTTATGGTTTGTTGTCTACGGCTTCCCCACACCTAACCTCAACCCCCCTGGAGATCCAGGCCGCCCCCACGCCTGCACATAGCCCCCCTGGAGGTCCAGGCCTTCCCCACACCTAACCTTAACCCCCATGGAGACCCAGGCCCCCCCACACCTAACCTTAACCCCAATGGAGATCCAGGCCCTCCCCCACGCCTGCACATAGCCCCCCTGGAGAACCAGGGCTTCCCCACACCTAACCTTAACCCCCATGGAGATCCAGGCCTTCCCCAAACCTAACCTTAACCCCC
The DNA here is from genome assembly GCA_964034765.1 of Knipowitschia caucasica. NCBI lineage: Eukaryota > Metazoa > Chordata > Actinopteri > Gobiiformes > Gobiidae > Knipowitschia > Knipowitschia caucasica. The sequence goes on along the minus strand of OZ035824.1, from coordinate 29,982,558 downwards.
ATGGAGATCCAGGCCGCCCCCACACCAGCACATAGCCCCCCTGGAGAACCAGGGCTTCCCCACACCTAACCTTAACCCCCATGGAGATCCAGGCCGCCCCCACGCCTGCACAGAGCCCCCCTGGAGATCCAGGCCGCCCCCCACGCCTGCACATAGCCCCCCTGGGGGTCCAGGCCTTCCCCACACCTAACCTTAACCCCCATGGAGATCCAGGCCGCCCCCACGCCAGCACATAGCCCCCCTGGAGAACCAGGGCTTCCCCACACCTAACCTTAACCCCCATGGGGATCCAGGCCCTCCCCACACCTAACCCTAACCCCCATGGAAGTCCGGCCGACCCCACGCCTGCACAGAGCCCCCCTGGAGATCCAGGCCGCCCCCCACGCCTGCACATAGCCCCCCTGGGGGTCCAGGCCTTCCCCACACCTAACCTTAACCCCCATGGAGATCCAGGCCGCCCCCACGCCTGCACATAGCCCCCCTGGAGGTCCAGGCCTTCCCCACACCTAACCTTAACCCCCATGGAGATCCAGGCCGCCCCCCACGCCTGCACATAGCCCCCCTGGAGGTCCAGGCCTTCCCCACACCTAACCTTAACCCCCATGGGGATCCAGGCCCTCCCCACACCTAACCTTAACCCCCATGGAGATCCAGGCTGCCCCCCACGCCTGAACATAGCCCCCCTGGAGGTCCAGGCCTTCCCCACACCTAACCCTAACCCCCATGGAAGTCCAGGCCGCCCCCACGCCTGCACAGAGCCCCCCTGGAGATCCAGGCCGCCCCCCACGCCTGCACATAGCCCCCCTGGGGGTCCAGGCCTTCCCCACACCTAACCTTAACCCCCATGGAGATCCAGGCCGCCCCCACGCCTGCACATAGCCCCCCTGGAGGTCCAGGCCTTCCCCACACCTAACCTTAACCCCCATGGAGATCCAGGCCGACCCCCACGCCTGCACATAGCCCCCCTGGAGGTCCAGGCCTTCCCCACACCTAACCTTAACCCCCATGGGGATCCAGGCCCTCCCCACACCTAACCTTAACCCCCATGGAGATCCAGGCCCTCCCCACACCTAACCTTAACCCCTACGGAGATCCAGGCCCTCCCCACACCTAACCTTAACCCCCATGGAGATCCAGGCCTTCCCCACACCTAACCTTAACCCCCATGGGGATCCAGGCGTTCCCCACACCTAACCTTAACCCCCATGGAGATCCAGGCCGCCCCCACGCCTGCACATAGCCCCCCTGGAGGTCCAGGGCTTCCCCACACCTAACCTTAACCCCCATGGAGATCCAGGCCGCCCCCCACGCCTGCACATAGCCCCCCTGGAGGTCCAGGCCTTCCCCACACCTAACCTTAACCCCCATGGGGATCCAGGCCCTCCCCACACCTAACCTTAACCCCCATGGAGATCCAGGCCTTCCCCACACCTAACCTTAACCCCCATGGGGATCCAGGCCTTCCCCACACCTAACCTTAACCCCCATGGAGATCCAGGCCGCCCCCACGCCTGCACATAGCCCCCCTGGAGGTCCAGGGCTTCCCCACACCTAACCTTAACCCCCATGGAGATCCAGGCCGCCCCCCACGCCTGCACATAGCCCCCCTGGAGGTCCAGGCCTTCCCCACACCTAACCTTAACCCCCATGGAGACCCAGGCCCTCCCCACACCTAACCTAAACCCCCATGGAGATCCAGGCCCTCCCCACACCTAACCTTAACCCCTACGGAGATCCAGGCCCTCCCCACACCTAACCTTAACCCCCATGGAGATCCAGGCCTTCCCCAAACCTAACCTTAACCCCCATGGAGATCCAGGCCGCCCCCACACCAGCACATAGCCCCCCTGGAGAACCAGGGCTTCCCCACACCTAACCTTAACCCCCATGGAGATCCAGGCCGCCCCCACGCCTGCACAGAGCCCCCCTGGAGATCCAGGCCGCCCCCCACGCCTGCACATAGCCCCCCTGGGGGTCCAGGCCTTCCCCACACCTAACCTTAACCCCCATGGAGATCCAGGCCGCCCCCACGCCAGCACATAGCCCCCCTGGAGAACCAGGGCTTCCCCACACCTAACCTTAACCCCCATGGGGATCCAGGCCTTCCCCACACCTAACCCTAACCCCCATGGAAGTCCGGGCCGACCCCACGCCTGCACAGAGCCCCCCTGGAGATCCAGGCCGCCCCCCACGCCTGCACATAGCCCCCCTGGGGGTCCAGGCCTTCCCCACACCTAACCTTAACCCCCATGGAGATCCAGGCCGCCCCCACGCCTGCACATAGCCCCCCTGGAGGTCCAGGCCTTCCCCACACCTAACCTTAACCCCCATGGAGATCCAGGCCGCCCCCCACGCCTGCACATAGCCCCCCTGGAGGTCCAGGCCTTCCCCACACCTAACCTTAACCCCCATGGGGATCCAGGCCCTCCCCACACCTAACCTTAACCCCCATGGAGATCCAGGCTGCCCCCCACGCCTGAACATAGCCCCCCTGGAGGTCCAGGCCTTCCCCACACCTAACCCTAACCCCCATGGAAGTCCAGGCCGCCCCCACGCCTGCACAGAGCCCCCCTGGAGATCCAGGCCGCCCCCCACGCCTGCACATAGCCCCCCTGGGGGTCCAGGCCTTCCCCACACCTAACCTTAACCCCCATGGAGATCCAGGCCGCCCCCACGCCTGCACATAGCCCCCCTGGAGGTCCAGGCCTTCCCCACACCTAACCTTAACCCCCATGGAGATCCAGGCCGACCCCCACGCCTGCACATAGCCCCCCTGGAGGTCCAGGCCTTCCCCACACCTAACCTTAACCCCCATGGGGATCCAGGCCCTCCCCACACCTAACCTTAACCCCCATGGAGATCCAGGCCCTCCCCACACCTAACCTTAACCCCTACGGAGATCCAGGCCCTCCCCACACCTAACCTTAACCCCCATGGAGATCCAGGCCTTCCCCACACCTAACCTTAACCCCCATGGGGATCCAGGCGTTCCCCACACCTAACCTTAACCCCCATGGAGATCCAGGCCGCCCCCACGCCTGCACATAGCCCCCCTGGAGGTCCAGGGCTTCCCCACACCTAACCTTAACCCCCATGGAGATCCAGGCCGCCCCCCACGCCTGCACATAGCCCCCCTGGAGGTCCAGGCCTTCCCCACACCTAACCTTAACCCCCATGGGGATCCAGGCCCTCCCCACACCTAACCTTAACCCCCATGGAGATCCAGGCCTTCCCCACACCTAACCTTAACCCCCATGGGGATCCAGGCGTTCCCCACACCTAACCTTAACCCCCATGGAGATCCAGGCCGCCCCCACGCCTGCACATAGCCCCCCTGGAGGTCCAGGGCTTCCCCACACCTAACCTTAACCCCCATGGAGATCCAGGCCGCCCCCCACGCCTGCACATAGCCCCCCTGGAGGTCCAGGCCTTCCCCACACCTAACCTTAACCCCCATGGAGACCCAGGCCCTCCCCACACCTAACCTTAACCCCCATGGAGATCCAGGCCCTCCCCACACCTAACCTTAACCCCTACGGAGATCCAGGCCCTCCCCACACCTAACCTTAACCCCCATGGAGATCCAGGCCGTCCCCACACCTAACCTTAACCCCCATGGGGATCCAGGCCTTCCCCACACCTAACCTTAACCCCCATGGAGATCCAGGCCGCCCCCACGCCTGCACATAGCCCCCCTGGAGTTCCAGGCCGTCCCCACACCTAACCTTAACCCCCATGGAGATCCAGGCCGCCCCCCACGCCTGCACATAGCCCCCCTGGAGGTCCAGGCCTTCCCCACACCTAACCTTAACCCCCATGGAGATCCAGGCCGCCCCCCACGCCTGCACATAGCCCCCCTGGAGGTCCAGGCCTTCCCCACACCTAACCTTAACCCCCATGGAGACCCAGGCCCTCCCCACACCTAACCTTAACCCCCATGGAGATCCAGGCCCTCCCCACACCTAACCTTAACCCCTACGGAGATCCAGGCCCTCCCCACACCTAACCTTAACCCCCATGGAGATCCAGGCCTTCCCCACACCTAACCTTAACCCCCATGGGGATCCAGGCCTTCCCCACACCTAACCTTAACCCCCATGGAGATCCAGGCCGCCCCCACGCCTGCACATAGCCCCCCCTGGAGGTCCAGGCCTTCCCCACACCTAACCCTAACCCCCATGGAGATCCAGGCCTTCCCCACACCTGCACATAGCCCCCCTGGAGATCCAGGCCGCCCCCCACGCCTGCACATAGCCCCCCTGGAGGTCCTGGGCTTCCCCACACCTAACCTTAACCCCCATGGAGGTCCAGGCCTTCCCCACACCTAACCATAACCCCCATAGAGATCCAGGCCGCCCCCCACGCCTGCACATAGCCCCCCTGGAGGTCCAGGCCTTCCCCACACCTAACCTTAACCCCCATGGAGATCCAGGCCGCCCCCACGCCTGCACATAGCCCCCCTGGAGGTCCAGGCCTTCCCCACACCTAACCTTAACCCCCATGGAGGTCCAGGCCTTCCCCACACCTAACCTTAACCCCCATAGAGATCCAGGCCTTCCCCACACCTAACCTTAACCCCCAAGGGATCCAGGCCTTCCCCACACCTAACCTTAACCCCCATGGAGATCCAGGCCTTCCCCACACCTAACCTTAACCCCCATGGAGATCCAGGCCCTCCCCACACCTAACCTTAACCCCTACGGAGATCCAGGCCCTCCCCACACCTAACCTTAACCCCCATGGAGATCCAGGCCTTCCCCACACCTAACCTTAACCCCCATGGGGATCCAGGCCTTCCCCACACCTAACCTTAACCCCCATGGAGATCCAGGCCACCCCCACGCCTGCACATAGCCCCCCTGGAGATCCAGGCCGCCCCCACGCCTGCACATAGCCCCCCTGGAGGTCCTGGGCTTCCCCATACCTAACCTTAGCCCCCATGGAGGTCCAGGCCTTCCCCACACCTAACCTTAACCGGCCTGGAGGTCCTGGTAGCCCCCACACATGAACATAGCCCCCCTGGAGAACCAGGCCTTTCCCACCCCTCAGCCTACAAATCAGCCTAAGTGTTTTGCCAAAAAACCTAAGTGTCTATGCTGTAGTACTGGGCTCGCTGTGGCCGAGTGGCAAAGGCGATGGAATGGGGAGTCATTGAGGTCCTCCCACGCAGGTTCGAATCCTGCCCACAGCACTTAGAATTATTTTCACATTTGCTTGGAGCACCAGGCCTGTGATGGCTCTATTTCAAGCCGTACTTCAGGGCTTTTTTCGGGGTTAAAACCTCCGAGGACCCCCCCTGGGTCTCAGGCTTTCCAGTGCTGCATTTATGTCCGGATTTCTAAGCTTTTTTCGGGGATAGAACCTCCACAGAATCCCCTCGGTTCTGGGACCCGCATGGCCCTATTTTAAGCCGGATTTAAGGGCTTTTTTCGGGGTTAAAACCTCCGAGGACCCCCCTGGGTCTCAGGCTTTCCAGTGCTGCATTTATGTCCGGATTTCTGTCCGGATTTCTAAGCTTTTTTCGGGGATAGAACCTCCACAGAATCCCCTCGGTTCTGGGACCCGCATGGCCCTATTTTAAGCCGGATTTAAGGGCTTTTTTCGGGGTTAAAACCTCCGAGGACCCCCCTGGGTCTCAGGCTTTCCAGTGCTGCATTTATGTCCGGATTTCTGTCCGGATTTCTAAGCTTTTTTCGGGGATAGAACCTCCACAGAATCCCCTCGGTTCTGGGACCCGCATGGCCCTATTTTAAGCCGGATTTAAGGGCTTTTTTCGGGGTTAAAACCTCCGAGGACCCCCCTGGGTCTCAGGCTTTCCAGTGCTGCATTTATGTCCGGATTTCTGTCCGGATTTCTAAGCTTTTTTCGGGGATAGAACCTCCACAGAATCCCCTCGGTTCTGGGACCCGCATGGCCCTATTTTAAGCCGGATTTAAGGGCTTTTTTCGGGGTTAAAACCTCCGAGGACCCCCCTGGGTCTCAGGCTTTCCAGTGCTGCATTTATGTCCGGATTTCTAAGCTTTTTTCGGGGATAGAACCTCCACAGAATCCCCCCGGTTCTGGGACCCGCATGGCCCTATTTTAAGCCGGATTTAAGGGCTTTTTTCGGGGTTAAAACCTCCAGGGACTCCCCTTGGTTCTGGGACCTGTCATTGCTCTTTTTCAAGACAAATTTCATGCGCTCTCTCCCGGGGAGAAATGCGCCCACCCTTATTCTTTTCCTTTTAGTCAATGGTGCAATTTTCGAACCAAATGGACGCCATGCATCACCTGAAGGAGCAGCTGGAGCAGAGGACGCGGGAGATCGAGGAGAATATTCACAGACAACAGGATGAGCTTCGACAAATCCAAAATGAGCTCCATAGAGTCCAGGGAAACAGCCTGCAGGTCTGTGCCACCACAAACTTAATGCTCTGTTGTAAAAATACACATTGTGCTTTTGTTTGAGCTATACGTTTGATATAAGACCTATTGTGAACGTGCTAAATCACAATAATGTTCTAATATTCATTCACACCCTGATGAATGTTAAACCCTGCTAAATCCTCGTCGCCTCTGTTTCAATTATCTGAAAAAAATTAATAGTTCCCATACCTATAATTTGTTTGTGCCTGTGATAATAATTGTTACTGTAAAGATTGTGACAATAAAGGGACATTACCAGAAAACAGTAGATCCTATCAATCAATCAATCAATCAAAGTTTATTTGTAGAGCGCCTTTCATACACAGGGCAACACAAAGCGCTTCACAGTCCACATCCTAGCAACGAGCAACGAGCAGAATCATTGTCATTTGTGCGAAACCCAGTCTTAAAAGTTGATTTGTCCATTTCAACTAAAGAAGGCTTTTATGTGCATTATGTTACAGATGTTCTTGCCGAAGGGAAGTGGAGGACTTAGCTCTTCCCACAATGTCATGCAGCAGGGTGGGGCACTGATCTCCCAGGCTCCTGTCGCCTCCCGGACTCCCCACAACATACAGCAACAGCTTTCAGTCCAGCCGCAGACACAGCAACAAGCTTTAAGCCAGGTGTTAAAAATATACCTACAAATGTCGGAAGAGCTCACAATTCCTACGCTTTGATATTATCAATCGATAGAAATTGTGTGCTCCTGTCTACAAGTTCTGTATTGGATGTACCTCCAGCTAATTTGAATGATATGTAAATGGTGTTTCAGCCTCAGTGAGCGTCTGCTTTCTCCTCAACAGAACTCTCTCTCTGCTCCACTCTACAACACCATGATGATTCCTCAGCAGAGTCCCGCCAACATGGTCCAGATCTCCACCAGTCTGGGTCAGAACACGGGACCATCGCCGTCTTGTGTGACCACTTTCGCACAAGATCGTAATGCTCAAATAAGGTCAATATCACTGTCAATGAGAAAACTTGAGAGGAGAAAGTTCTCGTGTTGCAATGTTGTTGTTGTAAGGCTGTTCAAGAAGAGATGACAATAACAAGACTCGACAACAATAGAAATGAATGAATTAAACTTTGATTGCCCTAAGAAGATTTTTCTTGTTGTAACAGAGCCAATATTTAGCCCCTTTTGGAGGTTATAACGTAATACCTATTATTAAAATAATACTAATAATAGAAATAATAATAATCATATTATAATCAACAATAATACAAAACTTTTCAAAAACTGTTTATTAAGTGCTGTAGAGCCAGCAGAAAACAAGTTTTTGTGTATATTACAGCGATTCCATATAATTATCCTTTGAAATATTTCCTCACAATTTTGTTGGATAATTTATCCACTGCAGGAGAAATGAGGATGAACAATTATGATCAAAATGACATCGTGTTTTATTTATCTTTTACTCTGCAGCACTTCTTATCAATAATAATCTTGAGAATAAACATGTGTTTTGTTTTTTCCGTCCTGGCAGGTTCTCAGCGTCTCCACAGCTGTTGACAAAGCTGGTGACGGGTCAGATGACGTGTGGTGCGGTGATGATGCCCACTATGTTTATGGGGCAGGTGGTCACGGCCTTCTCCCCTCAGCCCGGACAGACCCAGACCATCAACATCTCACAGCAGCAGCAACCGGAGCAGATCCAGCAGACACAAATCCAACCCATTCAGACGTCACAGGGAGCTCTGGGGCAGCAGCAGGCACAGTTCCTCCAGGTAAGTCTCCTGAAAGAATTTTAGAAATGAATTACACTGCATGAACCGACCAACATTGAATAATATCTCAAATAGTTCAAATCTACTGTAGATCTCATTGAGTATCTTTACTTAGCTGTAATAAACTTCCCTGGTTAAATGTAATAGATTCCAGTTAAATGGATAACTGGCCTCGTTAAATGTAATTTGAACTAGCAAGAAGTAGGGTTAGGGTTAGGGTCATGGTTAGTTAGGGTTAGTTAGTTAGTTATGTACGAGTGCCGATTGGGATGTAAAAAACCAGTCCAGTCCCCTGAGACAAGGCCAGCAGACGCATTTAAGAGCACAGGAAAAGTCCATGTGTATATTAATAACATACTGTAGACCACAGTAAACATGGTGTGTTTACTGGCTGCTGAAATTAAAAATCGTGCTGCGACTCCTTCAGTTGAGCATGCATTGATTAAGTATAACACAAAAATAAAATAAATCTTTAACTTAATAAAGAAGCATTGGATAAAATACCAAAGGCTCAAAGTAAACAAAATGTTGCGTGATTTTGCCAAAAGTGTGCTTACACAGTAAGAATGATGGCAGTTTTATTTACAATTACTCCTCCAAAGTTTGAGCTTAAAGCCAAAATTACGAGGCTCCGTCTTTGAAAGGGCCGCAAGGCTCATTCTGCTCTGCAGAGATTTTATTCAAATAACTGGAACTTCATTTGCAGACTCTTTGGTCTCGAAAACAACACACAAACACAATATGGTGGCAGAACCAAAAGCGGTTACCCAGTTTGAATATTATCTTTGTTCTTATGCTTTGAAAACATATTCCAGGTTAAAAAAAAAAAAAGAGGGCAAAGTAAAAAAAAGTATGCTTAAATGTGTAATATTTTGGGACGTTTTACAAAGTTCATGTCTTTTCTTCTAGGCTCCACGACTCCTTCACGGAAACCAGTCGACTCAATTGATCCTTCAAGCCTTCCCCCTGCAGCAGCAAAGCACTTTCAGTGGCTCCGGCCAACAGCAGCACCAACAGAAGCAGATGAAACCGTCAGGCCCTTATCGCACAGACAGCCTCTCGGACCGGGCCACTGCACGGCCTCAGTAGCTTCTCACAAACTCTCCGCTCATGGTGGAAAAGCTTCTCCATCTGAATTGGAAGTAGAGCTTTATATTGCCGGCTTAAAAAAAGGGTCAATTTTTGCTGGAATTTGGCAAACGTTCATCAGGATTTGAGTAAATTTAAAACAGGATTTACTAATATAAGTGATGGAAATTTGAAGTGTTATTTCAGAGACCATTGTTTCTGTCTTTCCAAGTGCGATATTGCTTTTTTTTGTCTTATAGCTTGAGTACCAACCTTGAAAATAATAAATGTGATAAAATCCTTCTAACTACTTCCTAGCACCTAAAACAGTTTGGTTCTAATACTCATTTTCACATGGAAATAGTGACTCTCAGGGCTTTAAAATGTGTTCAAATATGATAAAGACAAAATGTTAAGGTCTGATTTATTCACAAACTCAAATCAAGAAGACAACTTTTTTTTTCAAGTTCGCGTCGATTCAGTGAAGCTCGTACTGAGGACAATGGTTTTTTTTTTTTTACTGTTGATGTTTTTCATGAATATATTGGGACAAGAAATATTTTTAAGAATGTGGTGTAGATATATTGTACAGATCTTGGTGTTTAATATATATACATACTGTAAATATGTTGAAAAGAAACTAAATATTTTCTATTATGCATGTCATGTGAGTTGTAGTCACAAGGTTTGTTGTGATCTTTGACAATATGGTGTATATTTTAGAAGATCTCTTTTCTGCAGAGGGTGAATCTGTTGCAGGCAGTCCTAGTTGTTGTGTTTTCCCTTGGCCCGCTTTCCGTACAAACTATAAAACAGTCTATTTTTGAACTGATACATTTGCACATTAAAGAGACTAAACTGCGGCAAACTGTATTTAATCACAATAATCCTTCTAATACCTTTACCACAGGGGGGTCCAAAGTAGTTTAAGAGTTGCGACTAAACAGAATATTTAAAACGTAATAAGCAAAGTTATTATTTCAAATACATTACTTGCTGGATTGTAAGTTGCAGTTTTAGGTAATCAGTGGCAAATGTACATGTTTTAATTTGTCATTTTGTGTCCCCCTGGGGTAAGAGATTTGGACACAGTTCTAGCTACAGCTGTTGATCTCTAGAGCTGATGATGTGGCCCGCGGGGTTTATGTGAACAGCAGATACAGGGAAGTACGGGGAAATACCTAATACATGGGAAATACACAGGACCTGGCCATATGTGATTAGGACTAATATTATTTTGACTCGTAGTGTGGAATTAGATTGAACTGTAGTAGTTCAATTTAGCTAAGTTTAGACAGAGCCACCATATATGTAGGATCAATAACCTGCACTTTAACTGGGGTGCCTGATTTATAAGTAAGACATATATTCAGTTCTATGAGCTAAAAATTGATAACACCGTATGTGAGAAAGACCGCTAAATTGAGTTGGATTTGTAGCTTTGGTTTTGTGTGGCATCGTCTGCTATAATCTATATTTTTCTGTTCTGCTTTCAATGGCAGTGATTTTTGTTTGACATTACATTTATGCTCCGGTCAATATGGCTCCACGCTAAACCCCCAGACTCTGGTTACTCAGGCTTCAGACATGTGAGTGTGCTGCACCTGCACCAGTGTCGCTTTCATTGACCATCACAGAAGTTGTAGAAGCTTTTCTGAAGGAGTGTTTTTTCAAACTATCCTTACATTTGATATTGCTGGATAATGGTGGCAGTGTGGCATGTTCCAACCTTAAATTCTCCACTGTCCTCCCTCACAAAGAAATCAGAACTTACAGCTTTTCAGAATCTCTTTGTGGAAAGTGGACAAACATTTGAACCTTGCTTTTTGGGGTTGCGTTCTCTGCTTTGGCTCCTCTTCGCTCAATGTGTTGGGCCATAAATAATGTCTATTCTTCAGATACAATATTCTCTTAACTTTTATTTTACTTCCGTTAAAAATGAAAGTAACTAGAATCCCATAATTGTCCTTGATAATATGAACAAAATTAAATCTTGCCAGCGCCATCTGCTGTTCAGTCTCAACACCTGAATGTGGGTCTCCAATTACTTTCTGAAAATCTATGCTTTGTGGCGTGTATTTAAAGATTATGCTAACCATATGTTGCCTTTCATTTGTCGGTCAAACCATTGTATGAAAAATGACAAATACAAAAATATTTGTTTCATATTGGTTGAAAATAAACATTCAAATATTTGTGTTTGATTATAAAGAATAAGAGGCCTCAGACAATATTTCAACAGGTTTTATTGATTTGAATTTCACCCAACCATGAAAACGATCAGCAATTTCTGATTTACAACTACACAGCCGCGCTGACTGTCAAATATTGACAACACGGCCAAAGACTGATCCTTAAAAAAATATTTCACTTGTTACAATGACCACTCCCGTTAACAGTGACTTTCCTCAGAAGGAAGGGTAAATAAATAAAACCATCTTAAATACTGGCAGAAACATTGTTGATGGGAGAACAAAGGGCATATTTATGAATCATGACGCATTTGCAGTGGCGAGGAAGGCACAAAAACTTTACTTCATATCGAGTATTTTGCAAGTTCCGGGTTTGAAAACGTCTTTTCTCCATTGAGGAAATTGTGTTTTGCATAATAGGAGACGAGGATGGAAACTAACCCAAACAAGTTGATAAACACATCTGTATCTCTTACATAAAATAAAATTTACTTTGTAAGTATGTATGTTTCAGGCAAAATTATTTCCTTTTCATGAAGTCAAAGCAGCCACATCAGTAATCCTCCCAAATGGCTTTGAGTGTTATTTTGTTTTTAGACCAGGGTTATTATTACTATCCAAGCAGGAACACAAACCCTGCCTCAAGTGAGTTCAGTTTTTCTGCCTGAAGTCTTGATAAAAATGGGTGGAGTCTTGTGATGCTGCTTGGTTGGAATGAAAACCTGCAGCCACACTGGCCCTTTGAGGACAGTTGAGTAGCTCTGGTTCAGACTGTCTTAAAAATATATATCCATGGTTAAGTGATTGAAAAGACTTGAAAAATATTGTATAGTTTTGAGATATAAAACCAAACATAGTATCAGATATCAATGCAACTGGAGTGAGGTGTGAGGTTCAGCATAAAGAAGTAATTGCGCCTTCGCTGATCACTTAAATGTAGCACGCGGCGCCCCTTAGCGTCACGAAAGGAACATTACAAAGAGAAACTGGAAAACAGATCGATTTTCTTTCAAGTTAAAATCATAAAGGCAAAACAAGACTGGTAGAGAGTTTGACAGTAACAAACCAGATCAAAATGCATGTAGTTGGAAACGACTAGAGGTCAACAGTTGCCACCCATCCATGGTTTTACCCATCTATGGTTTTAGAACATCAAAAAACATGTTACATATCCCTATGCAGACATGTCAAGAAACCTATATTAATGTACATGGTGCTCTATTGTAGCAAATATATAGAACGACAGACAGAAAAGTAATCCATAATCACGTTTCATAACAAACATGAAATTAAAAAGGTCAGTTGTTATACCTTTGCCGATTGTACTGTACAAGTCAAGTTAGAACTACTACTTTCATGAACTTAAGAGATGGGTAGTCACTGTTGAGCCAACCCAATTTCCTATATAACTCAAAAGTATTTCTGCTGCTCGAAAGAGAAAAATACAAATACAAAAAGGTCCGTCCCTGGTAAATTCCACTGTTACAGACATTGGCTTCTGATCAGTCGGATTTATGTACAGGAAGATTAAAACAGCACAGCAGCTTACTCAAATGTTATGTACAGAGAGACCTGAATGAGTCTGATCGGCTCAGAGACTTGTATCCGGCTTGATGAACAGAGCAGAGAGGGCGAACGCCAAAAAGACAATTCCTCCAATGATGGTGACTGTGGACACAAGACAGCAGCCGTTAGTTGTTTGCCAACACACGCTGTTTTTCTTATGTCAACAGTATAAGACAAAAATTAGAAGATGGGATAATGTTAAGCCATAGATTCATTTGTCTGTTCTAGTGGGGTTTGTCAGCTGCACACAGGAGCTATGCCCAGACAGTGACCAAATGCTAAATCCTTAAAACAACTGGTTTTAACTAGCATTTTATGTGTTCTAGGGGTAAATATTAATTAAACTGCAATTTTTTTTCTGTGTGAATGATAATAATTCTGTATTTAATAATGCAACTACCACTTTGACCACACTTTTCTGGCCAGTGCTTTGATTTAAGTTAAGTTGTGAGCACTAACTTTTCCTAGTGAAATCTTTCAGCACCTGAGTGTGAGAAAATGGATGTGAAACAAATAACAGGAGTCGTGAAGCTTTAGAGATCGGACTACTAAAGACTACATATTTTTTATTTGTAGTGATTTAAGTTCACAAATTGTAGGGGAAACATTTGTGGGTTTGTTTTGTGTTGCTGTATAGAAAGTGTCCTGGATTCAAGGGCTCAAGTAGCAGAATTTCTACTTTGGCGTCTAACAAAATAACATTTGTGGGGCTGATGGACTAATGTGAGCAAACATTTATCAATTTAAGCCACTTTGTTCTTTACATTTTTAAAGGATGAATCAAGAAAAGGTGTCACACTTAACTGCTCTATCCTGAAGCTAAAAAATAAATTCAGGGGCCACAAAAACATGGATATGCAAGTAATAAGACAACCCTTGGAAATATTGTGCAGCATTAGGTGAACTTGCCTGTCCGAACTGAGATTTTCTGAGCAATCATTCTCCCTCCTATAACAGCCAGTCCAGTGCACAAACAGTGACCAAATGTGCCACCAACAGCCACACCAAAAGGGTCCTGTGTGTCACAAAGAGGTAAATTCATTGTTGACATGTCAGTTTCTTGCAAACGAAACGTGTTCAATATTGGATAAAAATGCCTTTTGTCGGCCTCATATTCCCCTCCGGTTATCCACGTATTAGGGGTTTGAAAGCACAATGAAGGCTGACTTGCTATGTGGCAACTACCATCTACAGCAGGGGGTTCAGACAAGTTCCAGAAACGGCCAGTGTGACTACAGGTTTTAGTTCCAACCTGAGCAGGAGCATGTGACTCCCATTCAGACACCCATTTCCTCAGAACAATTAAAACTTGCTTCACTTGAGGAAATTGGTGGAGTCTGGAGTGCTCCTGCTCAGGTTGGAACTAAAACCTGAAGCCACACTGGCCATTTGAGGAGCAGTTTGACACCCCCGCTAGAGTCTGGTAGTTTTCAGCCCAAGAGGCACTTTTAAAACGCACATTTTGTCCTTAAAATAAAGATAACAGTAATTTAAAAAAAGAATGTTATGTATATACAGCTATCACTGTGAAATCACCGATAACTGGTCATTTCCTAGTTTGCGACTTCCCGTTACTCACAATGGCAATACAAATAATTTGGATTCTGATATTCTTGGGTTTCATATGACGTCAGGGCAGAAGCGCTGTCAAAATGCCATTTTTTTGTACGGTGTACGCTTGTAGCAACCGCACAAATAGAGAGAAAGACAAGAGTTTCTTCCGTGTTCCAACTGTGGTCTCATATAAAAGGAGGACACTTTGAAAAAAATCACTCGAATGAGGCGGGCGAGGTGAATCAAGGCTTTCCCAGATAAGCGCCCCCTGCAGGCCACCCGAATGAAACACAACAATTTCTTCAGTGTTTTTTTTCCAAAAATGCCCGAAATCAAGACTCTTGAGAAATATTTTTTAGTACTTGAGTGTCCCCCTCTCGATTAATACTGTTACAACAACCGTACACCGCAGGAGGAGAGCCTTTTGACTCCAAAACAGACACGATTTACTTGGTTTTCAATGGGAGCAAAACAAAGTTGTCCCACCTCCACTCATTAGCCCCCTACTGGCCAGTTTAATGAAACCCAAGAATACAGTTATCATCACATTGCTGATTGGCTCCAAATAATAATAAAAATCGAATATTTTGTATGGGAATTGAAACTTCAGAAACCTGGATGCGAGTGTGCGTTTGCAGGTCTATACTGTATCTGAACAAACCTCCCGAGCTGCAAGGATGATGGTGGTCAGCTGGGAGCGGTCACCCCACTCTGCCAGAAAGGTGAGGGTGAAGGCCTGGATGAAGATCGGTGAAATGATGCTGTGCCATGATTTCTGAGGAAGTGTTGTCCCAGCCTCAACGTCTGGAGCCCCGTTCACAAGTTTCGAGCGCTGCAGCTGTTCACAGCAAATGAGACATAACTGGAATGTAGTTTTGCATAATTTCAATCTGTGTTTTGATCTAGTTTAGTTTCCTTCAGTTGCATGCAAAACATTTTGAATTGGAAAATGGTCCTCAAATGTTTTGTATACGCTATACATATGCTGGTAATTACACATTTGTACATGCATCGTGCGTGTGTGCGTAACTACAGAAATTGGGTTTTTTGACAAAATTTCACAAAAAAGTTATCCACAAAGTTTGGCTTTTTCCCTAGAACAAAAACCAAAACATATTTTACAAATTGTAATAGCCCCACACACGTCACAAGCCAGAAGCAACAGGAAAGAAATGTGCATACACTTATACACGTGCTATTAAACTAAAATATACTACCTACCTACCTACATACAAGATACATGATATATACACATCAGGCACATACAAGCCTACTTCAGTGGATATTTTATGGGACCTAAATGTTCTCGAGTCTCCTAAAATGCAAGACATTCTTTATCTAAATTTCAAATGACAGAGGGATGGGGACTTCCAACACGATAATATCCTTCGTCTAGCCAACGTCAGAAAAGCGATAAGGTCAGAAATAAGCCTTGGTAGGGCAACGGTTTCAGGTAAAACCCCAAAAGGGTCAGTTAAAGGTGGGAGGGACCACTCTATGAGCTTCGATAGTGTCGCGAAAACACAGATCCAAAAATGTCCAAGTGATGAGCATGACCAAAACATGTGAGTTAGATTTGCAGGTGTATATCTTTTTGTTTTGTTTTGTTCTTTTGTTGCCCATGTGTGTCGGTACAGTGCTTTCTGTATGGCGCAGAATGTTATATTTTTGTATGGCTCAAAAAAAGTTTTCTAATCTAACAATACAAATCTGGAAAAGTGTATGTACGGTCATAATTTCATTAAGGCTGTCACAATTATCGCGTTAACGCACATTAATTAATTTTTTTCATTACTCCTGATAAAAAATTAACGCTTTTAACGCATGTGCCAAATGACTGGCACCCCGCCAGTCAAAAATTAAAAATTAAAGCTGGGGTACCTAACTTTTCCTTTGCACTACCATTTCTTGTTGGTTGTGCCCAAAAGTAAAATGTGAGCAAATCAAACAGTTAATGACAGCCATTGGCTGACATGCATTTCAGACTTTTTTCAAATGTCCGTCATCTGTAACAAACAAGTTTGTAGAGGCACAATAATGAAGAGGATCCACAGCCTTTATGAGACAGAGAAAAAGAAGAAAGAGGAGGCTTTAACAGATGCGGAATATGTCGTGCTGAAAAAATAGTGTCTACTTCAGAAAGATAGAATGTTAATAATGTTAATGCCATTTTATATGGATTTATTGTTATAACAAACAAATACTGTACACTATGTTGGCATTTATCTTTCCATTCAAACAACCATTCACAGAAAAATATGGCATCATTTTTCCAACCGTTCAAAATGTGATCAATTACGATTAATTAAAGTTTAAGCTGTAATTAACTCGATTAGAAATTTTAATTGTTTGACAGCGCTAATTTTCATTTGAGCTCTGAACTAGTGGTAACCAAAAGCCTAAAATTAAAGTTTGTCCACTGCTTCCAAAATCTACATTCACACAACTGCTCTTTAGAGATGGCTCTCTTTCACAAGACGACATTTCTTTAAAAGCTCAATAACAAAGAGACTAGTACATAGAAAATGTATTTAAAGTGTCCTCTGATGTTTCTATTTTGCAGCTGGATAATGGGTGAACTTGAAGTGAAGAACTTTTTTTTTTTTTCAAAGTAGGTTGTACCTCCTCGTCCTTCTTCTTGATCTCTGCCTGCACCTCCTCCAGCTCCTCCTGACCCTCGTCTGGACTCATCTTCAGCCCCTCTCGCAGCATCCGAATACCGAAGATGGCGAACAAAGCCGTGGACACATAATAAGTGTAGATTCGAGGTATGATGGTGGTAGCATAACCAAAAAGCACTGTTGCAACAAAACATATGTATCAGAAGATTCTAAACTCCAGTTATCTTTGTGCACACAGTCCACTCACCAGACAGACAAGTCATAACCGCCAGAGCCAGCATGGCCCCTGTGAGCACAGTCAGGCGGTTATAACGCATAGCCATGATGGCGGCGATGAAAAACGTCTTGTCTCCCAACTCAGAGACGATGATAACAGAGAGTGAAGCCACAAAGGCATGGATGAAACCCAGGTTCCCTTTCTTTGTGTCATCTTCAGTGCTTACAGGGCCTATTGGGTGGACGGTTGGGACTTTCTGGAAAGTGGAAACAAACAAAAAATACATATTTTTTAACAATGTATTTTGAAGGCCTTTGTCTACTGAACAGCTCCTTGTTTGGAACATGCATCTGGACATAGCAGTTGTCTTTTCATGTTGTCAAGTCAAAACTGATCCGTAAACAGTTTTACTTGATCTGTGCCTCCTTGCTTATATCCAAAAGATTGATAGAAGAAGTTACACATTAAATAAAAGGTGTAAAAGTTTGAGGAGGAGATGCTGGTTCAGCATATTACTACAATGTGTAACCTTGCCATCTCTTGGCTAGGACTCACCCAAAAGAGCTTTTAACTTTAATGAGATTGTAAATTTCTCCATTGTGAGATCAATAAAATGTATCTTATCTTATTTTCCTGGTTAGATAACACGTAAAAAATATGATTTGTTGGAAAGGTTGGTATAGCATTTCTTGAGTATAAAACGGTAATTTACACGGTATAAACAAGTAAAGACAAAAAACCATAAATATTTACTTTCACTTCCACAATTAGTCAAGAGGAAATAATCTGTTTTTGTTGTTTTTATGTTTTAAATTGCACTCAAGACTTTAGGTTGACTGGTCAATAACTTACTCAATACTTAAAAAGGTATATAAAGGGATTTTCTACTTCCAGGTGGATCATCAAGACTATTGATTCCCCCAATTGTCATTCAGGTTAATCGTACTCGCCAAATAAGACCAGAGAGTGTAAGCTAGTTCAAAAAGTGGAGAGGGCGATTCCTTCCTAAAATTTTTGAAAATCCTCCTATATATCTTTAATGTATTCAACATCATTTTAAAGTAGCTAAGTCTCTTAATTATGCGATGTACTCTTTTAATCATGTATCAAAGCAATAACGGTACAAGAAATGCATCAAATACTGCAAAAGATCAATGAACGCATAATTACCGTTCAGACACTTTTCTTAGGCGATTACACCAAACAGGATATGATAACTAGCAGTCTATAGATAACAGTTAGCATAGTTAGCTTTAGGGTGAAGCAAGGGCAACATTTAATGGGCATTAACACCGGTTCTTCTACAGTTTATGCTAGTTAATCGTGTTCAAGTACCTGTTGTAGTAGTTGATCTTGAGCCGGTTTGTTTTCCTCGGGGATAGCGGAGACAGCGACCAAAAGCAGTGACACAACAGCGAAGAGAGCCCAGCAGCTAGCCCGTCCATCTCTGACAACAAGGGCGAACATAGTGGCTCCCAGACACGAGTCGAGGCGATTTCAAAGTCAAAAAGGTGTCAGGAATCGCATAATGTACCGGATCACTGGTGTTTGCAACTTCATAGCAGCATCGCGCACTTATTTGGGTGCAGTTTGTAAATACACGTCACTGTTGAGCTGCCCGAGCGAGTTAGCTGAAAAAGAGAAGCGCCGCGCGCGACTCATTGGTTCCCACGACGACGACGTAAGGCAACGTCACCAGCCACATGTCACTGAATTAAAGAAAAAGTAAAAAGATCAAATAAGAGATCTTTTATTCGTGCCACAGTGGGGAAATTAAAAAATGATAGATAATAAAACCGAGAAATAAGGAACAACGCCGCATGTTATATAATAAACCAGTATACCAAACTTTTTAAACAAAACATTGAATTTGGTTAAAACATTCATTTGGTTCTAATACCATCTGTACCATGATTCTAAAATGCATCTCCCTCCACGACAGTTCTTTAGAGCTTTTCCAGACTAAAAGAGAAGCCCATACTTATGGAAGACCATTGGCACCTTAATTCAATTGTCTATTCATTTGTCAAATGGCTATGCATTATGTTATTTTAGTATTTATTTTGTATTTGTATTTGTCAAAGTGTAATGTTATATCCAATTTTGACATTTAATGTTCTATTCCAAAAGTTCTAATGGCAATTCAATATGTAAAGTGTCGATACAATATCTTTATATATTGCAAATTACAAGATTTTGAAATGAATAGCATATTGACATGGAAATTTGGCCTCTTTATTCATTGTTCTATTCATTCTTAACATGGCATTTAGTTTAGAGTTGTATTTGGCAAAATTGCATGTTATATCCTATTTTTGACTTGTATTCCATGTTAAGTGTATGTTAAGTTTAATTTAATGTGTTGTGAAACAGCACCTCCCTCTGGATTGCATTGCATATTGCATATTGCCTTGCCACATGGTTTGAGTGCAAATTAATTCAATATGCTATGCAGTTCTTGACCCCTGGGAAGGCGGGCCCTGGTCCGCTCTCGGCCAATCAGAGACGAGTCTATATCCTCCTAGCTAGATGCGCTGTGTTGTTGATTTTTGCTGGAAGTAAATGCTGTTATGACGGATTGGAAGTAACAGATCACCCTTCATGAAGATTCCAAGTTACTCTAAGGAGGTTCTATGTAAGTATAGAAGTGTGTTTGTTAAAATACCAGTAGTCTTTTTTTTTTTTAGAAAACACTACTGGCTAGCCAGTTAAACGTCCAGAGCTAGTAGGCACAACTGGTATTATAACAAACACACTTCTATACTTACATAGAACCTCCTTAGAGTAACTTGGAATCTTCATGAAGGGTGATCTGTTACTTCCAATCCGTCATAACAGCATTTACTTCCAGCAAAAATCAACAACACAGCGCATCTAGCTAGGAGGATATAGACTCGTCTCTGATTGGCCGAGAGCGGACCAGGGCCCGCCTTCCCAGGGGTCAAGAACTGCATAGCACAGCCATTCCCAAACTCAGTAACACCGAGGCCCCCTTAAAAATCTGACGGGTCTGCGTGGCCCCCCAAAATAATAACCAAGAAGACAACATTAAGAATAGGCTCTTCTGGTTATTTTATTTTGGGGAAATAGCCTCTGCTACAAACATTGTAATACAAAAATGATTACAGTGGATTATTCAAGTCAAATAATGAACACAAATATTTTAATATTACAAACAAAACATTATAAATTTAACATTAAATAATTATATTATTTTTTTATTTTTTTTATGACCTCCCGCGGCCCCCCTGCAGTACCCTCGCGGCCCACCAGGGGGCCGCGGACCCCACTTTGGGAGACACTGGCATAGCATATTGAATTAATTTGCACTCAAACCATGTGGCAAGGCAATATGCAATATGCAATGCAATCCAGTGGGAGGTTCTGTTTCACAACACATTAAATGAAACTTAACATACTCAAATGTGGAATACAAGTCAAAATAGGATATAACATGCAATTTTGCCAAATACAACTCTAAACTAAATGCCATGTTAAGAATGAATAGAACAATGAATAAAGAGGCCAGAATTCCATGTCAATATGCTATTCATTTCAAAATCTTGTAATTTGAAATGTATAAAGACATTGTATCGACACTTTACATATTGAATTGCCATTAGAACTTTTGGAATAGAACATTAAATGTCAAAATTAGATATAACATTACACTTTGACAAATACAAAATAAATACTAAAATAACATAATGCATAGCCATTTGACAAATGAATAGACAATTGAATTAAGGTGCCAATAGTCTTCCATACATACTCGACCGATCCAAACACCCAACCCCAAAGAGTCAAATAGTGATTCACAGTATAAATGTAAGTATGTGTATGCAAGTATGCAAACTATAATTCTTTAATATTTAGACACATAGTGGAATATAGACCAAAACGTTTGAATGAATGACTCAAAAAATCCCTCACGGATACAAGCATATATGCAAGGCAAATGTATTTGTATAGCACAGTTCATAGACAAGACCACTCAAAGTGCTTTGCAAATCAAAGTTTACAATCACACAAGAAATATTAAAAACATAAATAGGGAAATTAGACCACTTGACCAGGCCAAGAGTCTGAAAAACCCCAACTCCAGCATTGTAAAAAATTGAAACAAACACTTGGATGATGCAGACATCTGTAAGAAGTATGATGAACTTACAATAAAAAGGGTATAAAAGCTTTTCTTCGTTTTGGGTATGACTCAAATTTGTTCACGTAAAGGTCATGACAGAGCTGAGCGGCCAGAGCTTGGTTGAAAAATACATAAAGAGAAACTAGCCACCATGTAAATACTCCTTCTGAGACTGTGCAAAGTGAGATGTAAATTAGAAGCTCAGCAAAATAATGTGGACAAGACACTAGTTCAAACACACCACCCCTGGGCATCTTATGGGCCATAGTCACAACATCTCCTGTGGAAGATCAGAAAACCTCTTTTAATATTGGTGATACACTTGAGAGTTGTGATATACTTTGAGAATGTTAGATGAGACGAATGGCGAACCTGATTTTCCAGTGCGGAGATTTGCCAGCAGGACCAGGGATTGATGCTGTAGCACTGAAGCTGAAACAAAAACTCCACATCCTGCTAGGTGATAGCAGTTCACTTGTGAGAACAATCTTCGACTATCTGAAATGATAAAACACCAATTAGAAAGAACAGAAAAGGGACAGAAAATAATAATATTGATAATTGTAAGATAATCTTACCTCGTTGTGCAATATGCTCAAAGGAAAATGCTGTCAGCCCAAGCACAATGTAAAAACATAGGCCAAAGATATACTGTACAACATGAATGACTCCATCTGAGAAGACACTGACAAAATGGCACTCAAGCAGTCTCCTGACAGAGTGAACCCAAAGCATGAGGAGCAGCAGCAACGTGGTCATCTGTGGGACTGGAAAGGGCAGCCAATAAAATAAGGGAATTATTTTAATGGATTAAAAATGCATAGTATACAAATATGTACATTTCTTTTTAATATAATCTTATCTGAGAGACTAAACAATAATAAAACAAACGTAGTAATACAAGTAGAATTGTGTGATTGGTTAATAAACACAAAGAAATACTTAAGATCTAAAGCTAAGATCTTGATTGAAGAATAATTTCAGAAATATTCTTGGCACGTCAGTCCAATGTAAAACAAATATTTTTTGTGAAGGTTTTTGATGTTGTTAATAACTCATATTTATTATAGTTGCTTGATTTCCCAAAACCATTTACATACAACACAAAACATGTTATTAACGTTCTACAGCTTACCATCCCGTTCTGATTCAGTGCTGTGTTTTCCACCAATTAAAACGGACAAAAACCAAGTCAGGAATGATGGAAGTGGATGATGCTGGAGGATGCTGTTGACATAAAAGAAGAGCAGAGAACCACTCCAAAAGGCAGACACTGCGTAGAAATGCCAGAACCACCTGCAATGTCAAGACATAAGGCGTTTCTTTTAATAGATCTGCGTGGGAACAAGACATGTGTCTCTGAATACCTCTTTGGCACGTCGAACACACGCAGCCACTCCGCACGGCTGCGGTCCTGCTTAGTCTTTCCGTAGCGAATAAGATCTTGAAATACAACAAACCAAACCGAATATTTGAAGTTTTTTGATAGACGCGATGAGGCCTTGTACAAAACAAAAGCTACGGTAAAACAAAAGGCAAGAAATGCCCAGAGCAACTCTATGTAACTGTATGTAAAAAGGTAGCTCAAAAGCATTTTCACTCATACGGGGAGATGTTTTGAGCATCACACGAACGTCCGTGTAGAATCAAGAAACAAATCCAACAACTAAACGTTCCGGCCTTCTTCGTGTTCCGGTCAGAGTAAAGTTGCTGCCCCCCACTCATGGATCTATTATAATAACCCCCACCATGGGTCTATTTTAATATAAGAATCACCGACTGAACCCTAATGCTAATGAACCCCTTCCACCATGGCTAAAAGTCACTGTGTGATCTCCAAAATGGTACGTGTTTGAAATAAACCGTACAAGGTCCCTCAAAACATCCAACCAGTCTAATTTCTTGTGATATAGTTTGAGGATGACACCAGTTCATATATTTTAATATTCAGGGGACATTGTTTTACCCTAACCCACCTATCCTAAAGTGCATAGGCTAGTAAGATAAATGTTCCTATAGGTTTATAGCTAATTTCCTTCCTGGGACATTAAAGTATTTAATATTACTTGAATTTTTGTTGCAATTACCACATTTGTGGCTGCTCGCCACTGCTTTTGATACATTATATTACTTATTACATTATATTTATTTTCAGTCCTGACATCTTATGTTGCAACTTGCCCTTTGTCCCACTTCTTTCTAATCTTCCATTTTTTCATAGATGACACATGAACAGTGCTAAAGTGATCTGTTTTCAGGGTTCAAATTAACAGTTTGAGTTTGTCACTCTTGGTGGAGCTCATGCCGCAGATTCCAGGATTCAGCTCGGTATCCTGTCTGAGGAAGTTCTGCTTCCTCTTCCCTCCCAGATTCTTTTGTGTCGTCTTCTGTTTTATTGTGCCAATGTTTGACAACACCAGCAGGCTCTTTGCACATAGAACCAAGACTCTGCTTTGTTCAGACAATTTCAAATACATGTGTGATGAAGTGCATCATATTTCAAGAAATCACATTTCTATTGATCGCTGTAAATGGAACTGCTTCAAATTAATCAATCCATAATTTTCCTCCCTTATGTAACTTAATGTGTGTTGACAGTGAGGTGGATCCCCGCCTTTCCAAACCCTTTTTTGAATTTCCTTATGTGGGACACAGTGATTGTAGGTCTATGGTTCCAAACCTTATCTGACTATAGTACCCCATGTGCCAAACAGGTGTGTTTTCTGGTTGCCCGTGTTCTGTTGACTCCTCCTTTATCACAAAATAGAATTAAACATGAATCTAAGTTCCAAGTATCCTGGAAACTAAAATGTTTCAATACTCTATTGAAACCAAGAGCACACGCTCTCTTAAGAATAACGGGATAAACATTACACATTAAAGTCATAAAAGTTCCAAAGTTTTATTTTTTGTTTTGAAATATAACTCCTCAGAGTTAATATTGTGTGCAGTGCCCTCCAGGAAGTGTTGATGCGGTGGATGATGGACAGAATCCCTACAGAAGTGACCTGGTCAGGAAACAGGTGGAAATGTACTGTACACTGCCCAGTTAGTGTCCCAAACCCCAGAAACCAGACTTTTCCATTTGTCAAAATCTTGATGGCTTGCCTACTGTCATATATAATTTTTTTCTTTCACTAAGCTTCACTAAGCTTTACATTTATAATATCCTAGACAAACTGACTTTCCTTTAAAACACACTTAAAACACAAAATGAATTAAAACATGACATAAAAAGCAATAAAAAACAGTAATCTTAAAAGTTGCCTGTAGTGAAAAGATAACAGCATTTTACCACAATAATTCATTAATGTGTTTTTTAAATAGTTCATTTTATGTTTTAAATAGCCTATTGTTTCCTGATTCATCCTAAAACTCCACTGTTGTGAGTTGGCAGGTTTCCACTCCAGCTCGGCCTGGCCCCTCCTCTGCACGCTCGGTGGTCCTCAGCCTCATCAGAGCCACACATCACTGGACTTCACTGGACACGAAGGACCTCATTTGGAAAGCTACCAATTTACCATCACGCACAGAACCCCCACATATTACTTTGTCAATGGATTTTCTAAAGAGCATGCATCTTTGATTAGCGTTGAATGATTTGACTTTTGGATGATGGATTCAGCAGCGTTGATTTGTCTACTACTTGGGATTCTTTCACAGGGAAGCTATGTCTCAGGTGAGGAAATTAAAACACATGTATATTTTCCTCCCATTATTCCACTGTAATTGTTAATTTTACAAGGCTATACCTGCTTAACCCCTTAATGTTCACTCCTTGAAGAAAGCAATGTGAATTTTTCTTTTGTGGATTTTCTAAGATGTAGGACTAATGTAAGACTAAAAACAAAAACAAAAAAGTTTTTTGTTTGTTTAATCCATAGTTTTTTTTTTATTATTATAGGCCTTTACCAAATAGTTGTGATGCAGTTTGATTGTAAAAGTGTCGAAAACTAAGTGAGATGAGGTATAATTCAGTTCCAAGCACTCAAAAAGTGATCTACCAAATGCTTGAGGAAACCATATAAGGGTTAAATTAATCTAAAGTTAGCAATAGATTTGTAGAAGCATTTTGAACAATCCATCCATTGCCACACTCCTTACTTTTATTAATGCATTTCCTTCGATATTTCAACTGTAGAATGTTATTGATTACTTCACACTGAACACTTTCAATTAATTGCTTTAGATAAAACTATCACGATGATTGGTTTAGCGAGTTGAGGTCAGCGTGACTTGTTTGGATGTCTGTACAATGCTTAAGGCCTCTTGAGGGGGAGGTGGAAACAGGAACCCCACCTAAGGCCACTCAGTCCTGGGCTATTGAGTCCAGACCAAGGCCTATCTGCCCCGGCTTCCTGTTTTGACACAACTAAACGGCCATTTTCTGCACTGTTGGAAAAATGGTGCCGGTAAAAAACAAAAGCACTCAGCTCCATATCTAATCTAATCTGGTCTTGGTTTTGTTTTTACCCTATTCTTATTTCACTATGTTGGTTTCGTGCCCTCTTTTAGATGTGTGGACCTGGATTTTTTATATTAATCATTGGTCAGATACATCTAACTGACAAAATAACCTTTAAAAACTATACAACTTTTCTGGTGAACGGTTTGGCATTTGCCCATCTGTGGTGAGGAAAGGTTTGTATAAGTATTAGGGCTGTCCAAAATAGCGCGTTATTAACGCGTTAACGCAAATCAATATTAACGCCGTCATTTTTTTTATCGCGCGATAAAAAAAAAAAAAAAAAAAAAAAAATTTTTTTTTTTTTTTTTTTTTTTTTTTTTTTTTTACTTTTTATTGCAGACAAACACATAGAAACAAAGAAAAGGACTAGTTCAGATACATTGTAGACAGAGATTACAAACAATATGTAGTTGGAGATACAGGGGGCCAAAGAAGAAACCCAGAAGGGCACATAGGAGGGGAGGGACATGAAGTGGGAGATGGGGGGAGGGGTTAATAAAAAAGGCAATACAAGCAAACAGTATACAGTCATAGATATACCGAAGGTAAACAGAGAAACAGCATAGAGTATTTACATGAACAAATTTACAAAATATTTACAGATTGTTTATCATCATCATAATGACACCATGATGTTTCTATACAGTCTATGGTCTATACCCACACATACACACACACACCCACACACACACATTGAAGGGGCTTTTTGTTACCAATTATTTATTTTGTCATCCATTTATTGATGATTTTGCATCAAATGTTAGTGTGTAATATAACACTACACATTGTTTTCAATAAAAAAAGCAATTGCACACAGCACGCAAATGTGTGACTAATTTGCGATTAATCGAGAGTTAACTATGAAATTCATGCGATTAATTGCGATTAAATATTTTAATCGTTGGACAGCACTAATAAGTATTATACCATGCAATCAAAAAGTATCTCCATAATACCAAGCAGGTGCTGGACTTCATTATTAACGTTTCATATTGGAAAAGTATGTTTTAAAATATCAAATGTGTGTGTTTTTTCCCAGCTCTTGATCTCCGGTTTAGGCCTGATCCACCAACGTTGAACATCTATGGCGTCCACACAATCAACAAAACTGAGAACCTAGAACTCATCTGCAGGTACAGTAGTATCCACTGGACTTGAGTTTTTAAAAAGCAGTGTGTCTCAAAAAGGTTGTGTTGTTGAAACAGTAACAACTATTGTGAAGGCAAGAAATATGTTGGTTTGAAGTTCCAATAAGAATATGTACCCAGCATAATGACGTGTGTGTGTGTTCATTGTAAAATTGTTTGTCTTTCAAAATGTTTTCAAGTCAGGTGCAGAGTTTTGATAGCTGTTCTATATTTAGCCGATAATGGACTGGATAAATGAATATACATACATTTGCGTATAAAAATGTACTTGCAGAGTGTTGTAAAGACCAATGTACGCCCAGTGAATTCAAGACAACTAAATTCAACTTAATACCAATTTATTTGTCTTTCTTTGTCCAGGGGGCGCCAGTACCTAAAATGGAGCATGCCCATAATAAGCGGGAGGTTCTCCGTGAGTGACTGCAGTGGAGCAGGATTCTTCTGCTCCTCGCTGCTAATCACAAACGCTACAGCCAATGAAACGGGCTCGTACCTCTGCTCCTACAAGGACATGAAAGCAGAGGAGGGAAAAACCTCAGCTTCACTTTATGTTTTTGTACAGGGTTAGTTAAATTACCTTACCTTTATTAAAGTGAGTATATGAGGCCTCTAGAGGAAAATCAAAGTGGATATTTATAGTAGTATGTGCTTATACACTAGATTAGATTAGATTTGACTGATAATTGACTTGGCAAGAAACATTCCATGCTAATCCTGAACAGTGGATTAGTTTTCTACATAACTCATGTTTTGACACATGAGCAATATTCATTCACTACTAATGTAGCACGATTGCCCTGGGGTAGCCTGACAGAAGCGATGGTGCAGCCAGGCTACCCCTTGACGAGGGCCCTCTGATAACCACCAGTCACACACGAATTTTCCAGATTCATATAAGGGAGTGTTTAATTAAGAATCCAACTTAAGGACAGAACAATTCATTAATACTTTAGAGCCTCAGCTGGTCTTCCATCCTGAGAACCAGGCTACACACTGCTTAGCTTCTGAGATCAGCCTTTAGCAAGCAGGTATGACCATATTGAGGCTAGTTCACTAGTTGAGCCATTTCGTGCTTCATTTGGGATATTATACGGCATTAAAGGAGTCGTAATTTTCACAGTGTACGTGTGGTGTCTTTCAGATTACAAAATGCCGTTCGTTCCCTCGGAAAAGGATTACGAGGTGGTGTATATTCAAGAAGGAGTGAAAGTGATCATCCCGTGTCGAGGCTCAGTAGAGAATCTCAACGTTACACTTCATACTGTAAGCAGAAACTTCTGATACATACAATTATTGAATGAGCTTTTAATGATGCTCCACACATGTGCTTATTCATGCTGTGTCACTTATAATAGAAGTGAATTTATATCATTTTAGAATCTTCTAGATAGGACAAAAATATGTTAATTTCTTAATAAAATATCAAAGTACAAAGAAACATGACTGGTTGCTAATCATTTTCTATCACAGCTAAAAAAATATAAAACTGTTAAGAGTGTTTTATAAAAAAAGAAGTTCCATGTTAAAATTGTATTAACTGTTCTTTGTGTCAGAAGTATCCCAATAAGGAGCTTTATCTGGATGGGAAAGAGTCGGAGTGGGATGCTCAGAGAGGGTTCACTGTTCCCAGTCATCTGGTCAGCTACGCCGGGGTCGTCTTCTGTCAAACACGCATCGGCAACGAGACCTTCAAGTCTCCAGTGTACATCGTAGCAGTTGTTGGTATGTAGTTGTTTCTATTGTTTTAAGAATTATCATTTATTTATTTGATGTGCCCAACAGTTACATTGGACCGACCAGATGCACTGCCTTTAGTGTTATAGCAAGACCATGCTAATGTTCAACACTTCTCCTTAGGAGGCTTTTAGGACATTATTTTACACATGGGAACTTTTAGACTATTTAATTCAACCCTTGAGAGGCACAGCCAGCTTTATATAAACAGAGATATGTACCACACATACCACAATTTCAGCACATGACAGCAAACAACAAAGTGTAATGGTAGTGATAGTGTATATCGTCTCTGTTATATCATAGATTTTTGTTCAGTTTCAGTTTCAGAGTAGCTACTTGATAAATGTGTATAAAGTCACATACATACAGTATGTAGGAGCTGAGCACAACCAACTTTGAGTTTAAATGCTATTAATCAACATTTAGTTTAATGTTTAGTTTAAACTCAATGTCGTTTTGATACAGTGCCAAAGTGTTATTTTTGACTTTCTTAAAACAATTTTTGCCACAGACAAAAGCCAAAATGTCTTGGTTTAAAAGGGAAACATTTCCATTAGAGTGAGATAAACATGCACTTGACATAAGACAAGACAGTGAAAATCTTATATCTTATCTTATAGTCTTATAAATGATCAATTAAATACATTTGCAGTTATTATCCTTTTGATCAATGATTATATGTCTATTACTAACAGTTTTTTAACCTCATAAGAAAATCTGCTTTCCTCTGCTGCATTCTGTATAGCAGTAGTTTGTGGCTGTGTGTACTCCTGGTGGAACAATAGTCCTGTGATGCTGCTCCTCCCTCTGGTTTCCTCAGGATATAAGATCTATGATCTGACGCTGAGTCCGGCCCAGCTCCGGCTCGCTGTGGGGGAGCGCCTGATGCTCAACTGCTCTGCCTCCACTGAGCTCAACGTGGGCATAGAGTTCAACTGGACCCACTCCGGACAAGCCCTGGTCTGTGCCAAATGCTTTATAACCTCATCTGAACTATTGCTCCTCTCTTTGTTTATTGTCAGATGTTTCTGCATTTAACACTGGGGCACCCCTAACCATAAAAAGTGTATGTAACTATATTTCAGAACCTTTTGATCCTCTGTCTCAGATATAAAAGAGAACAAAGAGGACCATCCTCACTCAACCAATCAGCTCTCTGGTCTCATGGTCTAAGTTGTTCACAAAAAACTAGAGACTTCTGTTGTTGGAACAGAATAATATATTATGAATATATACTTTAAGTATGGCCAGCATGTGATTTTCTATTAGACAAGACAGCATGGTGTGTTGTCGTTTGACTTTTATGAGACAAACATGTGTTATTTATAAAAGAAAAAAACTATTTGAGGCTTTGGGCTGAAAGCTTATGTTTTTTTTCACTTTTTTCACTTCTGTCTGAAATAAATGATCTAAAGATGTGACAGAGTCCAAAAAACCAATGCTCTTGAAAGCTGGTGACAGAACCCAGCTGTTTTAGAGAGAGTAGTACATTGTGGTTTCAAAAGTTAGGTTCCCCAAGTATTTTTTATGCATGCCTTAATTTTCGAGTGTGAAGTCATTATATTCCATTTTATTTGTAGACATCTGAAAATGCGTCTAAAGTGATCCACACGACTCCTCGTAAGAAGAAGCTGTGGAATTCGCTGGAGCTGTCGAACACTCTGACCGTGGAGGATGTGAGCGTGCAGCACAGCGGCGAGTATACCTGCTCTGCCTCCAGCGGCCGCATGAAGAAGAACGCCACGGCGATACTCGTAGTCTACGGTAGGAAACAGAACAATTCAGAACTGTAGACGTTTCAACTGTAGAAGGAGTGGACTAATCAAGCAAACAGTTGTAAAGCGCTTTGTGATTCTGGTCTGTGAAAGGCGCTATATAAATAAAGATTACTTACTTACCGATTAGAGCTAAGTCGTACAGGCTCCATGAGGGAATCTGGAGACAAATGCTTTGGTAGCAACAGCCTAGCGACCAAAGAGCCAATCAGGAGTCATGCTGGTTTGTTCCTAGCGCACTGGTCATGTTGTGTTCGCTCTACAGCTGTTCTCAAAGTCACTGGAGCAGTACATGATCTGGCTCTTTCTGACCTGGGCTGTTTCATTTTCAAATCCAAAATGCGAATCCAAATGCACCTATGGCCACTCCGCCAGTGTTGGCAACGAGAAAGAGAGGGCAAGCAACGCAACAGATTAGATTTGGAAGTTCAATACCATAGAGCTTTGCGAGTCCCATAACCATAAGTTAGAGTCAAGTCTCAAGGGGATGAGTCTGAGCTATTTTTAGAAGTCTAAAAATAGCCAATTGGCCAATCTCTGGTATGTCACCTCTTCATACTTTCCTGTATTGTGGAGTGATATGAGGAGCATCATTGAAAGAACATCGAAGGATTGTATCTCTATTTTTAATGCACTTGATTTTAAAGTAGCACGTGATTTTAAAGTAGCAATATGTAAGATTATCATGTCAAGTCATCATTAAATGGCCTTAATCTGTCAAAAGGCATTAGTAAACCATGCTCTTTTCAGAACAGTAGTCCAGCCGAGATATTTGAATTTAAAAATTAGTTTTACAGCCCCTAAATCTTGTTTCTATGTCTCGCCCTCCACTGTTTTACCAATCAGAAAGTCTGTGATCCGGGTTGCCAGAACTCACCGTGTCGAGCTAATCTTACTGGTAACGTACCATGTGGCAGCAGAACTTAAAAAGGCCGAAAAAGGTGTTGGTTATAGATTTGTTGTTGACAAAACTCTTTATTCAGATATTATGGTCCCAGCTGGATTAGTCTGCATATCTTGCGACCTGAGTCAGGGAGAGTGATTGATTAATTTAGCTTGCACCCAAAGCTAAATAGTGTGTAAGGGCTGCGTGATCACTTCAATTAGTTTGCTTTGTCCTTTATTTTGATTCACACAATAAATGATGAAAAACAATGCATTTTCAGAGAAACCTTTTATTGAGATGAAGGGACCATGGACGAGCGTCTGGGAGGTGAACGTTGGTGACAAGATGCCCATCGTAATCCCAATCAAATACACTGCCTATCCTGAACCTAACATTAAATGGTAAGACAAATCAGAAAATGAGGATTTATCGATGATTCACTTAGTACAGAAGTGGTCGACATGACTATTTTGTGTCTTTGTTTAGGCTTAAAAATGGACACACTTTCGACGACTACAGGATCAAACAAAAGAGTGATGCGCTGGTCATTCGAGAAGTGAAAGATATGGATGCTGGGAATTACACCATGATCCTGACCAATAAGATCACGAAAGAGGAACAGAGGCGGGCCTTTCAACTATTGGTCAATGGTACACTATGGGATTCTTGTTATATTTGTTATGGCTTCTTAGCTGGCTTCTTTTTGTATGGGAAGTCCACCTCCACTATTTACACAACATACATACTTGTTCACAGTTTAAAGTTCTTTTTTGTCTTCTGTATTCCAGTGCCTCCTCACATAATTGAGAAGGAGGTTGCCGAAGACTCAGATGTTTACCCGTTTGGCGGCAGTCCTACTCTTTGGTGCACGGTGCGTGGCGTCCCGATTCCAGCTCAGGTCCAGTGGCAGTGGATGCCCCTCGAGGACTGCCCTGGGGACTTCTCGTAAGTTGATTAAAAACACCTGAAAAATAAACAAACAAAATAACTTAGCTTTGTCCTCTGTTTGGGCTCAAATCTATGGAAGCCCGTTTCCAACATGTGAACAAAAAAAAGAAAAAAAAAGCTCAACAGAAACCATTCTAATAGTTTAGTTTGTTTATGCTCAAAGCTTGCTTCACTCTTCAAGTCCGTAAACATCTGAAAACTGATTATTTCTGTGCATAAATATTGGTAACAGGGTCTGGACTTAAAACACCTCTGTCAATATCGTGTTGACTTGCAGAAAACAACAGCTTTCGTGACGTTAACCAAAATACTTTAGGGGACTTACAATGGCCTGATTCAGATCAGCGGACATAGGTCACTCACCACAATGTTAGTTTTAGAAACATTACGTATTCAGTGTATTCTTGCTGTCCCAAGTAAGAATGCCGATTTTTTGGAGAATTTCCTGATGCAACAAAAACAAAGCAACCGCTCAAAACGTTTCGACTGTAAATATTGTTCCTGTGACCAGCCACTCACGTACTACATTTCTAAATATAGACCTGGACTGGAGAGCAGTAGAGGCACTGACACTGCACCAGTACAATTTACCTGTGATTCTGATATACAATTCAATTAAACACATGTATTTAATAAATGTAAATCTATTTTTTTAACCAGAATTTTTTTTGGGGATTAAAACTCAATACATGCAGCTTATTTACACTTTTCTTTCAATGTTGTAAAAATCTGAATCAGTTGTCTTTGATGCAACCACCAAGACCAAGGATTCCACAAAAATAGACATGAACGGCACAGACTCAGTGTGGATCCGTGTTTAGACGCTGAGACTGGGTCCCTGGGTCTGGGTCCTTATCTCCTCCCTGCACATCTCAGGACTTCCTCTGTCCTCCAGTTTCCTGTTGTTACGTGGTGCTGCCTGCAAAACAGCTTTGTCTTGCTAAATCTTAAATATTAAGGACGATTGGCTTGCAGTGGATAAATATTATGGATAGAGATGTATCAATATATTGATATCCAAGCATTTACAGCTAGCTAAGAAACAAAGCAGCTACTTATATTCTATATTTTGTGTGCTCCCTGTGTGCTCTTACTACTGACCTGAAAGTGCGCTGCAACATTGACATTTTTTTGGGACTAATAAAGGTTCTCATTGCTCTTATCTTTCATTTCCTGGACTTAGAGGAATGTTACAGTGTGGAGTTTGCATGTTCTCTTTGTGTCTGAGTATTATCTCTGGGTGAATTAAGGGCCACCATGTGCAGGAGGATAGTTCAACAGCAAAAATGTATAAATTTTTTTGCAACCGGACTATGATATACCTATAAAATGTTCTCAATGATCACAGGACAATATCATATACTACCATTACATCACCTTGACTTCGTATTTTGTAAATGCTATTCCTCTAAATGATAAGTTGTAAAAATTAAAACTGTTTATGAAGCATTTACAGCTGCTTATCTCTATCCGTCTATGCATATTTTGTGTTCTCCTTGTGTACTCTTACCATTGTCATGTATTGCCACTGCAACACCGAAATTTCCCCACTGTGGGACGAACAGGTTCTCTTGTATGGTGAACATAATAGAATCACATTAACATTATATTCCACATTTTGTCTGCAGTTCAGGGCAGAAGCTGGAGCTGGAGAGCTGCAAGGACTGGAGAGATATCAAGAACAACACTGGATACAACAAAGTGGAACAGATTTCCACCAATATAGACCCGCTCACTAAGGTAGACTCATCCTTCAGTGAAATATTACATGTTTCCAATTGTATCTGAGAAGAACTGTGTGGAGTAAATATATAATACTTATCCCTATAGAGAATAAGGAGCTCTCTTAAGATAAAGAAAGCAGAGGAGCATGCGCTGTATCGATGTGTGGCTGCGAACAAAGCAGGAGAAGATTCCCGTATCATCAAATTTCATGTGACACGTAAGTTTTGTCGTATTTTTTTATGGCTCTGTTTTTATTGTAAGTAAGTAAGTGTTTATTTCAACAACAAAACAAACAAGATACAGGCGTTTAATTTGAAAATACAGTTTGAAAAGGGGTCCCTGATTTTTCACACAATACACACACACACACACACACACATACACGTTTTTGTTACCTGGTGGGTCCCTTTGACAGGGCCGTTCAGAATGGGACCCATAGACATAATCTTTTTTTACTGGGACTACTTTAAGTAATACAAAACAGTCAATAGAAACCAAACAACTATTTTAAAGGAATTTTATTTTAGATTTTGTTTTCGAATTGCAGTGATTCTATTTTTGACATAGAATTTAATGCCACTCCATGTCCGATGTCTAAGGTCATCTGGTGAGGCATTAATGCAGGCCAGGCAGTGAGACTTCCCAGGGACCTTTCCAGTCTGTATGAAAGGTGTCATGGTCTCCACAGCCTTCACCTCAGATGCAGACCATGGCTTTCTTACACGTTCTAGGGAGAGAAATAAAAATATATTAGCAATATACACTCCCAGGGTTAGGACCAAGCAGCCTGGCTGTAACCCCCCACCTGGTACACTTACCAGAAGGGGCACTGCCACTACCATGGGGTGCATCTGGATGAATGGTTGAAGGTTCTCCGCTTGAAGTTTCTTTTAGCCCGTCCGTTTGTGAGAGGATCTCTACTGCTCTCCCTGTCGCACAGAAAATAAAAATACAAGTGGCCTTTAGGGGAAAAAAATCATACATATTTTAATAATATCAAGAATTACCTTCAGGCTCAATTTGTATCTGGTCGAGGCTCTTTCCTTTGAATTCCGTCACTCTTCCCTGCTCCATGGCCATTAACACTTTGCTGATTTTGGCCAGCTCCAGTGCCCCCTCTGGTAGTCTGTAATATTGCCTGTGGATGCGAATGTCATGGCCGAGGAAGTTGGAAAGTATGTCCATCTCATTCTCTTTCATATTGAGAACTGTAGACATAGTAGCTATGTGCTTTCTAAGTTTGGTTGAGGATAGCATCTCTGGATGCACCGCACCACATTCTTTGGCTACCTGCCGTAGGGAGTCTGATCCCCTGATGTGGGTGTCTGCGCCCGGGCGGGAAAAGAAGTATGGGTTATGGTCAGAGATGGAACAGGCCCTTCTGTTCTCCACCAGCACCTCCATCGAAGCAATCATTTCAGGAGTCAAAAGAACCGGCACTTTCCGACTTCTTTTCCCTTTAATTTCAATGCGTTGAAAATGCTGACACAGCTTTTTCTCAAGTTGGGACAGTCCCAGAGCAATGTCAGAATGGATCCCAGTCTTACTTCTTAAGGTAAAGGCTGTCAGTGGCATCTTTGAAACCTCACCTTCCCTTCTTCGATTGAAAATGATGACCTCACAAAGAGTCAAAACTGCCAGTTTAGACCAATGCTTAGACGTTGGCTCACTTATTAGGGTTTGCACATATTCAGGTCGACATACCTCAATATGTGCATGCATGGCTCTAACGTCCTCAGTCAGAGGGAGCAGGTCCGGAGTGTGTTCCACTTGGCTTGCCGGAGGGTCTGTAGGGCAGCAGAAGAAACACAGACGTCCCACCTCTTCTCAAAAAGCAGCCGGCTTCGTTGGAGGTTTTTAATAAATAGTTCATCAACACAATGCTCCATTTTTGAGTCACATTCAAGAATATCTGCTAGCTTTCTGAGGCTATGGCCGAGTTTGAGGGCCAAGGATGGAGTCTTGTATTGATTTGTTTCCTCATCATATCCAGCCACAGACCTGACTGCATCAATCACATGGTTAAAGTTGGAAGGAATAAAGAAATCCTTAATTGTTTTCAGTTTCCCTGCGGTTTTTGCTTCGTTAATTAACCTACCGACTTCTCTCATTTTCTGCCTAATGTAATCATGCTTAGTCTTATCATGCCCGTGTTTTAAGTACAGGTGCTCTCCGAGTCTCAGAATCCCCTTTTCTGCTTTGACAACACCCGTGACCTCATCCTGATGCATTGCCGAAATTAAAGACCACAGCTTTTTGCTGATGCCCTCCGGTACAGGCTGGGCTAGGGAGCAGAGGGACTGGACCCTACTTCCACCTGGTTTAGCCTGGTTTAGCCTGGGCATCTTTCTGTGAAAGCCGGCACCTGGCCACATGCCTCCACAGCGACTTTCGCTTAAGCAATGCCCCACAGTCTATACAGTGCAAAAACTCACTGGATTTAACTGGGGAATTTGGCTGTTTAGCTGGGACTAAAGTTCCAATGCCGGCCTTTAAAACCTCAAAATTGTGCTCACGGTTTCCACTATTCCTGATCAAATCAAACTGAAGTTTACGTGCTTTAGATTTCACAGGTAGAGCCAATGCTCTGGCTACGTCACTTTCATTTCCATGTTTTCTAGTCAAATGACGGGACATTTTGTGGCAGGACATTGAACAGTAGAGGCAGAAGTGTCTCTTGCTGTAAACTCGCCCCCCATTTTTCTTCTTTTGCAGCTGCATGATAACAATCTTATTTGCCTTTGGTTCGTCACTTTCCGAGTCTTGAAGAAAAGTGTTTTTGATTTTTCTTTTTCCATACTTTTTTACAGGTTTCTTCTTGACAGTTAAATCGTCAGAATCTGAGTCGACTTCATCAATTAGGGACTCTTGACTAAGCTGCACAAACAACAAATAATTTGTAATCATTCTATATAACAATTTGAAGTCATGACTTGTAGTCAGCACTTACCAGTGGTTTGTAAGCGTGCGCTTCAGTGTGCTCCTCCATGATTTCTTGCAGCCTAATGAACCACACACTTGCACCTTTTTCTAGCCTGACACCTGATTTCCTCTGTTGTGCTGCTCCATGATTGGCTCCAGCCTGCTGGACTGAAATTGCCCCAGTGTGCCCCTCCTTGATATCCCGCAACCCACCACCAGGGTTCCGACACATAACACACTTTTTTCAGGAAAGTAAACCTCCAGGGGTCCTTTCCATATTTTTACAGAGACTGCATAAGGACCGTTAGAAAAGCATTACCCATTGATTATTAAGCTTGGACCAGTGGGGTCCGGTGTTCGGGCCCCACCACGTAAAACCAGTCCCCATGACGTGAGTGGAATCTCAGGTTATGGAACCCACCAGGAGTTGAAAACAAGTGCACACACACACACACACACACACACACACACACACACACACACACACTTCATGCTGAGGGCGCTTCATGCTCCAGTACTTTTTTGTTTTGAACTGGATCATATTTGAACATTTGTTTCAATCCTCTGATAATCCGTTCCAAAGAGCAGCTCCACGCACTGAGACACACATTAATTTGAGAGTGGTTCTACATTTTGGCACATATATTTGTTTGCTTCCTCCTCTTTGTAATAATTGTCGGGGGAATCTTGTCTTGTTGCTGCAGACAGAAGAAATATTACACAATGCAAACAGGACAAGCCGTAAAACAAAACAGAACTATTCAATCTTATGTCAATATTTTTTAAATATTGATGCAAGTTTGGGGGGCGGGGCGGCACCAGTACACATAGCACCAGCCCCTCTATGTCGTTGATTAGTTTAACACTTTATACTATATATTTGTGTTATTAGTGCTCCTACATTGCGTTCTTCAGTGAATGAATGCTACTTAAATAAGAATATAAAAAATATAGCATCCATTAGAATACTTTTTTTTACCTGTAGACCTTTTACCAGAACTGCATGTGTCATAACCAAAAGTATATATAGAAAAAAAGTTCAGACCATTGGAACAGCTGCACCATGTACGATTGGAGCAAAACTATACTCCTGT
This sequence comes from Knipowitschia caucasica, assembly GCA_964034765.1. Lineage (NCBI taxonomy): Eukaryota > Metazoa > Chordata > Actinopteri > Gobiiformes > Gobiidae > Knipowitschia > Knipowitschia caucasica. The sequence continues at coordinate 29,944,357 of OZ035824.1, read as the reverse complement.
GGTCTTATGTCTGCTTTCAGGTGGTCTGGAGTTGAGTGTGTCTCCTCCTGATGAGCTGTTGGAAGAGGATGATGTTCTGCTGCGTTGTAAAGCCGACAGACTGATCAATGGAAACCTGGCCTGGTTCAAGCTTGACAACATCTCGGACTCGGAGCCGGTGGCCTCCGTACAGCCCTGCCGCTCCCTGGCCCTGCCCCGGACACCTCTCTCTCAAACCGACCTGTCTCACTCTCAGAACAGCAACATGAGTCTGGAGCTGCTGCTGCCCCAGGCCTCCGCTCGGGACCAGGGGGTGTACGTCTGTCAGATCCAGAACAACAAGACCGAGGAGAGGACCTGCCTGCTCCGCCGCATCACACTCCGAGGTGTCCGTATATTTACACACAGTTTTAGGAGAAAAACGCACATGCTCTATGATGGTGAGGGAGGGGACAACTTATTTTGTATACAATCTAAAGTTGAATTTAAATGAACTAAAAACAGAAAGAGGGTGTACAAAGGTCTTATTGATAAGATAAATGAAAAGGAAAAAAGAGAGCTAACTGGGACCACAGTTGGTGAGCATGCTCCTCGGGAAAGTGTCCAGGATGTGACCACAGAACATTCTCACAGCAAACAGACACCGCAAATGAAATGTGCAAACTAAATTGAACCAAGTGCACTAATTCACATGCAAAGGTTGGGGACCACACTGACGTAAATAATAAAAATAGAAGTTGCACAAAATGGCTGCCACCTACACACAGGTGCTTTTTATGGGACATCCAGAGGCAGCTGCTTGTTGCATGTGCGAAAGTATCATTTCACTGTCGCCTGTAGCATAAAAAGCACAGCAGGGAATTAGTAACAATATTTTAAAAGCTTTTTTTTTTTGCCTAAAAGAGTAATGCAGAACTGTACATGTGGTATTTACTTGTGAAATGTTCTGAAATGTTTTCAGGTCTTGAGCCCACAAGGATCCTCAATAACTTGACAGACCAAAGGGTTAACGTGAGTTCAACAGTGACTTTTGTGTGTGACGCTGCTGGGACCCCAAAGCCCACCGTGATCTGGACCAAGGACAATCACACTGTAGTGGAGAGATCTGGTATGCACCCTTTACTGTATGTTTTATTGAATTAAATAATGTCCAAGATTATGGTAATAAAGTGTGATTTATTACAGGCATCATTCTGAGCCAGCACGATAATATTCTGACAATTCAACGAGTGAAGCAAGAGGACAGCGGCCTGTACACTTGTACTGCCTGTAACAATGGAGGGTGTGATGTCGCACAAGCATTCCTCAGCACTGAAGGTTTGTCGTCTCATGTTGAAACTATAATCTAAGATATAATGCGATTAAACTTTCTTGATCTCACAATGGAGAAATGTACATGTTACATAAAAGTAATATCCAAAGAATACAGAATATGATTTTACTGTGGTCTGTTTTGACCTATGACAATAATTACTATATCAGTCAATGACGATGAGAATAAAACAATATATATTTTGGGCCTCAATAATTATCATTTATATATTTCTGTGAAATAGTGAACAGTTTTTTGAGAATTAGCATTACACTGTGTCGCAACAGATGCATATTTTGCTGTAACTATGTTTAAGTAGGGGGTTTAAAATATCTATATATAACTTAATTCCCCTGCTTATTTTCTTTTATGAATTGTATAAATCCAAAAACTGCTTTGTTGTACTTTTTTGCATTATTAAGTCGCTTCAGTATTATCGTTTATTGCAATCATTTACAAAATCAATTATTTGTGTGTCAGGCCAGTATGATGACAGTTGTGGCTGGTTACATACACAACACTTTTCATTTCATGTATAAAATTTACCATCCCGGTTTTCACACTCACTGGGAATACATTGAACAAGCTATTTTTTGACTAGGCAAAATATGAAAAAATATCGTTCATAAGCGACCCCGTGTCTGTAAGAGTTGCTAGCATAGTGCTTTTACTTTTGATCACGGTTGTGTCTAGTGCTCCAGGATCAATTGTTTTGTAGGTTCCAAATAATTGATCCTATAGCATCCCAGAGACCACTGCGATTGGAGGTAAATGTGCCAAACAGACCACCATAAAGCCTCTAGGGTCTAGATTTTCTCACATACTGTAAGAAATGTAATGCCAGTGCAGAGACCTAAGAACTGAAAATGTGAGACAGGCTTTTTCTCTGACTATGTTGAAATCCAGCTTAAAACACTTATTTCTGTACAAACAACCGAGGGATTATATCTTTACTCTTTTCAATTTAATGTAATTATTTAATTATTTAATACTTGTGTGACCGTCTCTATCTTGTTTTGTTCAACACTTTGAGTTACTTTGTGTATAAACTGTGCTATACATAAAAAACCTGCCTTGCCAAGCCACTTTAAACTTCTACTTATAACACAATGCATGTTTTTATTATTTCAGGCGTGGAAGAGAAGACCAATGTTGAGCTGATTGTTCCCATTGGTTCTGTGGTCATCGCTATGTTCTTTTGGTTACTTATCGTCTTCGTTATTCGCGGCAGAAAACGAGTGAGTATATCCTTTCGAAGCAATACTTTTCTATCTTTGGACTTTCCTTCATGACACACACACACACACACAAGTGCAGTGCTATTGAATACAAACAACAGATAAAACACCAGAGCATATTTGACCCAACGACTTGATTGAAAGTGACGGGTTTGGCTCTGAATATGTCCAGTCCTTTGTGGACCGTAACAACAGGGCTCTATGTTTGCAAAGTCACGTACAGCTGGGCCTCTTTCATTGGAAGGGCACCAACACACCGCAATCATTACCAAAATGTAATTAAATCAGCTAGCTCCAATTTGTGTGTGTGTAACTGTAATCTTGTGTTGTGTAGTCCACCGGTGGAGACCTGAAAACGGGTTATCTCTCCATGATCCTGGACGCAGAGGACATGCCCATGGATGAGCAGTGTGAACGACTCACCTATGACGCCAGCAAGTGGGAGTTTCCTCGAGACAGACTCAAACTAGGTCAGAGTGACAAACAGGATATTGACCAAGATACATTCATATATTAACAATCTGCCTTTGAGTTGTGTTGTGATTATTCTAAACATCCTAAGACTTAGATCTCTTGTATTGATTTGTATGAAGTAAATAGCTTACACTAGTTGACCAATAATTTGACAAAAGCCAGATGATTATGATGATCAAAAAGGCTTATACTGTAGTTACTGTATGTAATATTTAAATTATTGATTAATATGTGTCCCCGAATAGAGCTTGACAGGTAAAAATTGTCACATGTCATGTTCTGATGATGATTCCCTTATTTACGTAAGCCCCATTTTACTTAAATGACTTCTTTTCCCCCTTTTCATATGTAATCAGGTCTGTGTTTTCCAATCAAATCTACCATGTATCTGGTATCACTGCAGTTCTGTTAATTATTCAGCAAATTGGGACCATACTGTACTTGAATCTAGTATGGAAAAATTAATCGTTGTTGCGACTCAGCTCCATAAAAAAAAAAGACATGACATAATTTTTTCAGTGAATTCTCATGATTCTGTTTTGCTCCAGGAGATCCACTGGGACGGGGAGCATTTGGTCAAGTCGTCGAAGCTGCGGCTTTTGGGATTGAAAAGGCAATAACGTGCACAACTGTAGCTGTGAAGATGCTCAAAGGTTTGTGTTTCCCTCAGACGTACAGTATCGGTTTTTACACCCAGGTGATTCCATCTCTCATCAACAGAGGGCGCCACTGCGAGCGAGTACCGCGCTCTGATGTCTGAACTGAAAATCCTCATCCACATTGGACACCATCTCAATGTGGTGAACCTGTTGGGGGCCTGTACTAAAGCTGGAGGTTAGTGGGAATAAGAGAATGTCTGTAGAAAAATGAATAATGGCATTTCTGTTGCACAGGACCCTTAATGGTGATCGTGGAGTACTGTAAAAATGGAAACCTCTCCAGTTACCTGAAGAGTAAGAGAGGAGAGTACAGCCCCTACAAGGTAATTTCACTATAGACTAAGTTGTCATTCACAGAGGAGAAGTTAAAGAAAAGGAAAGGGGTCATGTGTCTTATACCAAACGGGTTTCAGATCTGTCATATGCATTCTGATTTCATTGATAATTTGTCGTTGAGTGGCATTTGTCCCAATATCTCACACAAATATGGCTAAAGTGACTATTACTACATTTGAACACATATACAGTATTACATGTATGGACATTTATGGATATTTATAGACAATGGTCAACCCATGGACCAATGGCTCCTATGTGTTTGTTATGATTACATTTTAATAATAATAATACATTTTATTTCTTAGGTGCCTTTCTAGACACTCAAGGTCGCCTTACAGCACAAGTAAAAAGTACATCTAGCTAAAATACAGTTTAAAATACAGTAAAAATATAAATATGAAATACGAAAAGCAACTGATTTCTTATCTGATCTGTTGTTGGTGAATTGAAAACTTTGTAAAGTCCTTCAAGATTACTGCTGTTGTGATTTAGGCCTTTTCAAAAATAAATTCAATTAACTGGTAAATGTGACTAAAATACCATGATAAACTGGTGCTATGAGCATTGGGTGGCAGCTCTGATTGTCACCCCCCGACCCAGAAATGGATTAATAAAGGGGTAGAAAATTAATGAATGGATAAATGAATGAATTAATGAATGAATACTGATATCTTGGTCCACAGAGGAGACGGGTGGAAAGCCAGCATTGGGCTCGCTCAGAGGACGACATGACGAAAGGAGATCTGGGTTTGGGTAAAATCGCTCAGTTAGACATTTGCACTGGGACTGCGATGTGCACTGCAGGAGAGCGGACCTCCAGCAACACCATGGACTCTCCTGAAGGTATATGAACATAACCGGGGAATTTTTTACGGAAACTATCTTCGTCAGTCATAGTAACAATATTCATATAACCATAGAGAGCTCAGATGAGGACCACCTGACTATGGAGGATCTGATAAGCTACAGTTTCCAAGTGGCCAAAGGCATGGAGTTCCTGTCCTCACGAAAGGTAGGACTGTTTGGCTACTGTGTCTTTCATGTTTGTGGATAATGTTTGTGTCTTTCAGTATTATTGTGGTGTGTGGATAAGCAGGGATGTTTTTTTAAAATATATTTTGAATCTATTTATTGCAGTAACAGTAAGAATAATATCCTTTGTGGAATCATGAAGTATTGTCAAACTCATAATCAAAAAGCACACAACAACAATTGCCAAAATGTACACTTTACATTCAAATATTATTTAAAAGCCTAGATTCCACTCCACTTTATCCGTTGCTGTGTTGCGGGGGCAGCAGTCCAAGTAGTCAAACTGAAATAGTTTTTGAAAATTCCAAGTTTTAGGAAATTTAAAGTAGAAAGAAATATATAGAGACTTTAACATGTTGCACAATTACCAATGTTGTTAACGGTAACTAGGAATTCATTGTTGAACCAAATTTACCAACACTGCATTTATATTTGGCCTAATCCAACAGTAAAAACCTGCACTGCTTTTGCCACTCTTTATTTTGTTGCCACTTTTTTATTGTTCATAATTATGACCTACACAGACAATATTTTTAACTTTAACATGTTGCACACTTCTGTCTTTTGCACAATCTGAGTGATTCTATCCATGCCAAATGTGACATGTGCATTTCTCCAGTGTGAGATCAATAAAGTCTGTCTTATCTTTTCTTAATATAGCGATAAATCCACAATGAATAGATCAGCTGTGACTTGAGATCTACTAAAGGAGTGTTAAAAAACAAGTTAACATTATTTCATCTGTTCTCTGTAAGATTGTGCTATTATTCAACGTCTTGCTTTGATACTGTAGTGCATCCATCGAGATCTTGCAGCTCGGAACATTTTGCTCTCGGAAAACAATGTGGTGAAGATCTGTGACTTCGGACTGGCTCGCGATGTCTACAAAGACCCAGACTATGTTCGCAAAGGAGACGTAAGCGAAGCAAAACTCCACTCAACACGATGCGTTCAAACACAAATGCTGTCAAATCCTTTTCTTTAGGCTCGGCTTCCCCTGAAGTGGATGGCCCCGGAGACGATCTTTGACCGTGTTTACACCACGCAGAGTGACGTCTGGTCATTTGGAGTTCTGCTGTGGGAGATCTTTTCCCTGGGTAACACCATTCACACATATTTATACTCTTTGCGACACAGAATATTAGCTTTAAAGTTATATAGGAAGATTTTCTACTTGATCAATCATTCTGGTGATACGTGCTCAGATTCAGATTCAGTTTATTTGCCATTTGCAGTAAAAACACCACATTGGAATACATTAGCAAAAGTCTCCAGTGTGCACAGACAAATACAGACATAAAACAACATTAAAAGACAAAAATAAAACAAATAAAACAGTAAACAAATATCACTGTGAAATCGATCGACTAAAACAGTTTAAAAACAAGTGCAAATCATTAAAGTGCTCTGTTCAAACTGATAACAGCTTGTGGATAAAAACTGTTAGCGTAACGAGATGTCCTGCATCTCAGAGAGCGATATCTTCTGCCAGAGGGAAGAAGCTGGAACATGGCTTTCCAAGGGTGGCCAGAAGAGTCATTGACAATCCTAAGAGCTTTGTTTAAAAGTCTGGATTTATAAAGAACCTCCAGAACAGGAAGCTCACAGCCCACGGTCCTCTTTGCAGAGCGGAGCACCTTGTTTAAAGCTCTCTTTTCTTTATCTGTGATGTTTCCAAACCACACAGACACAGAACCAACAAGTAAACTCTCAATGGTGCAGCGATAAAAGTTAAGCAGAATCTTAGAGTTAGTGGTAAATTCTCTAAGTTTACGCAGAAAGTAGAGACGCTGACGAGCTTTCTTAACAACTCAGTCAGTGTTTTTAACCCATTTCAGGTTAGACAGAGTTAAACCCAGAAACTTACACTCCTCTACGATCTGCACCTGGGAGTTGTCGATTACGACAGGCAAATGAGAACTATTGCGACTGAAGTCGTAGACCAGTTCACATGTTTTGGATGCGTTCAACTGGAGGTTGTTAGTTTTACTCCACTGAACCACATTTTGTATCTCTGCTCTATAAGAGGATTCATCATTGTCACTGATGAGACCGATGATGGTGGTGTCATCAGCATATTTGATGATCAAGTCAAATAAGACCAGAGAGTTTTGTTCAAAAAGTGGAGAGGGCGGTTCTTTCCTCAAATTTGTAAGTATGTAACGTGTTTGTCATTTGCCTTGTAGGGGCGTCGCCTTATCCCGGAGTGTGCATTGATGAGGCTTTTTGTAGAAGGCTCAAAGAGGGCACCAGGATGAGACCTCCAGAGTATGCCACAACAGAAATGTGAGAGAACAAGTGACGCTGGGACACACAATTACAACCTATACAACCATAACAAACGATGAAAAAATCTTTTGTTCAAATTGCTTTTAAATATTTGTCTTTATGTGGCTTTTTATGCATGAACATGTATTAGTCAGAATCAGTTGTGCCCCAGTGTGAAAAGGCACAGTCCATGTAGATGATATTCCAGATTTATAGCTACAGAATGTGGACATATTAGTCTATGTCACAGGAGTTGCCACAAGTGATTAGATGCCTAACACAGCATAGGTTTTAGGTTTGATAAAAAAATCTCCCAGCATACAATTATACTTGTATATTATTCTTATTCCCAGATACCAGACCATGTTGGACTGCTGGCTGGATTGCCCCACAGATCGACCCACTTTTACTGAACTGGTGGAGCATTTGGGGAATCTGCTTCAAGTCAGTGCGCAGCAGGTCAGTACGGGGCCCTTTTCTGAGGGCCGTCCGATCCCTGTATGACCCAAGTCAGAGCTGTGTTTACAAATCCTACTAACTCAGACCTGTTCCCTGGGCATGTTCAATGGTTCTAGTCACTGTTTTTATGGACAGAATTCACCACACGGCTACATCTCTGCTGTTTGTGGACAATGTTGCCTTGTTAGGCTTCACAAAATCAGGACATGGGACAGACCTAGGACATGGAGGAGGGACTGTGTCTCACAAAAAAAATCAGACTATTGCCATAGCAATGATTGTCCATTAAACATATACATACATACATTTCATTCAGAAACAGATTTTTTACAGTCAGAATTTAGTCACATGAAGTAAGAGACTGTGTGGGAGCCAAAATACTTTTACTGACAGACCCCTCAATTGACAATCTAAACATTAAAGTCAACTCTACAGATATAACTTTTACTACTACATTTTAATGTCTTGCTAGGATGGAAAAGACTACATTCCAGTGACGGAGGGTTTTCCCCTGGTGTCGGACCCCAGGAGCCAGTACAGTTCACCCCAGAGCGGAGTCTCACATGACTACGACCACCCTCTCTCTATAAGGTCAGTGTCTTTGTGCAAACTGTGAACTCACTGAGTTTAAAAAGAAGCTTCAAAGTATACTATGGGATGTTTTCTTGAATTCGTTTGATCATGTGCTTTGACTGTGTGCAGAGTGGAGCGGGAGAGTGAGAGCTGCAGTATGAAGACATTTGCGGACATCCCAGTGGAGCACAGCAGTGTCATGGTTAGTGCTACAGCCACTCATGACCAGGACTTTACATTATCCATTATAATCCATTCAAACTCTAGTGATAACTTAAAATACATGCCATATTTGACATGCTTTACCTCCTCACCACAGGAGGGTCATCTAGACTGCAGCCTGGGCGTCTCGTCTGAGGAAGTGAAAAGCCTGAATCCCCAGCTCAACACCACACCCAACCTCAGGTCTGTCTCATATTAAAAAAACATCCTCCATGTAGAAGAGTCAAAGAAAGGCAGGGGGAAGGAAATAAAGAAAAAGTTCTTACACAGATTCAGATTCATCAGATTAATTTTAGTTGATATTTGCAGTAAAACCTTGGAAACATTGGAATACATTTGCAACAGCCCCAGTATGCTCAAGACAAGTACATGAATTACTTCACAAGCAAAGTATTTAGAATTTTAGATTGACCTTGTTTACATGTTCACTCATAAGATAGCAAATCTTTTTTTCTCTTCTCTCATTTGATTTTTTTTTTCTGCGACACAAAAATCTTTCCAACCAAAATTGAAACCAAAAACTGTTTATCGAACCTGCTTCATAAAATCTTTCTCTCTTCTGCCATCTCCAGAGCATCAAGAAAACAACCACATTAATCTAATTTAAATGAAGAAATAGCTTGTCTTAGTCTATATTCAAGTAAAGTAAAAACATGTTTTTTCTTATTGCAATTGCTCAAGATTGTTTTTCACTACAAATAATGATGAAGTATAAGATACTTAGTGTTTTTATGTATCTCGATTTCAGTCACGAGTTGCCAATCGGACTAACGTTATTATGTGAGAATTTGTTCTTTTCCTTTAAATAAACTATACATTTTTGCTTGTCCCATTGGCAAATCTTGTTTGAAGACCAACACCATTATTAAAATCAAGATGAATTTAGCCCAATTCAAGACATTTCTTTTTTCTCATTGTTTGTTAAATATAACACATTAAAATCAAGAATAAAAACAAAATACTTTCAATATTTATGCAGTGTATGAGGTCAAAGTAAAGTGAATTCCAGTTTTTTCCTTTTTTTTCTTTTTTCTTCCCCACAAACTTTCAAACTCCCTAACAAACAGATCTCTTTATATTTCCAGTCAGTTGCTGCGCTGTAAGAGCAAAGAATCACTGGGCTCTGAATCGTCCAATCAGACGAGTGGGTATCAGTCGGGGTACCACTCTGATGACGCTGAGATGCCCATATACGCCAACGAGGAGGTCATCCTGAAGCACCACAGGATGAAGAAGCCCCCTCGTGCCCGTGCTGTGGACAAATACCAGCCAGACATCCGCTACAGCACCCCTCCAGTCTGAAGGGAGTAGAGATGAGGAGACGCATACAAGATATCAACACAATACTGACAGAGGACTCAAAATGTGTCATATCTAACGGTCATAACACTGTCAAGATCGTTAGGTTAAAGATGGGGTACCTCACTTTTTTGGTTTCAATTCAATTTACTTTTGCATGGCCCTAAATCACCGCAGCAGTCGTCTCCAAGGACTTTACAACGTTCCTCAACAACAAATCAGAGAAAACAAACAGTTCGTACACAGGAAATGCACAGTAACAAAGACATGGTTGGTCCATAGGGGGCAGATGACCATCAATGTCCTTAGACCTCTCTACTTCTTCAAGGAACAACTCAAAAAGCCAGTTGGAAAAAGTGCGAAAACTGCGGGAGGCCCACATTGAGAGAGGGATCTGCTCCTACGGACAGAAAGGCTACAGATCCAGGCTGTAAAACGAGGACTGAGGAATAAATCATTCATAAATAATACATTTTGTTTGTCCCAACAGATGGAATATTTTATGTTGGGAACACTTCATACCACAATATGCTGTCTTTCTTTTATTAGACTTTCAATTCTATTGAATTTATTCTTGTATAGTCCTAAATCACAGCAATAGTTATCTCAGAGGACTTAATAATACCGCTGAAATCACCAACACAGATCAGAAAAGCAAACAGAAAAAAAAGATTTAACTCAAATGTATTGGTCCAGAGGGAGAGACCAACGTCCATAAATGTTGTAGAATGTTAGAGTGTCCTGGATCATCAACACAGTTAGACCATTAACAGTCTGACAGACCCTCCTGCATTGGAGATCCACATTGAGAGAGGGATTCGCTCCACACGGACTGACGGGCCATAGATCCAGGACATTCAGAACAGAACGAGGACCGAGGCCATGCAGCGGTTGTAGAACGAGGACAGGTGCGGTGCAGGAAGCAGCTCCCAGGAGGGGAGGGGGTGCAGCAGATTCCATAGTATAGAAGCTTGGTAGCTAAATGCTCTGCCGCCGACAGAGCTTTTTGAGACTTTAGGAACCACCAGACGCCTGGCGTTTTGCGAGCTCAGTGAGAGAGTTTGGTTTGTATGACACTAACGTGTCTTGGAGGTATGAAGGAGTCATGCCATTTATGGCTTTGTACGTTAAAAGAAGCCAGAACAACATGTGATCTTTTGCATACTTATAATAAAGAGCCCTGTCAGTCACTATGTGATGCTTTGGGCTAAGAGCTGTTTAGCTGAGTAATGGCGGCCCTCAGCTATTGCCCTAAGCTGATCTAATTCCGTGACAAAAGCAAAACCAGTAATTGAAAGAAGAACAACCCAGTTTTAATTGTAACAGCTATTACAAATAATTGTGACAAGTTTAGATGCAAAATCAAGTTATTCCCATTCAATCTATACTTTCATTATACACTTTAATATATAATTGCATGTAATATTGTTATCTTTCTACAACATTATCATTTGGAACGTTGTATCTGCAAAAAATGAAAAAAACTTGAATGAAGTATTTAGTATTTGACTAGACTTGCCATGAGAATAAGTTGGTTTAGCCCTTTATCAAGCTCAGTTGCTCTGCATCCTCAATTTAAAGCTGTGGTACCTAATTTAAATTCAATAAATATATCTTTAACTCATGAGAAAAAGATTCTGAGGAGATGATTGGCTGAGTGAGGGTGGTCCTCTTTCTTGTTTCTGTCAGAAAGGGGAATAAACAGATACATGCATGTGAAAACTGAACCTGGATTATAAATGGATTATAAATACATACATCTCCCAGATTTAAGAATTCAAACAAGACATTTATGCTTTTTCCATTGATAAATGTTTTTATGTCTATGTATTACTTTTTCTGTAATATTTGCTTCGCTGAGGAGAAAGTGTCACATGTTATTGACTAGAAATGAAGCAATATTTCTTTTTTCTTCTGTCTAAAAATGTGTGAATAATTTTGAAATCACAGTTTTTCTCACAATAATTGTAACTATTGAACTCATGACACCCATACTTGACACGTTGTATTAGCCTTTGTATCACACTGGTAATAGGACATCACTGCCACAACTCTGTAAGAACTCTCCTGTACATTCTGTAAGTTTGTGTCTGCAGACGTCACATTTTCACACCGGTAGCTTAAACCTCTCATGTTATGTAAGACTCTATTTCTCTATTGAAATGCTCTATTTTGAAATAATGCATTTTTTGTGTGTTTTTAAGACCTGCAAACGGTTCTGTTTTGAAGATTGACAGATGATTTCAAGTGATTCTTAGTATTATTATTTTAACTATATATTTTCATAAACTGTGGTTGGTCAATGCATTCATCAAATATAAGCTTAATTCAGGATGAGTGATTGGAGATTGAATGCGGTTTTCTTTTTTGTGTCTCTGAGTGGGAGAGGAGGGGTTTGCTTCCATATTCTCTTCATTCTGCTGTTTTTTTTATTCTGTAAAATTGCGTTGTACAGGTTTTGAAATAAACATTTTGATTGTTATCAGTTAAAGGTGCATTTCTGAAGCGACCCATCAGCTGAGCTCCAGGATCAACAGTTTTGTAGGTTATCTGATGCGAGGGTCTCTCAGCTGAGTAAACATTCCAAATAATTGATCCTACAGACCACGGGGATGGAAAGAAAAGCCCAAGGTCAAATCATTTTTATTTATTTATTTATAAAGTGCATTTCACAGACCAAGATCACACAAAACCCTACCATGTTTTAGACTAGTGCTTCCCAATCTTTTTGATCCATGGCACAGCGGGGCAGCACAGTGGATTCACAACAAGAAAGTCCTGGGTTCGATTCCATCTCCAGGTTTTTGAGTGTGGAGTTTGCATGTTCTCCCCGTGTTTGTGTAGGTTCCTTCCAGGTGCTCTTGTTTCCCCTACCACTAAAACATGTACAATAGGACTGAATGTAATGAGTGAATATATGATGCTGATCGGGGGCTTTGATGCACCAGTGTGTTTGGCGTCTCGCTTCCGTCATCACCGTGTGTGGAGAGAAAAGAAAAATATCTGAATTCTCAGTCCATCCACTCGAATGACCCAAGCAAAAAGCGAAGAATCCACCAGGAAAGTTTTACGTAGTGCATCTTTAAAGGAGCAACATGTAAACATGTGGCCAAAAGTGGTACTGCAACCTCTCCCACTCTCCCTGACTCAGGTTGCCAGATATGGTAGACAAATCCAGCTGGGACCATAACAGCTGAATAGACAAGAGTTTTGTCAACAACAAATCTATAACCAAAATCTTTTTCGCAAAAAGATAGAAATCCTTGTGTTATTCTTTGATTTGTCATGAATAATTTGTGAATAATTATAATACCTTTTTCAGTACAGCAGATGCTACTTTGCCAGTGAGATTAGCTCAACGCGGTGGTTTCTGGCAAGCTGGATCACAGATTTTCTGATTGGTAAAACAGTGGAGGGCGGGACATAAAAATGAAAACAATAACAAGATTTAGGGTATGTAAAACTAATTTTGAAATCCAAATATCTCAGCTTAACTATGGTTATCAGTTAAAGAAGTATTGGAAAAGAGCATGGTTTATTAATGCCTTTTGACAGATGAGGGCCATTTGATGATGACTTGACATGAAGATCTTACATATTGCTACTTTAAGTGTTAGAGCCATGGACGAACAGATCTCTCTCACACAGCCCTCCTACATCCTGACGCTGCCAGAAACGCCCTCTGCAAAACTTGGATAAATCCTTGTTTTCTTTCTTCCATTGTTTCACATGTTGACACTGTGTGAAGAACGGACAATGTTTGGCTATATCTTTAAGATTCAGAATTGTAGTTTCAGACTTCCTGTAATTTAAATAAATGTAAGTAGTTTTGTAAAAAAAATTAAACTGTTGATAGAAAGGCTTTGAATCCTTGCTCCATGTGTGAAGTTGGGGTTCCTGCTGCGCTCAGACTGTACAATGAACAATCACTGTCAGACCCTGTACATATTGTTCCTATGTAAATAATGCAATATTGTGCAATATTTTAGAAATATAAAGTGGTGTTTAATATTGTACCCTAAGTGTAAATTAATTAGTGACTAATTTAAATTTGATTGAAGTCACTCATACAGTATTTTCCGAGATTACCCATATATTTTTGTTCCTAATGTGGATTATTGGTTTGTAATTCAGATTATGGAAATTTATTAAGACAATTTATATTTTGTCAATTATTTTTGTTATGTGTGCTTTTACTCCTACTGTCTGGAATGTTTGCTAACAACAAGTTTAAGCAAAAAAGAACAGCTTGAATGCTCTGACAAAAAGAGCAAGGGAAAGTAAAACCAGTATCCAAAATTGTACATCCAAAATTGTCAACAGCTCTATCTGCTGTGTGCCAGAGGTAATTGCTATCTCTGGCATAACTCTGATTCATCATCCCACTCCTGCTGGGGTCATGGTAACATCCCAGATCAATAACCCAAAACACACACACACACACACACACACACACACACACACACACACACACTGAGCCCATAGGATATCATTTTTATCCTCAAAGTAATATTTCTGTCAGTGAGCATCATTTGTTCAGTATAAACATAACCACCAGGAGGCAGTGTGACTTCAAGATTAAGCTGCTGTCCCATACACGCACACTCTCTCCAAAGTTTCTTCTATCAACAACAATAATACCTTTGTGCTTTCACCCTGCTTCCCTCTATCTGTAAACTTTGTCCTGGTCTAATGGAAGCATGACTGACTTAAAAGGCCCACAGAGTTCTGTCTTAGGCAAACACAAGAGGAGTTTGTAATCATCAAGTGATTTATTATTTGCAGAGCTAGAACAGACCCAGGTTTAATCCCTGTGTTTCATGTCTCTTTCTTGTTACCAGTGAAGGTGGCTCAAGGCTTTTTTGTGTTACATCAACCCAAAATTAATATTATTGGGATTGTCCATCATGAAACCGTAATGCTGTGAAAGTTGTCATAGGGGATAGGTCTCCAATGTTTTCAACAGTTTAGATTAAAACTAGCTCACCTTCAGGTTCTGATCCAACTTTGTGAACCTGTGTACCCCTGTGTACCGCCGCCACCGCCAGTGCGCCCTCTGTTGCAAGGGAGGAAAAATGTACCTCAGGGGTCAAACATGGGGCCACAACTTTTTATAGGCTGTACTGTTATACGACAATCTCCATCAAGTTTTTTAGAATTCATCTTTTGTATCGTATTGATTAATTTTAACGTTATTATGTAGTTTTTTTGTTTTTACAATTGTTTTGATTATTTATTCAACCTGTTTTAAAAAAATCTTTTTTTGAACAAAATGGGACTGAACCAAAATTGGACCAAAAGTAAGAAGCTTATAACAATAACAAAAGCTTGTTATTGCCTTTTTTACTTGACCAAATGCTATCATCAATTGTGTTCTGTCGATAAAATAAATGATGTGATTGTTTCTTTTGGTTTTGAAAATACTTACTCTCTGCAATACCGCCGGGCCCGCCCTAGGGTTCTGCATACCTGCAGGTGGGAAACGCTGCCTCAAGCACCACATCTATCATCATCCATCAACTAATTTGACATTTATTTTAACCTAAAAAAATAACTTCAATCAATTGTCAATTCCTTTCTATCAAAGATGCTGAAATATTTGCATGCGTTTGTCTGTAGACTACTGACTTAAACTCAAATCCAGGTTCAAAACAGTCTGTTTATCTGTGATTATTTATGATTGAAATGCCTTGTATAATTTTAATGTTTATTTTCTTGTTTGGCCTTGTGCATGAACTGTGCTATGCAATTAAACTTGTCTTGCCTTAGAACAATGCAATGCCATATTTCAGTTGTTTTCATAATATTGCGGCTCACTTGTGACTCAGACTAGAAAAAGATCTCCACTGGCTCCTAGCTCAGGCCCAGACTTGACCATCCATTTAGAACACCCACTTGTTTGGACTTTCTATTGAGATTGTACTTTCTCTCTTCAAAGCCTTCTGATTTGCTTTTGTCGTCTGTCTGTATGACGCACATTGAGTTGAAATTCTGCAAATAAATGTTTGTCTTCTTTAAAGTCATACTTTTATTGCCATTATTGTGTCATCTGTCATTATCACACAGCATTACAGCCCCAGGTCTGTTCCAGTTCCTAATTTAGAAAATCTGGTCGCCCTATTTACAGATCTTACTTGAGCATTTAGGCCAAGTTTTATTATGCACTTGTTTATTATAAAATAGCCAATAAATTACAATTGGGGAAAATCTGGCAAAAACATGTTTTAGATATTTACTCTCAGAACAAATTAAAACCTGGAGTCAGATAAGGGTCCCATTTTTAAACTGTAATTCTGTTTATTTTGTACATTTTTGGTTTTATGTTAAATGCACACTAAATAATATTATAAAATAAAAATCATAAATAAATAATAATTTTAATTTAATTTTCAATGAGTTTTCTGTGTGGATGTTAATGGTTGGCTGTTCCTATTGAGCTCCACTAACTTCACAATCAATCCTTCTTCACATTTCACAAATGATAAAGCCGTGTGACTTCTCTAATTGACTGTTTTTACATTCCTGTGGAAAAAGTTGACACCTAAACACATCGCCCGAAGCAAAAGTACATGTTGATGTCAAGATCTTTCTTCCACTTGACTTCATCTCAGCAATAGCAGTGAAGACAGAAAAGTGAAAGAACCATGTGTGCCGGCTTAAAACAGCTTTGCTAATTGTGATTTTCTCCTTGTTGTGCACTGTTGCTCGCAGACAAGCGCCACTTTCACATAACTCTGATTACACATGAATCGCTGTCGGAGCTGCAGCTTATCTCAGCGGCTGTCACTGTGGCGGAAAGGTCTGTGTCAGTAAAGATCCGCTCACAAAGATAAATGACTTCAATGGCATTTTGTGGAAAAACACAGGTCTAGATTTCAGAGGAAAATTACATTCACTGAACTTTAAAACAAGTAGAGTCACTTTCGAACTCTAACAAAATGTCCACTTGCATTTACGAGGACGGCCGAAAAACACTCGCAATGGCTGAACGGTTGAGCTTGGGTGAGTTTCCTCGATGGCAAGGCAAGGCAAGTTTATTTGTATAGCACAGTTCATACACAAGGCAACTCAACGTGGGAACCAGCAGGAGGCCCGTCCCTGGGGTCCTCAGAGTTGGAGTTGGTTTGTTTGCCTCTATGGATGTATTTTAATGCGAGGCCATGGCGAGACTTACATGCAGAGCTGCGTAAGTAAGTATGTACTGTTTATTTATATAGCACGTTTTTACAGACCAAGCTCACCCAAAGCGCTTGTCAACCTTCAGAGTTCAGAGATGTGGGCGGCACGGTGGCTGAGTGGACAGCACTTTCGCCCCCAGCAAGAAAGTACTGGGTCACCAACACAGATCAGAGAATCAACAGTTAAGACACACAATATACATATATGTATTTGTCCATATGGAAAGACCACTGTCCATGAATGTTGAAAAATGTCGATACATGTTGTAGTTGTACATGTTAGAGTGTCCTGGATCATCACCACAGTCCTTCTAGTTGGACACTAACTGTCCAACAGAACCTCCTGCATCGGCAAGGAAAAAAGAGAGGGATCCGCTCCTAAACGGACGGACGGGCTAATGATCCAGGACCTAAGCTACAGAACGAGGACCAATGCCACGCAGCAGCCGCAGAGTGTGGGCAGGTCCGGTGCAGGACTGAAGCGCTCCCAGGCGGGTCGGGCAGGGCAGTCTGCAGGTGAAGATGGAGAGGGCCGGTTCAGAGGTCCCGTTGTCGCGCCATGAAACAGACAATAGGACAACGGGTGAATAGCAATGAACACACTACAGTCAAAATCTTAATAATGCTAAACAGGTGCAGGACTGAAGCGCTCCTAGGCGAGTCGGGCAGGGCAGTCTGCAGATGAAGGTGAAGGAGGCCAGGTTCAGAGGTCCTGTTGTCGCGCCATGAAACAGACAATGGGACAACGGGCGAATAGCAATGAACAAACTACAGTCAAAATCTTAATAATGCAGATAGATAGAGTAGGAAGGAGGAGAGGATAGTGCTCAAGTTACCATTCTTATTCCAACAGACTGACTCCCTATGCAGCTTGACTGACAGTCTAATAAGGAGTTTAGCCTTCCCTGAGTCTCACCTTCCAAGCCATATGCTAAACTAAAGAGGACTGTTTTAAGCCTAGCCTTGAATATAGAGATCGTGTCTGAATGAAGGTGAGACAACAGCAGCAGCCACGGCTAGGCTAGCCCAGGCTACAGCATCAAGATTCATGTATTGCACACCAAGTGTGTAAACCAAACCAGACAAACAACCTAACTATATGCTAAATTAAAGTAGTAGTATACGTAAGCCTTCGCGGCATCAGGATGGGTCAAATGCAGAGGATTGAAGTACAGGGATTAATATAGTGCACCTTTACCTTTACCATAATACAACCACAACAAGATAATTGCGATTTATTCAGGACGAGATGTAAAATGTTTCTTCTTTCTTTGTACATTTCTCCATTGTGATAATCTTATCTTATCTCATCTTATCTTGTAAATAGTTTAGTTTGTAATGTTGTATCAATCAATCAATCAATTTATTTTATTTATAGAGCCCTTTACAACACTCAAGGCGACCAAAGTGCTTCGCAAAAAAATTTACATAAAATCCATTTAAAACATTAAAACAAAAAAGCAGTTAAAAAACATTTAAAAAGTGTCACCTGCTATTGAGTGATAAAAGTGTTAAAAGCCAGTCTGAATAAATACGTTTTGAGCCTCAATTTAAAAAGGCCAAAATCAGTGAGGACAGGCATGTCAGGGGGCAGCTTGTTCCAGAGTCTGGGTCCAGCGACTGAGAAGGACCGGTCTCCCCAGTGTTTGTACCTAGTCCTTGGTACTTCCAGGAGGAGTTGAGATGATGACCTCAATGATCTGCCCGAGTCACGAACAATCAAAAGTGTCGAGATCATTGGGGGCTTTAAAAACAAAGAGTAAAGTAATAACCTGTTATAAATTCATACATGCATTTTACTCAACTTTGTATTGTGCTTGAGCCAATCGATATAATAAAACCATAAAAAGGTGAAAGATCAAAACACAGATGTCTTGTATTCTTCTGGGATGAATCAGGACCAGATTGAACCACAAACTCCCAACCCCCGGACATCAGCCCCTATTCCATAGAACACGTGGGTGGATTTTGGAGCTGGATCTTTATCAGAGCAGAGATCTCACTTATTGACATTTGTCAGGGTGTTATTTTTTTTAAAACAGATTTTCAGACATAACAGGCAGAAGGGGATCCGTTAAACTAAAGGTCCATTGCTCAGAAGGAGATGTTATGGCTCAGAACGAACCCTCAGTTTGAAATACACCTTGTAAATGATTTTGTTACAGATGTTTTTACTGCTCCAAAATGTCATAACTCGACATCCACTGCTTTATCCTTCTGCCACTTTAAAACCTGTGAAATACTGTAGGTCACAAAAAAACACAACAACTTCATAACACTGTTACATGTTTATTATGTGTATATTTTAGTGCAAAATTCCTAGTTTCGGATGAATAAATCAAAAGTTTGCGATCTTGATTCTGTTAATACATGTATAGCCAAGGGTGGTGCTTGTGTGTAATAGAAAAGATCAAGATCAAGTGTGGAAACTTCCAGTCAAACAAAACATTTTAATGGACTAAAGCAAAGTTATGTAATGAGTCTAACTGACTGATTAACAGAGGTGACGTTTTTTTATTTGCATTCCGATCACATTACATTTGCCAAAACAGTGAGACGACTCGTGCCCAGGGCGATGAACTGAAATCTCTTCCAGACCCTGTCAATTCCAATCTTATTCCACAATATTTGCCGCTTGAAAGCAGAACAATGGGAAATGAAAGATTGTGTCTCAAACCTTTAACCTGGGGGCAAGAAGGTCCTGGGTTCAATTCCACCCCCAGGCTTTTCTGTGTGGAGTATGCATGTTCTCATGTCCCTGAGTCTGCCGATAGAGCTTCCACGTGCCAGAGTGTGTGGTGTCTCGCTTCTGTCGTCACTGTATGTGGAGTAAATGGAAATGACATTGCAAAGAGCTTTAGTACAGTCCAGCCTCAGTCCTCGTTCTACAGCCTGACCATCTTTGCCATCCCTCTCTCAGAATGGGCTTCCCCGAGCATCCATGAACAATAACAAATGGTCTCTATAACGATAACTGACCATGGAGTGCAAATCCTTTGGGTGGTTAAGGACTTTATGTGTGCTTACTAAGTTATTTTCTTTGGCTATTCTATGAATTAAATACTGTATATATTTTAGTAGTTTAACCTTAATCTAACAAGAATTAATCATTTCTTAATAAATACAATAAATAACTTATTTCTTGATATGATTGATTTCACATTTTGAATGAGTGACTGCCTGCTAACAACCAAACAACAACGACCTCTGCCATATCAGGATTATAAAGGCCTACAGTAAATTCTTTGTGACATAAACATACCAAAACTCATTCAAATGAACCAATGAAGTCAGAACTCATTGTTCTATTTGCCTCGGGTGATGCTTCAGTGATGGAGAATTGAGTGAGGTTGATTTGCTGTTGACTTGGCGGTGCAGTGATGCTGTTCTCCCGTGGCATGCTGCCGTACACCTGACAGACCCCGTGAGAAACAGAGAACACACTGCAGAAAAAAGTACAGTTTGCTTGGTAGCCATTGCCGGTCACACTCTTTAACCACTTCTGTAGTTGCTTTTGTTTATATCCTGAACCTTTCTGAGTTGAACGGGATGGGCTCTGACTCTCTCAAACACTCTGAGGTTGTGTCATGGTGTGGACTTTTTGGATTATTTTAACCTGGTTTTATTTACTTTTAGTTCTCTTGTATTTTGAGTTTTCCTGATTCCAGTGTGTCCTGTTGATTGTTAGCCCCGCCCTAATGTGATCCACCTGTGTCTCCTGTGTGTGTATATATACCCTGTGCTTTTCCCCACTTGTTGTCCGTCCATTGTCTCTACCAAGTTTGTCTTGTCTAGTTTTTCAGTTCTGGATTTTTGTGCCTTTGTCTCTCTGGATTTTGATTTTTATTAAATTACATTTGATTTTCAGTCCTGCATTTTGGGTTCCCTTTTTCTTCATGCAACCATGTGACAGAATGGACGGACCACCTTGGGACCCAGCGGACTGCTTTTCATCCACACCTGGCTCTCGCTACACCACCCTGAACATTGTCTTAAAGTACAGCTTTTTGTTTTGATTACTACGCCTGCTGCCCATTGACGACCTCAGTTTTGCCTCGCCTGAAACCATCGCCAGACAAGTGTTCCGTCTGGGCTGGTAATCTTCGGTTTCTGTGTCTGGGCCACCGCCGGGCATCATGCTCCGTCCGGGGTGGTCTTCTGTTCCCCCGTCCTGTTGGAGGTCGTCACTGGGCCCCAGTTTTCCACCCACCTGGTCTGGTCACTGTTGGACTTTTCTGTACCTTCGTCTCTCGTTTTGTCATGGACAATTCATTTGAAATGTGCCACCGTGGACTTCCAGTAATATTCACCGTCTTTTTTTTTTCCTTCTCCGGACCCCCCCCCCCAACACCCTCCTGGGCTCCTGCGTCTTGGGACATCTGGGAGCTGTCCTTTTGAGGGGGGATACTGTCATGGTGTGGACTTTTTGGATTATTTTAACCTGGTTTTATTTACTTTTAGTTCTCTTGTATTTTGAGTTTTCCTGATTCCAGTGTGTCCTGTTGATTGTTAGCCCCGCCCTAATGTGATCCACCTGTGTCTCCTGTTTATTTGTTTATTTGTTTATTTATTTAGATCCCCATTAGCTACTGAAATAAAACAGTAGCTATTCTTCCTGGGGTCTTAAAAATTTCTTAACAGATATTACATCAAAGCTGTGCAACAATGAAGACAAACACAGAAGTGCACACGAACACATATACAAGGAACATGACAATACAATATAACGTATACAGACAACATATACACATACATATACACGCATATAAACACACATAAACATATATACACACACATATAACATAACATAACATAAAACAGTACAAGCTCTTCTATACAAAATATTGCCACCCTCTGGGTATTAAAAAGAAAAAAAATAAAAAAATAAAAGTTACTATAGCTCATTATAAAGTACATATTAATTGCATAACTATTACAGTTACTCCAAAGTAAATAAATACAGTCTAAGTCTTTTGGAAAAACTGATATTGTGAATCTCTAAAACCAAGAATTGCGGGAGCGAGTTCCATGCCACGATTGCCCTATAGCACGATGTCCTCTGAAGTTGATTTGTTCGACAGGCAGGTAACAAAAAACGGCCTTCGCTTGATTCGCTTGAAATATAGCTTATATAATTGAGTTTCAGAGAATGAGAGGGTGTCCTGACAGGTGCAGGATTGTCTATTGGCAGAAGGCGTTTTTTCACACACAAAAAAAGAAACAAAATAGCTAAGATTATGGATGATGTGCAGTCGCTTGACCCCAAAACATTTTTGAAAGAAGAGCCCCTGTTTTCATTTGGCAGAACCTTTGAGTCAGATATAGAGGACGTTAAGCATGAGGTACGTCAAACTAGGTGGCTTCTTGGGAGGAAAAAATGGATTAGAGAGTCCCTGTTGGACTTCCTTGTCCTTTTGGAACGTTTGGAAAGTGTTTCATGAGCTTTTGAGGCTTGCAAAGATCTTTTTAATACCTGTCAGTACTGCGTCTTGTGAAAGAAGTTTCTCTGCCCTAAAACTTATTAAAAACCATCTCAGAACTATGGCAGATGATTGAGTCATCTTGGTATCCTCAGTGTAGAGTCAAGGAAGGCTCAGGGCTCAATATGGATGAGTTTGCCAACATCTTTGCTGCTTTACACCAGAACCGCAGGAATTTGCCAAATTTGTTAAAAGAAAAATGTAATGCAATGTTTGAATGATGTTATTTTGCACTTTTTTGTTCAGACTACTGTTTAAATACGCTTTTTTGCTTTCTAGTTTCCAAGTGTGCTCTCAGTTCACTTTAAAATTAAAAATAATGACAAGATTAAGATTAAAATGTATCGTTTAGCCAGTTTTTGTGTGAAATAAAATTTCGCAATAGTATAAATGTGGACCCCTAAAAAAAACCCTTGCCACCCCCTGGCCACCCTCTGTTTAAAAGTCTGGCTCCGCCAAAAGTCTGGCTCCGCCACTGGTATAATAAAACCTTTAAAGACCTCATGCAGAGTTTGTAATACAGTTTTAATACAATTTTATATTGGATAGGAACAACTAAAAGTTTCAAAATCATTTTTTTTAGACCTTAGAAACGAGGAAAACCCAACGTGTGCTTCTTGTGTAGGACTACTGTAGGCCTACTGTGTAGGCTTTATGGTCAAAGGAGGCTTTGGGCGATATTGTCTTTGACAATTTTTGTCAGTCAGTCTGTTGTTTTTTGTTGTTGATTTAATGGCGGTTGGACGGCACTTTTCACACTTACAGGCCCAAAAGAATTGTCACTCTTTTTTATTTTCCCTGTACAAGAGGAGTGTTTGTATGTGTATTTGTGCCAAACTGTGTCAACTTTAAACACCTCATCGGGGTCCGATTCCGGGTTTGCCTTTGCCTCTTCTCTTCGTCCGAGGAGACCCACCCATCCCTACATTTTCTCCCCCTTTATCCATTTCTGGGCCCAGTACACAGAGCTCCAGCCCCTCACTGATCCTCCTGCAGTTGATGAGTCCGCAGGAGGACGGCTGCTCTGTCTGTGACAGCACAGCCTTGATCTTTCAGCGGGGGCTTCAGGCTCAAAGGCCAATGCTCCAACTGAGCCACTGTCGCCCGCTTGACCAATGTTTGAACCCGAGGTCAGAGAAGACATCAGCCTCAAACATGTGAGGCAAACAAGACTTCTTCTTATAACTTGCTTTGCTCTTCATCCGACAAGGTAATTTAGCTGGTTTCTTGTTCGATGTTTCAATCGCTGTTGGAATCGCTGTCGGAATTGCTGTCCATTTTGCATGAACTGGTACCCAGAGTGTCACAGTTCCGGGTTTGAGGCAGAGACAACGCAAATTAATTAAAAAACATATCTTTCAATAAAATAAAGGATATTTTTTTGCCCGAATCTATTTCACAACAGAAATACAAATTGATTATCTGGCTTGTAATTTAGATATCCACAAATTGTTTAACTAACCCTGCATAAGGTCTATTATCTCTTTCTGTTGGTACAAACAAAATATATTCATCAGACCACAAAAAAGAGATTGATGTTTAACAAATGTGGCACCATCTGAAACTTCACAGTAACAAACACATGCTGAGCTTATCTTTAACGATGCAACAGACTGTACTTTGCCAGCAAATACCGACCCCATATAATACATCCATGGGTTGGCCGGGCACTCAGCAAGAATTGAAAGCACAAAAACCTGTTTGATTTAGTTTGCAGAAGACACACTCCTCTTTTACGAAGTGTTTGTCCTGAGCGAGCTGCCAGGACAAACTGTCTCTGCCTTTACTCACTCTCACTCTGTCTCTGCCTCATGTTTGTGTTACCTGGAGGCGGACATCATGATCAAGAACTGACCAAACTATAGGGATTACTTCATATTTCATCATTTAGCCTTTTTGTGAAAAGCGTGAAGGTGAAGGAGATATAAAATTACAGTCTTGAATGAAATATGGCACAAGTAATGAGGCCAGAGCGAAGGGGGCGACAAAACATTAGCGCAGTGTAATCTGACTATAGGCAATGTCTTAAAAAGTAAAAAAGCAAAAGCCACGAGACAGGCACCTTGTACAATGCCTCTTTCATATTTGTAATGTGGGAACCTTACAAATATGAAAGAGGCGGCACCAAAAAGTAGTAGGACCAGATCTTCAAAGCAATTCACAGTAAGATGGTGAATGAACACGGCATTTACGTTTAAGATAAATACAAACTTATAAACACAACGATTTACAGAGCATGGATAAGAAAACATAATAAAAATAATCTTTTTTTGAATAGCACTTTTATAAAACAATGTTTACAAAGCGTTGCACAGTCAGCATAACAAACAATAAAACAGTCATAACACAAAGTCAAAATAATAATAATAATGCATCAAACTTATATCGTGCTTTTTTGGACACTCAAAGCATTGTAAAACACAATGAAGAAAAGGCAAGTTGAAACAGGTGGGTTTTGAGAAGATATTTAAAGTTCTGTAGTGAGTCTGAGTTTCTGATTGGTTGATTAGATAAAACAGATACAGGAAGACAAAGCAGACAGAGCAAACACAAGAAGAAAGACACAACAAAGACAAGGCAGACAAGACAGTAAAATACAAAATGGGAAGTTTAAAACTAACAGTTAAAAGCTGTTTTATAAAAGTGGGTTTTGAGAAGTGATTTAAAAGAGGATACTGATGGTGCTAGCCTTATTTCCTTGGGCAGGTTGTTCCAAAGCCGAGGAGCCCGGACAGAGAAGGCTCGGTCACCTTTCGTCCGGAGCCTCAACCTTGGAACAGTCAACAGGGACCTGCCCGAGGATCTAAGGCTGCGGGGGAAGGGCTCGTAGGGGGTTAAAAGTTCATTAATATAGCTGGGTGCCAGACCTAAAGGAGCTGAAAAAGTTATCAGTAAAATCTTAAAATCAATTCTAAAACGCACAGGGAGCCAGTGGAGGGACGCTTAGACAGGGCTGATGTGCACACAAATAAAAAACAAACAAAAAAGACACAAATGCTCTTTCCCCACTCCTCCCCTCTGCGAAAATGAAACATTTAGAAAGAGACAAATGAAAACTATTAACAATAATGACATACATACAAAAGACAGAACATTAGTGACATAAGCAAGGCGTGGAAATTCAACAATGTTCTGTGTCTCTCCAGCTCTTCTTGGAGGGGTTGGTTTTTCTGAAATGTCTCAAGCTTCTTTTTCTCTGAAATTGCTCAATTTTGTTTCCCCCATGGTTGACAAAACAATCCATGGTGTGTGTCAACCACAATGGCTTTCCTCTGCACTTCCTCCGTCCACCATCACAATGTCTGGTTGGTTTACCATTATCAGTCTGGCTCTGGAAATCCCACAGGATCTTTAATCATCTCCTTTATGGCTAAAGACCTAAAGACACTCAACAAGGAATTCCAAACATGGACTTGAAGCCAAAGAGTTGTTGAAAGCAGCGGTGAGGGTCATGGTCGGCGAGGCACTCACTTCATCTCCATCAGATTTACAACGATGTCAACATGACCCACAGTGTGACTCATTCACCAGTTGTTTGGTCAAAGCCGGTGGATTATATTTGTCTCATACCAGCGTTCTTGACACATACAAATCTCAATGTCATGTATAAAAGTTAAAGTTAGTTAGGTAGTTAGGTAGTTAAAGCTGGGGTACCTATTTTTCCCCTCACATCAATATTAATTTCATTATGTCTGTCCCAATAGACAGTATCTTATCATGTCTATCCTTTTCATAAGTATAAGAAAGAGCCCTGGGAGTCACTATATGATGCTTTGGGGCTAAGAGCTGATTGGTTGAGTGAGGTCCTCTCTTTTTAAAATTTCTGTCTGAAAAACATAATCTAAAGATATGACTGTGACCAATTGTCTACAAATACAAACAAACTGTTTTGAGAGTTAAGAAATAGTCAGGGAGGTTTTCCTTCATAGTTCAATATTTTTTGTGGTTTGAAAATGTTCCATAATGCAATGAGTGCACTAGAAATAAAGCTCCTAAAGTTGACCATTATTTATACCCCCTTGGAGATGGAAAGTCAAATGGAAAATAACTTATTAAGTTATTATATTATTATATAACAGTATATAGTTATAATTGTATTGAGGCTTTCAAAATTATCGCGTTAACTCACGTTAATTACATTTTTCATTAACGTATACATTTTTTTTTAACGCATTAATGCATGTTCGAATGACCCGCCCATATATAATAATAACACTCAGAATTCTGCAGACACATGTGTGTGTGAGATGGTGACAGAGCAGGTAGGCCCTCTGGGAATTCAAGTTTTTAAAGAATACGTGCGTGACCGCGAGGCTGTTGTTTGCTATGAACTGAAGTCCGCCTCCCGGGCCACATGTGGTCATATAAGACCATACACACATAGGACTGTTCTCTGCATGTTGGGTGCATGTCTTTGCAACCTGTGCGTAACTTGTGCACGCAAATACACTGCGGAAGTGACCGTGTCTCCTCCTGAAACTAAACTAAACTTGCTAAATTAAAGCTGGGGCACGTACATTTTCCTCTTTCATTAACAGCTCATTTTGTTTGTGCCCAAAAGTAAAAGGTTGTGAATCAAACAGACTTAAGTACATTTGGTTTGAATGACAATGTGTCATTACAAACTTGGGGATTTTGAAGCAGCGGTTTCGCTGGCCTCGCTCTTTTTCCTCCCCTCCCCGCACCCACGAAGCTATCGCCCCCCACTACCCCACACCCACTGTTGTTTACGGAGCTAGCGTCTCATGGACAGATCCATGTATGGATTGCACATTTGAACGTGGATGGCGTGACCATAGAATGATTGAACTGGGAAGGATGTTTCGCTGTGTAAGCAGTAGCCGGTAACAAAGACAAGGGGAGTTTCAGGTTAGCCTCTGCTGCTTGTTGTGCTAACTCAGCTGTCTGTGCAAACGAGAGACCTGTGGCTTTTCTCAAGAAAGTGGGGGCCAGTGGTCCTCTGTGATTGGTCATAATCTGGTCCCGAAACACATTCTCTTCCTTGTTGCTCAAAAACTTCATCTAAAATCAAATGACACGCCAGCACAAATCTGCGCTACTTTTTCTTCAAAAGGACGTATGTCCCAATGCATTGCATGGATATGGATTGCATTTTCGTAATGACTACAAAAATAAAGTCAGTTAGTGCAGCTTTAACTTCAATTGTAGTGGATTTGAAATAGAATTAGAATTAAAATGCGATTAATCGTGAGGTTACTATGCAATTGATCAACTAAAACATTTTAATCGTTTGACATCCCTAAATTGTACATGATATATCTTGCACAAAAGAGACTATATTATAACCTTTTAACATGTTTGCACAATCTGAGTGATTCTATCAAGGCACATTTGGCCTTGATAGAATGTACACCTGTACATTTCTCCATTGTGAGATCAATAAAGTTTATCTCATCTTATCTTAATGGATACATACTATGGTTTTTCATTTCTATGTATTTTGTCTTAGCTTGGGACTTATAAAAGTGAGTCCCACCCCTTCCATGAACAAATTGTTCAAGCCACTCCAGCTGTGTGGTTATAACTCTGCTTAATAACAATAATTCACTCTGTGAGTGACTCATAGTAAATGTGCAGATTCATACTCCAGGAATGAAAAAGACTATTTTGTGGAATTAAATTTAAACCAATATTTTTCTCTTGTAGAACCATCTGTGCACCACAAGGCTCCAGTGTTACATAAAAGCTGGACAAATACTGGTATAACCCTTTTTGAGACGCTGGGATGAAGTACTGTGTATTGTTCACACTGATTTTCTGCCACTTGGTGATTGGTCAATAACAGCAAACATCAGACAGATCCATGAAATCTGTTTCACATTAAAAATAATGACATGCCATTATCAGAAGAGTACGTGATTATTTTTAATTGGACCATGCTGTTTGCATAAATGATGGGTGTGATGTGAATTAAACTGTCGTCAGATTCTTATTCATCTCTGACGACGCCATCAGCGAACTCATCACTGAGGACAACAGCAGAGGACCACCGGCATAGGAGGCTCAGGTCTTTTGGAGTGCAGGAGCCATCTTGTTCGGGGATCACAGAGAGGGACAGGATGAGCTGGACAAGGTCAAATCTAGCTCAGTCCTGGGCTGTTTCCTGGACACAGTGCAGCAGGTGGGGAACAGGAGGGTCCTGGACAAACGAACATCTTCTGGACCATGACTGTCACCCCCTGCAGAGCAGTTTCGGTGACCAACTGAGTCACAGACTATGAATGAGAGGTTCTGCAGTGTTTTTCTCCCTGGTGCTTTCAGACTGTAAAGTGAGTAGGACTAACAAACACAGCCCATGTGACCTCACATGTCATGCATCTGTCCAATAATTTGAAATAATGTTAGAATGTGTGTCCCCTGTCACTCCTTTGCCTCATGCTGCTAACATGTACAGAATACTTTCATCACTGTGAATATTTGAACCCTCAGAGTTAACAACTTACGAGTGAGTACTTGTGGGTGTATCGCAGATGTGCTGTATCTGTAGATGTATACTTTTGTCCTTAAACAAAATAGAGTAAACTTAACCTATTTCTCATACATACAAGTATACAGTATATGTACTTGCACTAGATATATAGTTTGTATTTTTTACAGTAAATTAAGCCAACAATTTTAATTCATGCTTCAATTAAGAGTTGCGCTTTACTTACTATTCACTTTTCTTTGTTTGTTTGCTCTTCATTCCGCCTGTAACCTGCACATTTCCCCACTGTGGGACAAATAAAGAATCTCGTGGTCTTAGTGATCATCTTGCACTGATATAAATTTAATTTCATCGATAATATTCCAAAGTATAGCTTTATAATTTGATTTGCCACTACCTTTTGAAGATCCTTTTGTAATAACAAATAACCATTGATTTAAACACAAGTATTGCAATCACAATTATATAAATACATCGGTATCGATGTGTTTTCTGAAGTGTAACTAACTGTGACTCAATTTCCCAGGATGTTTTTTCTCTCTTTAAGATAACACTGTGGTTTCCTTCCTCAGACGTGGACGTATAAGAAAGGACACAAGGAAGTAAAAGCGGACACTTATCAGGGAAAGAGGAGTTGACGTATGATTCATGGTGAGTTTACAGTCGTGCTGCAGCTGGAGAGGAAGTGGTCCCACTCTCACAACAGAGAACGAAACTCACTTTATTTTTGTCTGACTTTTGCAAAATTGGACACTCTGCTGCCATTCTCACATCTGAATTATTTGATTTGATTCGGACCTCTCTTGAGCCTATCCCGAAAAATAATCATGCTATATTTCATGCTATGTTTCTGCTCGCACACTATAACTTTCCTGTCTTGTAATTTATTAACCCCTGTGTCTTCTTGTACTTCCTGTTGTCTGATTATTATTGTGGCGTTTTCTCTGGATTTTGTTTTGTAGTGCATTTTCTTAAAGGAGCAGTAAAAATCTGGCCAAAAGTCGTACTGCACTCTCCCTGACTCAGGTTGCCAGATATGCAGACACATCCAGCTGGGACCATAATATCTGAATAGACAAGAGTTTTGTCAACAACAAATCTATAACCCAATGGTGTAGGTTTGGTTCCAATCTTGGTGGGGACATTCACTACGACCTGAGTCTACACCCTTCTTCTGAGTTTTGTGTTGCGTTCATTCTATACTGACTTAAACCTAATCCAAATCTACATAATAGCCCTCACCTGAGGCTCTAACAGTTCAGGAACTGCTCTCGATACTTGAAATAAATCATGCTCTGATCTTTCAATTTCCTATAATGAATAAAAACAGAGGAGAAAATATTGAATTAGAATCTACAGTGAGTATCTCACTACATTGTTTGACATATACGATCAATCTCTAAAAACTATTCATAGTCCCATGCATACCTACAAAATTCCAACCTCGCCTGATGCACTGAAGGGCCTGTTGCTTCTACCTCAACATTCCCTATATTGTTCTCTCTTGTTGGTTGAGTTTCCTATGTATGTTAACAGAAGATTAATCATCACAATTCATAATTTGCTATTACTTGTGCTTTCTCTTACTTACTTTCCAACTGTTAAAAAAGCTCCTGATATCTTTTATATTTTTTTGTGGAGGTGGCATCTTTTCTAAATTATATAAGAAGGTATAGAAAATCAAAAACAGACATTCATATACATGAACTGCAGAATAATTTATATAACTCGGACTGTCAAAAGTTACATAGTATTTCTCAATACAATGAGTTAACAAGAGTTTGGCAATAAGTAACAGTGTGGATTTTTCTATATTTTCTTTTTTTTATTCCACTCTCAACCCAAAAAGGCAAGTAATGACTCACAGGGCTCTCAAGTATGCAAAATAAAAACTTAAATGACCTGTTGTGGTGTGTTTTGCGCACAACCAGCATGCATCGTTAACGCAATGGAAAATTTAGGTATCCGAGCTTTAATTTCGGGAGCGCTGGTTGCGCTTTGGGAAGAGTCAGGGGAGAGACATGTCAGAGACACAGGGGAGAAACGGGGGAGATACGAGGGAGACCCGCACTTGCAACATGGTTCTGTCTGCATATGGTCCGAGCTCGGTACCATGTTAGAGCTGTGCTTTCACTGAGCGCCGCGGCTGTCATTACAAAGCGGCAGCAGCTGCACCAGGACGTGCACATTCGAGTGCATCGCTTGAATGTGCTTAGAGCAAATAACAGCAAGTGCCCGCTGTCACACATTTCACAGAAATTACATTATCAGCAGATAAAGGTTGTAAATCGTGGATCCGTGGAATATTTTCATCCCTAGTTTAGCCTGATTCACACAACACACCCACTTATACATTTTGGATAGTAAGAGCACAATAAGTATTTTTTCAGCCTTTCAACCAACCTGTTTCTTTATTGGAGCCAGTTCTGTTCTGTCTCTGTGCCGTGTGAGCTCCTCGGAACATTAAACAGTGCGCTGACAGATTAGAAATAACGTAAGTACTTTGAATGGTAATAGATCTACTGTACTTTCCTCTGATTACTCACAGTAGCTCAGTGCTTCAGTTTGGCGCTGAAGAAGACAGCCAATCACTGCAGAGAACGGAACGGGTCACGTGCTGCTGCTGGTGCTGTTGCTCTGGAGGCGAGGAGGAGGCGCGACGTATGCACAAACGGAAGACATGTGTCCCGGACCGTCCGGGTCACGGGACATCATGTCATTTTGGTGGGGACTTTTTAGTCCTCACCAAATATTGGTGGGGACATGTCCCCATGGTCCCCACGCAAACCTACGCCCTTGCTATAACACCTTTTTCACAAAGATAGACATCCTTGTTTTATTCCTTGTTTAGTCATCAATGATTTGAGAATCCTGACAAGACCTTTTTTAGTTCTGTGGCCACATGTTACAGTTTCCAGTGAGAGTAGCTCGACGCCGAGAAAGGCAACCAGTCCATCGCTATCTACCTGTCAATCCTGAGCCAACTTTCAGATGACACCCACAGACAGACGCGGGCACATGCACACAAGATGGTTTCCTTCAGCGAGAATACCTCCCATTTTTTCCTGGCTGAGCAACACATTATGTCAGGTCTGTATGTCACACATGGAAAAGAGGTTTTTTGGACTCAGTTTAAAAGGAGTAGCCTGGCTCTTGCCAGGTCTGGGATCGAGGCCATAGCAAACTCCTTCAGCAGATTATTTTTTAATCGACTAATCAGGATTGCCGGTGTTACGGTTACGGTTTATTCTTTATTTTTATTATCTCTTTCTGACTGTTGCACTGAGCCAAAGCAATTTCCAAGTCTGTGACTT
Source organism: Knipowitschia caucasica (assembly GCA_964034765.1). Taxonomy (NCBI): domain Eukaryota; kingdom Metazoa; phylum Chordata; class Actinopteri; order Gobiiformes; family Gobiidae; genus Knipowitschia; species Knipowitschia caucasica. Next base: position 29,912,083 of record OZ035824.1, on the reverse strand, counting down.
CCTGTTACCTACGTGGCAATAAAAATGATTCTGATTCTGAAATATTGATATAAAATAAGTCATTTTATTAATTCTAATATTACAGGTAAGTCCCGCCTTCCCTTCTCTTAGCTATAGCTCAAAATCCACGGTGCCGTCGAGGTTAACCAATCGAGTCATGCCAAGGGCTGTCAATCATCGCGCTGATGCTCGTAGCTGCGCGCATGCTCAGTTGTTTGTTTTTGTGGAGCCTCCGAATCAAGCCTCCATTAGGCTCTGGAACTACATGAAAACTGAACAAAGAATTCTGAACATCTGCGCTGAGTTACCCATTTATATACTGAACCTATATCCATAATCAGATCCTCTGCAGGTGTGTCCTATAATGTGCAATCATGATGATAGCTATTTCCGGTTTTGCAGCGATCGCTTTTTTGTGTGCATAAAAACATTATTTTTTTAATTAAAATGTTAACAAATAATTCTGAAAACCTCCGTGCATGTGTATTAATAATGTATATGTATCATTTGTTCTCAGATTAACATTTAAAAGTGTTACGGAAACGTAGGTGCAGACCAATCAGAAAGGAAGGGGGAGGGAGCTTGCGTCGTTTTTTTTCAAATCAAGCACCTCTCTGTCTCTCTTTCTGACAAACTCCAGACAATCACTTTAATACTATTAAGGCATTTCCGGTTTCATTGGGTAATCATCGACTGTAACTTAACTGTATTTTAAATTAATGGACGTAGTGATGCCTATTTCTGTGGTTGAAACTTGTGTCATCACTTTTCCATCTTGCTGTCTATTAAAAAATGGCTGTGAGTGGCCCCTCCCGCAGGAAAATGTGAAAAAATGCATTTGTATGTGTATTTGTTTGCTGCATGAGCCTCATTCATTTAACAAGTGCATTAAAAAGTCCACAACACGGCTAAACTAGGCTGGTCCAAAAAAAAAAAAAAAACACCCCTCAGAAAGAGACTCCTCCATGTCAATCTATATCTTTAATGACAGAGAGGTAAACTTTTTATTAATCCCCGTAGGGCAATTCAATCCTCTGCATTTGACCCATCCTGATCCCACGAAGGCTTACATCAGGAGCAGTGGTCGCCGTAGTAACAGCACCCAGGAACCCATCTCCAGATGTTGATGCTCAGCTTGGTCATGACTAGTGGAGCTGAAGGATTTAACCTAGTGAGCATGTTTTTAGTGGTAGCGGAAACCGGGGTACCCGGAGGAAACCTACGCAGACACGGGGAGAACATGCAAACGCCACTCAGAAAGACCCTGGTCCGACCGAGATTTGAACCCAGGACCTTCTCACTGAGAGACAAGAGTGCTATCCACTCAGCCATAGAAACATGAGCTAACACAGTTACTTATTAAATACTAATGAATGAAAACAAAAGTAACAAAAACATTATCTTAAAGGGGACATATCATGAAAAATCCACTTTTTGTGTCTTAAATGCCTTATGTTGTGTAGTTGGAGCCTCTAGAAGTGCAAAAAAGTTGAAATCAGTCTCTTCATGGGTTGCAGAGAACACTTCATATTCTGTTTGGGTAAGATTTTTCAACCCGTTCTGATTTTGCCATTCTCTATTACGTGTTTAGAATTATTACGTCACAGTATTTGCAGCGGGACTGCTATATAAGGGCATGGGCGTCTAACAAAACACTTCGGCCCAGCCCTCCTCTACTGTGCATCACTTCGAATTTGTAGTCCAAGCTCAAGGATGCCAGCGCACAGGGCTGGACTGGCCATCGGGCGTACCGGGCAATGCCCAAAGGGCCGATGCCCATATTTGGGCCGGTCTGTCTGCCTCATACAAAACACATGTTTATGAGAAGTGTAAATCCGTTGAGAATAGGGCACTGTCCGGTTTCCGAAATGTGCTAAAAATAGCTCAGATGACTGCGCATGCGCGCATGTTTCGGACAAACATTGTGTACGACTCGTTGAGTTCTACTGTGTTCTCCTCATACGCGTGTGTATTTATTTGGGCTAAATCATTGAATCATGGTGACAACAAAACACTGCAGTTATGGTGCTTGTCGGAGCGATTTCAGATACTCTGAAAAGGACTATATGAAAGTAACATTCAACCCGTTCGTTAAACCACAACATCGGACCAGACCAGGACCAGACCAGGACCAGATCAGACCAGGTGGGTGCTTGTGGTCGGCAGAATTTCTCTCATGAAAAGGTTAAAAAGGGCACATGTTTTTTCAAAACACTTCGCTGGACCAACTGTGGAGCCTCCAGATCCAGTCCTAGCTACGTTTAGCTGGGACTGGATCTGGACCGCTGTATCAGGTCCGTCTGAGCTCTTCTGAATGTAATTAGCACAAACTTTCTCTTTACACCATTTACCCCCATCAATCCATATTAGTATTGTTTGTCCTAATCCAGAAAGTATACAATTCTCACACCTGAAGAAAGATGAGAGGGATTTTTTTCAACTTTGTGTCTGCTTATTATACGGCTTTGTACCAATTGAACACACAAAATAAACGTCATTCACTACTCATGCCGAAAGGTTTATTTAATGAGTGCAAAGAAAATAGTTCCCAAAGGTTTTCCCGTGGCAGGCGAGTTACAGTGAGGATAGTTAACCTAAAAGCGATCGCTTTAGTCGCATTAAAAAAGTATTTTTGTCATGAAAACCTGAACAGTTAATTCTGAAAACCTCCGTGCACTTGTGTTATGAATGTGTATAATGTATTCTCCCATTAACATTTAAATGTGTTGATTGATTGTCATTTGCGTTTACTGAGTGTGGCTAGCTCTGATAGTTTCTCTCAGAGACAGTGGCGTAACCCGTTGTGATCACCGCGGTAAAGTGGCCCTGCATTTCGTCGGGAGCGGTAAAGAGGTCCGCACTTTGAATGCGGTTGGCTCTTTTATGCTGTTACTTACGGTAAATGTGGAAAGGGAAGCCGTGACGACGAGAAAGCTAAATGCTTTATCTTTTAAAAAATCATTTAAAAAGAACAAAAAGAGGTTTGCGAATACTTTCACTGCCCACTTGTTCAATAAGATGCTCTCTACCACTGTGTAAAATATCATTCACTTTTACTGTAGAAATCCAGAGAAAATGGGGGTCAAAGTGTGCACAAGTGGTCCCAAAAGCACTTTTTAAAATTCATTTTAAAAAAATCTAAAAAAGTTCCCTCACTACTTTCACTGCACACTTGTTCAACAGGATGCCCTCTACCACTGTGTAAAATATCATTCACTTTTACTGTGGAAATCCAGAGAAAATGGGGGTCAAAGTGTGCACAAGTGGTCCCAAAAGCACTTTTTAAAAATCATTTTAAAAAAACTAAAAAAGTTCCCTTACTACTTTCACTGCACATTTGTTCACTGGGATGCCCTTTACCACTGTGTAAAATATCATTCACTTTTACTGTAGAAATCCAGAGAAAATGGGGGTCAAAGTGTGCCATTTTGGTCCCAAAAGCACTTTTTAAAAATCATTTTAAAAAAAATCTAAAAAAGTTCCCTGACTGATTTCACTGCAAACTTGTTCACTGGGATGCCCTCTACCACTGTGTAAAATATCATTCACTTTTACTGTAGAAATCCAGAGAAAATGGGGGTCAAAGTGTGCCATTTTGGTCCCAAAAGCACTTTTTAAAATTCATTTTAAAAAAAACTAAAAAAGTTCCCTCACTACTTTCACTGCACACTTGTTCACCAGGATGCCCTCTACCACTGTGTAAAATATCATTCACTTTTACTGTAGAAATCCAGAGAAAATGGGGGTCAAAGTGTGCCATTTTGGTCCCAAAAGCACTTTTTAAAATTAATTTTAAAAAAAACTAAAAAAGTTCCCTGACTACTTTCACTGCACATTTGTTCACTGGGATGCCCTTTACCACTGTGTAAAATATCATTCACTTTTACTGTAGAAATCCAGAGAAAATGGGGGTCAAAGTGTGCCATTTTGGTCCCAAAAGCACTTTTTAAAATTCATTTTAAAAAAATCTAAAAAAGTTCCCTCACTACTTTCACTGCACACTTGTTCACTGGGATGCCCTTTACCACTGTGTAAAATGTCATTCACTTTTACTGTAGAAATCCAGAGAAAATGGGGGTCAAAGTGTGCCATTTTGGTCCCAAAAGCACTTTTTAAAATTCATTTTAAAAAAAACTAAAAAAGTTCCCTCACTACTTTCACTGCACACTTGTTCACCAGGATGCCCTCTACCACTGTGTAAAATATCATTCACTTTTACTGTAGAAATCCAGAGAAAATGGGGGTCAAAGTATGCACAAGTGGTCCCAAAAGCACTTTTTAAAATTCATTTTAAAAAAATCTAAAAAAGTTCCCTGACTGATTTCACTGCACACTTGTTCAACAGGATGCCCTCTACCACTGTGTAAAATATCATTCACTTTTACTGTGGAAATCCAGAGAAAATGGGGGTCAAAGTGTGCACAAGTGGTCCCAAAAGCACTTTTTAAAAATCATTTTAAAAAAAACTAAAAAAGTTCCCTGACTACTTTCACTGCACATTTGTTCACTGGGATGCCCTTTACCACTGTGTAAAATATCATTCACTTTTACTGTAGAAATCCAGAGAAAATGGGGGTCAAAGTGTGCCATTTTGGTCCCAAAAGCACTTTTTAAAAATCATTTTAAAAAAATCTAAAAAAGTTCCCTGACTGATTTCACTGCAAACTTGTTCACTGGGATGCCCTCTACCACTGTGTAAAATATCATTCACTTTTACTGTAGAAATCCAGAGAAAATGGGGGTCAAAGTGTGCCATTTTGGTCCCAAAAGCACTTTTTAAAATTCATTTTAAAAAAATCTAAAAAAGTTCCCTCACTACTTTCACTGCACACTTGTTCACTGGGATGCCCTTTACCACTGTGTAAAATGTCATTCACTTTTACTGTAGAAATCCAGAGAAAATGGGGGTCAAAGTGTGCCATTTTGGTCCGAAAAGCACTTTTTTAAAATTCATTTTAAAAAAAACTAAAAAAGTTCCCTCACTACTTTCACTGCACACTTGTTCACTGTGATGCCCTTTACCACTGTGTAAAATATCATTCACTTTTAATGTAGAAATCCAGAGAAAATGGGGGTCAAACTGTGCCATTTTGGTCCCAAAAGCACTTTTTAAAATTCATTTTAAAAAAATCTAAAAAAGTTCCCAGACTACTTTTACTGCACACTTGTTCACCAGGATGCCCTCTACCACTGTGTAAAATATCATTCACTTTTACTGTAGAAATCCAGAGAAAATGGGGGTCAAAGTGTGCCATTTTGGTCCCAAAAGCACTTTTTAAAAATAATTTTAAAAAAATCTAAAAAAGTTCCCTGACTGATTTTACTGCAAACTTGTTCACTGGGATGCCCTCTACCACTGTGTAAAATATCATTCACTTTTACTGTAGAAATCCAGAGAAAATGGGGGTCAAAGTGTGCACAAGTGGTCCCAAAAGCACTTTTTAAAATTCATTTTAAAAAAATCTAAAAAAGTTCCCTGACTAATTTCACTGCACACTTGTTCAACAGGATGCCATCTACCACTGTGTAAAATATCATTCACTTTTACTGTAGAAATCCAGAGAAAATGGGGGTCAAAGTGTGCACAAGTGGTCCCAAAAGCACTTTTTAAAATTCATTTTAAAAAAATCTAAAAAAGTTCCCTCACTACTTTCACTGCACACTTGTTCAACAGGATGCCCTCTACCACTGTGTAAAATATCATTCACTTTTACTGTGGAAATCCAGAGAAAATGGGGGTCAAAGTGTGCACAAGTGGTCCCAAAAGCACTTTTTAAAAATCATTTTAAAAAAACTAAAAAAGTTCCCTTACTACTTTCACTGCACATTTGTTCACTGGGATGCCCTTTACCACTGTGTAAAATATCATTCACTTTTACTGTAGAAATCCAGAGAAAATGGGGGTCAAAGTGTGCCATTTTGGTCCCAAAAGCACTTTTTAAAAATCATTTTAAAAAAATCTAAAAAAGTTCCCTGACTGATTTCACTGCAAACTTGTTCACTGGGATGCCCTCTACCACTGTGTAAAATATCATTCACTTTTACTGTAGAAATCCAGAGAAAATGGGGGTCAAAGTGTGCCATTTTGGTCCCAAAAGCACTTTTTAAAATTCATTTTAAAAAAAACTAAAAAAGTTCCCTCACTACTTTCACTGCACACTTGTTCACCAGGATGCCCTCTACCACTGTGTAAAATATCATTCACTTTTACTGTAGAAATCCAGAGAAAATGGGGGTCAAAGTGTGCCATTTTGGTCCCAAAAGCACTTTTTAAAATTAATTTTAAAAAAAACTAAAAAAGTTCCCTGACTACTTTCACTGCACATTTGTTCACTGGGATGCCCTTTACCACTGTGTAAAATATCATTCACTTTTACTGTAGAAATCCAGAGAAAATGGGGGTCAAAGTGTGCCATTTTGGTCCCAAAAGCACTTTTTAAAAATCATTTTAAAAAAATCTAAAAAAGTTCCCTCACTACTTTCACTGCACACTTGTTCACTGGGATGCCCTTTACCACTGTGTAAAATGTCATTCACTTTTACTGTAGAAATCCAGAGAAAATGGGGGTCAAAGTGTGCCATTTTGGTCCCAAAAGCACTTTTTAAAATTCATTTTAAAAAAAACTAAAAAAGTTCCCTCACTACTTTCACTGCACACTTGTTCACCAGGATGCCCTCTACCACTGTGTAAAATATCATTCACTTTTACTGTAGAAATCCAGAGAAAATGGGGGTCAAAGTATGCACAAGTGGTCCCAAAAGCACTTTTTAAAATTCATTTTAAAAAAATCTAAAAAAGTTCCCTGACTGATTTCACTGCACACTTGTTCAACAGGATGCCCTCTACCACTGTGTAAAATATCATTCACTTTTACTGTGGAAATCCAGAGAAAATGGGGGTCAAAGTATGCACAAGTGGTCCCAAAAGCACTTTTTAAAATTCATTTTAAAAAAATCTAAAAAAGTTCCCTGACTGATTTCACTGCACACTTGTTCAACAGGATGCCCTCTACCACTGTGTAAAATATCATTCACTTTTACTGTAGAAATCCAGAGAAAATGGGGGTCAAAGTGTGCACAAGTGGTCCCAAAAGCACTTTTTAAAAATCATTTTAAAAAAAACTAAAAAAGTTCCCTGACTACTTTCACTGCACACTTGTTCACTGGGATGCCCTCTACCACTGTGTAAAATATCATTCACTTTTACTGTAGAAATCCAGAGAAAATGGGGGTCAAAGTGTGCCATTTTGGTCCCAAAAGCACTTTTTAAAATTCATTTTAAAAAAAACTAAAAAAGTTCCCTCACTACTTTCACTGCACACTTGTTCACCAGGATGCCCTCTACCACTGTGTAAAATATCATTCACTTTTACTGTAGAAATCCAGAGAAAATGGGGGTCAAAGTGTGCCATTTTGGTCCCAAAAGCACTTTTTAAAATTAATTTTAAAAAAAACTAAAAAAGTTCCCTGACTACTTTCACTGCACATTTGTTCACTGGGATGCCCTCTACCACTGTGTAAAATATCATTCACTTTTACTGTAGAAATCCAGAGAAAATGGGGGTCAAAGTGTGCCATTTTGGTCCCAAAAGCACTTTTTAAAAATCATTTTAAAAAAATCTAAAAAAGTTCCCTGACTGATTTCACTGCAAACTTGTTCACTGGGATGCCCTCTACCACTGTGTAAAATATCATTCACTTTTACTGTAGAAATCCAGAGAAAATGGGGGTCAAAGTGTGCCATTTTGGTCCCAAAAGCACTTTTTAAAATTCATTTTCAAAAAAACTAAAAAAGTTCCCTCACTACTTTCACTGCACACTTGTTCACTGGGATGCCCTTTACCACTGTGTAAAATATCATTCACTTTTACTGTAGAAATCCAGAGAAAATGGGGGTCAAAGTGTGCCATTTTGGTCCCAAAAGCACTTTTTAAAATTCATTTTAAAAAAAACTAAAAAAGTTCCCTGACTACTTTCACTGCACACTTGTTCACCAGGATGCCCTCTACCACTGTGTAAAATATCATTCACTTTTACTGTAGAAATCCAGAGAAAATGGGGGTCAAATTGTGCACAAGTGGTCCCAAAAGCACTTTTTAAAATTAATTTTAAAAAAAACTAAAAAAGTTCCCTGACTACTTTCACTGCACACTTGTTCACTGGGATGCCCTCTACCACTGTGTAAAATATCATTCACTTTTACTGTAGAAATCCAGAGAAAATGGGGGTCAAAGTGTGCCATTTTGGTCCCAAAAGCACTTTTTAAAATTCATTTTCAAAAAAACTAAAAAAGTTCCCTCACTACTTTCACTGCACACTTGTTCACTGGGATGGGCCCTTTACCACTGTGTAAATTATCATTCACTTTTTACTGTAGAAATCCAGAGAAAATGGGGGTCAAAGTGTGCCATTTTGGTCCCAAAAGCACTTTTT